>OX453306.1:29059868-29659868 GCA_949710035.1 Crambus lathoniellus | reverse complement strand
ACAACCCGGGGACTTTCACATCGCCAACACCTCTCACGCCTTCCGTGTGGGGGTGCACCTTGAGGCCCAACCGCCTAACTAACCAAGATGACACAACACACCCCTGTGCACCGGAATCCAACAAGGCGCGAACTTCCACAAGGTCGCCATTCAATCCCCTGACAAGCACAGAGGCCGTGGGCAACAAAACGGTCTCTGGAGGGGTGGCTACAATCGACCGTAAACACGTTGATTGCTAGTATGTGGGGTCCCCAGACGTCCCCCCATGGTAAGGGGGTCGCTCATAGCGATCCAGTGGGTCCCAGTCTCCCACATACTGCCTACGTCCAAATCGCCCGGTATCAGGCGGGTTATATCTCCCGGCCCCTTGAAGACGGGGCGGGCGCCGCTCCAAACGCGGGTATTCGGCGAGCGGCGGCGAGAATCGGTGCCTATCATCCACCGTGTACGTCGCCCCATAGTCGCGGGGGCACGGTGACCGATTTTCAGAGGGGGGGTCCCGGGGACCCCCGGCTGTGCGAGGCTCAACACGTTGCGGGGGGCTTCTACGACCTCCCGCAACGCTCGCAAAATCGAACCCCCTAGTTGGGGACCGATTTCCCATGGGGGGGTCCGTGGGACCCCCGCCCGTGCGAGGCTCAAAACGTCGCGGGGGGCCTCTACGACCTCCGGCAACGCCCGCATAACTCATCCCCATCCTTGGGGATCGGTTTCCCATTGGGGGGTCCCTGGGACCCCCGCCCGTGCGAGGCTCAAAACGTCGCGGGGGGCCTCTACGACCTCCGGCAACGCTCGCATAACTCATCCCCATCCTTGGGGATCGGTTTCCCATTGGGGGGTCCCTGGGACCCCCGCCCGTTTGAGGCTCCAAACGTGGCGGAGAGCGTCTGGGGCCACTCTGGTGGCCACTAGAACTGCTGCGGGATGCAAACACCGCGGGGGGTCCGAGACCCCCACCCATACGCGGTGATCCTGCAGCGACACGCTGCGGCGCTCCGCCGCCCTCTGGGCTGTTCATGCAGAGGAGGGGATGGTGGTTGCCCTTACAAAAGCGGCATGGGTGCGCTTGGGTACATTCGCGCTGCATGTGCAGGCCCAAGCACGAGTAGCACCATGTCCGTTGTCGCGCGATCGCTCGACGGCCTTGGACGCGCTGGTCGAGGAACTTATCACAACGGGTCGTGCTGTGACCCGGTTCCCGACAGTACAAGCAGCGGGCGGTCTCCTGGACGGCGGCATAGCGGCCGGGCGCGCGAGGGGCCATACGCCCCCTACGGGGGGGTCCGGTGGGGGATCTACTCTGTGGCACAGGTCGTTCGGGTCCCATAGGACCGGCCAGAGAGGAATTATCTGCCAGTCTACTCTCTCCTTCCAGGAACGTCAAGAGGTCCGAGAAGGGTGGCAGATAAGTCGCACTATCCCCACCATACTGCTGCTCAAAACGGACCTTAACAGAGTCCGGCAACTTTCCCAGGACAATGTGCAGTAACAAAAACGACCACTGCTCCACTGGGAGTTTTAAATTTTTCAATGCGTTGTAGGCAACCAACAGCGGATTCAACAAAGCCACTCTCAAGTGCATCACGCTGGCAACGCGGGGTAAATTCAAAATGGCGGCAACATGGTTGTCCGCCAGACGTCGTACGTTCTGGTACCGACGGGCAATCAAATCCCTAGCAATAGGGTAGTTTTCATCCGAGGGGGCCAAATGTTGAACCGATTCAAGGGCCTCCCCTTCCAACACGGATAATAAATAAGCTAACTTCTGGCCCTGGGTCAAATCATCCCGGGCATGTACAAGACTATCAAAAATATTAATAAAGCCCTCCCAGTCCTCTAGACGACCAGCAAAGCGCCTTAAGTCTAAGGGGGCCAATCTAGCAAAGAGAGGGGGCATACTCTTAGATGTGACCGGGGACGGGCTCGGTTCATTCTCTCTTGCCACTTGCAAAGGTCGAGCCACCTGGGTAATTCTGTCCGCAAAATCATAACACTGGTCCACATCCAAATCGACTTCTTGTCGCATTTCCACATCGGCCTCAACAGTCCTTTCCAAAAATAAGGCATACTGTTCATCAACAACAGCCAAACGTACGGGCAGATCTACGTATCTGTTCAACAAGGCCTCCGTCCTATCCGGTCGATCTAATAACGCAACCGCAGAAGCTAACCACCGTAACTCAGAACGTATTTTGGCTTTAGCAGAGGAGGCCGTCATTGTAACGTCACAAATTTATCAACAAAAACAACAAATTCAAAATATTCACTATAACACAAAATCTCCAATATTTGGAGGTTATTACTAACCACAAAATTCCAATATTACAACAACAAAGTATTTATAATGACACAAACTCTTAAATATTTGGAGGTTATCAGAAAACAACAAAACTCACTGACTATTGAAATTCACTCAAAATCACTGACTATTGAAATTCACTTGGATATCAACACAACATACTGTTACACAACAACAAGTTAATTTTAATTATTTCAAAGCACAAGTTTCAATGAGTTTCAATGTGTAAACAATGTCCCAAATCATTTAAGTTTCACTAAGTATTGAGTGCAAACTTATTAGCTAACCTTTTATTAGCTATTATTTTAGCAACAAACTTGTCAATATTCACAACTCAAATTTGCTGACAAAACTAAATAATAATTATTATGAACAAAGAAAGGTGTCTGTTTACAATTTGGAACTTCAATACATGACAATTAATTACAAGACATGGAACCAATAACAGAGGAATGCCCTTTACTTTTCAAATGCAAGTTAATTACCATTTACAAGTACAAATTAATCTAGTCCGGACCAGACTGGGTCATCAAACGGCACTGATTAATACAAAGTTTTGGCGTGGGCCTCTCAGGCCTTCAAGCTACGCTCTTGGCTACCAAGAAATGTTCAGTACACCCCTGCCTAGACCGCGGAGTCAGCATTGGCGCAGTGGAAGGCTATCATGAGTATAGACTCCGGACAAATCTTGGTTTCAGCCGGGATGTAACTGAACAATAGGACTGCGATACACAGTGGAGAGAATGTTAAGTAAGGTGATTTCACATACGGTTCTGTGGTGTCGAAAATCTCCTCGGCTGCGGCGAGACGGGGCGCGCGCCCCAGGTATCTTCTTCTTCTGCAGACCTTACCAATTAGTGACCTCACTCACAACACAAATAACAGCGTTCACAAGACACTGGGCGTTTCAACAATAGATACACAAAGACACACACGTGGGAGCTTTTTTTTTTATTACGATATAGTGTCTCGACAACAAGCGCGTGTGGTAGAAAAGGTTATCTTTCAAAGCATCCGCGACCGGCCACTCCAGAGATGGCATCAAAACCTTGGTCGTACAAAACGGGATCACATAGATAATTTAAGATGGATTCAAACTCGATATGCCAGGCACATTCAACGCGAGCGACCTTTAACAAATTCAGCAAAATCATTCCGACATTTTTCCAAGAAGAATTCCAATCAAGTGTCACTGTCAACTTCAAGTGACAGCTAATGTCAATTTGACGTGACATTAGAGTTGCGTTCAGAAACGTCGATCTTTTCCGAACAATTTTAATTACTTATATCTTTTCAAAGAACTCTCCACCAGCCCCTACAAAGTTTCATGCGTCTGAACCAGTTTTCGAAACATTTTTCTCCAGACCGTCGCAGATACCACTTCCACACCTACTCGAACGCTGATAGCGCGTCTTCCGGCGATGAAAACTGTATCCAAAGGGATAAGCAGCTGATTTTTATTTTAGGGATGAACGGTAGATGGTTGCTTTTGAAGGCCCTTCATCCATAAAAGCCATTTGAATTCGATCAAATGATTCATCTGGTTTTATTTAGGCCACATTTAAAATCATACCAAATCATACACGAACATTTTCTCGATGCAGATCCATTTTTAAATGAGACACGATAATTTAATTTGGCTCTCGAAAAAATGTGGAAGGAAATTCGAAATGCGAATAAATGGTATTTTTACTTTTAAACAACCAAATTTTTCAAAATAATTACAAGTGGCCAGTGCTATAGAGAAAAACCTTTTTTTTCGCAAAAGTAGACTGACGAACTACTTACTTAAATTTTTGCATTCATAATGCAAATTTTATTAAAGAAATGAAGTCCCTTTTTAGAAAAAATTCGTCTCCCAACTAGCTCCGATAGGACTCGAACTCACCACTTTTCACTGTCCATGCGAATTCTCTGGTCGTGAAAGGTCATGGTTTCGAGTCTCATCGGAGCTAGTTTTTAGACGATTTTTTCGAATACTTCATTTTCAATATTTTTTGATGAACTACATGAGCCCGAATAAAACATAATCGTAGGCGCGGGAAAGAGCTTGTGTTATAAGTAAGTTTGTAAGTACTAAAGAAACTTTGAACTCATGCATGATTCAAATACGATCTAGACTTTTGGGATTAGATATCTTTACTAATACTAACCTATACTAATGTTATAAAGAGAAAGGATTTGCGGATTTTTAGGTTTTGGGTAGAGCTTTCCTTACGGATTATAATTTAACTTTAGTTTTGCTAATTTTGATGGTTTCTTTACTAAATAATCTTTATACATAGGGTAGAGACACCAAGGAGTACGCGCTATCAAAGAGTACGCAGTGCGTTTAGTAATATGCGACAAGGATCATTTGGCACTTGGATAACATTGACAAGCGCTAGTTGACTGATTAAAAAGCTAGAGGAGAGTTAGTTCCCATTTCGACCGCGTGTCAAAAGTACTATAATACAACAACATAAAAACTTGGTCAAAAGATCCTTGTCACACAGTAAAACTGCTAACTGGGCATTTTTCAAATCTTTTGACCACTGCCAAAACACAATGTCCACTGACTTATAAATTCTCTTATTTAATAATTATTAGTGTAAACATCATGTTTAAAATGGCAATCGATAGCAAATTTAAACACAATTAAATTAAAATAGAAAAAATAATTAAAATTAAATCCTAATAAAAAATAAAAATAAAAATGTAACTACATGTACCCCAATTTCGCGATGGTCCCATGCATACCTTCCAACTTTGAAGTGTGATAATCCCCAAATATTCTCATCATATTCACACTAAAATCACTTGATTTGTGGTAAAACAATATGAAATTACGTTTTTTAATGTCTTTTAAATTGGTTGTCATATCAAAATCAGTAAATAAATCAAATTTTATTTTGTCCTGGAAATTTGATGATACCGGAATTCCCAGTTAGTAACGACGATTTTGTCGACTTTAAAATAATACCACGTATCAGATATTTTTTCTGTGGCAACCATTTTTGGGCGGTTTAGCATCTATTATCTGTTTCTTTTTCCGGCTTTTAGGATTGGTTATTTACCGTTACTTACAGTTCAGAGCAGTGTGTCGTCAAAACATGTTCCGATTAGTACATTGATTTTTAAAGATACATATTATTGTTTTAACACAAAAGTAGTTTAAAGTTTTGCAACAAGTATCTAAAAATATCTGAAGTTTATTAGAATCATAAGTTTTAGTGTATTTATATCAAAATATTGTGATGTGAAGTCATAAAATATACTTTCGTAACGTTCAGGTGAGTAACGTTTTGTATAGCATTTATTTGAAAAAAAATAATATTCCGGTTCCGTAACGGTCAACTTTTTTGAAAAACGCCCAACTACGTACTCTTTAGTAGCACGTACTCTTTGGTGTCTCTACTATATATCGTAGTGCTAACTCGTTAAGTACCCAGCACGTAAACTCAGTCTTTATTAATAGAGTAACCACAGAGTAACTCATAGACGCGGAAATATCGGCTGGTATTAGACCAAACTTTATTAGCGGGCCAGAGTCCAGCCAGACCAATAAAATTCGGTCCAATACGAAGATTTACAGTGCGCGCGATTCGCGAGAGCTCACTAAACGCGTGATGTGGGCCACGCATAAATATACTTGGTCATTGATCGCAAACAGTTTTGAACATGTATCTTAATTTTAGGTTCATTCTAATTTAATCGTCTCTGTGGGCTAGTGGTACACGCCACCGGTATCAGACATCAGACCTGGAGGTCCCGGGTTCGATTCCCAGTTGGGGTACTATTTGTATTCAGTTTAGTTGGTGGTAGGGCTTGTTCTAAGTCCGCCTGGCTAGCTACCACCATCTTATCTAAGTCTGACGCCATAACAACGATGTTTTCAGTATTGTTGTGTTTCGGCAGTTAGAAATATGATAGCCAGTTTCTCAGCAGTTTAGGATTCCGGGAGTATTGCGCGCAATACTTTACAAGTATTATTGCTCATGAATTATTAGTAGATTATACACCGAGGGGATAAAGAACTGTTTTATGTCACGACGGGCGCGATATTGAATCCTGAGCAAATGAAGGACTCCAGATTTAACACCTGAGCGTAGCGAGGGTATTTCGCATTAAAACGGAGTCCTGAGTGCAGCGAGGAATTCAAGCTCGCCCAAGACGAAAACAGCTTTATCCCAAAGGAGAATACTCTACTTTTCTCACCTTCTGCGAGAATTGGCTACTTACTAGAAACAATGTTTTATTAAAACCTAAAGTACCTACCTTATTAAAAAAAACGTACAAATTCACTTTCGCTTTCGTCACTCGACATTTTTATTCAAAACTCTTTCAACTATAACCTCCTGCTAATACCTACTACTCGCGGCTATTATTTTCCGTTCTAAATTCAAATCTCATTATTGACCAGCGGGTCATAATGTTGTACTTACTGAATTTTATTATAAGCCGCTGGTTAATAATGACTTGCTTTAGGTGAGGTTTGCATGATATATATAATGTGGCAAATTCGAGCATGTGGTGTGAAATAGTAAATTACACAACTAATTATGATCGTACATCAAAGTGTAGCTGCAGTTATATAAAGATCATACCGAGAAAAGTGCGCGACCCCTGACTTCGATTCCACAAAACCGACTGATAATCAGTATTGCCAGTTATAGCTTATTTAATACAGTTTCATTGAGCAATTAATAGCACTGGCACGTTCTTTGGCCTTAATAAGACATGATCTTTTGTGAAACCATAATTAAAATGTATTTTATGAGGTAATTTCCGCCTGTGGTGTGGTTTCGCTTCTCACATGGGAAAGGAAACAAAGTTGGTATAGATTTAAAAAAATTCAACCCTAGAGTATTTGCGCTTTACGGTAGAGCAGAAGATCAAATTCTTAAATTTCTTTACAAAATTTCGGTTAGGTACATCTAGGTATTCAGTGGGTAGGCAACTTGTGTGTAAAACATATTACACAAACTACCTACCCACCTATCATGCTGCGTACACACCGGAACAACGAAGGTCAACTAACGCCACCTAAGGGGTTCTGTTTTCCCCTTTGTCTCAATCAGATGATCGGAAAGACCCAAATGTGAACTTCGATCACTCCCAATGATACTTTACTTAGCTTTAGATTGATCTACGAAGGCCAGGAACGTCCAGCGGGCAACGCCTGATGTCGTTCGTTGGCGTTCTTTGGGCCGGTCTGTACGCGGCATTACAAAAATAACTTGTGCAATATAAAAGAGGTCGAATATCATATGCATACTTAACAAGGAGTTTGTATATCTATTCTATATTTCTTTTTTGTATTGATAGTTTCGATTGTGATTTGGTTTTTTTCACTATGAAACAATACCACAAACTATAGGATGCAAACACATTCCAATATATATGTCGCAGGGATATGAGGAAATCAGGGATTTCATGAAATCCCTAGGGATATCACGAAATCACGGAAGATGTGGAATAGACTTATTTACGACGTCTTCTTCCTAAACAAGTTCAGTGATATGTCATTTCACTAAACTAAATCTAGTGAAATGAAGAATGACTGAAGTAATAACAGTAAGGTCACGGCTGCAGGTGACAGGTATGAGCGATTTTGTATCGGAAGTCCTGTAGAACACGTGATAGGTTAGAAATTTAAGGCGATCGCGAAGCGCAGCGAAGCGATCGTCTTAAATTTCGTGGTTATTTTTTTTTTGTGCAAACAATCCATAAGTTGAATCACAAAAAAAAAATAACCACGAAATTCTAACCTATCACGTGCTTTACAGAACTTCCGAGGCAAACTCTCACCTCTGAAATCCACTTTTATGACATTTCACTAGATTTAGTCTAGTGAAATGACATATCACTGAACTTGTTTAGGAAGAAGACGTCGTAAATAAGTCTATTCCACATCTTCCGTGATTTCGTGATATCCGTAGGGATTTAGTGAAATCCCTGATTTCCTCATATCCCTGCGACATATATACATTTTATTTCAAAAATTCTGCCCAAAAACAAAACTAGGTAGGTACTGTGTGTTCTGACATATACCAATTCAAGACAAAATGACGTAAGACAGGTTACCAGTAAAAGCAATAAATAATCTGTATCATCTCATCTCAAACCTAATGAATCACCTGACGAGGTGTGCATACGCGCCGCTGGCTGGCCTGGTTGCGGCCGGATTACAACCAGATTAGATAAGTACAATGTGAGCAATCGCTCTTGCACGTAATGACCTCATAACCGCGGCTCGAAACCTCCATTTTAATAGAAACACTATTTGGTGCAATAAGGGTCAGACAGCTTGGCCTGAGGCTGTAACGATGATGATAATGATGACCATTTGCAAGGTTTAGTGTTCGCATCTACTAGAGATACTTTGTGCTTAAAGCTCTCCTCAATCCCAGTGGGTATGGGGGAAGAGTTGTGAGCGTAGGAAATGAAAATTGGCTTTTTACCGTACAAGTCATACACTCGTAGAATTTTAAAAGTTTTGCTTTGCTGTAAGACACAGTCGCTAATATTTTACACATAACTTTATAAGTTTTTTTTACTTAACAACGGGATATCACACCTGCATGGTTATTCACAAATAGTCCGAAAGTTTCCGTGTCCGATTACTTCCGAAGTCGAATTTCACTTAGACTTTCCGCTAATGTTGATGTTAAGTGATAAGGCTGAAGATGGAAGCGGACTACTCCTGGAATCCTCAATCACTGAGGAACTGGCTATCTTATCTTTAACTACCGGAACACAGTAATGCTGAAAAAATCGTTGTTATGACGTTAGATTTAGATAAGATGATGGTGGTAGCTAGAAAGGCAGACTTTGAACAAGCCCTACCACAACGGAATACAATACGTATCCCCACTGGGAATCGAAACAGGGACCTTGGGTCTGATACCTATGCTCGGCCATCACCTACCGCGTGGGGGCCTGGAAAGCTGGGCCGGCCGTCGAGTCGTAGGGGGAGCTTGCCATACCGGGCCCTCCACATTACGACTTCCACCGACGGCGGTGAGAGCAAGTAGTGGGGGTTTTAGTGGGTATTCCTCCTTTCTGACCCCCCCATCGAGTCTCCGCGTCGATAGAGGGTCAGGAAGCGGCTAGGCGAGTCCCACATAATCACCGTCCGCACACCAACGTGGACGGGGTATGCGTAAAAGCATTCCCCCTGATTATATAAAAAAGGGCTCATTTCATAATTACGTGGAGTGTACCACTTTTCGATTTTATTCGGAGCCTGCGCTTTTTAAGTTTAGCTCTCAAAAGCCTATAGCTTTCAGAAGAAGAGACACTCAAACAGGAAGTAAAACTAGAAATTCAAGAGCTCTGTCTCTGTTCTACAGATTTTGGGGAAGCTCCTGCATTTGCTTTCAATAAGAGCAATGAAAAAGAAAAAAAATGCAAATAAAAGTACTTTACAAAAGAAATCAGTATTATAGCAAATGATACGATGCCAACCAACCAATACGAAACAATCGAAGCAGCAACCAATATAAATAAGATTTTTCTTCTGAAACTTATTAACCTTGACAAACTGTCGTAAGAAATAATCTTCAATTGACGATAATATATGTGAAATCAAGCTTTATGATGACCAATCGAAATAAAATGCCGACTTATTTTAAATTCGTGACAGCAAGACTGATGGGGATTTAATCACAATAAAAAGATGTACTACAAGCTTTGAGTGCAAGGCTGACCTTCATATTTGAAGTGAAATCTGACCATTGATTATATCGGATTCCGAGAAATTTATTGAGATATGATTTAATATTCTTCTGCTATAACTATAACAGCTTCTTGAAATATCCCTGAGAGACAGGATCCCGAAGGTGCAGCTGATGATAAATAGGAGCACAAATAAAACACAACCGTTCGTTATACGCGTCTATTTCAGAGAGAAAAGAACAACTGTTTTTCTACCCACTTAGTACTAAATTATTAATTACTAATTACCCACATACATTACACTTCTATGTCAGTAGACCATACTAAGGGCCGTCAGTAGGTACTTACTTAGGTATGTGAAATTTGTTTCGAAGTTTCGATACTTTAAAAAACCATGCATTCAATTATGAAATTCACTAGTTAAAAAACTCTGATAAATGTTACTTACAGATAAATATCCCAACTGTAGGTCCACTACCTAGCAAAACAAGCCTTTCACAGAAAAGGGTGTATATTCAAGGCAAAAATCACTAAAAACATAAGAAGACGTTGCATCAAAACTTTCATATGGCGTATAGCCCTATATAGGGATGTGAAACTTGGACAATGACGCAGAAAGATAGAGAAAGATTGGAAGCATTCGAGATGTGATGTTGGAGTAGGATGGAGAAATTAAGCTAGAGAGATGGTTACAAATGAAGAAGTATTGTAAAGGGTAAATGAAAAACGTCATACATTAAAAATCATAGAAGACAGAAGAGGTAGAAAGATCGGCTATTTGATAAGACATGACAAATTTATTACAAATATTATAGAAGGAAAAATAGAGGGAAAGAGAAGAAGAGGAAGACCAAGAATAGCCTACATGAAACAGATCAAAGAGAAGGTGAACGTCGTGTCTTTTCAAGAAGCCAAGGAACTGGCTTTTGACAAAAACTAACGTAGGAAGCTAAACAAACAAGAGCGGGGCTCTTACGTTAAGAAGAAGAGGTCTACTACTATTAAAATTTAATATCCACTATCAATGCCCTATGCCCAGCAGTGGGCGTCGTTCGGCTGACATGATGATGATGATGATCCACTATCAATACACCATATAGGAACTAACCCATTTACTATCCAATTATTAGTCTACTAGCGGCCGCCCGCGGTTTCACCCGCGTGGTTCCCGTTCCCGTGAGAATATCCGGATAAAAAGTATCCTAAGTTACTCCTTATTACATCAGCTACATGTCAGTGAAAGTCCCGTCAAAATCGGTCCAGCCGTTTCAGAGATTAGCCGGAACAAACAGACAGACAGACAGACAGACAAAAATAGTAAAAAATCTTATTTTGGTATATGTACCGTATATATGTAAGTTAAGTATGTATTTACAAACAAAAAGTATATAAGTATATATTTATCCGTTATCAAGTTCACATAGATAGACACAGTTTCTTAAGAAATTTACTATGGGCTTAGATAATTGCTGTGATGTAAGAAAATTTTTATTTATTTATTTTATTTTATTTATATAATCATATGCATGTAGTAAAAAGCGGTTATTTTAATATTACAAACAGACACTCCAATTTTATTTATTTGTATAGATGTAAGTATAGATTACTAAGTGAAACAGCAGATGATTAATTTGTCTTTTCTTTTGAAGTAAAGTGAAATAATGATAATTATTTAAATAAACGAGGTTTCAATAACATTCAATTAAACATCTAGGCTGTAATAATAACGGCTGCTAATAGATTGGGTCCGATCGAATGTTTATTTTCACACAGTTGGAAATTAATGTGGGTCACGTTATTTAAAGCAAGCATATTTGATTAGTTAGAGAAGTCTAATTAGAACACTTTCACTACTAGTTACAATTCAAGTCAAATTCAAAAGAACAACATCTAGCCAGATATACTACACATAATTAATTGAGAAATAATTACTTTGTTCAATAAAAGCTCTATTATAAACCCTGACATTTTAATCGTAAGAATGTAGGTACAGTAAATATTCCTCGCTCTACTATTGCGAAAAGATTCTTACAGTCAATTTCCGTTTTTACAAAATATTCAATCAATTTTCTCAATATTTGAAAATGAAATTTTTGAACGTTACCCTAAGTCGTCTACCCTTGTTATTGTTAAAATGAGCCAATAATAGCCAGTGTTGTAAAATAACAAAGTTATGTAAATAAAAAACAATGAAATTGAAACAATCAGTGAATAAAATGCAAAGTTTCAGCTATCTTACAAAGACTCTGTTAACTGCGGCAAAATTTTGTAATAATTACATTTCTCTCACTTTGAATGTAATTTTATTGGACCCAATAAAGCTAGCGGTAAAAATATTGAAAGAGTTACCGGGGCGGGTGCAACGTGCGCGCCATGTGGCGTGCGCGGGCGCAGACTCCGCGGCTGGCGGTCGGGCGCCGGCGGCGGCCAGTCGCGCTCCGCCCGCCGCCGCTGCCGCACGCCATGCAGCGCTTCGCGATCCTCCTAGTCCTCCTCTCCGTGCGCACCCGCACGGCTTACGTGACCAACACCCCTTCCTTCGCAGACCGATTAGACCGCCTCTACGAGAAACTAGAAAAATTAACCATCACAGATCTAAAAGAACAATCGCCTCATGAAAAACTGTATGATAAATTGGAGAAGCTTAATTCTTTGACGCCGGATAAAGTGTTGACTGATGATGATGAAGAACTCCTAACGGCTATGCAGATGTGGGGGATGATGGATGCTGAACAGCTGGATGGGGTGGTGAAGGACCTGCAAAGTATTAGGGATGATCAAAGTGAACAGATTATTGATGAAGACAGTGATGGAGACTGGCCCGACGAAGCTCTGCAAGTAAGCTCATAGTAGTCTTTTCAAAACAGTTACTTAACGATGAGGCATTATTCTTCAAAATGTGACAGTTATTGAAAAAACCATAATTACTTCTTGTAAACTCTATTTTTATTGAATCTAAGTTTAAAAGTCCTATCAATTCAATAGCATACTTCTATTAGTTTTATCAATAGCATATACTTAATGTAACTTGAAAATGTCAACTTAATCTAATTTCCTAGACTTAAAGATACCAAAAACCATTTTCAATTCCTCAAAGCAAATGTTTAAAAATTAAGACATAACTTCCTTTCATACTACTCGTTTAAAATGACAGCAAAAGTTATACAAATCAAAAAAGAGATTTGTCTTACAGAGTAAGAGCAAGAGCCGAAACTCTTACTCTGAATTTGAACTTGATATGACTTCAAACATCCAAATGAGTTTTAATTAACTCGGTTAATAATTTAAAAATAAGAATGAAGATTATGAAACAAAGTTTAATCTTTACTTCAAACTGAATTATCTGACTCATTAAAGGCAAAACATTGCAGGATTAAAAGCATTTTACGATATAAGTTAACTCTACATTCCTTGATGGAATGAGATCTTAGAATCTCACTATTTTATGCCTTCTTGATTCGATTAGTTTCACCTGATAATTTCAGTTCAAATTACTTCCGTTTAAATTACTTACTCGAATCCAATTAAGTCTCATTCTCAGAATACTTTACAATCGACCAACAATACGAGTATAACTCTTAGTAAACTGCAAATATGATAAGATTTAACTTGAAATTCACAGAGCAATTTAATGAACCATTGATTTATAGACTTGTTTTCTGTTGATTAGGACTTCCAGAACTTATCATTATTAAATTGATTTATTTGCTTTTGAAGGAATATTCTTCTTCGATTTTTAATGTTGATAAAAAGAAGATTATTTCATTTTCTAACGTTAACCTAACATTAAATATAGAAAATGATAATCTATCTAAATTCCAATAATGTGTTTGTTTGACTGCGCTAATCTTTATTACCTAATACCATTCGGAATACGGATGAATCAAATTATATAGGTCAACCAAAGGTGTTTGGCATAATGAGTGATAAGTCTGTGATGTACGGCTTGCTCGTAAATTTGTCAGTGACAAGAGAAAAGCCCTTTTCTACCATTAGTTGTTGCGCGGAATGCTGTTCTGGAGAACGTTACGATAAGAAAGTTGATGGATGTTGATGTTCAAAAACCTTTTTCATACAGGGTGCCAAGCCGATAGATTTCATATGATCACTTACAAAAATGAGGGTCATTTTGGGCGAACATTTTTGCCCAAACATAAAGTACTAATGCAAGCAAAGCCATATGAGCTATGATACACGCACAATGCTACTTTCCGGTAGGGAATTTAGCAGTCTGTGCGAATGTTCTATAGGTAAATGTTCTGTACAACTTACTTCTCCATTGTATACAATTTGAACATCTTTATCACCTTATTGGAATATAAAACACTATTATTGTTTTTATTTTCGACAAATTTTTATTTATATTTTCGAAATACGACGCTCGACGCTCTGTGTCAGTGTTTGTCTGTTTGTGTCTGTTTTTATATAAAATTTATTATACTTGTCACTAAGCTTCCTAAAATTAAGATTTAAAAGATACATTAGTTAAATGTGTTTCACATTATTTAGTGTAGGTGTATCTACATTATGAATTTGCGTTAAATTTTGAACACTCAAATGAATTTTGTGTAAGTACTTAGTTGAAACAGTATTCAAGGTTTTAAGTAATTAGTAACGTAGGTAGGTACATCTATTTCTAACTAACCAATCAAAACAAGTTACGTAGGTACGTTCAAAGTTACAGAATCAAGGTTTAAACTTTAAAGCAATTAGTAACGTAGGGCAGAAGCCCCGGTATTGGCCGCTGTACCGGTTTTGGCCACTTTTTGCTCTATAAGTTTTCTAAACAACTTTTCGCCATTTTTGCTAAAAGCAATTAAAATAAGGTATTTTAAGGTAATAATAACAACCGTAAGAATTCCATAAGTCATACGGTTTTTTTAAATAAATCCTTTTTTCTGTTTGTATGAAAATTTTAAGAAATTTGTTTTGGATGAAATACTTTATAAACCATTGTTTTTTACAATTAAATTGTTGTTAAGCAATCGATTGGTTTCTAGCGCATTAGAATATATTGATTTAACCTGGGTTTGGTTTTGATTTTTCGCTATAAGTACTTACAAAAGTTTATTTATCAATAAGTGGCCAAAACCGGTACATTTGGCACCTCTCACACATTTTGTGTAATATAAAAAAAAACTATTTTACTTTTATAAATTTGAAAAATGTAGCTTTAAAGGTAGATAAATTATCTATAATTTAAGATAATTTGTTTCTTAAATACCTAAGACCATTTAGTACTTAGTGCTTAAAAGTAAAAAAAAACCCTTAAAGTGGCCACAAAGTGTACCTCTGCCCTACATCTATTTCTAACTAACCAACCAAACAAGTTGTGTAAGTTCACAGTTGGTCTACCACCCGTCTGGTTAACTTACCAACTGTTACTTTGCGGTCAGAGATCTATCGGTCCGCCATCGAGCCGATATATATATTAGTCCACAAAAAGTTCATTTGGTTTATAAGAGGCGAACGTATACGTGACATCTGGACACACATGCGCTGACATGCATTTAATTTTGTTTGAGTTAGAACGAAAAAGGGTTAATAGTAGATTGTTTAGCAAAGGATGTATGGGTCCATACGCCCGAAGTAAACACTCTACTTTTCATTTTGAATATGAGGAAAGTAAAAAATGTAAAAATAAACAGAAAGATTCTAAAAAATATTTTACATATGGCCGCGGAATTTTCGAAAGACCATAACTTTTTTGTTCGTTTTCTCTGTTTTAGGGAAGGCAAGGGAAACTAAGTCCATACAGTCTTGTTTGGTGTTTGACCCGTACTCTAAGTATGCAATTCTATGAAATTAATAGCCTGATTTTTTATGTTACAAATAACTTATTTGGTTTAATCTGTTTCTAAAAACGCATTCTTTAAAAAAAACAATGTTTTAGATATTAAAATAATAATTCTACGATATTAATTATTTTATTTAATAGCAAAACATGGCTGTATAGGCTTCTGTGCCTTTGCCTGCATACCTTTGGTAAACAAATGTCCAAAGAGATCCTTAAGACTCTACACACGTTCCTATCCGACGTATCCGATTCGGTCTGCTCCCAGACCAAATCGTAACGTGTGTAGCGCAGATTTGGTCTGGGAGCAGACCAAATCCGCTGTCGGATCGGAACGTGTGTAGATGCTGTTACAGATTTTGACATGACCCCTCCTATTCCTTTTTTAAATTTCATAACGGCCCTAGGGCTGCCACATACCACTTTCAACCCGCATTTTAGGCAAGTTAGGAGTTACTTTCAGAATATGAAACATGAAAAATAATTTAGTTTTTTGGGTGTCGGTTGAATAACACAAGTTATTCTCATCATAGCGTTTTGCTATCTGTGAATAAAATCTATACTTACCACGGTGCTTAGGGACTGCAATTCCAAAGGGAGAAGTTAAAGCGCATTTTCATTAGTCGACGGGGCTGGGGCCCGGGAAATTTCTGAAATGCATGCCATTTTTTATTCACCTTTTAGACTTCACTGTTCTTCAACCCAAATAATAATGATGAAATTCATGGAAACATTATCTTACTATGGAGTACTACATGCCATATTAAGATAGATTTAATTCCTGTTGATTGTCCAGTCGCCAGTCGCAACTTTGCCTATAGTCCATTCGCTTAGATAGTGTCGCTCTGCCAAAATGCCGTGCGGGTGTACCGACACTATCTAACCGAACGGACTATACCGCTCACCGCATCCAAAACCAATAAAATTCGATCTACAACGGTATCTCTGTCTGATGTTAAACTCGTAAATCATAATTGACTATGACAGCTTTCTTGGATTCTGGGAACCGAGTCTACAATACTCTGTGATGTTACGAATATTATTAAGATAGGAAGATTCTCTTGAAATAGCTAGGAACTAAAATAGTTTATCAAGTCGAACGGTCACTCTTTACGGCTTTCATTGAATTTTAAGTAGAGTGCTTCGAAATTTTGTGAGTCTCCATTGAGAAGTGGCAATGCATGCTGGGGCTTACGATTCCAGTCTTAGATTTTGATAGTTTTCGTGTTTCGTTGCTTGCCAGCTGAAACTGAGCATTGCAAAAGCTTCCTACATCTTCATTTAGTTTGTATAATGCATTGTTTTGTTTTGTTTCATATGACAGTTTTCGTGATATCTGTGCCAAATAAACGGTTCATTCCCTAATTAGTGAAACACTATTTTGTTCTTTGTTAGAGCATTCTTGGCATTTGTGCAGACGCAAACTTAGGTACCTAGTTTCAAATAGTTACTTGAATGAGGAAAGAAAATTTTACAAAAATGTTTCTTTGTCTACCACTATCATTTACCCAAATCGGCTATAGTCTAAAGTGTTTTAAACTTTACAATTAACATAAACAACAAGTTTACATTTATGGCACGGTTCAACCCATTAGAGCCAAACCAACACTTAATTTGTTGTGTTAAGCTGCAACTTGTGAAATTCCTTAAGTAAATTTTACTAGCCAGTGTGAAATTTATTTACATAATACCTACTTAAAATGAGCCTTAACTCTAACGCTAAAAGTTAATTTAAGAATACACGGTAAATATTTAGCCGAAATCGTAAGAGGCTGTGTCACAAAATTTTACTCTAGTATGGTTTGCCTTCGTTGTGGAGTTCCTTGGAGGAGGCCTATGTCCATCAGTGGGCGTCGTTCGGCTGACATGATGGTGATGATGATGATGGTTTGCCATTGCTATTAACATTATTCATCATTATTATAATAAGGTAGTCATCATTATGATTAGCAATATGAGTATCTAAAAATGTAATAAAGGTTTTTGTTTTTATTGGATAATCCATTCGAATTCGATTAATTTATCAGTTCTCGCGTAAGATTTTTTTTACTTTTTTGCAGTCACAATGCAATTATCATTATTATTTTCAATATATAAAATATATATTTTTAATATTGAAAATGAAGTAGAAAAAGAAGTTAGAAAATGTTGTGAGACGGGTTGTTTTTTTCTAATACTTAGGTACCTAGGCATTTTCAATCATTAAATTGCATTGTGATGTTGTTAATGCAAAAAAGTAAAAATAATCAGAAAAAGCAATTATTTCATCTTTATCTGTTGTCAAATTTCTGGAAAGGTATTTCTTGCGAGTGTCGAGGGTAGAAAACCTTCCTTCACATTGATGAAATAAACGCTGGCCAACAGCGCATATGGTTAAATTCGACACGTCTATTGTGCGCGTGCTACCCCGTTGTGGATAAAAAAAAACGACTCCATAGGTAGCTCGGTGGTTAGAGCATTCGCCCGGACCGTGAAAGGTCGCGGGTGCATTCGAGTCCCATCGGAGCTATTTATGAAACGGGTCGATTTTTAAGTAAGTATTAATTAATTATTAATAAGTACTTTATTATCAATTCTTGCCTGAGTTTACGGTCGTCCTTCTGCAGCTGGTCAAAACAATAAAACTAAGATAGACCATAGGTGTGTGTTATAATTTTACAACGAATCGAGAGTTTTATAGCCATTTTCCGAGTTACGCCAACAATTTCACAACATATCGCAGAAATGTAGTTAAACGACTATTAATTTGACATTTATTGAAGGCAACAACACCATCTGCAAGCTGTGAGTCGTTGGACCATTAAATGTTCCTGAAATAAACCAAGAACATTTATGATTTATGCTTTAGAATGATAAACACTTTCGGTGGCAAGGTCGAATCTCTTCGTCACAATCATCTTAGTAATAAAACAAAACAAGTAGTCAGTGACAGATAACTCTGTTTTATTTAATTAGTTTTAGTTATTTTTTGTTCTAAGATTAAGGTTAAAGATTAGGTACTCTTCGATTTCACCCCCAGACTTATCTGGCGCTCACTCCAAGTAGATATGTTTTGTCAGTTTCATTTGAAGAAAATTGATATATTAGCTAAATTCTTATACAACTGCTCATACATTGTCTCCTACACATTTACAAAGCGAACTAATCAAAATATTAAATCGATGGGACCCACAAAACCATCACCGCACCTTGCGGTGATGGTTTTGTGGGTTGTCACCTTTATTTTTCATTAGCTATCCGCCCACGGCTTCACCCGCGTGGTCTACACGACGTTATCCCGCGGGAATGTGATATTTTTCCGGGATAAAAAGTAGCCTATGTTCCTCTCCAGGCTACAAAGCATCTATGTCCCAAATTTCAGCCAAATCTGTCTAGCCGTTTTGGCGTGATTGAGTAACAAACATACAAACATCCAAACATCTAAACATCCAAACATCTAAACTTTCACATGTATAATATTAGTAGGATTTATGAAAATTAAAAAGTACTTATGCAAAAATTTATTTATTTTTAGACTAAGTCGTTGAATTGTTTATGTTGCCAACTGGATAACTTTATCCGCGTCGACTAATTGGTCGTAACGTGATGTTAATTAAAATTACCTACTCACATTACTTAAGACAAACAAACAAACTCTACAGCTTAGATTTTTTTTACGACTTTCTTGGCCGAGGGCTCTACCGTGGCTCTACCTCTATACACCGGTTTTCAAGGTGCAGCTATCTCTGACTAAGGTCCTAAGTTCGATTCCCGGTCGGGTAAATGTTGAAAATGAACCAGTGTATCTGATGATACCCATGGTAATATCCGTCATTGTTATTTTGAATTATCTTTCCTATGTTTTTTGTGTATTTTTAATGTAAATCACATTATTATTGTGTAAGTAATCAATGAGTTTCTTGGGTAATTTTGATTCACCTCCACCGTCCTCTGTACTTTTCTGCCCCTGTCAGAAAAACAGCGCCTCTGTGTCTTTCTGCCCACCTGTGAATGACACAGAGGCATTATGCTGAGACAGGGTATTTATTGGCCCCACACTTCACGAGATAAGTTTTGCGTTTTTTGTGTTATTAGTTGTGTCTTAACTTAGTTGTTTCCATTTAATTTTTGTATTATGTCTTTACCCGTGTGTGTCAATAAATGTTTTTCTTTCTTTCTTCTTTCTTTCTTTCTTTCTTTCATTGTTTCAAATTGCCATAACACGGGTTTCAAGCTACTAATCTTGGGATTGGAGCGGTATTTGAAATGATGTCCAATATTTGTTATTATACTAGCCTTCCGCCCGCGGCTTCACCCGACAGTATCCTGCGGGAATATGCTATTTTTGGGGATAATAAGTTTTAGTTAAAATTTAATTTTTATGCAATCTTTTTTGCTTGCTGTAGGTACTTTAATATTGTAATGTAATCTAAACCAAACCTGTATACAAAATTTCAGCTCCATCGGACACTGGAAAGTGGGTCAAATTAAGCTTGCAAGATTTGTCCCCCACTTACTAACAAACTAACTAACATGGCAAGTTAATAAAAAGCTTGTAAAAAGTAGCCTATGTCACTCTCCAGCTCGCAAAATATCCCCATACCAAAAATCAGGTCTATCGGTTTCTCCGTTTAGACATGAAAAACTGACAACCAAACCCACAAACAAACACACTTTTACATTTATAATATTAGTAAGTATCATCCATTGAACATTTAGAAATGTAATCACATAATATGTATTTTGTGTTTTTAATGTTTAAAGTCTGGGATTCTCTAAAATAGGGTATTTTAAATTATGGATTACCTACTCACAAATCACAAGTAAGTCCTACTTACTTAGAATTTGGAAAAATATGTTATTTTACAGTTATTTATCTAGTGCTCGGCCGTGTTTTTTCGATTAGTGATATTTTACTGTATCAAATAAAATCTCAAACATCCGTCTTATCGTAATCCAAAATATCCTATAACTTGCAGTATACTTGGTTTTAGTTAATGAAACATATACGAAAATAATTGTCTTTGAATAGTCGAGGGATTCAGGCCGTCATAAGTTTTTTTTATTAGGTATTTCATTTTTAACTGAATTTTAAGTGATTTTCGATTCGCAGGGCGCTGGCGAGTTCACAGTTCACTGCCGGCTGCCGCTGTGTCCGCGCTGTGTATCGCGCGCGGCCGAGCAAGCGTTATTTCTGTCGGGAATCCTAGCCTTAAGGCCCATGGAGTCGTGAAACGATCATTTTTGAGGCCCTAAAACTCATAAATTAGCCTACTGATGAATCCAGAATGAATATATATTAAATATTGGTATATAAACTTCAATCTGAGCATTAAAAAAAACATAGTCTTTAAGATACTATTAAAAAACAACATTGAAATGAAGCTGTTTTCAACTTGAAATACGCTACTGCTTCTAAACTACAAGTGATATTGTCACGTTTCTTTCAGGAAAAGATGGCTAACTTGTTCAACTTAAAACTGAGCATTTTTCGTTCTAAAATAATAAATAGTTTTGACGAAACGTGTGTTTAAGCTGTTTTGGTGCGGGTAGCGGGGAGGGAAAATTAGGCCACGCTTCTATGCCCAAGGTCGTTGGCGATACCATGGGCCTTAAAGGATTTCACTACATAGTATAAAACAAAGTCGCTTTCTCTGTCCCTATGTCCCTTTGTATGCTTAAATCTTTGAAACTACGCAACGGATTTTGATGCGGTTTTTTTAATAGATAGAGTGATTCAAGAGGAAGGTTTATATGTACATTTTATCCCGATATTCCCACGGGAACGGGAACCACGCGGGTGAAACCGCGGGCGGCCGCTAGTTTTTATATAAAACTGGGCAGGCAATTTTCCCCGATGCCGCCGTTTTGGTACCTTAAGGGACCGTGGTCATGTGGTACCTAGTGTGCCTAAATTTAGGTAGGTACTCTAATTTCATAATAGATGAAGGCGAATGTATTCCGTTTGCTATTTGGTTGCATTCGTGGACTAATATTGAATCAGATATAGGGACTGTTTTGCAACAAGAACTTCTGAAATAGTACCTAATTAGAATAATTGCTGTGGCAAAGCTCAGGGTTTGACTACTTAAGTTTATCAGATGAAATATTTAACGAGACAATGATTTTATTGAATTTATTCAATGAACAAAACTTTTGAAAGCTTACTTACTCTTTATTATTACCTGTTGTTATTATTTTTGTCGCGTTGAATCGGGTATTTCTCGCTCCTGGTCAAATTAAGCTGCCATGGGTCATTTCAAAAGGATATTTTTCAGTTTTGTATGGAGCCTCGGCTAGGACCTTGTACACTATACCATAGGCGAGCAAAGGATAAATATAATAACTGAAAACTAATTATATCGCTATAAGCTAACGCTTTTGATGGAACAAAAGCATTATCTAGTCTTAATTTTATGCAACCCCGATTCAATATGGCGATAAAACGTCATACACACATTAAAAAAAAAGGTTAACATTGACAAATTATCATCAGTAGTCAATGTCATCATTTTTCCGTACAGAAACATCAATGTTTCCGAACGTGATTTAAATATGGTTGCCAGTGTGACCATGGATTGCAAAGAATTTTTATTTTAAAGTTTATTTTTGTACCATTTATCCAGAAAGACAATGAAAATTTAAATAATATTTTATATGACTTTACTATATTTTTTACTATTAGTACGAATAGTGTACAACGTCCTAGCCGAAAATGAAAAATGTCCTTTCACGGCACGTTCGTTGTCGTAGCCTGCATGACCTATTCCAAGATCTATCTCTACTCCAAAATTATCAAAATTAGTTCAGTGATTTGCCAGACACTCAACACTCAACAGCCGTATCAAATCCTTCGAAGGCATGTGCAGTTCTTCAGATCACCATAGAAATTTTCATTATTTTTTTCTTAAATATCACGATCAGACAGGGCTTATGTTACCCGAAAAAAACATTTGTCGCGGAGTGCGACATAAGGAGCTTTGTGTGAGGCGCTAGATCAGACTTAGGTCTAATCTAGCGCTAATGATAACGAAACGAATCATTGAACAATATTGAATAAAAAAAATAAGTACTTACGTAGGTACTCAGTACCTACAACTCGGTCAAGTTAACATGACATCTGAAGCCTACTCTTATCTTTCACTCGATTCTGTCATGCCCGGAGAGTGAGAGGGACGGATATATCTTGCAGGTGTCATGTTAGCTTGACCGAGTAGTAGTAACCTAAATTAATATTAGGTATTCATACTAAATATTATAAACGTGAAAGTGTGTTTCTTTGTTTGTCCGTCTTTCTCGTCAAAACGGATCGACGTGATTTTTGGTATCGGGATAGTTTAGGAGCTGGGGAGCGCCATAAGCTATTTTTTATCCCGGGAAAAAAATCACATTCCCGCGGGATAACGCCGTATAGTCCACACGGGCGAAGCCGCGGGCGGAAGGCTACCTACTAACATACGTACCTACCTACTTACGTCACCTTAACTAACTCGCAAATTGCACTTAACAAGGCTTAGTACTTAGCTCACCAACAGATTTTCGTTTAACTTAAACTTGTCACGTAACCATTTAGTTAGTGACTATAGTTTCTGTTTATCAGCTAGAATAACTTCAAGTACTTCGCAGAAACGTGACAGTGTCGCATACTTGGTTAAATTGTTGCTCAATAAGGACACTTATGTGTCGGTCTTTCAATACAAAATACATGGGCCCTACTACTGCTTGAAAAAAAATGCATATTGGATTAATTTATAAGTGTAT
Organism: Crambus lathoniellus; assembly: GCA_949710035.1. Classification (NCBI taxonomy): domain Eukaryota; kingdom Metazoa; phylum Arthropoda; class Insecta; order Lepidoptera; family Crambidae; genus Crambus; species Crambus lathoniellus. The sequence continues at coordinate 29,636,376 of OX453306.1, read as the reverse complement.
CAGTATTAATTTAAGTGGGCTCTTATTCGCTCGGCCGCTTTTGATACTCCAACAACCGGTAACTAGTGGTATTTTTGATCGAAGTTTTCGTACGTACAGTCAGCGTCAAATTGATATAAGCGTCTAGAGTACCTAGTCAAAAATATCTGAAAAACATAAACGCAATTTGATCTAAGCAGTTCGAATCATCATATTGTTGTAATCGCGCAAGGTGTTCAAAATATCTAGGCACTCATTGTTTCATATTTATATGAGCAGTCAGAGTGTTCAAATTTATCTAAGCAAACAAAGCTATCAAAACATCTGTGCATACTTAATGTACAACACCATATTGCACAGATATTTTGAGAACTTTGTTTGTTTGTTTTTGAGCATATAAATATGAAACAATGAGTGCTTAGATATTTTGAACACCTTGCGCGCTTACAACAATATGATGATTCGACTGCCTAGATCAAAATGGGTTTATGATTTTCAGATCTTTTTGACTACTCTAGACGCTTATATCAATTTGACGCTGACTGTACCTTTCGTACCTTTAGATTTCCTACACTTTTTACAAAAAAAATGTCAAGGTTTATTTAAGTACCTAAGTAAGTACCTAGTTAATAAGGTTCACCAACGGCATTAATTATATACCTACTTACATTGTTATAAATTATAGATAAATTAAAGGTATAGTTCCTAAACTCATTTTTAATTTTAATTGTTATTAAGTACTTAAGTTGAATTATATTATAATGCAGACACTTACGAAGACGCTAGTCTGACATGATAAATTGAATTAATTCAATTAAATTATTTCATTCGAGTGTGATACCTGACTGCGAAAAATGGAACACCGAATACCACGTCCTCGTAAGTTTACTAATACGAATCACTTAACAACGAATGCACGCCACCACGAAAAACTTAGCACCGAAGCCACGCGATCTCGAATAACAGAACCTCTAATTCACTAATATGAATCACTTTTCATATATTATTCACTTTGACATAATAAATATGTAGGTACTTATGAATAGAATAGTCAACATTTTCAATTTAAATATAGACCCGTGGTAGGGGACCACACTCGTCCCAATAGATTGCAAATAACTGCATAACAGACTGCAGTGATTCCCCGACAGACAACATGCACTTTACGGCGCTGTCATGTAAAACATGAGCCTTCATTGAGATGTCTGCATGAGAATTGTATGGGCTCCAAGCAAATTTATTCAAAAGCTGACTCGTTTGCTGGCTGATAATTTCAAGGATTCCCAATAAGGAATTGTTTCTTGGTATCTGCAGACGTAAATGTTTATTGTTACTATGAGTACCTTACCGTCAGTATTAAATTTTTATTACATTCTGCAAAAGTAACTAGGTTTTATGGCAAAATTAATGTACCTTTACACCTGATCAATTACAGTTGATGGGCAGCGTTTGGGAAGTTCCGGCATATATTTTGTGTCCAAAATACCTCAATGTCTCAAGACAAAAGTCTTTGACCAGTGTGTGTTGCCAGTAATGACCTATGGAAGTGAGACGTGGTCTTTTACTATGGGTCTCATATGAAGGCTCAAAGTCACCCAGCGAGCAATGGAAAGAGCGATGCTTGGTATTTCCCTGCTCGATCGAATCATAAATTATGAGATCCGCAGGAGAACTAAAACAACCGACATCGCTCGAAGAATTGCATCATTGAAGTGGCAGTGGGCGGGACATATAGCGCGGAGAACCGATGGCCGTTGGGGCGGAAAGGCAGGCCCCCTACAAGGTGGACCGACGATCTGGTGCGCGGTCGCGGGAAGCCGCTGGATGCGAGCAGCGCAGGGCCGATCGTTGTGGAGATCCTTGGGGGAGGCCTATGCCCAGCAGTGGGCGTCGTTCGGCTGACACGATAAATTACAGTTGGACATTACACAATGCGTGGTTATATAAACGACTGTAAACGCAGCCGAGACCAAGGGCTTAACGTGCCATGCGAAGCAGGGAGAAGTTCGAGAAAAAATAAAATAAAACGGTCACCCATCCCGTGACCAGCCATTGAGAAAGTTGCTTATTATTATTATTATTACTATTATACTTTATTTAAAAGCCTACATCGGACCAATTATAATAGGGAAATACAAATAAATAAATTAAATTTAAATAAACATTAAATTGGATAATAGATTAATTATCCAATTGTAATAATATGGAGCCCGTGGCGCAGTGGATAGCGCGCTTGGCCTGCGATCGTTGAGGTTAAGCAACGTTCGCAATGGTCGGTCACGGGATGGGTGACCAAAAACTTTCATCTCGAGCTCCTCCGTGCTTCGGAAGGCACGTTAAGCCGTTGGTGCCGGCTGCACTTGCAGTCGTTAATACCCACCAATCCGCACTGAGCCCGCGTGGTGGATCATGGCTCATTCTCCTTATTCATCCATAAGGAAGGCGTATTAATATATAAATATTTTTTAATCAATTTGGTTAAATAGATGATATTTTTAAATTAATAAAAGGGCGTCCGATTTTGTTAATGCGTCCCCTCGCGTTTTTCTACGGGCGAAAGCTGAAAACCAGTGTTTTGTTTTTTCGGGGCAATATATACGCTGAGCTTTTGCCTCTTTGCGTCGCTGTGACAAACATGCGAACATATACCTGCTGAATTATATACCTGCTTTGTTAGTCAGTAAGTAGTTGGTTTGCTTCTCCTTCCTTTTCTTTTGTTTATGTGCATGTTATGTTTGTGATGCAAATAAATGATCTTATCTATCTATCTATCTATCAGAACCCTGAATGCATTATTGAATTGGACGCGTAGGGCGCCGTACTGCTTCTGCGCATAGCTCACATACAGACTGCTCGTATAGAAGGACTTTAGCTTAGCCTCAACGATCACGGGCCACAGCGCCACGGGGTCGTCATAAGACTAATTTGGTTAAGTTACCTATATGAACTGATATACAGACAAACGTTTAAAAGTCACATCAAGTCGTTTATATTGGAGTCTCAAAAATTAGGTGTTTCCAACAAATAGTGACCATGGTGGTGGATACTCTGAAAGAGTGAGAGGCAATTAAATATCTATTTTTATGAATATTATATATATTATGTTCCTAGTGTTGCTATTTCAAATAATTGATAAATTTCTATTATTTTATAATGAACTTGATTAATGCACTCACTATCTTATAATTATGAATGAATATTTATCTTATTTAATAATTTTATAACAATCCCTGTTTGATATTTAATATTTCTAGCTAGTAAGTAATTTGACATTTATTTTAAATACAATTCTCAAATTCTTTTATTGCAAGACACAGCTCATATCAATTACTTTTGCGCGTATACTCGTTAAGTATTTTTTTATGGGTGGAAACTGAAAATCAGTGATTTACTCTATGAGTAAATGTACCACTGAGTTTTCGCCCTTTTGCATCGCTACGGCACACAAAGTGATGTTAAATATGTTTTTTTTTTATTATATTTGATTGCTTTTTTTTCCTTTTTGTAATTATTTTTGTAATGTGTGCATGTTCTTTGCAAATAAATAATTTATCTATCTATCTATATACCTACATCACTAAATTTTAATTAACTAGTACAAATATTTTAGGGTATTATAGTGTCCATCAATACGATAATTTTTTACTATGGGGTCAACCACGGAAACGCGAAAAAAAAATCAGCTGTTCCATACAGTCTTTTCAGTCGAGTCGATGTTGTACTTTTGTATGGAACAGCAGATTTTTTTTCGCGTTTCCGTGGTTGACCCCATAGTAAAAATTTATCGTATTGATGGACACAATAACACTCTAAATTTTTTGTACTAATTAAAATTTAGCGGTGTAGATACCTACTTGTGAAAATATATCAAAATTTATGCATTTTATTATTCAATGAGACATTCATAACGCATAGTAAAGTGAAATTAATCAGAAATACGAAAGCGTCGCGATTCAGGCGCGGCCCATTGTATTCATGAGTGGTTGCTGTCCATAGGGTTGACACTTCAGTGATTATATTACGAAAGCAACAAATAAATTAAACTCTTCAACAATTTGTAAAGTACATAGTAAAAAAGTTGATTCAGACGAGGCCCATTGCATTCATGAGTGGTTACTGGATGCTGTCGACAGGGTTGACACTTCAGTGATTATAAAAGATAAAAATATTCTTTATTCACTTAGACATAATAAATATGTACTTGTGAATATATTATATTATGATAGCAACAAATAAACTTAACTCTTTAACAGTTTGTAAAGTAAATAGCAAACAAGTTGTATTAAATGTATAGGTAGGTAGGTATTTTGCTTTTCTGAACATACTTATTGAGACAAAATTAAACATACGGTTTGTAAAAAAAAAAATTTCGTTCTAAATAAAAATCATACCTACATACGCTTATTAAACTATATATTTTAATGACCATAAGGATCTCAAGCCAAGCGCAAGTAAAATTTTTCTTACAGCCAAAAGTTTTAATTATCTGAAGCTTTTTAAGATATTGCGCTACAAGCTGTGAAAGTTTTCTTGATTTTAAATTTGATATAGGTATATATATTCTAAAGATCATCAACTTATTAACTACAAGCTGTTGCCTGCGACTTCATACCCATGGTGAATTTACTATTGTGTTAGTTTTGTTTATGTGTGTATGTTGCTATAAATTGTCTAGATCCCATAAGTCTCTTATTGAAGTCATATCCTCTACTAAAGGGGTTAAAAGAATATCGAATACACTGGCTAGATTATCTGAACTTGATATTATGTTGTAATGATATGCTGCATTGCATTACATGAACATAGTTGAACCCAGTTTCGTTACTGTTTTATTATTATGTAGGTACTTAAATAGATGATAAAAAAACAGTATAAACAAACTAAAAATAATTACAGTTATCAATGAGTGGGAGCCCTATTACATGCGCGAGCGCACACGCGCTTGAAAGCATCGTGTGTGGTGAGCATCGAGCTTGAGAGCTTATTGGAACGCGTCATACGTCGGCGATACGTTTACTGCGGTGCCGACTGTGACGAAAAACAGTGCAGTGTTGGAATTGGAATGGAATACAAAGTGAAAAGGGCTCCCTAGACATTTTCACAAAAAAAAGGAATATGACAAAAAAGATATTAAAAACGCGGACTGGATTTGAACCGAGGTCTTCTGGCTTCAATGCCGCTTGTTTTCTAACCTGAGCTATCACACAACTTTAGAAACGATGGCGAAATTTGCTTTCTTATTGTAATGACATTGTAACAGTTTTTGAAATCTGGATATGGGTATGGGCTTTTTATTAATATGCTTTGTTCTGTTAAACGTTGTTAGCTAGCTATCGTTATACCTGACGCCATAAAATAAAAAACTGATACTGGCTATATTTTCTATAAAATTGACTAAAAGTTCCAAAAAACGTATGAAGTTCATATGCATAAAGTTACGCGGTAGCCCCCCAGGTCACCTGACGCGTTGTCCTGATGACGCGAGTTTAACATTTTTTACCTAACGCCGCTAAAGAAGTTTTCACTTCAAAAATATTGCATACTCTGAGAAACTCTGTTTGATTTTGACTATAGCTGTCTCTTTCTAAAACGAAATCTTCTATGGCGTGACTATGACGCTACTAACCCACTGACGTCACTAAGATAGCGTCCTGTCCTTGTCTAATTATAAAGTTTGAAGTCCTATATCTTTGAAAATATTCAAGATAATTTAAAATGAAAACTTGTTTTGTGTAGCTAATATTTCGAAAAACATTTTAAAGAAATAAAAAAAAACAGTAAAATACCGTATTTTCGTAATGGTCGGTCGTGGGGTTGGTGACCAAAAACTTTTCATCTCGAGCTCCTCCGTGCTTCAAAAGGCACGTTAAGCCCTTGGTCCCGGCTGAATTTGCAGTCGTTAATACCCACCAACCATATTACACGAAAACCATAGAAGTCTATCAATAAAGCTCCATCCGGACGTAGTCGCGTGTGGCCATTTAGTATAATTAGCAGTTTATTTATTAAATCAGTAGGTTGTACCCAAGTATGTCAATACTTATATTAAGGGGCTGACATGAGCCAACAAGCGCCACCAATCGATTTTTTAAATTCATTTTAACTATTTTATTTCATTTCTTTTATCAAAGCCCAATTTCTAAAAAAAATTTTTTTTTTTGTATAAGTATAATATCTTTACATCATTATAAAATGCGTTCAATAGTTTCAAAATGAGTTTGAGCCAAAAGTGGCCACTTTAAAAAAAATCTTTTTAAAACTGTTTGAATAATTTTCAAATTGTTTAAAGTTAATCAATAAATATTACTTAGACGTTAAAGACCTTGACTGATTTCTTTTTTTTTTAAATTGGGCTTATTTCATAGAAAAACAATTTTATTAAATCGATTGGCGGCGCTAGTTGGCTCATGTTAGCCCCTTAAAAGCCCTCTATACTTATCTCAAATCAAGTTTTAATTTAATCGCTTACAATTACTATATCGCTTGATTGATTCAGGCGTCAAAATAAATTGGAACTGACATGCGAACGACACAGTAAAACCGGCAGTGGATCTCGTTTCGAGCCATCTCGTCGGATGGGTTGCAAGTTGCAAGCACGGTAATCGCACGTTTCCGGTTCGAGGTGCACCTGTTCGAGCTTGACTCTTGACGACAAGAAATTTTGTGCATGATGCAACTCTTAAAGAAATTGTGATATGTTTTTAATGGCTACTTGAAGTCATATGAGTAATGGCTATTACGATTTTGATGAAATTAAGATGATTATTATTATTACATTGATGTTTATGGTGTTATTGGACTTTGAGTACTTTGTATTTGTAATAAATAATTTATGGATATTTTAATGATTGCAACTTTGCGCTACCTACAAAAAAGCTCATAATGATTACCTAAATATACTGATATATTTACTCTTCCCGCATTCATAATGCAATTTTTATAATTGAAAAAAAAATGAAAAACTTATTAGAAATAAACGACCAATCCTGCTAAAGAAACTTTAAAGAATTTTCTTTCTTTTCTAAAAAACAACTTATTTTTCACTTCTCTGACATGAAACTCTTTGCTGTGAAGGCAACTGTTTTTCCATTTTTCCTCTTTGAATACGAGTCGTGTTGAAAAGCAGTAGTGATCCGGAATAGTCCGGATATCCACTGGCAATATATGGCCTTCGACATGTTTTGTATCTACAGTTTTAACCAAACAATAAAGACATGAAAAATTTACATTTCGAATTAGTTAGGAACGTGGTTGTTACGTCCCATAGCGGTTAGTAATTTTTAAAATTCGTTTTCAATTAGTATTTTGTGCGCGGGCGCAATCATCCCGAACGCAACCCGACGTCATTACAGTGCGACTGTGATATTGCGCTTGTACTTAGGGATGCCACTCAAAATATTATAGTCATATAATATTTCTATACTGTAACACCAACCCACATATTTGCTTAACACAGTATTTAAAGTAGTGTTTAACAATTATACTGAAATAGGTAAGTAGGAACCTAATAGAAAAAAAATACTGTCGAAAATCAAGTGACGATTATGATGATGATGAATCATTAACTTGATTATATAATGCAGGTATCACCATGTGGAAAAACTATAACAGATTTTAAATGCTCAGCCGGAAAAGTCCGTTTTAAATTAAAGTCCGTAAAATATATTTTTAAGGTGGTTTCTAACCGTAGTAAAAAAGACTAGTACCTAGTAAAAATAATTCAGGCATAGCCTAGTGGCCTGACCTATGGCTAGCACAGCCTAGGTCGGGGACCACGTATTACACTTTCTAAAAATATTTCGTAGGAAATTTAAAATCTTCAGTGTTATCAAATCATGTTACATGTAATTTTTTGTTTCTGTTATTTAATTATTTATTTTTGTAAATGCACAATTTTGTCTTTGAAGTTTTTTAATACTTACTAGAAAAAACAGAACCCTTAAAAAACACTCGCTTTGCTTAGAGTACGAGGGACATATTTTTTACAAAAAGCTATTTGCTACTAAAAAATCAGGGACATTCATAACTTTACTAGAGCACAGCCCTGCAGTTTTTTTGTACCACAAGCATGACATTAAGATTAGTGCATACCTGCCGCCACAGCTTCCGTTTTATTATAAAAAGTTAATACAAAACGGCCTTTGTGTGGCGGCTTTGTTGATTTATTTTGACACAAAGCTCTTGAACAACCAACTTAACACGTCTATACTATAACTAAAGGCAATCTATTTCCATATTGTAGGAATGAGGCTAAACTATTTTGGATAACGTATAAGTTATGCGTTACACTATACATTTGTGCTGAATGTTTATTACAAACTATTGGAAATATGATGGTGAACCTTTTATATGTGAACTTTCATGTTTGTACCTAATTTATTTCATTGTGTATTATTTAGTTTTGTGTAAAAATATAGATTGTATTATTTTATACATATATTTCACATGTTATGTTTAACGGGATATACAAAGTATTTATCGTGAAATAACATCTTATTTCTTTTAAGGTCTATTCTAAAAGGCAAAACTCTTTTCTGGTAAGCATTTGCACGTACTCAACAGGGGGACATTTTGTTCTAACTTTTGTACAAAACGAGTTCATATATTTTGTCGATTGGAATTTTCATATTTAGGAACTAGAAAATATGTATGTAGGTATACGTGTACTTATGATTTTTTTAAAAAGGTACTTACCGTGAAAAAAGCTTTGTGTGAGACCACATATCGCATAGAAAATTACTAGAGAAAACCAGAATTCACATATCAACTCTTTTTCTGACATTATTATACCGAATCGCAATAAAGTAGAAACATTTGTCGATCATTCAACGTCTCGGCTGCATTATACAGATATGTCGTGCAAATATGACGAGTTAGTAAATGTAGATACGTAAGTCCCGATTCACAGTCGCGCGATAACCCCTGAACCTTTGTGAGACAATCTGGCTTTCCCCGCGTCTGTACCTACCGACGCCTTTTTGATTTACAAATGCTCACTGATTGGACAGTGAAAGGTCGTGCGTTCTTCGAATCCCATAGGATCGGAGCTAGCTGTAAGACTGGTAGATTTTTTTATAAGTAGGTACAACATTTTCAATTTATTTAAATTTTTACTTTTTTGCATTCACAATGCAATTTTTTCATTGAAAAATTTAAAATGATGAATTTATTTAGAAAAAGCGGTCGCCAGGATAGCGAAAGGTCGGGTTCGACTCCCATCGGAGCTGGTTGTGAGACGGTTCGATTTTTTCTAAATACCTCATTTTAAAATTTCAATCATTTTCAACTAAAAAAAATTGCATTATGAATGCAAAAAAGTAAAAATAATTTAAGTAAATATACTTATTAGCCTAATTGTCCGACGGATCAGTGAGTCTCCTGTCTTCGAGTGGGAACGGTCATGAGTTTAATGTTCTTCAGGGAGAAACCTACGTATGATATGACTCCGCATTTAGAATTTTTTAAATCTTTACTTACATTTATTTGTATAATTACCTTTATATGTTCTGATAAGGTTTTGATAGATATCCGTGACATATATTATTAATATGTTCTTGGGTTACTTAAAGTGTATCGATGAGCTCAGTGGCGCCGCCAATGGAAATAAATCAATTGCATTTTATTAAAGGCTTGGATTAATAGTTTCGGTTATTTCGCGCAAATAGAAGAGCAAAATGCAATTTTTAATTGTTTTTTTATGGCTTCAAATATGAGCACCAAGTTATGGATCTCGATATTGCCAAATGTGGCCACTTTTGGCACTATTGAGATTCACGACTTATTGCGTAAGTTTGAGTTCTCAAAAGTATATTTATAAAATGCATTGCACTCTTTCACCTGCGCGAAATAACCGAAACTTTTAATCCAAGCCTTTAATAAAATGCAATTGATTTATTTCCATTGGCGGCGCCACTGAGTTCATCGATACACCTTAAATTAGATTCTTTTGTAGTTGTCAAATAATTTATTATTGGTATACTCGTAAGTAGCTACTTACATTAATTTACAGTACCTACCTACCCTAATGGTGTGTATTTACAGTATTTAAATTAGTTTTCCTAAAGATTTCTGTCATAAATGTAGTTTTTATTTTATTGCAATGAAATGAATAGGTCTATCTGTAATGTACTAATGTTTAAAACACTAAATATGAAGCATTAGTGGTTATGTTAGTTTATACGATGGATCCCTTTCATCATCCATAAACTTTCACTATCGGGATCGTAAAATGCTAATCTCGAACCAAATGGACTAATTTGGATCAAAGACCGATGTTTAATTTGGGTTTACGATGCTGTAGTCATATTTATAGCTGGAGTTATATTTCTTTTAATACTTAATGACTTATTTTAATGCACTTATAAACGGATAAGAAGTGATAAGTAATGCAGTGTTTTGAGCCTTTCTTTTTAATGTCAACCGCTTTAGTAGCTTCCTTCACAACTATTTATTACTAATGAACATTAATTTATTGTGCAATTACTCGTAGTTGCTGAACATTACTTACTTACATGTTACAGTCTTTTGTTTACTAATACAAAACGTAAACCAAATAATATTTTAAACTTAGGTCATCATCATTATTATCATTCATCAGCCATACGGCGCCCACTGCTGGGCAAAGGCCTCCCCCAAGGATTTCCACAGCGTTCGGTCTTGCGATGCCCGCATCTAGCGACTTCCCGTGACCTTGACCAGATCGTCGGTCCACCTTGTAGGGGTCCTGCCCCCCGCATCTGGTCAGCCGGCCTTGAGTGGGTAAACTTATGGGGAGATTGTGAGGATTAGGCTTGGCGGGCGGGATGGGCGCGGCGAGGGACAAGCCCTGTGTCTGACTGAGTCCAACATGCCGTTTGGTATACGTAAAGACAGTATTTGCCCTCACTATAATAAAAAAAAGGGGGCCTGATGATGAAATTCGAGAACCGTTTCGCCCCATCGGTTCTCCGCGCTATGTTTCCCGCCCACTGCCACTTCAGCTGAGCAATCCTTCGAGCGATGTCAATTTTTAAACTAGCTACATGGTCATAATAACCATTGTAAAATACAAGTTTTTTTACCATGTTTACATTCGTCTCTACGAGTTCCCGATGATATTACGGAGCAGTTGCACACGGCATGATCACTGATTGACTCCGTGTTTGTCGTAGTAGTTAGGTAGGTATACAAAACTTAAATAACCTATAAATAACTTTTACTTTACCTTAACCTTCAAGATACCGTAATGCAACCGTAAAACAATGCCATTAGGAGCTCAGTCAGTGCGCGAGAATGTGCAGCCGGCGGGATTCGAACCCGCAACTCCGAGAATAGAAGCTATTTAAAGACGCGCCTGTTTAGTTTCAAACACCGCCTGCTTCGTATTGTAGATAAGTGTACAATGCAAATTTATACAAGGTGTTACAAAAATACCTAGCGAAAGAGAGAATGCGATCAACACGATCCAGCTTAAAATGTTGAACGTCGGTGTAGCGCAAAGCATCCTGGTGGAACCTAATTCGGAGTCTGCTATGATGCTGTATAACAGGCTTGTTACAACAGTTTAGTGTCGACCCACACGTACCACAACCACACCACAAGCGACAAAATGTGGTCACGTGTGAATAGTGTCGATGCAGCTTTTTGCAGTTGCGTTGTGATTGTGCGACATAATGTCGATGTGGTTGGTTGCCTTGTCGCTAGTATTTGTGATGTGGTTACGTCGTTCGATGGAACTGACATATTTTTGTAAAACAAAGTTCAAACATCAAACCTTTTACGTTTTTAACCGCCTCTGTTGTCTAGTGGTACTCACCACGGGTATCAGGCCCAGTGGTCCCGCTCCCGGGTTCGATTCCCAGTGGGGGTACATATTTTATTATATTTATATATATCTAATTATTTTATTATTTATTATTTTGACGACCGATTTGGCGCAGGGGTAGGCTACCAACCTTCTGCGCCAGTGGTCTCAGGTTCGATTCCCGAACAAGACAAATATTTGTGTGCATGAACATGTCTATTTGTCTTGGTCGGGGTGTTTTCTATGTATATTAAGTATGTATTTACAAACAAAAAGTATTTAAGTATATATTTATCCGTTATCAAGTTTTCCATGATACAGTTTCTTAATGAAATTAAAATGGGCTTAGATAATTGGTGTGATTGTAAGAAGTTATTTATTTATTATTTATTTTATTTATTGTATTCGGTTTGGTTGGTGGTTGGTGGTTGGTGGTAAGACTTCTTCTAAGTCCGCCTGGCTAGCTTAGCTACCCTAATCTTATCTAAGTCTGACGCCATAACAACGATGTTTTCAGCAATGTTGTGTTCCGGCAGTTAGAGATAAGAAAGCCAGTTCCTCAGTCGTTGAGGATTCCGAGAGTAGTGCACTTCCACCTTCAGCCTATCATCAAGTTTGATGTTGGCTAAAGTGCTACCGCGTTGAGAATAAAAAGAAAAACCAAGAACGAAACGTCAATATAAGCTTTTGAATAAAATTTCAATGACTAGCCAAGTTAGTTTACAGCGATATTTCCATATGGAAAATGAATCTGATGTAATATGCCCGAGTCAAAGATAACCATAACAATTATTTCATAAATAAAATAAATAAATATAAAACACCATCACATACATTGTTCCAATACCAAACAATAGTAGCTTGAGCCCTAGGAAACAACGACGGGTACTACTTATTACCACATACACTTAGACCAGAGGAATGATTGAAAAGTTCGTTTTCAATATTTGCCTGACCGGAAATCGAACCCGGGACCTCTAGAGATAGCGGCACCTTGAAAACCGGTGCGCACACCACTCGGCCACGTAGGTCGTCAAAGTTCAAGGTAAGTATAATATTATTTTATACAATGATAAAACGGGTGTTTACATTTGATTTTACGTGGCGTGAACTTTCAATAAGAACGGGACTTAACCAGGATAAATAAAACCTTAAAAAACTACGCCTTGAAGAGATATTGAGATTTTTCAATTTTTATTACATTTAAAAAAATACTTTTTACAACACGAGGGGCATATATCTCCTTTTAACTGCTGCGGTTTTTTTATTATTCCTATTTAATGATTCCACCAACAACTAAAATCCATGTACAGTCTAACCAATTGAATCCATGAGCTACCCAAGTTTATTTTCTAAAAACCATTAAAATTAAAAAAAAATCTAATTTCAAACTTTTGACATTGACACTGACTATAGGTTTTGACGCTTTCAAACAAACTATTAGAAATATGGGTCAAATAAAAAATAATGGACTCTACTAAATTTTAATACATACAATAAACTTGAGCAAAGACCCAATGCCCAACTCCTGGCTCTATCATCAAGACTTATTAGTAACTAGCGGCCGCCGGCGGTTTCACCAGCGTGGTTCCCGTTCCTGTGGGAATATCGGGATAAAAAGTACCCTATGTGTTATTCCACCCTATAATCTATCTCTGTTGCAAATTTCATCCAGATCCGTTCAGTAGTTTTTGCGTGAAAGAGTAACAAACTTCCATACATCTATACTCACAAACTTTCGCATTTATAATAAACTAGCTTTCCGCCCGCGGCTTCGCCCGCGTGAACTACACGACGTTATCCCGCGGGAATGTGATATTTTTCCGGGATAAAAAGTAGCCTATGTTCCTCTCCAGGCTACAAAGTATCTATGTTCCAAATTTCAGCCAAATCCGTTCAGCCGTTTTCGCGTGATTGAGTAACAAACATCCAAACATCCAAACATCCAAACATCCAAACATCTAAACTTTCACATTTATAATATTAGTAGGACTAGCTTTCCGCCCGCGGCTTCGCCCGCGTGGACTACACGTTATCCCGCGGGAATCTGATGTTTTTCCGGGATAAAAAGTAGCTTATGTTCCTATCCAGGCTACAAAGTATCTGTGTCCCAAATTTCAGCCAAATCCGTTCAGCCGTTTTGGCGTGATTGAGTAACAAACATCCAAACATCCAAACATCTAAACTTTCACATTTATAATATTAGTAGGATTATCCCGAGGGAATGTGATATTTTTCCGGGATAAAAATTAGCCTAAGTTACTCCTTACTACATCAGCTACCTGCCAGTGAAAGTCCCGTCAAAATCGGTCCAGCCGTTTCAGAGATTAGCCGGAACAAACAGACAGACAGACAGACAGACGGACAGACAGACAGACAAAAATTGTAAAACATGTCATTTTGGTATATGTACCGTATATAATCATATGCATGTAGTAAAAGGCGGTTATTTTAATGTTACAAACAGACACTCCAATTTTATTTATTTGTATGTAGTATGTATGTATAGAGTATAGATGTATAGATAATAAATTATTGCATTGCTTTTACAAAGTGGACGCACGCACGCACGCTTTGGCGTTTTAACTAAGAGCTCGTATGAAATATTGTTGTAATATTGTAACTGTTAATTTTTTGCTCTCAAAATAACTAAATAAGTAAGCGTTGGTAGGTACTACGTAGCGTAGGTAACGAGAAAACTTGCCGTATTTATGCATGCATACTAGTGGCCGCCGACGGTTTTACCCTTGTTATGTTCGATCGCCGTCTTCAATTTTGTCCTGTGCTCCTTTAAGAGAGCTTTAAGGCGATACTCGGAAAAATTATGCTAAAGCGAGATAGCAATGAGAAAACGACGCGCGCGGGAGCGAGACCGATTTTGCAGATTAGGTACGCAAAAAAACACAAAATCACTTCGTATTAAAAAACTATAGCGATTTTAAAAAAATGCTTCAATACGATCCTAAATATTATTGGTGTGCACTAATTAAACTAATTTCCAATAGTGTAAGTAACCCCATTTAAGAATAATCTTGATATTTCGTATTTTTAGAGGTATTTTCGAAAATAAAAAGTGTCGAGGCAAAATCATAATAACGTGTTTTTGCAACTATACGATTCATAAAGGTATGAAGAAATACATATCTTTTAACCAGATTTATAACAACTCTAACCGTCCTATAGTTTTATATCAAAAAGTCCATACTTTTTCCGAGTAGCGCCTTAAAACAATACCGGAACCAAAATTCTAGATCTTAAACTTGCATATATAAGGCATTATAAAACACGACTCTAAGACGCAATCATCGCGCGAGTACCTACCTAAGCGACGCATCGCGACCATAGCGTTTTAGTACTTGGACTTGGACGAACCATAAAAGGAAGAAAAAAATTGTTAAATAAATAGTTAAAACAGATTATAACTATTTTTATACAATAAAGTAAGATATTTTGATTCCGAATAAATCTCCGTAGATAATACAATACAATACCGTATAATAACAAACATTAAGAGCTACGTCTAAGTTATCTCCGTGACCTAAGATTCGAGTTCCTGTGATAATTTTAGCAATATCGCTCCGGATGCGATGTTTATAAAATTGTGAAGCACTTGTGTGTTATCCGTAATCCAATAGTATTTTGATCATTAAAAATACCAAACATACTACGATGAATTTTAGTATTCAGTATCTAAGTTAGGCTCATAAGAAAGGAATCGCTCATTGAGCCAAAAAACAGCTCGCAATGCGTTGTCACTAAATAAGTTTTTTTGTAAATACCTACTTCGTTTTTATGACAAGCTTTTTTGTTGACTGTACTTAAATATTGTATTGTCATCCAAACCAAACCTGTATGCAAAGTTTCAGCTTTATCGGACACCGGGTAGTAGGTCAATTGGGATTCAGCCCAACGGACTCGCTGTCACACCGTTTTGTCACACTGGTGTGACTACGAAGATTTTTTTTCTTCGTAGTCACACTCTTTGGTGTGAATATTAGTAAGCTACCAAAACATGAGACTTGTTGTCACACTACTAGTGCGGGGAAATTAAAATACCATGTATGTGCATATTTTATAACATGGACTGCAAACTTTGCACTCATCAGATTTTAAAATAAAACAAAACATGTACCTATGTACACAATACTTATTTAATCTATTAAACTTAAACAAATCATAAATAAATTCTTCGCATAGTATAAAAAGGTAGGTAAGTACTTTAAAATGAAATAGGTTCTTTTTAAAATACAACATAGAAATGACTGACAATATCCTTCGTTACCCTCCTTACTACCAGACGTTACTACTGATAGTAAGGGGGGCAACTTTTATTACCCGCCTTACTCCTAACGGCTGTAGTAGTAACACGGGAGTTTGTTTCCCCACATTACTACTGCTTATAGGATAAGTAGCCCCCCTGAATCGAATGAAGTACTAGGGCATATTGGAAAAATATTAAACAAAAAGTACCAGGGCAGCCTAAGCAACCAGGAGTTATTACGAGTTTACCTACTTAAAATGCTGCGGCCTATAAAACTCAAAACATCTAAAATCAAATCAAATCAAATCAAAATCAAAAATATTTATTTTCCTTTAAAAGATAAAAACTTAACAATAAGTAGCAGGGGTCCTCTTTTAAGCATGACAATGCCTGTTACAGAGAGCCCCGCTCTAACATAACTCCTGGTAAGCTATGCAATCCTGGTACTTACAGCTAATAATATTTTAATATAATAATTAATTTAGTATCATATTACGTATATTGTATCAAAGTGGTATCAAATTATCAAGTGATTTACGTCAAGTATGATTTTTGAAATGGTGTGACTATTAGGAAAAAAATTCTTCGTAGTCACACCAGTGTGACAAAACGGTGTGACAGCGAGTCCGTTGGGAAATTTAGCTTGCAAGATTTGTCCCCACTAACTAACTAACTAACATGGCAAGTGAAATAAAAGCTTGTAATAAAAATATCCACATCGTGAAATTCATGTTTTGGCTCAACGCACTCGAGACGTTTTGGGAATCACAGAAATACCACAAAATGAAATTCTTGTAGTGGTTGTCATTTTATACGACCGCAACGCATTGTGGCAATGATTTAACAATAAAAGCACCTTTAATACTTAAAAGACGCATATGACTTCAAAATTTTTAATTTTACCCCTTTCACGATTACAGGAACTACCCGAGTATCCCCTAGACTATTACCACGATGAGGATCCAGAGACGACGGCCCGACCGGCGTCGGTGCCGGATCAGACGGCCCGCCCGGCGCCGGTGACGCCGTCCGGCCTGACGCGGCTCCGGACGGACTACCGGGAGACCGTCGTGTCTGCCGTCGACCCCATCGCTGCCACCAACGAGCGGCCGAGGATCATGGATGACTGTGGGTACAGCTTCAGTAGTTCAGTAGTTTTTTTTGAAGTGAAAACTTTTTTGGCAGCTTTGTGCACTTTTTGTGATGGGTAAAAAATGTTAAACTCGCGTCAGGATCACGTGACCGTCAGATCGAAAATTCGTAAGACGGACACGTGACCTGAGGGCCTAGACAAGTAGTTTTCTATTATCGATATCGCCAGTAGAATAGAAAGAAAATGTATGGGATTGAATAGAAATGTCACGTGACCGCTAATGTCAATCCCATACATTTTCTTTCTATTGTATGTACTGCCGATATCGATAATAGAAAGCCACTTGTCTAGGCCTTCTGATCGAAAAACTGTTACAATGTCATTAGAATACGAAGGCAAATTTCGCCACCGTTTCCAAAGTTGTGTTAGAAAACGGGCGGCATTGAAGCCAGAAGACCTCAGTTCAAATCTAGTCCGTATTTTTTTCTTTTGTTTGTCAAATAGGTACCTTTTTTTTTGTGAAAAAGTCTAGTGAGCCCTTATCACTTCTGCCGGCACTCCCGGAGTGCAACCCGGATTTTTATTTAAATTATTTTATGGGCTTGCTCTTGGCTTCACACTGAACCTAAGTCGTGGGCCGCGGGGCGCGGAGGGGGCCTTCGGATCCGCAGGACGCGCGAACACGTACTATTCCCCCTCCGCCGGTCGCGGCAACCGCCGCCGGACGCGCCAGTGTGGTTAGTTTTTCCCGCTCATCGCGGACGCAAGACGCGCCGCTTCAGTGTGGCCCACGACTAAGGGTTGAGAAGAGTAATTGGCGCAACAGCGATCCCCTACCACCAGTTGGTGGTGTTACGCTTATGCCTGATACTATGGTTCAGATACCGTTTGAAAGGTCTCAGCAAGCTGACTTTACCATAGTTCTTACTTTTGATCTAATGCAGATGGGGTTTGCGGGCTGTTGCCTAGATGTTAGCTAGTATTTGATTAACGTAACTTTTAACATTTTCCCCCTTACTAATAATCGTGGTGTAAAGTTACACCACGTGTAAATCTGTTTTTTTTTTTCAATTCAATTATTTATTTGTCAAAAACATGGTATTATTTACATAAAAGTCTTAAAAAACAAATACAGTGCTCATGTTTTGCCGTGTCAGACACACAAATGAAAATTTCATTAATTATGGTAGGTACATACTAAAATCTTGTCATAATGCAACTGAAAAATTATTTCAAGTCAAACAATTCTTTTGCGTTATAAAAATTCATTGTATTTAGCTATGTTGTTGTCAATTATCTTGTCTAAAATGATGACAGAGCTTTGATCAACAATAACACCAGACAACAACAGATTTACCTACACCAGGGGCCCGTTTCTCAAAAGCTTGTAGCTTGTAATACAAGTGGAAGTCCCTTTCTAACAAAAGCCGTCAAAAAATGACTACCGCTTGTATTACTTCAGAAACAAAACTCTAGGAAAAACCTCTTTGTGCTTTCTGTGCTATCCACTAACTGATAATTGTTTTCTTCGCAGCGTCCCTATCACCCCAAGAGAAGATGACGCTGAAGCGAGCGGCGTTCGCGAACATGGCCGCCGTGGTGAAGACGGGCAAGTGCTCGGACCCGCAAGCCCGCTGGCTCACCGTCAGGCAGCTGGCGCCAGCTGCTAATATCGTGTAGGTATACTAGTAATACGTAGTAGTATTTTTTTTACCCTGTGATACTAGTCTGGGCTTGTATCTATCTCTATACGTCTTTTTTTAATTCACAACGGGGGAGCATTAGCCTTCATCACACCTGATGTTAAGTGATGATCTTGATCAGATCACTCCAGCCAGCCCAGTTCAGCCAGCCCAGCTCAGCCAGGAACGCTCCAAGAGCTTTCACACTCGTGATCGCTTCCTGGACGCTGCCCGGCGAGCCGAAGAAACAGGTTAAGTGATGATAAGGCTGAAGGTGGAAGCGCACTACTCCCGAAATCCTCAAATTACCGAGGAAGTGGTTATCTTATCTCTAACTGCCGGAATACAACAATGCTGAAAACATCATTGTAATGGCGTCAGACTTATAGATAAGATGGTGGTAGCTAGCCAGGCGGAGTAAAAACAAGTCCTACCCCAACCAAACCGAATACAATATGTACCTACCCCCACTTGGAATCGAACCCGGGATCTCTGGGTTTGAAATCGGTAGTGTGAAAAACTAAACCACAGAGGCGGTTAAAAAGATGTTATCATCATCATCATCATCAGCCTATTAACACAGTCTACTTACTACATACTATTAAGCAATTAAGCAATTAACGCATTCCAAAAAAAATAACAACCCTGCTACTGATCTCATTTCATCTGTTAGCCCCCAAGACTCTATTAATAATGTTAACAAATTTTTTGTCTCCATTGGAAAGGACCTCGCAGATCGTTATCAGCACACAAATTCCAACTCTAAAGTACATGCATCTCGCACTCCTTATTCGTTTGTTTTGGATCCAATTAATGAGTCTGAGGTACTTTCTTGCATACTGAACCTAAAAAAAGATAAAACTGCTGGCCGTGATAATATTACTGGACTTTTTCTAAAACGCTATCATCAAATATTGGTCTCACCATTAACTCACATCTTTAATCTCATCTTCTCAACTGGTATTTTTCCAGACGCATTTAAGCTTGCGGAAGTAGTCCCCATCTACAAGAGTGGTGACAGAGGCAGTGTCAATAACTATCGACCTATCTCTAAATTATCTACCCTTTCAAAATTAATAGAAAAACTTCTTAACAAACGACTAATAAATTACCTAAATTCTAATAATCTACTTGCACGTTCACAATTTGGATTTAGAACCGGTTCCTCTACCAATGATGCAGTTCACGAACTAACTGACCACATAGTTAATAGTCTTGACAATAAAAAGAAGGTTATAGCTATATTTCTAGATTTAGCTAAAGCTTTTGACACTGTCTCTGTCCCCCTCTTGCTAAGCATGCTTGAAACAATGGGTATAAGAGGCATTCAGCACCAACTTTTCAGAAGTTACTTAACCAATAGACAACAGAGAGTAAGGGTCGGTGAATTAACTAGTGATGACTTACTGATCACTAATGGTGTTCCCCAGGGAAGTGTTATGGGTCCTACGCTATTCCTCGTTTTTATTAACGAACTTTGTAATCTCCAATTACAAAATGGTAAAATTGTTACATTCGCCGACGACACAGCGCTTATTTTCCATGGTGATAGTTGGGAAGAGGCCTATCAGCTTGCTCAGCTGGGTTTCAACCAAGTTACATCATGGCTCAAAAACAATGCCCTTGTACTTAATGTTGAAAAGACGAAATTCTTACCTTTCTCAATCAAAAGTGTACCATCTTCTACTCATGAAAAGTTTTCTCTTGTAGCTCATTTCTGCACACAAGATGAAATGTGTTGCTGTGACACCATCACTATTGCCAAAGATATTAAGTATTTAGGTGTTGTCATTGACAGCAATCTTAATTTTTATAGCCATTTGGATTTACTCTCTGCCAGAACCCGCAAGCTCATCTACATTTTTAAAAACCTTAGACATATAGCTGACAAAAATATCATAAAACTGATTTACCAATCTCTCTGCCAATCTATTTTATCCTACTGTATCACCGTGTGGGGTGGTACTTGTAAATCCAAATTCTTAACAGTAGAAAGGTCTCAAAGAGCAATATTAAAGGTTGGACATTCTCTGCCTTTTCTCTTTCCCACTACAGATCTCTATACTGTAAGTGATGTTTTAACAGTTCGACAACTGTTCATTCTTAACGTTGTCCTTAAGCAACACTCCCTCACTAACTATGATCCTTCTCGATTAGCTCACAAGCGTATCAGACACAAAGTCTGCTCAAATGTGCAATGTACCACAGCATTTGCAATGAAATTCTTTGGGTATTTAGGTGGTTTTATATACAACAGAGTAAACGAGAAAACTAATATTTATCACCTCACAAAGTTCAAATGTAAAAAGGTAACTACAGCTTGGTTAAAAACACTAGATTATGAGTCCACAGAAAAATTGCTATTGGTCACAACTTAAAAAGCATACACACACACACACACACACATACACACACACAAACAAACACGCACGGACACACACATTATAGTTTTTCACATTTGTTAATCCTAATGATGTAATTATAAAGATACAGTAACAGTTCATATTGTCATTACTTAAATATAAGTTTCATTCACGTGGTCCGGAATGGGAGGGACTGGTTATCTGTCATACCGGTCTCCGAGTACAGACACCAGTCTCTCGCATAGATTTCATCGAATTATGTACTTACTTTGTATACTAAACTGTAATACTTACTGTCTATGTGAGAGAAGAAAAATAAAGATTTATTTATATTTATATTTATTTATATTTATTAACGTCCACTGCTGGACATAGGCCTCTCCAAGAGTAGGTACGCCATCGAGCACGTTCAGTGGCTGCTCTCATCCAGCTCTTGCCAGCCACCCTGCAAAGATCGTCGCTCCACCTAGTCTGAGGGCGTCTTACACTACGTTTGCCGATTCACGGTCTCCACTCTAGAACTCGCTTACCCCAGCGGTTATCGGTCCTGCGGCTCATATGGCCGGCCCAAAAAGATGTAACCATGTACAATTACATGTTGCAGGTACATGCCGCCATGCGTGCAGCTGCACCGATGCGCGCCGGATTCCGGCTGCTGTTATGACGAGGGTGAGGTGTGCGCGCCCGTGGCAGGAGAATATGTAGCATTGCCTTTCTACGTGAGTATTCTTCTTACTCACTTGGGAGTTAGCTTATGGCTGGATCGATACCAAATCAATTGCCGAGATAGTGACGGTTGAGTTCATGATGTACCGAGCTCGGCAAAGTACTGTGTACATGTGCCAACAGCCGATAACACTCGGTGCTTGTGATCAGGCGTTACTTGCAAGAAATATCATGAAAGTGGTGGACTGTTGGGCACCTTCGCCAGTTGTGTTATACATAATATTAAGCTTATTTTTTATCGACTTCAAAAAAACGAGGAAGTTCTTAAAGATTGTCTGATTTTTTTATGAATATTCCAATTGTGAGCCATTTTTTATCTGATAGACCTATTCAAAATCATGGGGACAACGGGAATACAAGAAAGTTTCAATTTGGTCCTATGAGAAATTTTATTTACAGTAGACGGTTCAGAAGAGCTTTCAGAATCTTGAAGATACACATTATTATACCCTTGCAAAACCGATACGGGATGCAAAGAAACTTGCAGTTTACTTTAATTTCTCTTAACCACTTCCAGTTGCAAAAAGCCGACGGCAACCGCAGCGTGGCGCGCATGCTGTTCTTCAACCACACGCAGTGCGCGTGCGTCTCCCGAGAGACGCTGCAGACCACCGTCCGCACCAGAGTGGAGCTGCCCAAGAGGGAGACGCCGCGACACGACGACAAAGAGAGCAGAGAGAGACAGAACGACTGGCGCGCCTCCACCGAGGAGCCTAGCCTGGAGCAGGATGAGCACACTGCACCGCCACAGTTGCGTAGGTAACGATGAGTAGGCCTACCGTTTCATTCCGTGCCTACCTGACAACAGCAAGAAGCTGCAGTATAGTAAATAATACCTAGTTTAAAAAAACAAAAAAATACACCTTTATATCATCAGACCCTCACCACGAAGTGTAGCGAATAGGTCTCATCATAATGAAATAAACGAGCCCAAGCTCGAGGGGTTTCCTAGTGGTAATTAAGGAGTGCCACTGACTTCCTCACCCTCACCACCAAGTGTAGCGAATAGGTCTCATCAGAACATGACAAATGAGCCCAAGCTCGAGGGGTTTCCTAGTGGTAATTAAGGAGTGCCACTGACTTTCATACCCTCACCACCAAGTGTAGCGAATAGGTCTCATCAGAACATGACAAATGAGCCCAAGCTCGAGGGGTTTCCTAGTAGTCATTAAGCAGTGCCACTGGCATCCTCCCTGCTCCATCATCAGACCATCACCATCAAGTGTAGCGAAACGAAACAAATGAGCCCAAACTCGAGGGGTTTCCTAGCAGCCATTGAAAAGTTATATTGCCCACCTCTTGACTCCATCATCAGATCAGCTCGATGGTACCTAGTAAATTATTGAATTGTTATCGGATTCCTATAAACTTGCAAAGTTTGAAATCGTTACGACAAATTAGAATTGGGTTAAAATTTAATTCCAAGATTTTTTTAGATTGTGACTTAGTTATAGGTGCAACACACGATCACTTTTAACTGTCAGTTTTCACTGAACAGTTCCGGATGCAGAACCGGATTCCCGGAGGCGTGGATTTAGGTCCCGCCTGGAAGCTGCTTACATTTTCCCTAAGCGTAAGATGTCAAACTGACTCGACTAACCTAATCTATCGGTCCAGGTGCACCTGCCCGAAGCTATTCCTGGCGCGGCCGCTAGCCACCGGCGCCTGTGCGTGCGGCTGCGAGTGGCCCGACGCGCCGCGCCGCAGGGACTGCCAGTCGCTGGCGAGAGGACGGGAACACTTCGGCATGACCGGTATGTTGGTAGCTTTGACGACCGATTTGGCGCAGGGGTAAGCTACTTGCCTTCTGCGCCAGAGGTCTCGGGTTCAATTCCCGAACAAGACAAATATTTGTGTGCATGAACATGTCTATTTGTCTTGGTCTAGGTGTTAACTATGTATATTAAGTATGTATTTACAAACAAAAAGTATTTAAGTATATATTTATCCGTTATCAAGTTTTCCATGATACAGTTTCTTAATTAAATTAACATGGGCTTAGATAATTGGTGTGAATGTAAGAAGTTATTTATTTATTTTTTTTATTTATTTGACGACGACGACGTTCGCCCGTGGGGTAAACGATAACCAGTAACCAGCAGGCTTATTTTATTTTATTTTCATGGAAAACAAACAGCATACATTACAAACAAATAGAACATAATTAATGTAGTCCAAACATGCCTTTATCAGTTTTCACATATAGCATCAAAAATATTCATACTAAAACTTAATCTTACCAATCGATTTGGAAATCGATTCGAATTTCGAAATAAAGTTTAATTTACATGCACAAAAATGTATACAATAAAATATAAGGTAAGCCATATGTATAACATTGCAACTTAGAGCTAGCGCGATATTATTTTATTACCGATCTTAAAGTGACAGTCGCAATCGCAATAATTAACAATATCGCTCCCAAAACACATATTCGTTCGTATTATGAAACGTAGATCGCTACCATAGCGTCACAAGCGAGCGATTGATGAACTAAAATTGCATGATAGCGCTCGAACCGTACTGTACCGATTGCAAACCGCAAGCTAGCAACCGCAACTAGTAGCAGTCGCGTTGCAATTGTACAATTATTAGCAACTGGTTGCTTGTTTTTGGTAATAAGCCTGCCGCCTCCCCTTGCTCTCAGCTTTCAGGGGACTTGGGGAACTGGGTGAAATGTTCCTTTCAAGGTGACTGATTACCTGTCTGGCTTCGCTGGCGTCCGCCCTTTAAATAATAATAATAATAAACTTTGACGACCGATTTGGCGCAGGGGTACAGATATTGGGAGCTGGGGAGGACGCTCCCGCCCTCTGTCCGGCCCCCTTTCGAATTTTCGAGCTCGTTAGGTGGTGGGGCAGGGGTTAGAACCACCCAGCCCTAACGCGAAGACTATTAGGCTTGGCGGGAGGGTTGGGTATGGCGAGGGACATGCCTTGGGTGTGACCCCATGTGAACTGTTCTAGGGGTTTATCATCCTGCACCACACACACGCCGGGTAAAAATTGTTTTCACACTTATGCTCTGAAATGTTAATATTATATTTGAGAAAAGAATGCAGTACGTGGCACTTTTCCGAGGTTAACATTCTAAATTTGAAAATCACTGCAGTAATGAATTTCAGTACTTACTTACTGCACTAAAATCAGTGCAGTAAGTAAGTACTGAAATTCATTACTGCAGTGATTTTCAAATTTAGAATGTTTACCTCGGAAAAGGTACTATAGTCTGTTCGAATCCAATTTGGAAAAAATGTAAACAAAGACGCCATTATTCTGACCATAGACTATTTAGTGATGTGGTAAAAATTATACCATTTATAAATCGATATATAATTTGATTGCTTCGATTCGATTAATTGAATGCTATTATGTTGGAGCTTCGCGTTAGTAAAGAGTTTTTAGTTTATTACTTCTCAAGCCTCGAGAGATGACGGTGTTCATCGCGATTATAGAGAAATAAAAGGCTTATATTGAACCGAGTAAAAATTAAGTTTTTAAATTATTTTTATGCATTCACAATGCAATTTTGTAAGTATAGCAAAAATGTAATACTTAGTAAAAAACCACGAGCCCTATAAGTAGCTTTCAGGCGGGATTTTTTTAATTTCACACAAACACATCATCATCATCACATAACAAATTAAAAAGTGACTTAAACATAATATATATTATGTAAGGTCACGTTCCATCACAAATTCATCATAAATATTAAAACAAAATAAAGAACCCGGTACATAATCATCATCATCATCATCATTTTAGCCGTGCGACGCCCACTGCTGGGCATAGGCCTCCCCCAAGGATCTCTACAACGATCGGTCCTGCGCTGCCCACATCCTGCCGGCTTCCCGCGACCTTGACCAGATCGTCGGTCCTCAGCACCTCGATGTACCTGTAGTCTATTTGGCACCTCTGGAGAGACTGCAGCACTGCCCAGGTCTCGATCGAATCAAAGGCTTTCTCATAGTCCACGAACGCCAAGCATAGTGGCAAGTCATACTCTTCGGTCTTGAAGCTCGACTTAATACTGAGGTAACTGGAGAGTGCAGTACTAACACTTTTTTGTCACCAAAAAATACACAGTGGTTGTCTTCCGTCTCACCTACACTTTAAAAAATACGTATGGTCATATGACAATATACAATATACAACAATATATACAATACAATATACAACTGACAGCCACTACATACATAAATGTCAAATTTGCTGGGTACACTTTTTTATTCAGGGTGAGAACTCCAGTTACCTCAGTATTAAGTCGAGCTTCATGGATAGACCACTCGGTAATAGCTTGAAAGCAATGTGTATATTTTGCAAAACAGAAATGAATGCAAAAATAATCGAAATAAGCGTCATTCACAATAAAAAAAAATTTTTTTTATATATTTTATGATTTTTAAAAATAATCTAGCACTATTTTTGGAAATCCATACTTATCTAGCACTATTTTAGATTAGCACCAATTTGTGGTATTGAGTTGGCAACCCTGACTGTAGTCCCAGCCCTAACGGACCCGAGAATATACTTTTTTTAATATTTGTGATTTTTGTGATAATTTTTATCAAGACAGAGATATTTTATCTTCGATTACATAACATCGATTAATAATCGATATAGTTGAACTAATAATTGAATTATCTGATAGACATAACGTCAAGCACTATGCGATCACCATGGCGATCACAGATAATACAAGATTTTTGCTTGGATAAATAACCTCACTTTTCTTCTTAAAATTTTCAAATAAATTTTAAAAATAATAAACATACTACGATCTTTGGAACAAATTAGTGAGATATAAGTTGAAACCTTCTAATTACTAATGAATGTGTTTTTAAATACATTTAGTGGCCGAAAGTGTGAGAATTTTTAATGGAACAGGTTTGTTTACATTTTTTCCAAATTGGATTCGAACAGACTTTACCATACTATTACCAAATTTTTTTCTTTATTTTTTCTTTCGTTATTCCTGTGTATAAAAACAGAAAAAGCAAAGGGACATTTGCACCATACAGCCACATTATTATTATTATTATATAGGTAATTATTATATCATAATTAGGTTAACTTTTTTTTAAATACGGTGCGCACAGAGTATATTACTTCGTATTGTACCACAAGCGCTATGTACCCTTAGCACGAACATCAATCGAAAAAAAATGAGATTTATCATAGACAAAATATCCTTTACGAGTAATTTTGTATGGGAAATATGTACAGCGCCATCTACCACCAAGAAGCGGGTATTGAAGTTGCGCATTTTAGTAGCAAGTAGTATCAATAGGCTGTATGACCGTTCCACTTGGCCTCACAAACCAATATTAAAAAAACGGCGGGAATGATTTTCAGCAAAGAGCATGTAATCACTACGTTTAAGAGACGGGTCTCTCATAGAAAAAAAGTAAATTATCGTTTTGTATGGAAGTTATACTAAAACGGAATACCAACCACATAGCTGAAATTATGACGTACATGACGTACAGGGTTCCCAACATAATAACCGAAATAGTGATGTACCAGTCGTGGGATTTTTTATCGATGGCGATATTAAAAAATATCAGGATTCCATTTCTATCATTTTGCAAACTTTAGGGTCTAATTGATGCCTTACTTACGCTAACGTTAATTCTCGGTTTTAATTAAACAAGAGTTATGTGACAATAAAATTTTCATTCAAAAAGTTAAACCAAGTTTAACAAGAATTTCACGTTGGCGCAAATGGGGCTAAAAGTAAACTCCATTATTAAAGTCAAAGTCTAATTTAATCGAACATAAAATATATATACATGCATTTGGCAATAAAGATACTATAAAAAAACCTGTTTTCTTTCCCGAGGGGCTGCAGGTGCTATTTTTGCAGTTGTAGTTGAAGGTTCTGAAATATTCACAAGAAACATGTTAATATAGCATAGCAAGTAAATAAATAAATAATGTAAATCATACAAACCGCCTTAAAAAATTCACGTAGGTACGTAATTAATACGTATTTAAGTATACGTACTTAAGTAAGTACTTTGAAGTCAGGCGTGAAACATGTATTTACAATTTTTTGTTTTTGTTTAGACTCGCCCGACTGCATGCACGAATGCACTAAAAAAGAGCCACAACGCCGTGCGTGTGTACCGACACTATCTAACCGAACGGATTTTACTTCATTATGCAATAGGCATTTCAAAATTGGACCAACTTGGGAAAAAACCTGATGTTATAACGTTTGAATCATTTAAATCGGTTCAGCCGACTTCGAGTAATTAGTGTAATTACTTAAAAAAAAAACGCGACGAATAGATAACCTCCTACTTTTCAATTCTTGAAGTCGGTTAAAAAATTATCGATTGTCGATAAAAAAATGTCAAGCACTATTTATCAGGTTATCTTCTCAATTTTTTAAATTTTAAAGA
This sequence comes from Crambus lathoniellus, assembly GCA_949710035.1. NCBI lineage: Eukaryota > Metazoa > Arthropoda > Insecta > Lepidoptera > Crambidae > Crambus > Crambus lathoniellus. The sequence goes on along the minus strand of OX453306.1, from coordinate 29,608,084 downwards.
AAACTTTTAAATCACTTAATCCTTAATGTAATGGCTATAACAAAAGTGAATGTATGCTTACCTTTCTTCATTAAATGGAAATTTGGCCATGAATATTCGCTTTTGGACTTCTGACCGGCCGGCTCGTAAACCACATAATATATTTCACAAGTTTTGTAATATCTCTCAACAGATCACACAGGACCACGAAAACGTACAAATAAGGCGAAATTTTGCGAGTAATTCACAAAATGCACAAATTCACACAATTAATACTAAAATCAAGCTTCGTTTACAAACAGTCAACAAGACAAGAATGTCAAATTTGGCGGCTGGCGGCTGACTGTCAGGCAGAGTGAGTGAGAGTCAAATAGGTGAAAGCAAGACAGCGATATTTCTGGTACAAACTTCATACAACACTTTTTTGTATGGAAGTTGCGCCAGACTGATTTTCAGCGGTTGATTTGATATCAATACAGTTTATTTATATTGTGTAATAAATTATCAAAATGAGTTCTGCCAATGAAACATATACAGACATTGTATGTACCTACTCCACCAAATTTGAGAGCAGAAGCAAAATGAATAACAGAAAACTTACTGCCAGCAAAATCAAAAGAAAGATATATGAAAACCTACGATCTGATTTGGAAAAGTCAAAAAAGGCACATACGTTTTCGGAATCTGTGTTGTTGGCGTATTTTAATGATACCTACATCATTAAAATAATATTATTATGGGCGATTTATACATAAGTGTGCCCGGGAAAACAATAACATTTACATTTAATAATTGCCCGAACATGTGTGATATAAATTTTAATAAATATTATTTAGTTGAACAGTTTTTTTTTATTTCCTCGCATTTCTTGAGAAAAGCACTATACAAGCCTTGTACGGTAAGCAAATTACCTTGCCTCGAATGATTAAAGCCCTCGCCTCGACAATGTAATTTCTTACTTACCTGTCCTCGGCTGTAATGTACTATTAATTCATTTGAATTGAAATGAATATTTTCTGTTATTTTGTAAAAACTTCCATCTTAGATTCCTCTTTTCTTTTCCCTGTCCGGGGAGACAAGTGGGTTATGTGGGTGTTTGAAGCCACTAAAACCCAACTTGAGTTCCGTGGCCAGGTATATGAGGTTGTTTGCTCTCCCTGCGGGGTTGCGTGATTATTGTTAAGTTTTTCGACAATATTTAAGATGTTTTTGTTACACACAGACCGAGTATGCATGGATAACGGCTACTGCAACCCACCGAGCTGCGAGTTTGGAGCGTACGACCACGCCACCGGCCGCTGCCCGCTGCGCCGATACCGTCGTGTGCGCTACCACCACCGCGCGCGGGCGTAGGGCCTGTAACAGCTCGTACACCGCGCCACCGCCCGCTGCGCTACCACCACCGCGCGCGGGCCTAGGCCCTGTAACAGCTCGTACACCGCGCCACCGCCCGCTGCGCTACCACCACCGCGCGCGGGCGTAGGGCCTGTAACAGCTCGTACACCGCGCCACCGCCCGCCACCCGCTGCGCCGCGTGAGCTACCACCACCGTGCGCAGGCGTAGGTCTTGTAAGTCGTGGGCCACACTGGAGCGGCGCGTCTTGCGTCCGCGTTGAGCGGGAAAAACAAATATATTGAGACGGACGGGAGGGGCCACACTGGCGCGTCCGGCGGTCGCCGCGACCGGCGGAGGGAATAGTACGTGTTCGCGCGACCAGCGGATCCGCAGGTCGCCTCCGCGCCCCGCGGTCGCTCCAGTGTGGCCCACGACTAACAGCTCGTACGACCGCGTCCAGTCCGCATCCGAGAATAAACGGTTCCTAAGTAGCAGTAGCTGGCACCTACCTACTATTTATTTACCTATACGAAAGATTATGCACTAGATCTGAGATTAACAATCATTAAGGATATTGCATAACTCAAAAAATATTCGTCTATGGGCGCGGCTTACGCAAGCGAGGGGGTGCTGGGAGCGGTAAGACACTGGACCGCGGCACTCTCGTAGACCGAGAAAAACGTGTAGACGCATGAAGCGCGTATCCTATTTTCATCAAAATATCACCGGTTTAAACTCATACATACTACAATACGGATTTCGGATACGGATTGGTTGGACGCAGTGTAGTGTGCATACGCTCTGGATGAACATGAAGAAGCTTGTAAACCGTGCATAATTTACGATTCTTTCTGTCATCAGCTATTATCACAAAATTTTGATAACTTCAATATTGCGATAGTAACAATACTGAAGAAGTCAAAGTTTAATCAAATGCAGCTATTATATGATAGTAGCTGATGCCAGCGAAAGGCTACATAAACTTTTCAATGATAGAACCAAAACTAAGCAGTGGCCGTTCCAGTTAGATGAATTACCTACTTATAATAGTATGAATATTTGAACTTCATATTAAAATTTAAAGTCTGTGTCGACAATAAGTACCTACCTACAATAAATGTGAACAAAGAATCGAAGTAGATTTGTCATTTGCTTGTAAACTTAACGACATATTTTAAAGCAAACAAATCAAAAGTGCCATAACGTAAGTCGATGTATTAATTTAAAATTGATAATTATTTTCGTACTTTAAGTAGTTACACAAATTTTAATTAGTTAACTTTAAATTGTTATAATTTAATTTATTATTTTAAGCTTATGTACTTATATAGTATGTTGTCGTTTGTCTGCTTGCATAATACTTAAATTAGAGACAAAGAATGAGATTTTACACTTAAGTTAGAATAAGATGTAAATAAACCTTTCTTTTTATAACTCGATCTTTATTTTTTGTTGTCTGTATCCTAAAAACATGGAGACGCTTCTGCCCATCTTCTGATGGCAGTTTTCCCTCTGTTGGCTCTTACGACACCCACTGGAAGAGAGGGGGAAGTGCTATCCTTTATACATTCCGGCACTACACGGCACAAATATATGTTGGGTTAGGATACACATACCTACATATCTACAGCACGTTAAACATATTAGGACTATAAAAATTTGAGAGAGTCATAATCATAATAGAAGCAAAGGCAGCAACATCCACTGGTTTTCACTATAGCAACTTTGAATACAGTCTTGTAGTGTTACTTGAATATGTTTAGGTCGAATATTACAATCGTAGCAAAAGCAGAAATATCCTATACAAAACAGACATTTCAAACTCAGTAACAAAAACAGTAACATCACATAGGTATGATTGACGCATAGACAAAAACAAAAATGTCGTCTGTACGCATTTTAGCTAAAGTGGATGTGTCCGTTACGCTGGCAGGAAAGTAGCTTCTAGAGGGAAGCGAGTTTGATGAATAGTTAGTGCGCAGTTTGCTGTAAATGTGCGCCAAATAAAAAATTTGTGGGCCTAATACTTTTGGAATAAAACGGGAAAAACTAATTCTGCTGGAGTAACGGTGCTCCAGCAGGAAGATTCTAAACTAATGATCCGAGAGAAATAAAAAATATGTGGGCGGGTAGCTTAGATTCTAGCAGGAATGTGCGCCAAATATGAAATTTGTGGGCCTTACAGTTTTGGAGATATTTGATTTTCTGCTGGCGAAACGTTTTGCCGAGTCCCAGATCTCGGGAACTACTGGATGTGCTATCTTACAGTAAAGGCATATTAGTAGCGCCTCATTTGTGCTGTATGCACATACAGAAAACATTTCAAAAATATTCACCGATTTGAAGTAATCAGACATTTTCAGAAATCAATAAAAAAAATCTAGCGCCTAAACTACCACACAAATATAGAAACCAAAAACGGTGTTCTATTCTTCTTGCTATTTCTAATTACCATAAAAAGTTTGCGAATCCCACAGTTACGCGTTTTTGAATAATACCCACATGAAGGTGAGACAGACAATGTCATGACTTTGACGGTCGGCAGGATAAAGATATCAGAGATTATTTAGATCCTAGCCCAATAAATAATTAGTGCTGTTACTAAAGTACATGTTCTGAAAATTTCAGCATCAAATTTTTCGTAATAAAGTAAATATTCATAAAAATCCAAAACAACTGTCAGTATTCTGATTAACCGACCAAATTCGATAGACCACGAAAAAGCGACGCGCTCATACATATTAATGACCTCCTTAACTTTTTTGCCGACCAGATTTGTACACGTCACGTTTGTGTACACTTAGGTAAAAAAGTGATTTGACTGAGTACTTTTATTAAATTTTTAATGACGAATGAATCTATTTCTGTTTTGTTTTTTTAACTTAAATTGAAAGAATTTAAATCTAAAATGATTTACATTATTTAAGTAAAAAAATAAATAAAGGTTGTTTTGTAATTTTATTTCGTTTTTTTTTCAAACTTAGGTACCTAATGTACAATGTGATTAAATTGACAATAGACAGTGATCTCACATGAATAAATATTCCACCGGAATCCAAGCTGCCTTAATATGCTGCCCGCTGTCGGTGCACCCACACTTAGCGCGGCGATGTGCGCGTGACCTCTCACCGACGGGTTCACCGACGCGCCGCCCGCCGGGGTTAAGCTGCGCCCCGGCCATAGAGTACTATAATACATTGGGCCCCAGCTCAGTTGCGGCACAGAGGAAAAAAAATACTACAGAGAAACGACTTTATAGAACGGTGTGAAATGATTACAATACTACAAGCATGCTGGGCATGTGTGAGTGTCCATTGGCTGCTTGTCACTGGCGTGACACGTACACAGCGTGACAGCTCAGCCAGCGGACAAGCTCAGGGTCGACGTGAAGCACGTTTGAGCAATTTTCAAGTTACGCCTTTTCATTAACTCTCGAAAGATGGCGCTACTTAAAATTTGAGAAATATATTTTGATTTTAACCAATCTTTATTAAAAATCAAAGATGGCGGCCAACCTTTTTTATTGTGGGCCGATTTTGATGAAACTCGGTTTTTGTTACTATTTTGACAAGAAAATAGCATCACAATGTCAAAAATGTTAAAAATCCAAGATGGCAAATCCATCTCCCCTCCCTCCCCCGTCTCACCCCTCACGCCCCGCACGATTGAATTGTCTCTCTAGACGTCTCCGTCGGACTACTGTATGGAAAAATGGTTCCTTATACTGTGCTGGTTTGAATAAAGGCTCAAACTATCCATTTAAATGTTAAAGCACTATTCACCTACATTTGCCAAAAAAAGTTATGAACGCGACTGTACATTAAATTTTTCGGCATAATACGACACATTAAAGAAGGTCATCAATATGTATAAGAGAGTCGCTTTTTTGTGGTCTATCGAATTTAGTCGGTTAATCAGAATACTGACAGTTGTTTTGGATTTTTATGAATATTTACTTTATTACGAAAAATTTGATGCTGAAATTTTCAGAACATGTACTTTAGTAACAGCACTAATTATTTATTGGGCTAGGATCTAAATAATCTCTGATAGCTTTATCCTGCCGACCGTCAAAGTCATGACATTGTCTGTCTCACCTTCATGTGGGTATTATTCAAAAACGCGTAACTGTGGGATTCGCAAACTTTTTATGGTAATTAGAAATAGCAAGAAGAATAGAACACCGTTTTTGGTTTCCATATTTGTGTGGTAGTTTAGGCGCTAGATTTTTTTTATTGATTTCTGAAAATGTCTGATTACTTCAAATCGGTGAATATTTTTGAAATGTTTTCTGTATGTGCACACAGCACAAATGAGGCGCTACTAATATGCCTTTACTGTAAGATAGCACATCCAGTAGTTCCCGAGATCTGGGACTCGGCAAAACGTTTCGCCAGCAGAAAATCAAATATCTCCAAAACTGTAAGGCCCACAAATTTCATATTTGGCGCACATTCCTGCTAGAATCTAAGCTACCCGCCCACATATTTTTTATTTCTCTCGGATCATTAGTTTAGAATCTTCCTGCTGGAGCACCGTTACTCCAGCAGAATTAGTTTTTCCCGTTTTATTCCAAAAGTATTAGGCCCACAAATTTTTTATTTGGCGCACATTTACAGCAAATTGCGCACTATGTATTCATCAAACTAGCTTCCCTCTAGAAGCTACTTTCCTGCCAGCGTAACGGACACAAAGTGGATGTTGCTGCCTTTGCTTCTATATGACTATCTCAATCTTGACAAGATTGAGAAGAATTTAAAATGTTTATTAGGTAAGGTCTGCCTGTAACGTGAGTGCGTGCGTGTGTGTGTGTGTGTGTGTGTGTGTGTGTGTGTGTGTGTGTGTGTGTGTGTATGCTCGCTTGTTTGACTAAATGTAAGCTCGTGTTGCCTTTACGTGGGTGTGTCAATATACCTACGTATTAGTTAAGTTACGATATATGAATAAGAGGAGTTATTCTTCCTAGTTTTTTTTTCGCAACATGTGACAAATTCTGTTGTTTACATTATTATTGCTCATGTCTGTACTGGTTGGCCAGCCAGGGTCTAAAACACCAAAATAGTTGATTTAATTTTTATTTGTTTATGTTTAAATACATTGGCTTTTCATGCAAGAGTAGGAAATGACTAATTAGACAAACTCTGCCAATTCCAACGTATATTTTTACATACAAAACACATGCCAGTATTAATTAACTTATCGATAACAAAAACAAAAATTAATGAACGATTTAGCGTCAAATGATGACGTCAATTTAAGGTGCCATCACGTGATGTAACATGTTTCACTTACCAAGCCCTGAAACGTAGATACCTACAGACAGATTCTGACAACTGTTAACGTATTTTTTTTGTAAATACAATGTAATTAGGTACATGGTTACTTAATATACAAAGAAAACACCCAGGCCAAGACAAATTGACATGTTCATTCACACAAATATTTGTTTTCTACGGGTTGCGAACACGCTAAAAGCTGCAGGCTAATTCATAATTCTTATTTCATAATTCAAATAATTTAATTATTTTAGGCTGATACAGCACTTGTGAATGTCAATGAAGCTACGCCATCGGTTCGCAAATCCTACGGCGGGTGGCCTTGTAATTTTATTATAACGAGATGAACCAGCAAGAAACTGGCCAAGGGCTATTTTTTTCTCCCTGTCATATTTCATACAGAGTCGTCAAATTGAAAAGTAACTTAATATGTAACGTCACTTTCCATCACAATCTTAAATATAAAAACAAAATAAAAAGCCCAGTATGTAATCATAGCAGTAAATAATTTTCAATAACTTAGGAACTACCTAGACTAGGTGTCTAACCAACCTTAAAATATTTAAAAGTAGCGAATAAAAATACTAAACAAAGGTAGGTAATAAAACTCTGAATAATGAGTCAATAATAAGCAGTGCCATACAAGCCACGATAAAAAAAAACTTCCTAATTAAAATAAGACATAAAAATCAGCCTATTTTGGGACAAGATTCCACTGGTGGCACCTGTTCACGAGCATGACGCATGAACCAGCCATCTGGCTAGGTAGGTACCTACACGAACCTCTGCGCCATAGGTCGTTAATGTCATTGTTCTAGTAGGTAAGTATGTGCAACTGAGACTAAGGCTCTTTACAAACTGCGATTTTTGCGAATTACCTAAATGTGCTAAAACAACCACGAAGTAATTCAAGATAATGCTAATAACTGACATAAACAGATAGAGGTGGAAAAATTTCGCCTACCCCAAGTTATTGGTTGTTGGCGCTATTTTGAATCCAGAGCGCAGTGAAGGATTCTAGAGTAGAATCCTGAACGCTCAAGGTGAAAATAATTTTGCGGCCGAGTAATACACTCTGCTTTTCATCCCCCTCTATAAGAAAAGCAAAGAGTCTTTCTTTGGCGTTCGGATACATCAGAGCGCTAGTCGGACAAAAGCTGCAACTTTTTGTTTTTTTTTGTCCATCGGATTCATTATATGTATCTCCGGGGTTACCGTAGGGGGGTTAAAATTTTTATTAGATTTTAGCTACGACGCACCGTTTACGAGATATTCTCAATTTTATAAAATTCCTTTTTTGAAAATTTTACAAGTCCGCCTCATACAAAATCAGTTGATTAATTTTTAAAGTACTGCACACCCTTTGCTACACTACAACCAATGCTCCTTTAATTATGTTCTAAATTCAAATGTCATTATTACCCTCTTGTCATAACTGGTTACCAATGAATCATTTTGGGCCCTGTTATTAGATAAACAATCATCGCTTTTCAAATCGATGGGATGAAAATTAAATTTAAAAGGTCCCCCGACTGCAATGAGAGCTTGTTTTTTTTACTTTTTATTTCGATTTTAGCAGTCATGTTTTTTAAATTATAAATTTCTTTTTTATTCCTTTTAGTGATAATGTATGTACCTATACCTTTCATTTGATACACATATTGCTCAAATTGAAAAAAAAAACATATTAAGAATTTTATGTTGCTACATATTTTAGTTTTTTTTTTATTCTCCCGGTCTTTCGTTATACTCTACTGTATCGCTATAAAAGTCACAGCATGTGAAGAGCTTTAGTTATTGTATTTACTGTGAAAACAGGTGTTCTGACGATACATAATACTTAATACGCGCATACATGTTAATTACATGTGCGTAAATATTTGTTTATTACCCACTTGAATAACAACGATTTATTATGATCATACAAATGATACAAGATGAGTGCCTATTCTCTACACTTAGATAACTTGAAAACATGGGTTAAGGCATACCAACCTTCACAGAGTTCTTTTTAATCGCGATCTCGTGGTAACGCAATGTAATTTAATAACATGTAAAAATAATATTAAAATTAGTCACATGATGCTTCAATAATTTAGCTAATTACCGTGAAAGACAGACTTGGAAAATATATTTTCAGTAACAAAGCGTATATATTGCGGGCACGTCGTGCGCGCACTGTCGTTGTTACTGAGACCACCTGGCCAAAGAGACGACAAAGGAAAAACAATGAAGATATTAGGCACATTAGCCCTACTCTGGCTAATAACATTTGTAAGTACCTGATATTTTCTTTATTACACTTTGATGGGGACATTATTAACCGGGTCAACGGAAAACCGGGTAGGTATCAATGGTGCTCTTATAATACTGTAAGAAAATATTTACCAACAACGTGTTAATACTTTTGTTTTGGATCGAGAGTAGAATCGACTCTACACATTGTTGATAGGGGTTAAAGTTAAAAAAAAAATGTTTTCTATTTTTGCCGCTTCTAAAAATGTTTATGTCTACTGCCTATTCATTCAATACGCACGTGACCCGTCACGTGCTCTCTTACGTCATAGTAGAGCTTTAAATCTGTCAGAAAGGCACGGAGACCTGTAAGCACGAATATCTTGGAAGTTTCTTCAAAAAATATATTTCTTTTAATGAAATTCAATTCATTACCTATAAAATAAATTTGTTGGGTATGGGCTTTTAGCTTATTGAATTAACACGTTGTTTATTAAACATTTCTAAGCAAATCTGTGAGACCACTTAAACCATCTAATACCTACTTAATTTTATTTACAGAATTAGGTAAGTATAAGTTAATGTTTTATTGTTAGAAAGTGTATACAAACGATTTAAAACAGCAGTGTCGGAGCACCATTATGGAACGGTCACATAAAACCTAAGTTTGGTAAACTTTTAGGTTTATCAAACTTATAGGCCAGTCATATGTTACATTCGAAAAACTTGCTCTTTTGGTCTGTTGTTTGGGTCCACCTAGATAGTATTTATCCAGATTTGCAGCAGTCTGAAATTCTCGCGCGCTGAGTAGTTGCTGAAAAACCACCTCTTTTTTAAGTTTTGTGCCAAATAAACGACATTGTGAGGCTCTGATATTTAAAGTGTATAAAACTTCTGACAGTTTGAGCCCTAATTCAATTGTGTAGGTCTATAGATCACACGAGATAGGGTTCCCAATGTTCACTATGTTCCCTAAAATCCAGGTGGACCCAAACAACATACCTAAAGAGATTTTTATTTCAGCCTTTTTAGTTGTACGATATGACTGGCCTATTAGGTTTTATGTGACCGATAAAGAGATCGCAATAAGGAACATTACAGTGCCACAAGCTTTTCTGTTCCGGTGACAGCCGTGACAGAGGAGCTACTTGCAATACGAAATTAGCTGTCAAAATGAACTGTCGTATGAAAACTGTTTTAGTTCCAAAGATAATCACCGGAACAGAAAAGCTTGTCGCACTATATAGTTGGCTTGGCTTTACTGAGAGATTTCATCACCTTTTATAATGAAATAAGCAGCTTCAGCGAGAGCTGGCCAGTTTTCTACAGGATGTTTTTGGTGGGATATTATATTCTTTATTTTATGGTAAATAATGCAATGAGGCCGCATCACCTCACAGTATCAATAGTCTATATAGTGACAATCGTTGGTATACCAAATCTTACTAATTTTATGTTTAAGTATACTAGCTGATCCGGCGAACTTCTTAGGTACCGCCCAAAAAATCTTTCCGTGTTCTGTGGTACCGCCTTATCGACTGTACGCCACCTACCGGGTTCAATTTTAAATCTAAACTATTCTCGAATCTACCTGTTGACACACAAAAAAGGTGTTTACATACACACGCACAGAAGAAATTTATTATTATATTAAAGAAATGCGAAAGTTTGAATGTTTGTTTCAAAAACACGGCTAATCGCGTGAACAGATCTGGATGAAACTTGGCACAGAAGTAGATTATACCTAGTCTAGTATTCTAGAAGTAACCTTTCTATTCTATTGCATAGATAGGTTACTTTTTACCCCGAGAAAATATCTCATCCCCACGGGACAAAGCGTGTATTCCATGGGGACAAAGCCGCGGGCGAAAAGCTAGAAAATTATAATATTAATTGAAACATTAAATTTATGGATGGGACCAGAAAACTAGTGCGTACACCACCCGGCCACGGAGGTCGTCTAATCGTCGTTTTAATAATTAAATAATATGTTTTCAGGCTAAAGCAAATGAAGATCAGAGTAGTAAGTATCTTTAAGACATACTAAGTTTGTCAAATACATTTTTTTTATTAATTGATAGCTACTAAATAAGCAAATTTTTATAAATAGATAGTTCCAACGAGGAGGCGACTGAAGAATCAAGTGCAGCCCAATACTCTTCATCGTCATCTACAAGCTCATCGTCGTCCCTCCAAGAGCATAAATCTTTATCTCAAGAACAGGAATCTAACTCCAGAACTTCATCACAAACTGTTACCAGCAAGCATGAGACAGACAATAAAACGAAAGCTGTCAAGGAAAACAGTACTCGACAGCCTGGTCGACCTGAGTCAGTATGGATTGGCGATACACCTGATTCCATGACCTACGACATATTTGAGGTAGGTAATAAGAATGTTGACTCCAGAACTTCATCACAAACTGTTAGCAGCAAGCATGAGACAGACAAAAACACGAAAGTTGTCAAGGAAAACAATAATCAACAACCTGGTCAACCTGAGTCAGTATGGATCGGCGATACACCTGACTCTAAAGCCTACGATATAGTTGAGGTAGACAATAAGAATGTTGACTCCAGAACATCATCACAAACTGTTACCAGCAAGCACGAGACAGAAAATAAAACGAAAGCTGTCAAGGAAAACAGTACTCGACAGCCTGGTCGACCCGAGTCAGTATGGATTGGCGATACACCTGATTCCAAGACCTACGACATAGTTGAGGTAGATAATAAGAATGTTGAGTCCAGAACTTCATCACAAACTGTTAGCAGCAAGCATGAGACAGACAATAAAAAGAAAGTTGTCAAGCAAAACAATACTCGACAACCTGGTCAACCTGAGTCAGTATGGATCGGCGATACACCTGATTCTAAGGCCTACGACATAATTGAGGTAGACAATAAGAATGTTGACTCCAGAACATCATCACAAACTATTACCAGCAAGCACGAGACAGACAATGAAACGAAAGTTGTCAAGGAAAACAATAATCAACAACCTGGTCAACCTGAGTCAATATGGATCGGCGATACACCTGATTCTAAAACCTACGACATAGTTGAGGTGGACAATAAGAATGTTGATTCCAGAACTGCGTCACAAACTGTTACCAGCAAGCACGAGACAGACAATAAAACAAAAGTTGTCAAGGAAAACAATTCTCGACAACTTGGTCAACCTGAGTCAGTATGGATCGGCGATACACCTGATTCTAAAGCCTACGACATAATTGAGGTAGACAATAAGAATGTTGACTCCAGAACATCATCACAAACTGTTACCAGCAAGCACGAGACAGACAATAAAAGGAAAGCTGTCAAGGAAAACAGTACTCGACAGCCTGGTCGACCTGAGTCAGTATGGATTGGCGATACACCTGATTCCAAGACCTACGACATAGTTGAGGTAGACAATAAGAATGTTGACTCCAGAACTTCATCACAAACTGTTAGCAGCAAGCATGAGACAGACAGAGAAACGAAAGTTGTCAAGGAAAACAATACTCGACAACCTGGTCAACCTGAGTCGGTATGGATCGGCGATACACCTGATTCTAAAGCCTACGACATAATTGAGGTAGACAATAAGAATGTTGACTCCAGAACTTCATCACAAACTGCTAGCAGCAAGCATGAGACAGACAAAAAAACTAAAGTTGTCAAGGAAAACAATAATCAACAACCTGGTCAACCTGAGTCAGTATGGATCGGCGATACACCTGATTCTAAAACCTACGACATAGTTGAGGTAGACAATAAGAATGTTGATTCCAGAACTGCGTCACAAACTGTTACCAGCAAGCACGAGACAGAAAATAAAACGAAAGCTGTCAAGGAAAACAATAATCGACAACCTGGTCGACCCGAGTCAGTGTGGATTGGCAATACACCTGATTCCAAGACCTACGACATATTTGAGGTAGACAATAAGAATGTTGACTCCAGAACTTCATCACAAACTGTTAGCAGCAAGCATGAGACAGACAAAAAAACTAAAGTTGTCAAGGAAAACAATAATCAACAACCTGGTCAACCTGAGTCAGTATGGATCGGCGATACACCTGATTCTAAAACCTACGACATAGTTGAGGTAGACAATAAGAATGTTGATTCCAGAACTGCGTCACAAACTGTTACCAGCAAGCACGAGACAGAAAATAAAACGAAAGCTGTCAAGGAAAACAATAATCGACAACCTGGTCGACCCGAGTCAGTGTGGATTGGCGATACACCTGATTCCAAGACCTACGACATATTTGAGGTAGACAATAAGAATGTTGACTCCAGAACTGCGTCACAAACTGTTACCAGCAAGCACGAGACAGACAATAAAACAAAAGTTGTCAAGGAAAACAATTCTCGACAACTTGGTCAACCTGAGTCAGTATGGATCGGTGATACACCTGATTCTAAAGCCTACGACATAATTGAGGTAGACAATAAGAATGTTGACTCCAGAACTTCATCACAAACTATTACCAGCAAGCACGAGACAGACAATAAAAAGAAAGTTGTCAAGCAAAACAATACTCGACAACCTGGTCGACCCGAGTCAGTGTGGATTGGCGATACACCTGATTCCAAGACCTACGACATATTTGAGGTAGACAATAAGAATGTTGACTCCAGAACTTCATCACAAACTATTACCAGCAAGCACGAGACAGACAATGAAACGAAAGTTGTCAAGGAAAACGATACTGGACAGTCTGGACAACCTGAAACAGTATGGGTTGGCGATACAGCTGATCCAAATGAGTATGACCAAATAATCGATGTAAGCAAAACTGATAAAACTACTACTAGTCCGCCAACCCAAAGTTACCCAGATCAATCACTACCTCCTGGATATAAACCACCAATATCACCTAACCCAGATCAACCACGTAACACAGAACCTGGTCCAATAATTCATCCCACACCAGGTCAACCACCAATGCCTATACCATACCCGCCAACCCAAACTAACCCTCCTGGACCAAAAACACCTTTACAACCTAAACCAGACCAGCCACCTTACCCTGGACCTAAGCCAATAAACCAGCCTACACCAGCTCAACCAATGCCTATACCTTACCCGCCAACCCAAATTAATCCTCCTGGACCAAAACCACTGATACAACCTAAACCAGACCAGCCACCTAACCCTGGACCTAAGCCAATAAGCCAGCCTACACCAGCCCAACCAATACCTTACCCACCAACCCAATATAACCCTCCTGGACCTAAACCACCAATACAACTTAACCCAGATCAACTGCCTAACCCTGCACCTGGGCCAATTATACATCCCACACCAGCTCAACCACCAGTTCCTATATCCAACTCACCTACGCAACCTAACCCAGTCAAACATAAATGCCGACGGCTAAGAAAACCAAAACCACAGCAGCCAGACCCAGGTTTTGATGTACCAGTGAAACCACCGATATCAGTGTGGTTTGGCGAGACACCAGACCCCAAAGATTACACCATCTACTACATAAATAAAGATACAGAAAACGATGAATGTGCCGATTACGACGAGAGCAGCGAAGACGATACTTCTGTAACGGAAACTGATGCTTCTGCAACGGAAACAGATACTTCTGTAACGGAAACAGATACTTCTCTAACGGAAACAGATAAATGTAAGATTTGTATTATTTTTTTTATTTTTTCGGTTACATAGTGGCAACCACTTTTTTAGCCAATTTTTTTTTGTAGTGTTACGAAAAAGCTTTGGGCTTAGATATATTTGGACCTTATTGTAATTTAAACTTAAATTATTCAAACAAAATTTTCATTTGATGTGAATCTAAATCAGATTTGGCCCAATTTCACCAATGATATAATCTTGCATTTAATCTTTTTAAAATAATTCTTGCACAAGTTGCTATGCTCTCGATTACTCTAGAAGTTCTTATACTTACCTATACGTAATACGTATGTATATTTTATCATTTGTATTTATTTTTCCAGATGTTAAAGCGCTTCAATTTCAGTTGAGCTTAAACACTGTGTTTGGAGTTGGCAGAAACGGTGAATGCCACTGCACCTGCACCTCTACGAAGCCGCCTTACTTCATCTCCATACCAAGAGATAAAATTAAAGGCTATTTAGACTAACTAAAGCCGACTTTACATCAGAAAACTAGTGGCATGAAATTAATTTCACCAACAATGGGGTATTATAACGATATTTTTTTTATTTATTTAAAATATTTTTCGAAATGTTAGCCACCTACAAAAAACAAGTTTTTATTTTGAAATATCTTGAATATTAATTTTCAAACTTTATAATTAGACAAAGAAGCAGATATAGCCACAATATTAAACAGCTTATAATTCGCTAAAACAGATTCTATAATTTTACACATTTTACGAAGCCATAATCCCCGTGATACCTACTGTTCATTTCACGACACTAATATTTTCACGAAATTAATTTTGTAAGTTCTGCAACTAGTATCATGAAACTAATTCCATTATTCATGACACAGTTTCGAAATGTAAAATCGGCTTAACTAATATTCTGAAGAGTTTCTTAAAGAATTTTGAGAACTACAAAAAATCTTTAAATGAAATATATGACGGATTTTATACTAAATCAATAAGTACGTTTAAAATTTAAAAAAGATCAAAATTTTATAGCATATATAAATTCAAGTGAGGAGTGTATAATATAGGATTTATAGCATGGGAGTAGATAAAATAAATATTTTAATCTAATAGTACATTAGGTGTTTTATTTCTTGACTATTTTTTAAACACTAGTTTCCATAACTTTAAACAACTTTTCGTAATTTAGTGCGATTTTAGTGGATTTTAGTTGACTGTATCACTGCAAGAAATCGCAATGTAAACGGGCCATCATTGTTATGTGCTCGTATGATGTCTGATGTCCCGAACACCTACTTTTGACAGTGAAATGAAATGCATTATTTTATTAAAAATATTTATTTTCAAATAACTTAAAATCAACAGCAACAGTATACCAGGAGATATTGAATTTTAGCATTTTATTGTAAGCTCTATTACTAAGACGCTAAGGTGCAAAGTAAAGCAGTACCCCGCTTCACCCAGAAGTCGGAACTCTCTTTGCCTGAATGAAGGTCCACGGCAACCACAAACGCGCCCTTGCGCATCGGGTAGTAGTAACAAGGGCAGATGTATTTGTCTGAAATAATACAATAATAACATGAGGCAACATCATTTACATTTGGGTTGTAACGGAGGCCTTCTTAGCAGAGGCGGAGGCGGATGCGGAGCGAGGTTCGCCTGTAAGTAAGAGTGTGTAAAAAAGCACTACAATTGAAACACGATTAAGGTCCGGTTGCTCGAAGCTTGGTTACCTTAACTTTAGGGTTAAATTATGGTAAGTAAAATTAACTGGCGGTCAAATTTAAAAAGCGTTGTTGAAGAAGCGGTTACTTTAAACGAGCAGTCAAATTACACATTTAACGGCTGTCAAAATAACCGACAGGGTGGGGGTGGTTTAAATTTTGACATTAGTAATTAAGGGAAGGTTAACGAAATAGTATAGACAAGACAACACTATTAACCCAAAGTATTTTTCTTTGGCCGAGGTCAAAATTGACAACAGTTAAATTTTAACTTTAACTTTACTGTAATGTACGAGCAACCGGACCTTAGTCACGATTATGACTTAACGTTAACAGAATGCTAACATTGCCTAACGACGCCCACTTGTTAAGTGGTGATAAGGCCGACGGTGGAAGCGCACTACTCCCGGAACCCTCAATAAATAATGCTGAAAACATCATTGCTATGGCGTCAGACATAAATGACTGACATGGTGGTAGCTAGCCAGGCGGACTAAGAGCAAGTCCTAACACCAACCAAAACATTTTCTCGAACCCGGGATCTCGGAGATAACGGCACCTTGAGATAGAAAGAAAGACAAATGTATGGGATTGACATTAGCACAGCCGCCGTCTCTATCGTCCTCTACAAGCCATGCGCATAAAGTTGGCAACGTAGTTTTAAGTGAACCGATTTGACACCGTTTGTACCGTTTGACAGGTAAACAGCGAGTAAACCTCGAGTACTGAATCCTATGGAGATGGCATATCTTCTATACATCTATACAAAGAAATAAAATTGGAGTGTCTGTTTGTAACATTAAAATAACCGCTTTTTATTACGTGCATATGATTATATATACGGTACATATACCAAAATGACATGTTTTTCAATTTTTGTCTGTCTTTCTGTTTGTTCCGGTTAATCTCTGAAACGGCTGGACCGATTAATACGACAATTAGAAGTAGTATAAAATTGAATTCCAAGATTTTCTTACATTTTGACTTAGTTACACCTCACTTTTTCGTAGTTATGCCACCTCCATAGGATTTAGTACTCAGAGGAGTAAACCGGTTCACAGCATTGTTGCCGTTCCGTATCATAGCATGGCTTGTAGAAGACGATAGAGACGGCTGTGACATTAGCGATTGAAATGTCACGTGACCGCTAATGTCAATCCCATGCATTTTCTTTCTATTCTACTGGCGATATCGGTAATAGAAAATAATTTACATTAGAAAACTAGTGGCATGAAATTAATTTCACCAACAATGGGGTATTATAACGATATTATTTTTATTTATTTCAAATGTTTTTCGAAATATAAGCTACACATGATTATTTTTAAAGTTAAAGGACGTCAAACTTTATAATGGGAAGTAATTTTTCCAACTGTTATTTAAACATTTGGTATGTTATTATGATCAGTTGAAAAGTTATTTGAGCAGATAAGAACTTAATTTTCGGGTGGTTGTAAATTTACTACAGCAGTAAAACATGAATAGTAATAAAAAGAAAATTTGGCGGTTAATTCATCCTACAATGAAGACTCAAAAATTGTTCGAGCAGTGTAATAAACGAATAATAATAAAGACAAATGTATGGGATTGACATTAGCGATTGAAATGTCACGTGACCGCTAATGCCAATCCCATGCATTTTCTTTCTATTCTACTGGCGATATCGATAATCGAAAGCCACTTGTTGATGCTTCGGGTTGGGGCGAAACACGTATAGAGTAGGTTCTATTGGTGAAGGTTGAAGGTGCAGTGTTGCTGTCTTGCTAAATGCAGGTAGGTATTGTGCACTGGTATTTTCGTGGTGTTCATGTCCAATTTTTTGCGGGCGGGCGGGCGGTGCATCTAGCATGTTGTTTTTTTTTGCTACATATTTTTCTTTTTTCACAATGGTTAAAGACTTCCGCCTGGTGAGTGGTGACGCCTAATTCAATCAAATAGTAATATTAATGTTGACTTTCTTAGATCCGATCACCAAGCGATCCAAACCTACGAAAATAAGTTTCCATCAAAATATTGTGAAATTGTAAACCAACTTTAGGTAATTTGCAAGAATTTTTATGATTCATTCATTATTGTTGAGTGCCCATGTTATTTGACGACAACATCGTCACACATTTTTGTGAAGATATCTTATTATAATGTACTTATATCCTTATACACCTGTGTACATAGCTACTTAGGAAGTAGATAATCGCACAAAAGGTGGGCAATTTAAATGATAATAACGTTAAGGGAGTGAGTAAACGCCTCTGTGCTCTAGTGGTACCAATACACCACCGCTAGTAGACCCAGAGTTCCCGGGTGCGATTCCCAGTGGAGGTACATTAGTGGTAAGGATTGTCCTAAGTCCGCCTGGCTAGCTACCACCATCTTATCTAAGTCTGACGCCATAACAACGATGTTTTCAGCATTGTTGTGTTCCGGCAGTTAGAGATAAGATAGTTCCTCAGTAGTTGAGGATTCCGGGAGTAGTGCGCTTCCACCTTCAGCCCTATCCATCAGGTGTGGTGAAGGCTTAGTGCCACCCCGTGGTGAATAATAAAACAAAACGAGAAGAAGACTGGTGACTGATATTCTCGATAACACATAAAGAGCAACGAGATAAAATATTTTCTGACAAAAATAGTAACGAAGAAGATAATTATCTAATATTAATTCTTTATATTCAATACATAAAAAAGGATTGGAAAAGAGTGAATGAAAAGATGACAAGTGACAAGTGACAGTGTGGAGTAGAGGAAAAGGACTTAGGGCTCCCACACCACTGCGAAGTCGCATCGTGCGAATTCGTTCGTCGATGCGTGTCAAGTCAAGTATTTGACAGGAAATAGATTGGAAATAAAGTATTTGCAAAAATCGACCCGTCTCACAACTAGCTCCGATTTTTCTAATACTTCATTTTCAATTAAGTATAAAACCGCAACACGTGGAGGAGCATCGCGGGGGCTGCTTTGGCCAATGAAGCAACGTCATCAACCACGACCACTCTGCCAAGAGTGAACGACTGAGGAGGATAAAAATTGCATTGTGAAATCAAAAAAGTTAAAATAGTTAATAGGCAATAAGGTTTCTATAAGCATGGCTCATCGCAGATTCTTGCGATGCGATACGAATTTGCAGTTTTGTGTGGAAGCCCGTACTGCCCAGACCCCAAATGAAATTGGAATGAGGAGAAGATGATACTATTGGACGTTAGTACTATTATGTATTCTGTGCTATTGGGGTATGGACAAGGAGAGATGAAGGAGAGCATTGGACCGGAATCTCGGAGGCGTGGGATTCGTCAGGCGTCTATTACAATTTTTAATATTTAAGGAGAAATGTCAAATATATTGAATGAATGAATGCATGAAAGACATTAATATTGTCACATCACATCACAAGTTTTCACTGCAGTAAAAATACAAATAACAAAAAACAAATTTACAAACAATTACATAAGAATAAAAACCATTAATTTTGTGATAGGCCAATCAGGACCCTGCCTCAGCATAAAGTTGTTGCAGGGTGAAAAAGTCACCTTATCTATATCTATACTAATATTATAAAGAAGAAAGATTTGATTGTTTGTTTGTTTGTTTGTTTGCATCGAATAAACTACTGGACCGATTTACAAAATTCCTTGACCATTAGAACGCTACATTCTTCCCTAGTAACGCAGGCTATATTTTTCCCCGATATTCCCACGCGAACGGGTGCTACGCGGGTAAAACCGCGAGGATCCGCTAGTATTCTATATTAATGGTCGCAGGAAGCCGTTGCATCACAGGACCGATCGTTGTGGAGATCCAAGGTGGAGGCCTATGCCCAGCATGCCGGCTGACATGATGAAGGAGAAATGAATTTGTATTAAAGGAACACTTACTCCTCATCCGCCTTCCCGTGGAGCGCACCGGCTTGAAGTGTATGGGCGACATGGGGAACACCAGTTGCATGGGCAGCGGCTCTTGCAGGTAGCCTTCTTTCTTGAACCAGGAAGCGCCTTCCAGGTATTGGCCCCTGAGATCGGGTTTACGTCATGTGAATTATACGACGTGTTAATCTACTTTTAGCGAAACTGAGAAAATAGTATGTTCAGAATCGAGAGTAGAATCGAATCCACATTTGTTATAGGAGTTAAAAGACAATGGGCAAAAATTTACGGGCCCTGGTACAGCCCTCCAATAGCAATGATATATACATCATTGGATAGATATTTCTTATATGGGGATTCGAACACCAGTTGCATGGGCAGCGGCTCTTGCAGGTAGCCCTCTTTCTTGAACCAGGAAGCGCCTTCCAGGTATTGGCCCCTAAGATCGGGTTTACGTATGTGAGTTATACGACGTGTTAATACTTTTAGCGAAACTGAGAAAATAGTATGTTCAGAATCGAGAGTAGAATCGAATCCACATTTGTGATAGGAGTTAAAAGACAATAATGGGCAAAAATGTACGGGCCCTGCTACAGCCCTCCAATAGCAATGATATATACATCATTGGATAGGTATTTCTTATATGGGGAACACCAGTTGCATGGGCAGCGGCTCTTGCAGGTAACCTTCCTTTTTGAACCAGGAAGCGCCTTCCAGGTATTGGCCTCTGAGATCGGGTTTACGTCATGTGAATTTATATTTGATGCATGATAAGTACCCCTAGTACGAGTTTAGCGAACTGTATTCGTAGTCGAAAACTATCGTTCTAACTCTTTCATGTCCTTCAAAGGACATGAGCAGTTCATCCGATAGTTTTCGTAAACGTTGATAGTTAAAATCAACTCGTACTAAGGTTACAACACGCACTTATAATGTGGTATATCCGTAATCGCCGTAATCTTATGACGCATTAGTCGGGTGTATGTGCAGTTGACGTTTACGCGACGTGCAAACTAAACGCAAGGAAACATCGGTATCGCCGTAAATTTAAACTACGCGTGATTGTTACATACACTGTGCGTCTACTTCACCTACACGTGAAGCAAACCTGTGTTGCCGTATGCAATTGACAATTGGGTATTTGACTGTAGTGGAAATGTAGATATTTAATTATTACATTTAGAAATATAACATTATTGAATAACAAATGTGAAAAAAGAAATTCAATCTGTATAATAACAAGCGAATGATGAGCTACTTAATTGTGACTCTAGCTATCTCTTTCTAAAACGAAATTTTCTATGGCGAGAGTATGGCGCTATAGAAATGTGACGTCACATTTCTATAGCGCTCTCCTTGTCTAATTAGAAACTTTAATGCTCTATATCGCTGAAAATATGCAGGATATTCGAAAATAAATACCTATGTTGTGTTGCTATTATTTCAATAATCATTTTAGGTCAATAAAAAAATTTCAGTCACATACCCAATTAGGAAACGTTAAAAAATTTGCGCGATACCGTTTTTGTGCGATACAAAAGACGCGTAACTCACGTTCAAACATGTCATGTTATGTCAAATCAAACGTTATGACGAAAACGTGATCAAGACGCGTTGCATTAATTTACGGCATTCGGCCCGCTCTCCGCAACACTCGCTCACTCCGCGTCAATGGACAGGCACCCTAAGAACTATCCGTTTTACCTCTACTACTACTAATAACAATTTCTTACCTGATATAAACGCCCCCGTCTCTGGGCGGGCGGACGAAGGACGACTCTTCAAGTGGCATCACTGTGAACTCCCAGCACATTGTGTCAATGGGCCAGCACTCTCCACGGGCGGTAGTCTGTGTCAGAACGCAGTGTGTTTTAGATCATGCTGTAATACTGATCAAAAACTGGTTTAGTTCGAAAAATGTTCAGAATAAGCAACAAAAAAATTAAAAGTCATAAGACACTATAAAGCTGGCATTATATTGCAGCATGCAAATTGGCACGCTATGCTCTCGTCCCGCCCATGTAGCGTCTGTGCATGATATGTATCATGCACAGACGATATTGTATGTACAATACACAATACTACCAACCGGTGCTATTTCGTCCCGCATGCTGTGCAAAAGCAAGCAAGTAAAAAGACCTAGTTACATACAACCCAGTGCGTTGGCTGGCACTTGACAACAAATTAGCAATGCCAAGGAACGATAACGATTGTAGCAATTATCGGGCGATACCTATAGTAAATAGCCGGCCGTTGGGGCGGAAAGGTTCTCGAATGGCGACCGCGTACCGGACGACGTTCCGTGGGCAGGCCCCCTACAAGGTGGACCGACGATCTGGTCAAGGTCGCGGGAAGCCGCTGGATGCGGGCCAAGCAGGACCGATCGTTGTGGAGATCCTTGGGGGAGGCCTATGCCCAGCAGTGGGCGTCGTACGGTTGACATGATGATGATGATAGTAAATAGCAGCCACATTTAGGCCGACTTATTTCGACGACCTCCGTGGCCGAGTGGTGTACGCACCGGTTTCAAGGTGCCGCTATCTCTAGAGATCCCGGATTCGATCCCCGGTCGGAAAATGTTGAAAATGAACTTTTCAATATTTCCTCGGGTCTGTGTGTACCTATGTGGTAATACCCGTCGTTGTTTTCAATTTCCATTATACTAGTGCTTGAGCTACTATACCTTGGCATTGGAACAATTATGTATGTGATGGTGTCCAATATTTATTTATTTATTTAGGCGGTTAGGATTCCTGTGGGCGCTTCAAAGGCTGGCAACCAACAAAGCGTAGGTAGAGAACGTATCAGGTGACCACCGTGCAGGAAGTGGCAGGAACAGCTGCACCATGACGTTATTATTATTATTATTATTTATAGGGGGACTCCAGCGAAGCCGCACGGGTGATCAGTCACCTAGGTCGGGACCATTTCACCCAGTTCCCCAAGTCAGCTAAAAGCTGAAAGCAGGGGGAGGCGGGTTTTATCATTTACCCCACCGGCGTCTGACCCTCGAACCTACCTGTGCGCTTACAGTACCTGCTGAGTTGACTTATCGTTAACTTAAACACATCTTAGATTTCTGCGCGAACTGTCCGCGTTATTTTTATCGTTAACTGCTTTAGATCCTCTTCCTTAAGCTTGTCTATTCCAAAGAGCTCCCAGCGCAGTGATGCGTACATCGGGCACTCTGCCATGAAGTGGTAACTTGTTTCTTCTCTTTCTTTACATTGTGGACAGATGGGGTCTTCTGTCCGTTTGATCACTGATAGGTGTCTGTTTAGTGGGCAGTGTCCCATAACGTTACCTGCGTCACCGCGGTGAGGAACCCCGTGGGCGCCACCACAGTCAACATAGCGCAGGTGGTAAACGAGACCGGGCGGCCCACGCCATTAGGTGGGCACCACGTTAAGGCATTTTTTTTTTGTAAATAATTGACTGCCAACTATAAATCACCATATTTCGTGGTGTTGGGTGGTCGTATCTGAGCAACAGATTGCTACATTTTGACATTTTGTCATCGCCCTTAATTGCTTGGTGTGGTTGTGATAGCACTTTGGCTTAGATTGGCAGGAATTGTGCAATTGTTGTTGGCCGTGTAAGCGCGCTTTAAGAATATAGTGTGGTATAAGTCGCGCGGATAAAGAAACAATATGGAATTGGGCCGGCCGGTCATGCTATCTCGCTCACACATACCGTCATCGTCATGCTGCATGTAAGTATAGCACGTGGGTGGGTCATGATATCGCGCTCACACTTAATGCATGGCCGCCATTTACAAATTGTTTCTTTAACCGCGCGAGTTATAATTTGTAGTGTAGTCAAAAATGTTTCCCATCTTTTCTCCGTTACCTGCATCACCGCGGTGAGGAACCCCGTGGGCGCCACCAGCGCGGGCAGCCAGCAGAGCGTGGGCGGCGCGCGCGGGGCGGCGGCCCACGCCGACAGGTGGCCACAGTGACGGCTCGCGGCCCCGTCACGTTACCTGCATCACCGCGGTGAGGAACCCCGTGGGCGCCACCAGCGCGGGCAGCCAGCAGAGCGTGGGCGGCGCGCGCGGGGCGGCGGCCCACGCCGACAGGTGCCCCCCGCGCAGGAACAGCTCGCGGCACCACGACCCCAGCGGCTTCATGGACGGCCGGGCTTGCGTGACATACCATGTACTTATTAAAACCGAAGAAAAAATTAAGAAATACTTTGTTATTTTAATTTTTTGATTTTTTGCATTTACAATGCAATTTTTATTACGGAAAAATGGAAAATGAAGTATTTAGAAAAAATCGACCCCTCTCACAATCAGCTCCGATGGGAAGCGACCTTTCGCTGCGGTTGCCAAATAAGTACCTGAAAAGGTATTTCTTTCGCGTGTGAGAGTAGTAATAGAGCAGTCGCCCGGGCACGCCCACGACCTTTCGCTTTCCGGGCGACTGCTCTAACCATTGAGCTACGGAGTCGTTACGAGAAGCGTTGAAATTATCCAATACTTCTTACTCGCTGTATAGTCAGCGTTAATTTCATCAATGTGGAGATATTACAACCATTTCCAGGTATTTGGCAATCTCTAAAGCGAAAGGTCGTGGGTTCGAGTCCCATCGGAGCTGATTGTGAGAGGGGTCGATTTTTTCTAAATACTTCATTTTCCATTTTTCAGTAAGAAATACTTCATTAAACTTTTACGGCCGGTTTCAATAACCTATCTCCCGGTAAAAGTAAGCTTATCCTGGTTCTGTTACTAAGCATCAGTCGTTATTTGACACTAATTAACAAAAATAACTAAGCCCGGATACCTAAGCCTATCTTTACCGAGGATACTATTATATATCCTGTGCCGAGGAGTAGGTTATTGAAACCGGCCATTTGGGTGCCTGTCCATAGACATGAGGCAGCGGAGCGGAGAAACGGAGAAATATTAATCAAAAGGATTGCATAAATTCTCCGCCCGCAAATTTTGTACAATCCTATTGGTTAATATTTCTCCGTTTCTCCAAGGTTTCTCCGCTCCGCCCGCCTCCCTCCGCCCGCGCTAATGAACAGGCAGTCATAAGCAGTTTCGTAGATAATGGGATATTTCACTATTGTTGAAATGTAGATATTTAATAGTGAAGTTACAAAATATAACATTTAAGAATACATACCTACCAAATATGAAAGAAATATTTGAATCTGTTTTGTAACAAGCTAATTTATAAGCGGTTAAATTTTGACTATATTAGCTGTCTCTCTCTATAACTACATCTTCTATGGCGAGACTATGACGCTACTAACTTGGTGACGTCACAAAGTTAGTCGTTCTCTCTTTTGATGTCAAAAACTTTAAAAATTTTCAAGATAATTCAAAATAAAAACTTGTTTTATGTAGCTAATATTTCGAAAAATATTTAAATAAGTAAGTAAATGAGCAAGTCCTCAAATACGATTTTTCTACTACTCAAACAAATGGGAATTCATGTAGGTATGCGTGTCAGTTGTTGTTTTTAAGGCTGCCTATGCATCAAGGCGGAGCGAAGCTGCAGAACGGTGAGCTATTTCAAAATCCACCAATTAAATACGGTATTTTACTGTATTTCTTTAAAATGTTTTTCGAAATATTAGCTACACAAAACAAGTTTTCATTTTGAATTATCTTGAAAATTTTCAAAGATATAGGACTTCAAACTTTATAATTAGACAAGGACAGGACGCTATCTTAGTGACGTCAGTGGGTTAGTAGCGTCATAGTCACGCCATAGAAGATTTCGTTTTAGAAAGAGACAGCTATAGTCAAAATCAAACAGACTATAATTCTTTTATTATAAAACAGATTCAAATTATTTTTTCACATTTGGTATTCTTAATTGCAATATTTTTTAACGTCATCATTAAATATCTACATTTCAACAACAGTAAAATACCCTATTGCATAAAATCCTGTCTACTGAGAGATTTTATGAATTGTATTGGCGAATCTCGACTCGCTCGCCTCTCCGGAACTCCAGTCCAGTCCGATTTGGTGGACATATCTTCAACTTGAAATAATTAATTACAGACACAAATCTGACGAAAATACTAAAGTATAGAAACTAACCTTTTTGCCAAAAGGATGGCACTCGTCCTTCAAATATGCAAGAATACATGATTTCCAACATATCTGACATCACCACTAAACCTTCTATGGCACGCCGTAACTCCTGAAAAGCAAGCAATTAAATTACTCTATTGAGACTGGCATTTTACAACCTAAATAGACAAAAAATTTCATTCTCAAAAATATTAACACGCAAATTATCATAATCAATAAAAAAAACACTATCCCCTTATTACAAAACGTGGACTATAATTAGTCCTGGTTTAAAACTGGCACTAAACTGGTGCTGTCACTTTTATTTTCCAAATGAAAGACAGAATTAGCATCAGTTTTTAAACAGGAGACGTATTTCCGTAACGCTCGAGTTTGAATTCGCATTCGAAATTGGAAAATTTCGTTTGGAAAAAGCATGCGAATTCCTGACATCGGTATTTTTGAATAACCACACCTATGAATTGTCATAGACTTTCTACTGGTAGAATTCATCATCTTTATTAGTCTGTGGCCGCAAAATGTCGTCACTGAGAATATTATGACCAGACGTGTTTGTGTTTGCATTTTGCTACATTATTAAAGTTTCTGAGATTTTGAAAAAATTAAAGAATATTAATTTATTGGCAACATAGATTTCGAATGCTACAAAAATGCATAAAAACGGGTGCAATACAATTCGATTTCGTAGACGACACGGATTGACGTATACGTTTTCAATTCGTATTCGATTTTCATTTCGAGCGCTACGGAAATACGTCTCTAGGTCTAACTTTTAGTCCACGTTTTGGAATAAGGGGTTATGAGGTTTTATTTTCGAAACAGTCGCTTGTCGAAACTAGTCCTTACCTTGAGTCCGGAAGTGATGGTAGAAATGAGCACGTTGTAGTACCCAATCTCTTGTAGAAGCGACACGCACATGGGCATCACGATCTCTGGCCCCATCATCTTCTCCGTCGTCTCCACGTCGATCTTGCTCGGAAGCTTCACCAACATCTCTTGGGCCAACTCGTCAACCTAAATATCCCAGTATTTTATGTACCTAATCCGTACCAAAACTAATCTGTTTAACAGCTACGAGAAATATGTGACTACTTGGTAAATTCCTCAAATAGATTTAACTTAGCGTGAATACTTATATAAAAAAAATTAACATTATATATTTTAGTGTTATAATAGGTCTAAATGATAACGGCTGAAATGATGATGATGATGATGAATAGGTCTTTAGTCTTTACCTATGAAATTGCCTTTTTTTCTCACATGTTCATTGATCTCTAATTTTTTAAATTATTATCAATATAAGTATCAAAATTGACAAAATTGAAAAATGTTGACCACTATGTCTACCTAGGACAGACAATCCAATTAGGTAAGTCCAACTTCGAGAAAGAGATCTCTCGTCGAATCCAGCTCGGATGGGCAGCGTTTGGGAAGCTCCGGCATATATTTGCGTCCAAAATTCCTCAATGTCTCAAGACTAAGGTCTTCGACCAGTGTGTGTTGCCAGTTATGACTTATGGAAGCGAGACGTGGTCTTTTACTATGGGTCTCATAAGAAGGCTCAAGGTTACCCAGCGAGCAATGGAGAGAGCGATGCTTGGTATTTCCCTGCTCGATCGAATCAGAAATAATGAGATCCGCAGGAGAACAAAAACGACCGACATCGCTCAAAGGATTGCTCAGTTGAAGTGGCAGTGGGCGGGACACATAGCGCGGAGAACCGATGGCCGTTGGGGCGGAAAGGTTCTCGAATGGCGACCGCGAACCGGACGACGTTCCGTGGTTGGCCCCCTACAAGGTGGACCGACGATCTGGTCAAGGTCGCGGGAAGCCGCTGGATGCGGGCAGCGCAGGACCGATCGTTGTGGAGATCCTTGGGGGAGGCCTATGCCCAGCAGTGGGCGTCGTACGGCTGAAATGATGATGATGAAGTATCAAAATTAATAGTCAGTTTCGAAAAAAAAAGAGTAGGTACATAGGTCGTAATGTGAAGCATCTAAAAAAATTATAATTAAACACGCATTTAAAATTTTTATAAATGCTTCATCCCTCTTTGGTTGTCGTCTATTTAACTGCTTCGAACAGATTTTTTTTAATCAAAGGCAGTTTTTTCGTAGATTATAGGCAATAGTTAGATTAATGTTGTCTAGGGGCCGATTCTCAGGCAATCGAGAAAAGTTCACATTTCTAAGCTCGAAATTCAAATATAACACAGTTTTTATATTGTCAGAATTTCAAAATCGAAAAAGTTCGATCGAAAACCAGTCGAACGCTACGAATGCTACAGACCAATAGATGTTCGTGTACGAACTTAGCTGTCAAAATGAATTTGTTGACATGTGGGACAGCTTAGTTTGTTTGAAACGTTCTAACTTTTCAATAGAAAACACAAACAAAATGTTCGACATACGAATTACCACACTGAAAAAATTCGAATGCGTGAGAATCGGGCCCCTGATCATAATCTCTACAGTTTCGTTGAATTCGGAGTTCACATGTCCAAGAAATCCCCAAATATCTTTGTATGATAATTCCAACTTCCTACAATTTCTCAATAGAAAACGGCAATTTCATAGGTAATGGTGCCTTATTCCAACTAACTTTCTGATCTTCGCCGCCGCCAGCACCGCCGCCACCCGTAGAAGCCAAAGCAAACAGCGTTGAGCACATAATAAGTGCATCCTGGCGAAAACGTTTAGCATTAAGTAATTTCAACAGACAATGCACTTTATATCAATCTGTCTGTTGCGGTTTGCATCAACACAGATATTTTATCTCACGAGCACGGGTAAGCCACGCTTGTGTGTGTAAATGTACATGTACACTGTCTTTTCCTGCGTAAAGCCGTGTCCAGACGTGTGTAACGCGTAATGTAATCCTCCGTGTTGTGTAACAGGAATTCTACGTGTGGACGGTACCACGAGCATTACATGTAACTCTCGCGCTGATCCATCGGCTGTGGTGATTAGGTATGCTCATTCATTGGGAACAGATGTAGAAGAATGCAGGAACAATATGATTAGTTTGCTTGCTTCACATCGAAGAGAAAAAGGAAAAGTGAAGGACAAATAAAAGCAGCACCAGCTGTCACGACCTTACTATTTGGCATGTTTGTAGATCATAGCTACTGAATGGAAAAAGATCATGAAATAGATTTGCTTTGAGTTCGTGTGCCGTTAACACTGTTGCTTAATTACACGTAATCTTACGTTACGCGTCAACACACGTCTGGACCCGGCTTAAGCTCGAGAGCGCCGAGTCAGTTTTGATTGTCCGAGTCGCCGGCCAACGAACACAGGAGCGCATGTCTGTCTATACACATTACAACTACAAGTATGACTCAACCGCGCTCGTGAGACAAAACAACTATAAGGTATTTTATCATTGGTTTGTTGAAAAAGTGAAATAAGTAATATTGCTAACCTGAGCAAGAGTGGCAACGTCGGCAGAAGCGTGTTGTCCCACAGACTCCGCCCGCTCCGAGGGCGGTAGCACGTCCAGGAAGTCGCGGTACGACTCCAGGCTACCGTCCCGCGGGATATGGTACGATGGGATTGATGACAGTCTACAGCAAAACTCGTTTCCTAATATTACTAACCTGAGCAAGAGTGGCAACGTCGGCAGAGGCGTGTTGTCCCACAGACTCCGCCCGCTCCGAGGGCGGTAGCACGTCCAGGAAGTCGCGGTATGACTCCAGGCTGCCGTCCCGCGGGATGTGGTACGATGGGATTGATGACAGTCTAGAGGAAAACTTGTTTCATAATTTTGTGAAACCTATTGGACGAAATATCGGCTTCGTAACATTTGATTTTTCACGTGGGAGAGTTGTTAACCCACCGCACAACCCACGATATGCTGGAGGACCACACCCTACTTTGGTCAGCGAGTCCGTCTACAAAACCGTCATCAGACCAATTTTAATGTACGGATGTGAAACATGGACACTGACGTTAAAGGAAGAGAATGAGCTCTTAACAGCAGAGCGAAAGATTCTACGAAGGATTCTGGGACCAACAAGAGAAGGGGAGTGGAGGCAAAGACACAACCTGGAGATAGAAGAGCTGGTGGCCGATTGATTTGTCTCAAATATTGAAATAATGCGTCATTTTTAAGTACAGACCATGTGTACAATACCAATGATAGTAAAAGTCAATTTATTTAAAAAAAGAAGATAAAAGTAAAGAAATAAAATACCAGGCTTATCCATACTAAGTCGAAAAGCTGCGTCTGTGAGGTGGCTAATATTAGCCACTTCGCAAAATTGCAAAAATGCATTTTGTAGGTCCGATTGCATTATTTTTCTTATAATTTTGAGTGCCGTGTAAGAAGGGGCTTACTTGCATCTCATCAAGTCATAATTCTAACTCTCTTACTCCCCCCCTTTAACGTCTCGTTTCAAATACACATTTCAACAAACCTGTAGAAGGGCGTATCCAAAGCTTCCTCGCAGAAGAACTGGCTAATATAAGCGACCAGCACCCTCTTGTCCCAGTCATCAGTGATGTGTCCTCCGTAGTTGATGATGGCGAACAAGTAGCGCAAGGCATCCCAAGGCACTTCTTCGTACTCTTCCAGGTAATTGGCCAGTAGGTTATCGGATACCTAATGCACGGACCGAAAGAAAACAGATTAGCTTAAGAAGTCGGAAATAATCAGCCTTGTAATATTGTGATATTAATTTCTAAAGGTGCATTTATAATTATGTTAAAGAACTGGCAATTTTGTGGAAAGCAACATGTTGAAAGCAACACTGTTGCCGTTTGTGAAATGAGTCTTGCAACAGAGCGTCGACAGCTCTACAAAATAAGTACGACTTGTTGAAAAATGCACCTTCAGCTGTAGGTAGAAAAGCAACATGTTCAACAAGTGGTATTTTGTCATGTTGCTTTCCACAACAAAAAAATTGCCAGTTGTTGAACAGATATAAATGCACCTAAGCAACAATTTCCGGCAAGTTTTTGTTTAGTGTAAGTATCAAACAAAACATTTTTACAATCGTTTACAACATTTAGCAAGTATACGAGTATTACGAGTTTAATAAACAAATTGATTTGAAATTTTGACTTTATTCTACTCGTACATTTCTTTCAGTTCCTCTGCTTGACGGAAAACTACACAATAGGTAACCTTTTTTTCCATTAGTTACCACTAGCAAGTTCCTACATCTACCTAAGTCTGAGTGTGACCACTGCGTTGAATTCAAGCTGCCGAAAACATTACTTGGCGCTGAGCGTGTTGTCGAAAATGCCATGCTAGTTCAGTTATAAATATTACTTCACATAATATGCTAACATAAAACAAATTTACACACACACCTACTACCACTAGCTACGTCTTACGTCAAAGTCCGAGTCGTTGAAGCTGTACACTGCGTTGTAACCGAGTTGCCGGAACCGCTTCCTGGCAATCAGCGTGCAATGGAAGAATGCCACGCAGAACAGCAGCCGCCTGTACTTCGGAGTAGCCTCGTCGAACTTGTCCTCGTTCAGATTGGCGAATATGCGGACCATGTTGCCTTTCAGGCCCTGTATGTGTGAATTTGGAAGCATTTGTTTATGCTATTCAATATATTGATGGAATCTTTGAGATAAGTAACGGATCGTTACTTCTTTTCAGGCGTGACTTACACCCAATTGAGACTGTCCAACATTCGAAAAAAATATTATTACTTAGGAGTTCGTCTGGGGTAAAATATGGGAAAGAACTACTACCGAGATTAATTATTAGGAAGAGTCTGCTTAGATACTGTGTCTACACTGCACACGTCTGAATGTAAAGTACATCAATCAATAGGCCTTAGATGAGCTTTAGGGCCTGTTTCACTATGTCTTAGTAAGTTCTGGGGGGCAATTGTCTAACTCAACATCAATCGCAATCGCATTCAGTTTGAAAGATATTGCACGGCCATTGCTGCTTATGTCAACAAAAATTTTGACAACTTTCTTCAACAACAAGTGATGGATGCATAATGGATGTCAAACTGAAAGCGATTGCGATTGATGTTGAGTTAGACAATTACCCCCCTGATTATCTGTTACTTGACAGATAGGCCATACAAAACTCAAGTAATCTGGAAAGTATCTCCTAATCGGACATTGTGAATCAGGCACTTACTGTCGCACTCAGAGACGCCAATTAACTTTAATTGACACTTAAGTCTCTTTCTGTCTCTTTTTTATGTCCAGTATTGAACATAGAGTAGGAATGATAATTTAATGCCAATTAAAGTAAATTGATGACTCTTGAGTGCGGCAGTTAGAGTACCTAATATTGTAACCGAAATGTGCTTAACAAAATGCATACTTGTGGCGGTTCCGTAGTCATCTTAATGGACCTCTGTAGCACATTGAGCGGGAACTTGTCGTCCGGCATGGAGGACAGCCACAGCCTGAACCGCGGGTGGATGCGCGGGTTGTCCAACCCCCGCAGCGAGCCCAGCCACACGCACGCCAGGTGGCAGTTGGCCAGGAACACCCAGCCGCCCTCCTTCATGCCTTGCGACATCATTCTGAATGCAGAATGTATGGTATAACCCAGCGTGAGGATATAACAACGAACTGAGAGGTGGAGTGAAGTATGAGAGTGAGTTGTTACAAAGTTCTGCTTTTTTATTATTCATAAAAATTTACATTGTAAGATATATCCAAATGATGTCTAGGATCCTGCCTGATGATGGATGGGAAACGTGATCATAAACTAAAAGAGGTAACTCCATCGCATTGAGCTCTTATGATTCACCTTTACGAGTACTTTGATCTTAGATTATATTCAGGGTCCTGACGATGCATCTGGAAGGTAGCTGTAGAATTTCTGAAACTTCCAAATGTAATGCCGTCTGTGTAAATAACTGGCTGGGCTCGCAGCCACACGTACGCCAGGAGGCAGTTGGCCAGGAACACCCAGCCGCCCTCCTTCATGCCTTGCGACATCATTCTGAATGTAAGATATATTATCTAAATATTCAAAAATCAATGCCACTTTTCGTTGTAATTTTATAACTCAAGAACGGGCTCGCCTATCCAAACCATGTTTTAGGCTTTGTTCGGACTATTTAGTAGATAGTTTATGTGAAGTTTGCACAAAATCGGTCGAGCGGTTCTAAATTTATCACATTTTTTGTAACAAATGAATTCAATGGCGGATTATTTTGTTAATGGGGATTTTGCCACAGATCAGGATTTGCTGTCAAATTGAAACTAAGGTAGGGGTAGAGGTAGGGTCGGGGTAGGGTAGAGATAGAGTAGTGATAGGGTAGGGGTGGCGTGGAGTAGGGGGTAGGGCCACGCGAACGAAGTCGCGCCGGGTCAGCTAGTTATGGTATAACTTGTCGTCCGGCATGCCACAGCCTGAACCGCGGGTGACATCATTCTGAATGCAGAATATATGGTATAGCCCAGTGTGATGATATAACAACAAACTGAGAGGTGGAGTGAAGTATGGGAGTGAGTTGTTACAAAGTAACGCTCGCTCGCCTATCCGAGTGAGTTGTTACAAAGTACTGCTTTTTTATTATTCATAAAAACTTACATTGTAAGATATATCCAAATGATGTCTAGGATCCTGCCTGATGATGGATGGGAAACGTGATCATAAACTAAAAGAGGTAACTCCATCGCATTGAGCTCTTATGATTCACCTTTACGAGTACTTTGATCTTAGATTATATTCAGGGTCCTGACGATGCATCTGGAAGGTAACTGTAGAATTTCTGAAACTTCCAAATGTAATGCCGTCTGTGTAAATAACTGGCTGGGCTCGCAGCCACACGCACGCCAGGTGGCAGTTGGCCAGGAACACCCAGCCGCCCTCCTTCATGCCTTGCGACATCATTCTGAATGTAGGATATATTATCTAAATATTCAAAAATCAATGCCACTTTTCGTTGTAATTTTATAACTCAAGAACGGGCTCGCCTATCCAAACCATGTTTAGGCTTTGTTCCGACTATTTAGTAGATAGTTTATGTGAAGTTTGCACAAAATCGGCCGAGCGGTTCTAAATTTATCACATTTTTTGTAACAAATGAATTCAATGGCGAATTATTTTGTTAATGAGGATTTTGCCACAGATCAGGATTTTGCTGTCAAATTGAAACTAGGGTAGGGGTAGAGTAGTGTTAGGGTAGGGGTAGCGTGGAGTAGGGGGTAGGGCCACGCGAGCGAAGTCGCGCCGGGTCAGCTAGTTATGGTATAACTTGTCGTCCGGCATGGAGGACAGCCACAGCCTGAACCCAGCCACACGCACGCCAGGTGGCAGTTGGCTAGGAACACCCAGCCACCCTCCTTCATGCCTTGCGATAGCATTCTGAATGCAGAATATATGGTTTAACCCAGTGTGAGGATATAACAACGAACTGAGAGGTGGAGTGAAGTATGAGAGTGAGTTGTTACAAAGTTCTACTTTTTTATTATTCATAAAAATTTACATTGTAAGATATATCCAAATGATGTCTAGGATCCTGCCTGATGATGGATGGGAAACGTGATCATAAACTAAAAGAGGTAACTCCATCGCATTGAGCTCTTATGATTCACCTTTACGAGTACTTTGATCTTAGATTACATTCAGGGTCCTGACGATGCATCTGGAAGGTAGCTGTAGAAACTCTGAAATTCCAAATGTAAATTCCGTCTGAGTAAATAACTGGCTGGGCTCGCAGCCACACGCACGCCGGGTGGCAGTTGGCCAGGAACACCCAGCCGCCCACCTTCATGCCTTGCGACATCATTCTGAATGTGGGATATATTATCTAAATATTCAAAAAGCAATGCCACTTTTCGTTGTAATTTTATAACTCAAGAACGGGCTCGCCTATCCAAACCATGTTTTAGGCTTTGTTCGGACTATTTAGTAGATAGTTTATGTGAAGTTTGCACAAAATCGGCCGAGCGGTTCTAAATTTATCTCATTTTTTGTAACAAATGATTTCAATGGCGGATTATTTTTTTAATGGGGATTTTGCCACAGATCAGGATTTGCTGTCAAATTGAAACTAGGGTAGGGGTAGAGGTAGGGTCGGGGTAGGGTAGGGATAGAGTAGTGATAGGGTAGGGGTGGCGTGGAGTAGGGGGTAGGGCCACGCGAACGAAGTCGCGCCGGGTCAGCTAGTTATGGTATAACTTGTCGTCCGGCATGCCACAGCCTGAACCGCGGGTGACATCATTCTGAATGCAGAATATATGGTATAACCCAGTGTGAGGATATAACAACGAACTGAGAGGTGGAGTGAAGTATGGGAGTGAGTTGTTACAAAGTAACGCTCGCTCGCCTATCCGAGTGAGTTGTTACAAAGTACTGCTTTTTTATTATTCATAAAAATTTTGATTGTAAGAAATATCTAAATGATGTCTAGGATCCTGCCTGATGATGGATGGGAAACGTGATCATAAACTAAAAGAGGTGACTCCATCGCATTGAGCTCTTATGATTCACCTTGACGAGTACTTTGATCTTAGATTACATTCAGGGTCCTGACGATGCATCTGGAAGGTAGCTGTAGAATTTCTGAAACTTCCAAATGTAATGCCGTCTGTGTAAATAACTGGCTGGGCTCGCAGCCACACGCACGCCAGGTGGCAGTTGGCCAGGAACACCCAGCCGCCCTCCTTCATGCCTTGCGACATCATTCTGAATGTAGGATATATTATCTAAATATTCAAAAATCAATGCCACTTTTCGTTGTAATTTTATAACTCAAGAACGGGCTCGCCTATCCAAACCATGTTTAGGCTTTGTTCGGACTATTTAGTAGATAGTTTATGTGAAGTTTGCACAAAATCGGCCGAGCGGTTCTAAATTTATCTCATTTTTTGTGACAAATGAATTCAATGGCGGATAATTTTGTTAATGGGGATTTTGCCACAGATCAGGATTTGCTGTCAAATTGAAACTAGGGTAGGGATAGAGGTAGGGTCGGGGTAGGGTAGGGATAGAGTAGTGGTAGAGTGAAGTATGCGAAGATTGAAGTGAGACTGAAGCGATATATTGAAGTGAGATTGAAACGAGATTGAAGTGAGACTGAAGCGATATTGAAGTGAGATTGACACGAGATTGTAGTGAGACTGAAGTGAGATTGAAGCGAGATTGAGATGATATTGTGAGACTAACCTGGCAGCAGCTGGCGCCTGCCCCTGCCCCAGACTGAGCGACTGGAACTTGTCGAACATCTTGACGTCGATGGCCAGCTGTATGAGCGAGGCGGTGGGGTCGACGCCGGGCGACAGCACGAACAGCAGGGACGTCTTCCAGGTGGACTCCTCCCACGCGGCCTGGGGAGGGCAACCAAAAATAGGCGCGAGCCTAGAGCATCAATCTTATCAAAATAATTCCATCTTATATAGGTCTAGAGCCATAACAATTATGTTTACAGCATTTTCTTTTATTTTTATCCACAATGGGGTAGAATTTAGCCTTCATCACTCCTGATGTTAAGTGGTGATAAGGCTGAAAGTGGAAGCGGACTACTCCCGGAATCCTCAATCACTGAGGAATTTGCTATCTTATCTCTAACTGCCGCAACACAATAATGCTGAAAACATCATTGTTATGGCGTCAGACTTCATTATTGTGTTCCGGCAGTTAGATATACGATAGCCAGTTCCTCAGTGATTGAAGATTCCGGGAGTAGTCCGCTTCCACCTTCAGCCTTATCACCACTTACGATTTTAAGTGGTGATAGGAGTAGGAGTGATGAAGGCTAAGTAAAAAAAGCCCTGGTAAGAAGAACCAACAATAAACACGGCAAAACTCTTGACGAGTTTTTTTTCACCACACCAGGCTATTTTTCTTGCTGTCTTATTTCGTACAGAGGTGGCCAAAACCTACCAAAAGTTTTTCGATAGGTATTGCCTGGGTACAGAACTCGTGGGTAAGTCGACCAAGTAGCTAAAGACAACCATTTTCGGTTTGCCGTGGATGATGTGGATGCAGGTGGAAATGGAATGCTAATAACATGCAGCTACGTCATCAAACTCGATCAACATACGACAACTCCATGAAACGTGGTCTCGCGTTACAAGGTCTTAAGACGGGTGCATAATATGATTTGCGAACCGATGGCGTAGCTTCTTTGACGTTCACAAGTGCTGTATCAGCCTAGACTGTTCAATCGTTTTTTGTAGCGACGCATTCACATCGCTACATAAGCAAAAACGCCGAGTATCGAAGAAATCCAGGATCAGCGAAAAGAACGAATGCGCAAACATCGACGCGCAAGCCTGACGTCACACACTACGTAAAGACAGAACTGAAGAACTGTATAGAAACATGAATCGCGCTTACAGAGTTTCTCAGATGCGTTGCATAAATATAAATTCCAACTATCAACAGTTGGGCCGCGGACAACAAGTAGGTACTTCCTTTTTCGCTGGATATCTTGCGAAACATCCTGCCTCTACATTTTGGTGACCCCGACGTGAGTAGTTAATTATCACGGCCACCACATTTTTCATTTTCATGCAGCGTAGAAATAGAAACGTATAGACATCGTACAGTGACTCACTTTAATATCCAATACTGGTGGTTCCACATATCTGGGTCCCAGAACATTGATGATGAAGGTTGTGACGCATGCGGACACGCGGTCCACGCGTAGCGACCGCACGAACAATATGCGCTGGAAATCGTTGCACACCTCGTTCCAATCACCTGTAGAATAATCTCTATTATCTATCATTGTGGCGTAGTAGTTAGCGCGCTCGGCCTGCGATTGTAGAGGTTAAGCAGCTTTCGCAATTATTTTTGAAGTGAAATAGTTATTTGTTATACAAGTGAGCAAAACCATTTTTCGCTGCGAGTGCTGAATTTAAATCACGAACTAGCGAAGTAGTCTAAAATTGAATCACGAGCATAGCGAGTGATTCAAATATAGACTACTGAGCACAGTGAGTGATTTAAAGGCACGAGACATCAGAAAATTTTGCTCTCGTGTTAAACATACAACTTTTCACCTCTACCAGCGAGAAAAGTGTTACAGGTCAGAAACACAACATTGAAGGCAACATTTAACAATAAAGAAAACATCAAAATTACAAAATTAACAATAACTGTTTGCATTGCGTTCAAAAACTGCACTGCATGTAATTTTTATGAAAACCAAACATGATAGATTGATTGATTGATTGATTGAAAACTCTTTATTGCACACACAAATAAAATTTACAAAAACAGGAAAAAGATGACACATAGGTATGTGGGCAAAGGCGGTCTTATCGCTGAAAGCGATCAAAAATGATATTAGTAAGCGGTTTAATGTTCACTTCATATTATTATTTATTTTAAATATTGCGTGTTTAATAAAAAGCAATAGTAGTACAATCGTATATAATTTGTTATTAGAATTCATTATTTTTTCTTATTTTATATTTATATCATGCATGCGACCTCATTTCGTCCATACCATACTCTTTATTTCAACCCTTTGGTATCCGTGTATTTATTTTTTAAGCTTTATATTTCATGTCCATCGACATAAAGCTATTTATCTATCCTTTTTGCTCATACTAATTTTAAAAGGCTCATCCTTGTCACTCTATTTCTTTTTCTTAATTATTTCAAAAATTGGTGTAAGAAATTAAAAAAACACTTTGCCTCACGCTCGCAGCAAAAATCGATTTTGCTGCGAGTTTTTAGGCGCCAAAAACCCCCTTTTCGAGCTGGAGAGGTGAAAACTTCTTTAGCGGCATTTTATGCACTTTTTGTGATGGGTAAAAAATTTTAAACTCGCGTCAGGAGGACACGTGACCGTTCGATCGAAAAACTGTTATATGTCATTAGAATACGGAGGCAAATTTCACCACCGTTTCCAACGTTGTAAAAGCTCAGTTAGAAAACGGGCGGCATTGAAGCCATAAGACCCCGGTTCAAATCCAGACCGTCTTTTTTTCTTTTTTGTTAAATTCCTTTTTTTTTGTGAAAATTCTAAGCAGCCATTTTCACTTCTGCCAGCACTCCCGGAGTGCAACCCGTTTTTTTTTTGCATTCACAATGGAATTTTTATTATTGGATGTATTGAAAATGAAGTTTTAGATAAAGTCGCCCCGTCCTACTCCAGCGACGCGATTCCGTAGCTTAGTCATTCGAGCATTCGCCCGGACAGTGAAAGGTCGTGGGTTCGAGTTCCATCGGAGCTAGTTGTGAGACGGGTCGACTTTTTGAGGTTAGGAAACCCACAGAACTGTTGTCATTATCTATGTGACCATTAAAATTCCCTGCTTCGAGAACTGTGATCTCAACATTTTGATTATGATAATATACCTAACTACTCTTTGCAAAAGATCTCTTATATAACTTGAGGAAATTCAAAATCGTACACAAGTTTCATGTATGGAGGGTTTGTGGTTCTGAAAATGGTTTTCTTTTTCACTCCGCACCCCACCCACTTGATACCTTCGTCTTTCTTATGAGCTGTGGGTTAATTACATACAATACAGTTCATACTCCTTTATTTTCTCTGTGTCATGTGCTCAGCTTTAAGTTAATTGTAATTTGTATGTCTGTTCTTTCTACTTTTTTTTTCTTTTATTTATTTCTATTATCTTTTTTTATTTGCTTCTGTTGTAATGTCATGTGTGTTTTGTATTGTAGCAAATAAACTTTTTTATCTATCTATCTACAGAGAAAGAAAAAGTCACTAACCAATGAGCGGCTGCAGCTCGGGTTCCGGGTTAAGGTACCACTCCTTCCACTCCTTGGTGAACACCTCGAACGCGTCGATGACGCCGTGGAAGCCAGGCAACTTGTCCAGCTCCGTTATGTTGTCCCAGCACTCGTCCGGCATCCAGTCTACACGTAACAGGAAAAATTGGTCAATAGTTATTTTAATTATTTAACGTTTTTGGATAGCTATCAGCTTATAAACATACAGATAACAAAAAAAAAAAAAACTAAAAGCTATTGAAAAGCTAACACATGTAGAATTCAAAAGACGTAGCATACACCTTCTGAAAATACTAGACTAGACTATAGTTGATATATAATGAACAATAGTTGATTTCCTCCTGAGTCCCAAGACCAGAATAAAAAGTTGTTGGGCCAACAGGATGTCCAGTAAGAAGAACAAAGGTTAGACGAAAACGTGTTCTTTACACAGAATGTCAGGACGCAACTATAGACGCCATTTTGTACTGTGTAAAGTATGCGCGGACTTAGGAGGACAATGTAACACGTTTTTGTTTCGCAGTAGTCAGAACGCAACCATGGACGCCATTTTGTTCTATGTAAAGTACCTATGCGCGGATTCAGGAGGCATAGGTATAACCAAGTCGGGACCATGATCGGGCTAATTTTGAACGGTAAAATGTCTTGCTTGTAAATACAAAAAACTATCCACTCCATATTACTTGGAAAATTGATTTATTTTAAGATGCCCATGATGACGCAATCGTCATTATCAAATATAAATAAAAGTATTTGAGCATAATGAAAGAATCTATTACAAATTATAGCTTTTTGACATCTTTTAAGATAAGATAAGATAAGATAAGATTTTGTCAGGAGTGATAGGTCTAACGCGAGAAAGGAAATGCTACACGGTTCTTACCCAACTACGAATAGATGAGCAATTCTGCATAAAAATACAAAATCATCTACCACACTACATTGGAAACATCAAAAGACTAACTAGTCGGGTTATCAGGCTGTTCCGAGCGGTCCAAGACCACTCCGCCCTTGAGCAGGAACAGGTACTCGTGCATGCTCATCTTGCCCATCTGGAACAGGATCCGCGACACGATGTGGAACGACAGCAGCAGCTTGTGCCGCTCGAACAGCGCGCGGCAAGTGTTCCTACGTAAAACCGTTGACATCAATTTGATGCTTCTACTATCCTACTAATGTTTTAAATGCTAAAGTTTGTGCGTACGGATGGATTTATGGATGTTTGTTAGTCTTTTACGCAAACTACTGAACGGATCTGAATGAAATTTGCAACAGAGATAGATAATAGGCTGGAATAACATGAAGGCGGCCGCTAAGATTTTATACCTCAAACTTAGGAACAAAGGAAAGATTTTTAGATGAAACCGTAAGTTTCTTAAGTATACGAATGATACGTATTCAACAGCAGAGGCAGCTGCACATCGATGACTGTCATCTGCAGACTTTGGCAGTTGCCTCTGGCAACTTAAATCTCTTTTAATGTGTGGTTTAACTGTGTGTGGTGACTTCCCGCTTGCTGCAGCTAGAGATAAGCTGAATCACCCGATCTACATAATAACAAAAATTGATAATCCTAAGGAATAATAAAGATTAGGTACGTCATCACTACCCAGCCATTATAGCCGATTAAATAGTTCAACTATACTGACGAATCCCCAGCACCTCGGGACTCGCCGATTGGTGTAGGTACATCACTGTACCCTTAGTATGAGTTGATTTTAACTGTCAACGTTTAGAAAAAATATCGGATGAACTGCACAATGCACATGGCGGTAAAGCAGTCAAAGAACATGAAAAAGATAGAGCGATAGTTTTCGATTGAGAATACAGTTTGCCAAACTCATACTAGAGGCTACTTTGCTTAACCTAAAAAAAATGAAAGCCGGCCATTACTCTAAAACTCACTTGTAAACCGCGTAAGTATGGAACTCATTGAGGTTGTTAATCCGGTCTTCGAGCTCCATGCTCTTTGGGCTGCGATCGATGGAGTAGTTGAACAGATCAATGTACGCGTCCAGCGAGAACTGGTACATGGGGTCGATGCGGGACAGGTCGTTTAATGCGAAGAAGAGCACGGAAGCGCGAACTGCCACAGGGACGTAGCCCTGATGGATAAAACGTGAACATTGTATGATCGGTGAGTATGGCAACGATTTGGAGGAGGTAGCCACTGAAATAAAGAGCACTTAGGTATAAAGCAAAAGCAGAATTTAATTCTTGTTTCAATTTAAAATAGTAACAGCAGATATATATTATTCGTACGTTCGTTATAGCAAATAGGCAAAAGCAATAAAGACAACAAAACCCAAAAAAAAAAAAAATTGAAAAGAAATTATCAAAGGTGCTGCTGTTTATCAGACTTTTCCTATTTTTGGTTGGAGCAAGACGCGTCTTTATTTCCCCATTACTGATTTTGCTATCAGAAATGATTCTATCGACCTACCTCAAACTATTTTACACTTAGACGGCAACGGCTGTCACTTGACAGTCAGTGCCGTACAGAACCAAAGCTAAAATTTCCTCATTACCCCATTCCAACCTTACAAACTTTAGAGGAAATTCTTCCTTACTTGTCGGGCCGTATCGATCTCCTTCTCCGTATCTTGCGAGGTGATGAGAGCCTCCTTGACCTCGAGCGAGGTGCGTTGCGACGTCTGCAGCGTCACGAACAACTCTTCATTCTCCAGTAGAGGCACTTGAGACTCGTACATGATGCGGAGCAGATCGTTTTCTAAGTCCAACTAAATAGAGAAAGGACATTTGTTTAAGATTTTATTTATGATGTATCTCAATTTTTTAATATCACTTTGTATTGAAACAATATCATAATTATTGCTATGATTGTTATGCTTTGTTAGTAAGTACCTTAGACAGTTATAATACTGCTAACCATGACGAATAACAAGTCCATATTTTGTTTTGCAATATGGTGTAAATAGTTAGTTCCTGTACTAAAGGGTAAGTATCCGAAGTTTTAAATAATAATGAATGACGCATCACAAATTCAAAAATGCTTACGTGTAAGTTTTTATTTAAATAAAGATTATTTCAGTTTCCGATTTCAGTTTACGTTGAATGTTCTAGGGCAAAAGTGAATTCGCTGGGGATATCTGGGTTGATAATTTAGTTTTCTAGTTTTAGTGGTAAAATTCACAGACCAACACTTTCTTGTTGTTGGCGATGGGTATGACCAGCATCGTCGCCTTGGTCGAGCCAATGCCGAGCAACTGCGACGTCAGCACCCTCTCCCTGCAGCTCTATCCAAAAAGCTCTGTCACCCTTTCACACCCATATGTGCCCATCCAGGAAAAGCTCCCTCCTGACCTTGAACTTCCCAAATCAGTATGGAGCTGTTTAAATAGACTCCGTACCCAATTAGCTACACAGATCTCGCGTGCAGTTGTTTAACTCCCCAGACCATGGCCTACCTAATTGATTGTTCTGCACGCCCGGACACCTGCACGTGAGAGGATCTCATGTTGGCTGCAGATAACGCCGTGAGAGTGGCACAGTTTTGGTCCAACGACATTTGATTTTGTGCTTGCCATTGATACGACGATGAAGAAAAAGCCCCTGCTCCTTCACTGCGAGTTCACCGTCGTGGTCTCGGATATAGACACCTACCTAAAGGAATCGTAACAATGCTCACTCACGAGAACTTTCTTGTTGTTGGCGATGGTCATGACCAGCGTGTCCTTCATCTGCTCGAGTTGCGGCCGTTCTTTACGAGCATCTGTGACGTCAA
Organism: Crambus lathoniellus; assembly: GCA_949710035.1. NCBI lineage: Eukaryota > Metazoa > Arthropoda > Insecta > Lepidoptera > Crambidae > Crambus > Crambus lathoniellus. The sequence continues at coordinate 29,564,623 of OX453306.1, read as the reverse complement.
CCCCTGCTCCAACACCGCGAAGGCCACCATCGTTATGTCGGCTATAGATGGGTTAGCTGTAGGAACCGTAACAACGCTCACTCACCAGAACTTTCTTGTTGTTGGCGATGGTCATGACCAGCGTGTTCTTCATCTGCTCGAGTTGCGGCCGCTCTTTACGCACCACGATGCCGAGCAGCTGTGACTCCAACCTCTGCTCCTTAACAGCGAAGGCCACCATCGTGGTCTCCGCTATTGACGGGTTACCTGCAGGAACCGTAACAACGCTAACTCACCAGAACTTTCTTGTTATTGGCGATTGTCATGACCAGAGTGTCCTTCATCTGCTCGAGTTGCGGCCGCTCCTTGCGTACCACGATGCCGAGCAGCTGTGACGTCAGCCCCTGCTCCTTTACCGCGAAGTTCACCATCGTGGTCTTGGTTAGGGTCTCAGGAGTGTAGACGGGATTACCTGGGGTAGTAGTTTTAGTCGTCAGTTCATTTGAGAATTCGTTAGTAAATTGCTTACTTTTACAACTACTTGTTTAAAAAAAATAAAGTCTATTAACTATAAATCGATAAATAACGTCTACACAATTAGTTAGGATGTATAAAAACAATTTTATTATCAGAATGAAAGGATCAAAGATATAAATAACAACATTGTAAACGCCTAGACTAATACAGAATTTAAAATATTTACAGTTCCGATCAAAAAATTAACTAACCCAACTTTGTCGTAATGTACAACTTGAAATTTTTGTTATAGGGAACCATCTTCTCGTTAAATTTAATAACGGTAGAGGTGCCGATAGTGACAATAGCTTTATCCAAAATGGGGGCGATGGATGGGTCCAGAATTTCGCCAACATTCTGAATGATAATGGGTTTGCCTTCCGTGAGGCACCCTTCCATGATCTTGAGGTAATTCGGCTGACCGAAGTCGACGACCTGTGGAAATATGTAAGTGGCAAAAACCATTGTCGAAGATTCCCCAAATGTTTAAGCGACATTAGTATATGATACTAGCTGACCCAGCGCGACTTCGTTCCCGTGGCCCTACCCCGTACTCCACCCTACCCGACCCGTACTCTACCCCTACCCTACCCCTACCGTACCCCTACCTCTACCCCACCCTACCTTTACCCTACCCTACTTCTACCCTACCCCTACTTACCCCTCTTTCCCCTATTTTCTCATCGTTAAAACCTTCCTTGGACTTCCACGAACATTTCAAGACCAAAATTAGCCAAATCGGTCCAGCCGTTCACGCGTGATGTCGTGACCAAGGGAAATAGGGATTCATTTTTATATATATAGATAAATAAAACAAGACATATTGCCGTTATTGCAATGTCTAGCTTTTGTGGACTATCCTACTAATATCCTACTAATATTATAAATGTGAAAGTTTAGATGTTTGGATGTTTGGATGTTTGTTACTCAATCACGCCAAAACGGCTGAACGGATTGGGCTGAAATTTGGGACACAGATACTTTGTAGCCTGGAGAGGAACATAGGCTACTTTTTATCCCGGAAAAATATCACGTTCCCGCGGGATAACGTCGTAAAGTCCACGCGGGCGAAGCCGCGGGCGGAAAGCTAGTATTCAATAGTCTACAAAAGCTAGACATTGCCAAGAGTCAAACCTGCAATTTTAAAACCCTATCATAATCGTATCGTATTATATACTAGCTTTCCGCCCGCGGTTCGCCTGCGTGAACTATACGACGTTATCCCGCAGGAATGTAATTTTTTTTTTCGGAATAAAAAGTAGCCTATGTTCCTCTCCAGGCTACAAAGTATATGTGTGCCAAATTTCAGCAAATCGGTTCAGCCGTTTTGGCGTTATTGAGTAACAAACATTCAAACATCCAAACATCTAAACATCCAAATATGCAAACATCTAAACTTTCACATTTATAATATTAGTAGGAAGTAGAATAGGATAGTAGGATTTCTGTCATGCATCTACAAACAATTATCGAGGAAATCTTTAGGATAGGCTATCCTTAAGACCCATCAGTAGGCATCATACAACTGGCATGCTGATAATGAGACTTGCCTGTATATCGTTCTTCTCCTCAAGGTGTGAGATCCAGATGAGAGCCTGACCCTGAGGGTCGACTGCCAAGGGCCAGCGTGTGGCACGCACCACAATTATGCCATTCTCAGCGCTGAAGTTGTCATCTAGCATAAAATGATTAGTTAACTAACTAGCTGCGGTTTTACCAGCGTGGTACCTGTTCTCGTAAGAATATTGGAATAATATGTACCTCATGACACTCAGGAATCTCAGAAATAATTTAACGGTCTACTAATGAAATATTTTTAAGAATCGAGCCAGTGATTCCAGAGATAACCTCTAAATCTTTATAATTTCGAATGTTTGACGAGACGTACTCACCGGGCAAACCCATATAGTTCCAATCCCTCAGAGTAGCGTCATCAAGTAGGAAGTATTTCATAGTAAGGTCCATCGTCACAGGCATATTCTCGTTATATACCTGTTTGAAGAACATAATCCCTTTAAAAATTATGCATTATTCTACACTATGAAAGTCGCGGGCAACAAACTTGTACGAACAAAACAAGTAAGATTTTTAAAGTTTTAGGCACTTGTCGATGCATTCCGGCGAAGAAGCGACCAACTATTGGCTATTTCCTTGCTCAAGTTTTAGACTCGATTGAAAACCGTGCAAAGAGGCTCATTGGAGACACAACTTTAGATAAAGATAAACTACAAAGTCTCAATCACCGCCGTAGAGTTGCTAGCTTATCTGTGTTCTATAGGATACACTTTGGAGAGTGCGCACAGGAACTCCATGATCTTGTTCCTCCTGCCCCTTTCCACCATCGGAGTACAAGACGCAGGATAAAGATAAGATAAAGATAAAGATAAAAATATTCTTTTTTAAAGATAAAAATATTCTTTATTCACTTAGACATAATAAATATGTACTTATGAATCGTCAATATTTTCCTACCACCCATTCAAGACTTTTTTAACTGACAAGAAGAATGGGCGCAAGAAACTTGCCAGCGTTTCTTAGTTAGGTAACGACATTTACAAAAAAAAAACATATCGTTACTAATACAACAATTGCTTAGTATAAAAATACATCATATTAAACAGTGATTATGTTATGTGTTACATCATGACCATGCATTGCGGTCATTCAAATAATCGTCTACTTTATAGTATCCTTTGCTCATCAGCGACTCTTTAATGTAACATTTAAATTTATGCAATGGTAGTTCAATTATATGCTGTGGAACTTTATTAAAAAAGGCTATGCTTTTCCCCAGAAATGAGGCTCTGGATTTTTCTAGCCTAAACTTGGGAACGACAAGTTTATCTTTATTTCTTGTGTTAAAGCGATGAATATCGCTCTGCTTTACAAATGTATTATAATGCTTTTTCACATAAATTATATTTTCATAGATGTAATGTCCTGCAACAGTTAAAATGTTTATTTCTTTAAATAGATCTCTTAAAGAATCTCTCGATCGGAGGTTGTAAATGGCGCGAATAGCCCTTTTTTGGAGCACGAATATACTTTGGATGTTAGCGGCTGAGCCCCACAACAAAAGGCCGTAGGACATAACACTATGAAAGTAACTAAAATAGACTATTCTAGCCGTTTCAATATCGGTTAAGAGCCTTATTTTCTTAACTGCGAATGCAGCCGAACTGAGTCTACTCGCCAAGGCTTCGATATGAGGATCCCATTGTAGTCGCGAGTCTAATATAATACCTAGAAATTTTGTATTGTTAATGAATTCGACCGTATCGCCGTCTAGTCTAATATGAAAATCAACTTGTCTTACATTAGGTAACGAAAATTTTAAACACTTAGTTTTCTTTGAGTTTAATGATAAATTATTACTATTAAACCAATGTGACACTTTTGAAAGAGCACTATTTACTTCGTCAGAACAGTCATCACCTCTATCTACTTTAAAGACTAGAGATGTATCATCGGCAAATAGCACCGTCTCACATAAATTCTTCGCGTAGTAAGGAAGGTCATTTATGTATATTAAAAACAACAGCGGGCCCAATATTGATCCTTGGGGTACGCCCATAGTAATGGGAGCTCCGGTAGACTCAGTTTTATTAATAACTACCTTCTGAGTTCTTTCATACAGATATGAATGCATAAGGCTTACTGACATTTCAGAAACACCATAATGTTTTAACTTCCTTAATAGTGTTTGGTGATCAACACAATCGAATGCCTTGGAAAGGTCACAAAAAATAGCGATTACATCCTGCTTGTCCTCCCAGGCATCAAGTACATGTTTTAGAAATGCAACCCCAGCATCAGTTGTACTTTTACCTTTTGAAAAACCAAACTGTTTCTCATGCAGTATACTATTTAATTTAAAATATTCTAAAAGTTGAGCATAAATTAATTTCTCAAATATTTTACTTATTGCTGGTAGTATGGATATAGGTCTAAAATTTGCTGGGTCACTTTTGTCACCAGCTTTAAACAGAGGAATAATTTTACTATTCTTCATTAAATTAGGAAAGACCCCTTCACTTATACATTGGTTAAAAATTATTGCTAATGATGGAGCTATCACATCAATTATTGATTTGATGATACTTGTAGATATGCCCCAGAGATCTTCTGTTTTCTTAATATTTATTGCTTTGAATGCTTTAATAATATCTTCGGTAGTGACATAGCTAAAACTAAATGTTTCCTGGCACTTGTTCACACTAGATTCCATAAGAGAGACAGCGGTGTTGGGGCAAGAATTAAGTCTGCTAGTAGTTTCTAACGGTATTCGAGCAAAGAAACCTTCAAAAGCACTAGCCACCTCAATATCTGATTCAAAAGTCTGATCACTAATTTTTAAGTTAAATGAATTAATTTTGCTTTTTGTTTTGCCAGTTTCTTGGTTTATAATACTCCAGGTAGCTTTTATTTTATTTTCAGATGATTTAATTTTATTTGAAATATACCTAGATTTTGCCAAAGCACATACTTTCCTAAATGTTATTGAATATTTCTTGACATATTCAATGAAGCTAGGATCACAGGAAGTCGTTTTTTGTGCATAGAGTTCAAATAACTTTCTTCTGCTATTATAAATACCAGGTGTGGCCCAGTCACTAAACTTCTTACGCTCATTACACTTTATAACTTTTTGTTTAAAATTGTTACTAAATTCTTTTTCAACAATATCAAATAATGATTGATAAGAGTTATTAGCGTCAGCAGAAGCTGGCAAACATTGAATTTTATCTTGTACATTATTTCTAAATTTATTAATACCACGTTGCGGTATTGGCCTGCAAATTACTTCGCGTTTAGGAATAACATTATAGTGCTCAAAAGAAGCTAGTTGTCCACTGTGGTCGGATTTAATAATATTAATTACCGATTTCTCAATTAAGTTACAGTTGGAAAAGATGTTATCTAAGCAAGTAGCCGATGTTGGCGTAATTCGCGTCGGTTCATTAAAAGTGTGAAGCAAATTAAATGATTTAAAAAGATTAAGGAATTTACTGGAGAGTTGTGCTAATTTAATATCTAAGATGTCTATATTAAAATCTCCACAAACTACAATTTTTTTATTCTTACGACAGCATATTTTCAAAACATCCTCCATAGTGGACTCAAAGACTGTGTAATTTGCTCCAGGCGGGCTATAAACACAGATTATAATTATTTGTTCAAGTTCCACGCATGATATCTCACAAATTCGTTCAACAGAGAGGGATACTATATCCTTTCGCTCTTTATATTGTGTGTTATTAGGTAAAATGATTAAAGAACCCCCCCTTATTGTAGTTTTTCTATTAAATGAACTTACAACACTATAATTATCCAAATTTAACAATAATTCATATTCTTTTAACCAATGTTCAGTAACACATAACACATCAATATTTTCACAATTTAAAAATAAACTTATTTCTAGGTCTTTGCCAGCAGAAAAGCCTTGGATATTCTGGTGTACTATTTTTAAACATTTAGGCTTTCCTCTTGTCAATACTGGGCTAGAGTATGCCTCCGTTGTCTCTAATGGTAATTTAAATTAACCATGTCAGTATTTGGATTCAAAAGAATCGAATTATTTGGAACAGATTCCAAAGTTACATTAGAAGTATCAAAGTTAAACTGCTCAATAGAAGCAGAGGTTATACTAGCCAAGTTGTTGGCTAATTGTTTAAAATAAAATGATAGCGATACCGCTATTTGTCGCTTAAGATAATTAGGCAGATAATATTTATCTTTAGTCAAGTATACATTATTCAACAACATATTGATATCAATAATATGCAACTCTTTATTATGACAGGCTAATGTGTTCATAGTTAAGTTTAGATTATACCTTATTTTATTTTCTAACGGTTAGCTTACCAGGTTAGCTTACCATCCCTACATAGTAGACATTCCACCCGTCCGTACGAAGCGCTTTGCTAATTCTTTCTTAATGCGAGCTGCTAAGGATTGGAATGCGCTGCCTGCGCATGTATTCCCCGATCATTACAACCTTGGCCTCTTCAAGGCAAGAGTGAATGGGCACCTACTGGGTAAGCATGCTACACCCTAGACTGCATCCTGTCTGTTTAGCAAGATGGCGGTCAAATGCTTAACCAGTTTTTATAAAAAAAAAAAAAAAAAAAAAAAACGTACAATAGATACAGATCCTGTGTAAGATACGAAATAATATATGTAAAATAAGAGATACACAAATAAAAAGTTGTTCGCTCGCTGCTAAGACTCCCGGCGCCCGCCGGGCGATCACATCAAAACTCACGCCGACCAGAGTGCACCGTGCAAGTAATGGCAGAAATAGGTACACGGTTCACTTTTGCCTTTCAATCTGGATGAAGCAACCAAACTGGACAATGTAAACGTAAAAGTGAATCATTCAATGTCAATGGGCGCCAGTATTTCTTCGCCTTTCAACCATAGTGAATCAATTTGGTTGAACCGTGTAATATTAGCATTATCGCCTATCTAACACCTCCCTATATTGCCCAGCGACTAAATTATCGGAACTACACGCTCACCTATAGCTGGTCGCCAATTCATTTCTAGTTTCTAGCTCTAATCGCTTCTCGCGCATCGACGGCGTTTGGACAAGTGCCTTAATGATGAACCTCCATGAACTAGTCGCTCATTAGCGATTCGCGGTACTCGGACACTAAGGGCCCCAGGTAGGCCACGAAGCCGGTGGCGATGAGGCAGTCGCCAGGCAGAACTTAATGATGATGACGCGCCTCCATGAACCAGTCGCTCATGAGCGATTCGTGGTACTCGGACACGAAGGGCCCAAGGTAGGGGCCACGAAGCCGGTGGCGATGAGGCAGTCGCCCGGCAGGTTGTCGAACTTAATGATGATGACGCACCTCCATGAACCAGTCGCTCATGAGCGATTTGCGGTACTCAGACACGAAGGGCCCGAGGTAGGCCACGAAGCCGGTGGCGATGAGACAGTCGCCCGGCAGGTTGTCGAACTTAATGATGATGACGCACCTCCATGAACCAGTCGCTCATGAGCGATTCGCGGTACTCGGACACGAAGGGCCCGAGGTAGGCCACGAAGCCGGTGGCGATGAGACAGTCGCCCGGCAGGTTGTCGAACTTAATGATGATGACGCACCTCCATGAACCAGTCGCTCATGAGCGATTCGCGGTACTCGGACACGAAGGGCCCGAGGTAGGCCACGAAGCCGGTGGCGATGAGGCAGTCGCCCGGCAGAACTTAATGATGATGACGCACCTCCATGAACCAGTCGCTCATGAGCGATTCGCGGTACTCGGACACGAAGGGCCCGAGGTAGGCCACGAAGCCGGTGGCGATGAGGCAGTCGCCCGGCAGAACTTAATGATGATGACGCACCTCCATGAACCAGTCGCTCATGAGCGATTCGCGGTACTCGGACACGAAGGGCCCGAGGTAGGCCACGAAGCCGGTGGCGATGAGACAGTCGCCCGGCAGGTTGTCGAACTTAATGATGATGACGCACCTCCATGAACCAGTCGCTCATGAGCGATTCGCGGTACTCGGACACGAAGGGCCCGAGGTAGGCCACGAAGCCGGTGGCGATGAGGCAGTCGCCCGGCAGAACTTAATGATGATGACGCACCTCCATGAACCAGTCGCTCATGAGCGATTCGCGGTACTCGGACACGAAGGGCCCGAGGTAGGCCACAAAGCCAGTGGCGATGAAGCAGTCTCCAGGAGGGTTGTCGAATTTAATGATGATGACGCACCTCCATGAACCAGTCGCTCATGAGCGATTCGCGGTACTCGGACACGAAGGGCCCGAGGTAGGCCACGAAGCCGGTGGCGATGAGGCAGTCGCCCGGCAGAACTTAATGATGATGACGCACCTCCATGAACCAGTCGCTCATGAGCGATTCGCGGTACTCGGACACGAAGGGCCCGAGGTAGGCCACGAAGCCGGTGGCGATGAGACAGTCGCCCGGCAGGTTGTCGAACTTAATGATGATGAATTGATGACGCACCTCCATGAACCAGTCGCTCATGAGCGATTCGCGGTACTCGGACACGAAGGGCCCGAGGTAGGCCACGAAGCCGGTGGCGATGAGGCAGTCGCCCGGCAGGTTGTCGAACTTAATGATGATGAATTGATGACGCACCTCCATGAGCCAGTCGCTCATGAGCGATACGCGGTACTCGGACAGGTAGGCCACAAAGCCAGTGGCGATCAAGCAGTCTCCAGGAGGGTTGTCGAATTTAATGATGATGACGCACCTCCATGAACCAGTCGCTCATGAGCGATTCGCGGTACTCGGACACGAAGGGCCCGAGGTAGGCCACGAAGCCGGTGGCGATGAGGCAGTCGCCCGGCAGGTTGTCGAACTTAATGATGATGAATTGATGACGCACCTCCATGAACCAGTCGCTCATGAGCGATTCGCGGTACTCGGACACGAAGGGCCCGAGGTAGGCCACAAAGCCAGTGGCGATGAGGCAGTCGCCCGGCAGGTTGTCGAATTTAATGATGATGACGCACCTCCATGAACCAGTCGCTCATGAGCGATTCGCGGTACTCAGACACGAAGGGCCCGAGGTAGGCCACAAAGCCAGTGGCGATGAAGCAGTCTCCAGGAGGGTTGTCGAATTTAATGATGATGACGCACCTCCATGAACCAGTCGCTCATGAGCGATTCGCGGTACTCGGACACGAAGGGCCCGAGGTAGGCCACGAAGCCGGTGGCGATGAGACAGTCGCCCGGCAGGTTGTCGAACTTAATGATGATGAATTCATGACGCACCTCCATGAGCCAGTCGCTCATGAGCGATACGCGGTACTCGGACACGAAGGGCCCCAGGTAGGCCACGAAGCCGGTGGCGATGAGGCAGTCGCCCGGCAGGTTGTCGAACTTAATGATGATGAATTGATGACGCACCTCCATGAACCAGTCGCTCATGAGCGTTTCTATACTTGGACCGGAGGGCCCGAGGTAGGCCACGAAGCCGGTGGCGATGAGGCAGTCGCCCGGCAGGTTGTCGAACTTAATGATGATGAATTGATGACGCACCTCCATGAACCAGTCGCTCATGAGCGTTTCTATACTTGGACCGGAGGGCCCGAGGTAGGCCACGAAGCCGGTGGCGATGAGGCAGTCGCCCGGCAGGTTGTCGAACTTAATGATGATGAATTGATGACGCACCTCCATGAACCAGTCACTCATGAGCGTTTCTATACTTGGACCGGAGGGCCCGAGGTAGGCCACGAAGCCGGTGGCGATGAGGCAGTCGCCCGGCAGGTTGTCGAACTTAATGATGATGAATTGATGACGCACCTCCATGAACCAGTCGCTCATGAGCGATTCGCGGTACTCGGACACGAAGGGCCCGAGGTAGGCCACGAAGCCGGTGGCGATGAGGCAGTCGCCCGGCAGAACTTAATGATGATGACGCACCTCCATGAACCAGTCGCTCATGAGCGATTCGCGGTACTCGGACACGAAGGGCCCGAGGTAGGCCACGAAGCCGGTGGCGATGAGGCAGTCGCCCGGCAGGTTGTCGAACTCCTTATCAAGTCGCTCCACCGTCAGCTCCCAGCGCTCGCGCTCACCTGCTCATCAGTAGTGATGGAATTTTAAAGCTGTCTTGATAAACTATAGTGATGACGACCTCCGTGGCCGAGTGGTGTACGCACCGGTTATCACGGTGTCGCTATCTCTAGAAGTCCCGTGTTCGATTCCCAATATCAAAAACGAACTTTTCAATATTTCCTCGCGTCTGCGTGGTAATACCCGTCGTTGTTTTCAATTTCCATAATACTAGTGCTTAAGCTACTATACTTTGGTATTGGAACAATGTATGTGATGGTGTCCAATATTTATTGATTATGCTATGTAACGTGGCCGTGCCTAGTTTCTTGGATAGGTATTTTAATGAAACTGAGAACTAAAAGGTAGGGTTTATCGAAATTCGCTTCACACGACCGTTGATTTTCAAGCAAAATATTATTCTGTCCTAAAGATCGTTTCGAGTTAGAAGTATCTCATCTTAGTCACAAGCTAAAAGCGCTGGGCGTTGGTGATCCTGGGAATCCTGGGATACCTTTTCCGGGCTTAGAAGCGCATTTGCACGCGAAGCTGTAGGGATCAACTTATCGTTTGCCATCGGCATCGTTTTGTTTATAAAAGACTAGCGGCCGCCCGCGGTTTCACCCGCGTGGTTCCCGTTCCCGTGGGAATATCGGGATAAAAAGTACATATAAACCTTCCTCTTGAATCACTCTATCTATTTAAAAAAACGCATCAAAATCCGTTGCGTAGTTTCAAAGATTTAAGCATACAAAGAGACATAGGGACAGAGAAAGCGACTTTGTTTTATACTATGTAGTGATAAAAGATCTTCATTACCTGAAAGCCCAGTGATAAGAGCTTCAGCCCTCTCCAACTTAAGCTGTAGCATTCTTGACTTTCTTTCCAGCTCGTCCTTCTGTGCGACTTTCTCGTCGTACTCCTTCTGCAGTCGCGCGATCATCTCGCTCAGCTCGCGCAACTTTGCTCGCGCTTCGGCCAAGATCTGCTGCTTCATGCGGAGCGATTCTAACGCTTCCTCTAGACGCTCCTTCTTCGGTTTTACTATTCTGTTTAGAAAATTGTACAGATTTTTTTTATTTTTAATTGTTATTTCAAAATATACTGGAATAGGATATTAATAAGACCAAAAACAAAATATTTCTTTTCGTAACATTAAATAATTATATTCCAGCATTACGTCATCTAGCTAATTAAACTACATTCTACGATATTAATAAGAGATTGTTCTGTGTTTATAGCTACACAGTGAACTAGTTAATTATTACATTGCTCAATACCCAATACCCTAAGGCCCTGGGCAGAGAGGAGAAGTGTTTCAAACAACCAAAATCGAAGCGAAACGGAGATGTGTTAATAATTTCGATCATATTTATAAACTCAAAGGTTAATAACGAATATTTCGTTATTAACACATCTCTGTTTCGCTCACCTTAAATAACGATATTCTATTGGTTGTTTGACACAGACATTCGTTGTACACAGACAACACATCACACATGTTTGCACACATCTCCTATCCTCTCCGCTATGGTGGAGCCTGGCCCTAACAACCATATATTGAACTGATGCACTTACTTATATACCTTCCCGTATTTCTCTATGGCTCGCACCCAGAGACACAACGATTTAGCTGCAGAAGACACCGTCCCTACAATTTCCGGATCAAACTCCGGCTTGGCGGTGTAAGTGCCGATCTTCTTCAACGTCTTGTCGGAAATGTTGTCTTTGTCGAATTCACGGAGACGGTCCAAGAAGTACTGGTCTCCTAGCTGACGCTTGGCTTCAGCCCACGTGGGTTCTTTCTGGTATTCATTGTATAACAGAATCATTACTACGCGTGATCACTTTAATAAATCTATAAGATCAGAAATGCAGATACTATCATTATCATTGGTGCTGGTGACTCCCAGTACCAGGGTAAACTCCCCAACCCCTTAATTTCTTAAGGCTCGTTAACATTTGGGTGTATGTAGCCCGTATTCTGTCTCTGACTGACTAGTGTAACAGAAGAGAGAAGGAAAAAAAACTTAAGCTGAAAGCGGTTGAAGCTAATTCGGACAATCAAACAATGTAAACAAAGAAATTCTTAAAGCACTCGCCGCAATCGGCGGCCGAACTAATGTCAACGCACGTTGTAGAAATATCTAATCGCAACAAAAATTTGACAAAAATAACTTCTATTTTCTTTATATTTTATGAGTCTATTTAGTTTAATAAGGAAATAACTCACTTGCAGCAATATAAGCACAGCTTCTAGGACCATTTCCACCTTTTGCGGTGGTTTTGCGTAAGACTTTACTTCAGTGATGTCTTTCTTGTTTAAAGCGTCTAATGCCTGTAAAATGTTTAACAGTTATTGACTAATTCCGGGGAAAATAAAAACATACTTCTTTATTCGCAAACAAAAATGAGAATCACTGTTTCATTATTTTTCTTCCGACTACGCCATCAATTTATAGCTATTGTGATTTGTGTCTATGATTATTTTCTATGTGAAATACACTTCTTGCTGCGCGCCAACGAAGCCGTGATGCTATAATGGGTAAAACACTAATAATATTAAGCAGCTAGCCCGCATCTTCACCCTCGTAGATTACGCGTGATCGGCGTGATATTTTTCCGGAATAAAAGTAACCTAATATGCCACTTTCCAATCCCCCAAACTATTCCCATACCAAAAATCACTTCCGACCCGTTGCTCCATTTTGACGTGTAAGGCGGACAAACAAACAATCAAACACTCTTTCACATTTATATTAATAGTATAGATACTAGCGACCTGTCCCGGCTTCACGCTGTAGGTAGATGCCATATAAATCTTCATCGACAATCAATCTTCTATTGATGGAAATTAGTTTGAGACAAACAAGACAAACCTTGACGGCTTCTTCCAGCGCGGGCATAGCAGAGGCCAGATCCCTCATACTCATAGCAGCATCAGCTAACTTCTATGTCACTGTCCAATTCCCAAACTATCCCTTACTAGCTGACCCAGCGCGACTTCGTTCCCGTGGCCCTACCCCCTACTCCAACCTACCCTACCCGTACTCTACCCCTACCCTACTCTACCCCTACCCTACCCTTACCTCTACTCTACCCCTACCCTACCCTTACCCCTACCCTACCCCTACCCTACCCCTACCCTACCCCTACCCTACCCTACCCTACCTATACCCTACCCTACCTTTACCCTACCCTACTTCTACTCTACCCCCACTTACCCCCTCTTCCCCTATTTTCTCACCGTAAGAACCTTCCTTGGACTTCCACGAACATTTCAAGACCAAAATTAGCCAAATCGGTCCAGCCGTTCACGCGTGATGTCGTGACCAAGGGAAATAGGGATTCATTTTTATATATATAGATTATCTACAAACCTTGACGGCTTCTTCCAGCGCGGGCATAGCAGAGGCCAGATCCCTCATAGCAGCGTCAGCTAACTTCTATGTCACTCTCCAATGCCCTGATTATTCCTTATTATCTACAAACCTTGACGGCTTCTTCCAGCGCGGGCATAGCAGAGGCCAGATCCCTCATAGCAGCGTCAGCTAACTTCTATGTCACTCTCCAATGCCCTGATTATTCCTTATTATCTACAAACCTTGACGGCTTCTTCCAGCGCGGGCATAGCAGAGGCCAGATCCCTCATAGCAGCGTCAGCTAACTTCTATGTCACTCTCCAATGCCCTGATTATTCCTTATTATCTACAAACCTTGACGGCTTCTTCCAGCGCGGGCATAGCAGAGGCCAGATCCCTCATAGCAGCGTCAGCTAACTTCTATGTCACTCTCCAATGCCCTGATTATTCCTTATTATCTACAAACCTTGACGGCTTCTTCCAGCGCGGGCATAGCAGAGGCCAGATCCCTCATAGCAGCGTCAGCTAACTTCTATGTCACTCTCCAATGCCCTGATTATTCCTTATTATCTACAAACCTTGACGGCTTCTTCCAGCGCGGGCATAGCAGAGGCCAGATCCCTCATAGCAGCGTCAGCTAACTTCTATGTCACTCTCCAATGCCCTGATTATTCCTTATTATCTACAAACCTTGACGGCTTCTTCCAGCGCGGGCATAGCAGAGGCCAGATCCCTCATAGCAGCGTCAGCTAACTTCTATGTCACTCTCCAATGCCCTGATTATTCCTTATTATCTACAAACCTTGACGGCTTCTTCCAGCGCGGGCATAGCAGAGGCCAGATCCCTCATAGCAGCGTCAGCTAACTTCTATGTCACTCTCCAATGCCCTGATTATTCCTTATTATCTACAAACCTTGACGGCTTCTTCCAGCGCGGGCATAGCAGAGGCCAGATCCCTCATAGCAGCGTCAGCTAACTTCTATGTCACTCTCCAATGCCCTGATTATTCCTTATTATCTACAAACCTTGACGGCTTCTTCCAGCGCGGGCATAGCAGAGGCCAGATCCCTCATAGCAGCGTCAGCTAACTTCTATGTCACTCTCCAATGCCCTGATTATTCCTTATTATCTACAAACCTTGACGGCTTCTTCCAGCGCGGGCATAGCAGAGGCCAGATCCCTCATAGCAGCGTCAGCTAACTTTTTGCACTGAACTTCTTCCTCTTGCGTCTTCTTGCTGCGCGCCGCGACGCTGCGCTGTTGCTCGTCGGCGTTGCGCTGTTGCACGTTGATCACGCCCATGTACTCTATACACTGCTCCGTGTATTCTGCTACTTGTTCCTGTACAAATAAGGATCAAGTTCGACTATAGAGTCAAAGTTATCTGACTCCATTTTTGGAACTGATAAATTTTTCATGCTGCAGATTGATAGCCGACAGTCCATTTTGACAGCTAATTTTGTATTGTAAGTAGCTTTTTCATCACCGCTGTCATCGAGTCAGATACGTCTGTTGGACTATAAGAAAGAATATCAAACAATATTTGTTGAAAACTTTTTAGAAAATTTAAGAACTCCGTTTTTTACGTGCCTTAAAAAATGATTTGAAGAACGGGTCTCAGGTTTGACCACATACGTAAATACTAAACAATCAGGACATTCTTTTAACGTTTTAACAAAAACTCACGAGGACTTTTTTTATTACTCAATTCTAATACATTATTTTACCTTAGCGACAGCTAACTCTTCAGACATTTGTCCGACTAATTTAGTTGTCTCTTCTACTTTTCCTAGACCATTTCTTAGTTTGTTAGCTTGAAGTGCAATTTCATGTCGCTTCATCTTGAGCATCCTGAAATTATTTATCGATATATAATAATATGACATTTTAACTCTATCACCGGGCCTTAGTGGTATAGCTTACCATACTTTAAGGGCTCAAACGCATGGAAGCTTAACTTCATCGGCCGATCAAAACATCGGTCAGTTACAACATAGGCATTACCATAAGAATAAGTTACTTAATCCTATTACATTACGTTGACAATTCTTATGGCATTACGTTGACACGCGCGCATGATAGTTTAATAAACCGGCCGAATTCAATATAAAAACTGACCGATTTTTTCATCGGCCAATCAAGTCAAGCTTCCGTGCACGCCTAGGCTTAAACTTTTATTAGTTCTTAATCTGTTCTACACCTGAAATTTGGCAACATATATAATAATATGCGAGTCGTGTGAGGTTCTGACACAATACAAGATGCATTCAATTTTGCAGGATTTAACAAATTGGACGAAGCAAGATAAAATACTACGACATAGACATAATAATTAAAAGTAAAATAAAAGATTGCCAATATAACTGGAATTCTTTATCAAGCCTATTAAAACCCAAACTTACTCCTTGTATCCCGACACGAGTTCCAGATAATTCGTAGGCGTGACGTAGTTCGTACGCCGCATTTCCTGCCACATCTTGACCGAGTACTTGCCCACGGACGAGTGGATCAGGGACATGATAGACGCAGCTGATGCACGGAGAGCATCTTCACGACTTTCGATTAGGGACTCTTTTCGACGAATCTGTATTGATGTTCAGTTGGATTTTAGAACGTTTAAAGAATCTGTACTAATATTATAGCTGAAGAGTTTGTTTGTTTGAACACGCTAATCTCAGAAACTACCGGACCGAATTGAAAACATCTTTTTGTATTGAATAGTCCATTTATCGAAGAAGGCTATGGCTGTAAATATATTTCTTTTTTAGTAGGTTTGCGTGCTGCGTGACACAGCTAGTGGTATATAAACCTTTTGGTACAGTAAATAAAACCGTTATTTAGCGATTAAAGAAAGTAACAATTAGCGATGAAAGAAAGTAAAAATAGAAGAAGTGTATAATGTATTTACTAATGTATTAATAATCAGTTGGATTTTAGAATGTTTGAAGGAATGGTAAAGAAACTTTTTGGTACAGTAAATAAAACCGTTAACAGCGATTAAAGAAAGTAAAAATAGAAAAAGTGCTCTAAAAGAGCATCCTCACGACTTTCCTGTATTGATGTTCAGTTGGATGTTAGAACGTAGAAAACGTGCGAAAGGGTATGTTTTTGTATTAAGTTTAATAGAAACCACGAACAGGACTAGCAAAATAAGTCAAATAGTTGGGCAAATAACCAACACTTGCAACAGCAGCTGCATCTGTCGGCAGCAAGTGAACTTTATTTAGCATGCAACATTAATTTAGCTGGTTAGCTATCTACAATAATAAAGCATTTGAATAAGTTATTTCAAACAGATAAAGGAAAAGGTTAATGTTGTGTCGTATCAAGAAGTTATGGCATTGATAAAGATACGAGACGAATGGAAGATACTTCACCGACAAGAGCAATCTCTTAAATCATAGAAGAAGAAATCTACAGCTCATCGGAGTAAGATAGAGAGTATGTTAGTTAGTGGGGGAAAAATCTTGCAAGCTTAATTTGACCCACTTCCCAGTGTCCGATGGAGCTGAAATTTTGCATACAGGTTTGGTTCAGATGACAATACAATATTAAAGTACAGTCAGCAAAAAAGCTTGTCATTAAAATGAAATTTTTACTAAAAACTTATTTGATAGTAACCCTGGGCCCTGTGATGGAGGCCAGCAGCTCGACACCCTCGAGGAACTTGTAGGCCACCTCCAGCAGCGCCTCGCGCGGCCACTCCAGGAACCAGTTCGTGGTCGTCGCGTTGATCAGCGCCGGGTACTGGCGGATGCGGTTCCTGCATGGGTATTGATGCTAAGCATTTAAAATAGTTTCGTTTTAATTTTACTCATTAAAATAAACAGTTTCCCGCAACTTACTTAGCAGCCTTCGATCATGATCGAAGTTAGCAGCAACTTAACCGACTGTTATTGGACCCGCGCAAGCTTCAGCCTAAGAGCGGTTGCGCACTACACATTTGACGTATAAGAATAGAATAAGAATCAGACGTAGTGCGCAACCGCTCTAAGGCCTCATTTCCACCTGCAAGTAAGTCTTCTGCGATAAATGTCCGACAGTCTTTCCGATAGCAACTTGCAAGTGTAAACACGTAGTTTTTACGTGTTAATAATAACACGTAGTTTTTACGTGTTTACACTTGCAAGTTGCTATCGGACAGACTGTCGGACATTTATCGCAGAAGACTTACTTGCAGGTGGAAATGAGGCCTAAGTGTTTTATGTAATGCTTGGACGTAGTTTTCGTAATTTTCATTATAATGGATTTTATCACTACATAGTATAAAACAAAGTCGCTTTCTCTGTCCCTATGTCCCTTTGTATGCTTAAATCTTTGAAACTACGCAACGGATTTTGATGCGGTTTTTTTAATAGATAGAGTGATTCAAGAGGAAGGTTTATATGTACTTTTTATCCCGATACTCCCACGGGAACGGGAACCACGCGGGTGAAACCGCGGGCGGCCGCTAGTTATATTATATAATATATATCACATCACGGAAATCTCGTGCGTTCGTCGTCTTTGAAAGACTATTAAAAAACTGTGTTCTTTGAGCATCACGCTACTGATACGATAAAATGATACCTTGTTTGTATTACGATGATCTTTGTATTACGATGATCGTAGTTAATATCATTGAAAGATATGGAAAGAGACATCTATACTAATATTATAAAGAGGAAAGATTTGATTGTTTGTTTGTTTGTTTGTTTGTTTGTATGTTTGTTTGTTTGTTTGCATCAAATAGGCTCCGAAACTACTGGACCGATTTAGAAAATTATTTGACCAATAGAAAGCTACATTCATCCAAAGTGACATAGGCTATATTTTATCCCCATATTCCCACGGGAACGGGTAGGTACCACGCGGGTGAAACCGCGAGGATCCGCTAGTGAAAAATCAATAAGAAGAATAAGCTTTGACGACAAGTAGCTATCTCGGGCATGCTGCTTAAATGTTGTGTTCAATTGAAGTGATGAAGTAAGATTTACCTGAATTCGTCTCCTATGGGACTGAAGCACTGCACAATGTGCATATTGGTGCGCACGCGGTCCATTAAGAACAAGTAGACCGCCTCCGTGTTGTGTTCAATTGAAGTCCTGAAGTAAGATATACCTGAATTCGTCTCCTATGGGACTGAAGCACTGCACAATGTGCATATTGGTGCGCACGCGGTCCACTAAGAACAAGTAGACCGCCTCCGTGTTGTGTTCAATTGAAGTCCTGAAGTAAGATATACCTGAATTCGTCTCCTATGGGACTGAAGCACTGCACAATGTGCATATTGGTGCGCACGCGGTCCACTAAGAACAAGTAGACCGCCTCCGTGTTGTGTTCAATTGAAGTCCTGAAGTAAGATATACCTGAATTCGTCTCCTATGGGACTGAAGCACAACACAATGTGCATATTGGTGCGCACGCGGTCCACTAAGAACAAGTAGACCGCCTCCGCAGTCTGCATTATGTTCTGGTTCTTCATCGGCTTCTCTAGGCCTTGCTTTATCTATAAATCATTACTGAGAATGAAATCAAGTGTATACTTTTTATTTATTGAGAAAACCATTTACAAGGTGCAGGGGGCCGATTCTCAGGCAATCGAGAAAAGTTCACTTTTATATGCTCAAAATTCAAATATAACACAGTTTGTGTATTGTCAGAATTTCACAATCGAAAAAGTTCGATCGAAAAGCAGTCGAACGCTACGAGTGGTACAGACCAATCGATGTTCGTATACGAACTTAGCTGTCAAAATGAATTTGTTGACATGTGGAACAGTTTAGTTTATTTGAAACGTTCCAACTTTTCAATAGAAACCACAAACAAAATGTTCGACATACGAATTACCACACTGAAAAAGTTCGAATGCCTGAGAATCGGGCCCCTGATCTCATAGCGAGTAAAAAAAATTGTGCCCACAAATAATTTAAACTACATGTAAGTATTTGATATGCGATGACAAATAATTCAGCAACTTTCCATCTGTTACTGTTTGAGGATCCTCAGTGAAAGAGGATTCCGGAAGTAGTGTGCTTCCACCTTCAGTCTTATCACCACTTATCATCAGGTGTGTTGAAGGCTAAGTGCTACCCCATTGTGGATAAAAAAATATATTTAAATCACTGAACGGATTATGATAATAGACAGATTGGACGTTATAAAATAGCGAATACTACAAAAATTATTAAAAATAAATCGAGCAAGGAAGTAAAATAGCTGATCAAAATTTGTGATACCTCTACAAACTTCGATCAACAAATAGTACTAGATGAAGGCTCACGAACTAAATCAAAACTTTCTATGGTACCTTCAAAATGTTACGATCTTACGCCAAAAATGACAGGAACTAGGTACTTATAAATATACGCTCAAGTGGGAGTAGGTATATCGCTCGGCCATGTTTGATGTGATTATTATTATAGGTGTTAATGTTGATCGAAGTCTACAAACCATACTTCCAACTAAAGGACATATGCAAATAAACTCACATCTTCAAACTCATCAGGTTTGTACAAATTGGTAATTTCTCCGCTGCTGAGCAGGTTGTTGATGATCTCAGTGAAGGACTCCTCGGCGATCTGCGTGTCGCTGAATATGAACGTGGTCTTCTTGGCGTCCACGCCGCAGCTCGTGTATAGGATCTGTTATGTTAGGAGGATTGTGAAAACCAAAATATTATGTAGCTTGATTCCACAAAAAAAAAACAACTTGCAAGATGCACCCCCTGCACCCGCAAAAAAATTACCACCAAGAAAATAAAAGTACATAATACCTTTTCACAATGGTTAGGGACTTCCGCCAAGTGACGCCCGATTCAATCGATAAAATTGGGAGGAGTTGGAGATTGAGAGGAGGAGGAGGAGGGGGAGTTCATGACTGTAGTCCATAATATTTAAATATCACCTAGCACAAGTTCTCAAGACCAGGTAGCATTAGACCAAATATTATCGCTTAGTTGTTTTCTGGTCGCTTATCTTAGAAATAGAACTAAAAAAGAATTTTTTTTATTAAAGCTATTATTTTTTTACTTATGACACTTTACCACCTTTCTTTAAAACCAGTAACAAATTTTCGGCATAACTTTAACTTGTCTGTGAGATTGTGTATCACTATTCACCAGAAGATTTAAGAGTCTGGGCCAATGCGCAGTTGTGTAATTTGCTTTCCTATAAGCTATACAACCCACAAAGTGACCAAAGTCAGTAACCTTCAAGTCTTCCCGGAACTCCTTAATGCCGTATGTCTTGGTGACCACCACCTGGAAGGTGTTGCACTCGCAGATGTACGATGCCACGCGCGTCAAGCTTTGACGCCCGGATCCGCCTGGTAGGAAAACAGTTAAGTAACAGCAATAAATATATGTCACCGGAAAATAACAAAAACCGCAAATTTATAAATTTCCTTAAAAAAATAACTTTAAACGTAATTTAAGACAGTCGCTTCGCTGCGCTTCGCGATCGCCTTAAATTTCTATCCTATCACGTGTTCTACAGGACTTCCGAGGGTTACATGCTGCCATACTTAACCAGCCGGCGGATTTAACCAGTCGGCGGATTTGACCATCCGCCTGCGACATATACACCACAAAATTTTAGTTACTGGTTACTACAAAGAGTTCAGACTTTAGAGGATGGATGTTTCCATCAATTCTATGTAAACGTCATTGCCATTGAGATGATCCAATGGTACGAGAAGACGCTCTCGCAGATTTTTTATTTTAATTTGATTGTCGACTGAAATCATGCCCAAAACTTTTAAAAGTGGTGAAAGAGTGATGGTGTTAAAGGTTAAGAAATTTTATGAACGTGAAAAACTGGAACACATTACTGCCAACATAACGCCATAGGTACTATCCGATGAAACGCACTCTACTAAGAGTTTAGACTTTAGAGGATGGGTGTTTCCATCAATTCAAATTTTTTACTATGGGACCTACTGTCGTTGACATCTAAAATTATGTTGAATCCTACATAAATATCGGTGTTGATGGTTGACAAACCTTAAAGCCCCTACACACTCACCGATGCCGACGCAGAGCACGTTCCCGCGCGCCTGCGACAGCACGCGTACAATACGGCAGATGTGCTCTATCGCGTCCTTGAACAGAACCAGGTCCATCTTCACCACGCCTGGGCAGCTGTTGTACTCTTCCATTTGATTCACTATATATCTGCAGAATAGTAAATTTTTGCTCCGTCACGCGAATTTCCTACAGTGGCAACATGGCTTAAGTTCGTACTAGATCCTTCGCAAAAATAATGAATTTCGGAAATTGAAGACAGAACCAGTTCCATCTCAACCACGCCTGGGCAGCTGTTGTACACTTCCATTTGATTCACTATTTGTCAGTCACGCGAGTTTCCTTCAGTGGCAACACGGCTGAAGTTCGTACGAGATCCTTCGCAAAAATAATGAATTTCGGAAATTGAAGACAGAAGGAGGTGATTTGCGCATGCGCAGGCAAGTTACTTGACTCACCCGTAGTCTGATAAATGTCACAATGTTGTTTTTTAAGACCTGTTGACGTCGAAACAGAATACTTTATTATTCTTATATTTAATTAATTCCGTAATCACTACATAGTATAAAACAAAGTCGCTTTCTCTGTCCCTATGTCCCTTTGTATGCTTAAATCTTTGAAACTACGCAACGGATTTTGATGCGTTTTTTTTAATAGATAAGTGATTCAAGAGGAAGGTTTATATGTACTTTTTATCCCGATATTCCCACGGGAACGGGAACCACGCGGGTGAAACCGCGGGCGGCCGCTAGTAATACATAATATGTAAATGGGTGGTAAACGGATATGATCTAGTGACTAGTCTATCCAGTGTAATGTGTGTTACCATTAGTGTAAGAAGTACTGAAATCGATATGGAAGTGCGGAATCTCCTGGCACACTATCTTATTCTTTACTCTTGTTACAAAATGAAGCGAAAGAAGCGTGCAAGGATCGTAGCAGGTGCCAATCCATAGTCCTCTGCCTACCCCCATAGGAAACAGGCGTGAGATATTATGTATGTAGTTACAAAATTTTTTTTTTTTGATCTGACAATACCTTCTTAGCGCAGCCGCGTCATTCATGTCGTCGTATACTTCAAACGGGTTGAGGAAGTGGCCGAACAGTGGAGGAGTCTTGGACGGGCACAGCGCGTGGAACGTCAGCTCGAAGTGCTTGCCCAGCATGTCGCTCATGTTGTTCATGAACCAGTCGCGGTCTCTACACATACAAGCTTGGAATCACGCCTTTCTCCCTTGTGCCACTTATATTTCATATTTATTTAGTGTGTACAAGGTCTTAAATTAAAGCTTGGTAAAAAGTATCTACAACCCAGGCATTGGGTATTGCAAAAATGTCAAGTACATCGATTTGCTCGCTTGCTTCTTTTACTCTCATAACATTTTTCACGACAATCTATTTTAATATTCATTCCTACTGCGATCTAGTTTATGTAGTCTACACAGTGTGTAGTACACACCAAACCTGTCGACATGAGTCTTCGACTTTTTTGTCGACGGGTTGGTCGGCGACTTCACATTACGTTATGGCACGAAATCAGAAACTTTTTTTGGTAATACTTCAAACGGATTGAGGAAGTGGCCGAACAGTGGAGGCGTCTTGGATTGGACGGGCACAGCGCGTGGAACATCAGCTCGAAGTGCTTGCCCAGCATGTCGCTCATGTTGTTCATGAACCAGTCGCGATCTCTACACATACAAGCTTGGAATCACGCCTTTCTTCCTTGTGCCACTTATTTTTCATATTTATTTATTTGCATATTAAGTGTGTACAATACAAAGTCTTAAATTAAAGCTTGGTAAAAATTACTTATTACTTAGTTATTTAAATTTTTACTTTTTTGCATTCACAATGCAATTTTTATTTTAGAAAAAATCGATCCCTCTCACAACCATGGGGGTAATTGTCTAATGTACGGCCATTGCTGCAGTAATATAAATAATTTAGACAACTTTCTTCAACAACAAGTGATGGATGTCAAACTGAAAGCGATTGCGTTGCGATTGATGTTGAGTTAGACAATTACCCCCCAGCTCCGACTTATTACTTAATGACTCAGGCATTGGGTATTGCTAAAATGTCTAAATACTTACTACAATTACCTACATTTATCTGTTCGCTTGCTTCTTTTACTCTCACATTTTCCACGATCATCCATTTTACTACCCCATTCCTACTGTAATGTAGTTTTTGTAGTCTACACACACACCAAACCTGCCGACACGAGTCTTCGACTTTTTGTCGACGGGTTGGTCGGCCACTTCATATCACGTTCAACTTTATCGGCGGCACGAAATCAGTAACTTTTTTGGTAGTAATTGACAGGTCGAGAGTTGGCGGGCAAGTGAGTCGCCGACATAATTCTGTAAATAAAGCCGATCCGGCCTGTGTCATCGGGCAGGCGTGGTGTGTATTGCTTAAAATTTAACGTAGAAAAGCATCTGTAGGTGAAAAAGTTGCCACCCTCACAAAAGTTAAGACATGATGGGTGCAGTGCATGATAGATGCAGTGATCAACCACGTGTCTCTACGGCATGGATATTAGAGTATTACTAAACTCTAAATAAGTCATATTCAAATTGGAACGATTTGAATTTCAGAAAATCAATGAATTTTCTGAAAAATCTTACGTTATTCAGTGCTTCTAAGTTTACAAAAAGACAAGGATCCTACAGTGCCAAGGTCATGAAGAATTAATTTATAGTTAACAAAGTGAGTCGTTACTAACTTCTCTTCAGTCAGTCGATCGCCGAAAACTCGGAAACATTCATGGATCCACAGTCGCAAAAACCTTGGCTTTGTGTTTGTGTAATCCTTGTTACTTCTCAAAAGACCCTGAAAATTTTAGATTATATAGATAAACAATCACTAACTATATTATGACTAGCTGACCCGGCGCGACTTCGTTCGCGTGGCCCTACCCCCTACTCTACACTACCCCTACCGTATCACTACTCTATCCCTACCCTACCCCTACCCCTACCCTACCCCTACCCTACCCCTACCCTACCCCTACCCTACCCTACCCCTACCCTACCCCTACCCTACCCCTACCCTACCCCTACCCTACCCCTACCCTACCCCTACCCAACCCCTACCCTACCCCTACCCCTACCCTACCCCTACCCCTACCCTACCCCTACCCTACCTCTACCCTACCCTTACCTTACTCCTACCCTACCCCTACCCTACCCCTACCCCTATCCCTACCCCTACCCTACCCCTACCCTACCCCTACCCTACCCTACCCTACCCCTACCCTACCCCTACCCTACCACTAGCCTACCCCTACCCTACCCCTACCCTACCCCTACCCTACCCCTACCCTACCCCTACCCCCACCCTACCCCTACCCTACCCCTACCCCAAATTTCACATAAACCATCTACTAAATAGTCCGACCAAAGCCTAAACATTTGGTTTGGATTGAATAGGTGAGCCCGTTCTCGAGTTATAAAATTACAACGAAAAGTGGCATTGATTTTTATATATTCTGATAAGTAGCTTGATATCTTTTCTTTAGTTTACACAAAATCAATTTCTGAACGCACGCATGAATATGAATTTGACAACAAATAAATATGTCAATCCTTTTTCATTTCTGACACTATTCTATACAATGATATTATAACGTCATTGATTCTATAATTTTAAAATCTAAAATACGCGATAATCCGATTATTGTGAATATATGTTGTCGATTCGAAACCTTTATTTAATTACATTCTTTAATTTGAGGGGAGAGTTGACCGTATCGACGGGATGAACATCAAATGTTTGACACGTACGAAACTCAGGAACAATTTGTATGGGAAAATGTTCCCTTTTATTTTATTTTTTCGCCAATTTTACAATGTTTTTATTAGTTATTCTGCTATTCGGGACGGAAACAAATCCAACAAATCAAAAACCATGGCAATCGGTCCAGCCGTTCTCGAGTTATAAGTGTTGTAACAAACACGACTTTCTTTTTAGATGTAGGTTTTTGGTTGCGTTATTTTTTAAATACTTACTATTTTTTATTAGGATACCTACCAAAATTTTCCATTTCTACCACATAATCATCATAGCGTACGGCTGTTGGCATGACATACTCTATACTCACTTGGAATATCTTGGAAATGTCTCGCAAGTTGAACAAATAGTGCATTTTGCTAGGCGTTGGTAACAACTTCGCCACGATGTTGTTGAACATATCGATTGTTGCCAGTAGTACTACTTTACCTGAAAGAAACCCATTTATCCTGTGAACTGCAAAATATTGCATTTGTCACTGTCATTGACTTGGACGAACATCCAACTAAGAATTTGATTGTACCAGTTAGGGATGAGTAAATTCCGCGTTTAATTTTGACTATGGCGGTATTTTTCTATAACGAAATCTTCTGAGTTGGTGACGTCACAAAGATAGTCGTTCTCTCTCTGTGTCTAATTAAGAACTTTGATGCCTTTTAAGTTTGAAAATATTTAAGATAATTCAAAATAAAAAATTGTTTTTTATGCTACTTTAGATATATATATGGCCTATAGGGCTACCGAATTCAAATATATAGCTATGCAAATTAAACCGATAGATCTACATATCGGAGTGATTGAATAAAAATATAAACAGATTTCTAGAAGATCTTCCCAAAAGTCTTCGTCTCTTCGTCGAAGTCACTCAGATGCTGGCTGAACATGGTGCGAATATTTTGATAAGCTCTTCACCAACTAATCAAGATATTTGGCACCATGCTCAGTGGTGGGCGCGGTGAGGTAGAAAACGTGGAACCATGACTGGAGGTAGAAGGATCATGCCCCTGAGAGATAACCTGCAATATAAAGATCTTACCAACAGTCTTCGTCTCCTCGTCGAAGTCACTCAGATGCTAGCTAAGCATGGTGCGAATATCTTGACAAGTTCTTTAGCAACTAATCAAGATATTTGGCACCATGCTCAGTGGTGGGCGCGGTGAGGTAGAAATCGTGGAAGCATGACTGGAGGCAGAAGGATCATGCCCTATGAGAGATAACCTGCAATATAAGGATCTTACCAACAGTCTTCGTCTCCTCGTCGAAGTCACTCAGATGGTAGCTAAGCATGGTGCGAATATCTTGACAAGTTCTTTACCAACTAATCAAGATATTTGGCACCATGCTCAGTGGTGGGCGAGGTGAGGTAGAAATCGTGGAAGCATGACTGGAGGCAGAAGGATTATGCCCCATGAGAGATAACCTGCAATATAAGCATCTTACCAACAGTCTTCGTCTCCTCGTCGAAGTCACTCAGATGGTAGCTAAGCATGGTGCGAATATCTTGACAAGTTCTTTACCAACTAATCAAGATATTTGGCACCATGCTCAGTGGTGGGGTGAGGTAGAAAACGTGGAACCATAGCTGGAGGTAGAAGGATCATGCCCCTGAGAGATAACCTGCAATATAAGGATCTTACCAACAGTCTTCGTCTCCTCGTCGAAGTCACTCAGATGGTAGCTAAGCATGGTGCGAATATCTTGACAAGTTCTTTACCAACTAATCAAGATATTTGGCACCATGCTCAGTGGTGGGGTGAGGTAGAAAACGTGGAACCATAGCTGGAGGTAGAAGGATCATGCCCCTGAGAGATAACCTGCAATATAAGGATCTTACCAACAGTCTTCGTCTCCTCGTCGAAGTCACTCAGATGCTAGCTAAGCATGGTGCGAATATCTTGACAAGTTCTTTAGCAACTAATCAAGATATTTGGCACCATGCTCAGTGGTGGGCGCGGTGAGGTAGAAATCGTGGAAGCATGACTGGAGGCAGAAGGATCATGCCCCTGAGAGATAACCTGCAATATAAAGATCTTACCAACAGTCTTCGTCTCCTCGTCGAAGTCACTCAGATGCTGGCTCAGCATTGTGCCAAATATCTTTATG
This sequence comes from Crambus lathoniellus, assembly GCA_949710035.1. Lineage (NCBI taxonomy): Eukaryota > Metazoa > Arthropoda > Insecta > Lepidoptera > Crambidae > Crambus > Crambus lathoniellus. Next base: position 29,537,322 of record OX453306.1, on the reverse strand, counting down.
AGTTGCTGGTGCGTGGGCGCAGTGAGGTAGAAGGAGTGGAAGCAGGACAGGAGACGCGGCGGGAGGGGGGACCGAGCCCCGCCCGGGGGACCCGCCGCGCCGCATAGGACCATGCCCTACAACGATATCAAATACAACGTGTTAATGAATAAACCCAAAAAATCATAGGTGGTGATTGTCCTCATGAATATGAACAAGTTTTACTATGGGTCCAACAAAAAAAATCAGCTGTTCCATACATTTTGGTCGAGTACTCGAGTAGGTGTTGGCAATTTGTATGAAACAGCTGATTTTTTTTGCTGAGATGCAGAGTTGGCCCCATAGTTAAAGTTGTTCATATTCATGAGCACAATCACCCACCACCTAAGAGGTTTTGGGTTTATTCATTAACACGTTGTATATTATGTGCAAAGTAATCTCCGGCTTGGCTGCAATTTCCGGGCTAACAACACCAGAAAAGTAGACAACTCCAACAGGAGTAAGTCGGAATTTGTATCTAGCCTCCTGAGGCCCCCTGCGTCCAAAATTTTAAACATAATAAAGTTAAGCTCAGGCTCAGCAATAAAAAAGCTCCATAATAATAAGTGTCCACTGTACCATTTTTTTTACATATTATTTTACAGGTTTTTGTATCATTTTCCCTTATTTATGAATAGAATATCGAGTTTGAACTTTAACCCATAATGCAATTTTATTAACAAAAGATAGAATAGAATGGTATCATTCATAGCATTATATGCATATACATTTTGTAGTCTACTCAATCATGCAAAAATAGTATCACAATCGAATTAAGGTAATAGATAAAGCACCTCTAGGCCTGACAGCATAAAGCATTTATGTGCATAAAATTGTACAATGGGTCTTAAGACATACTAGGATATAAAAAAGCTAGGTCTTAGGAGGCTAGGCTGGTTGAACTCTGTAAGCGTGATGTAGGTTCTTCGCTTAGTTAGATAGTCATAGATTGGTAGCGCCATCTAACGTTATACTATCTACGGGGGTTTTGCGACTCATAGTTGTCATGTTGACGTCGTCAATCGCCATAAACTTCTGCTATGTTCACAAATTTCACAATAACGCTGACCTTGATATTCTTGCGCCACTGTTTGGCGCGGTCGAACCAGTATCCGTAGTCGTGCCACAGCCTCATCAACTCTTAACAGCGGCTGCGACCCGAGTTGTCCGTGTTGTAGAAGTATCTCCCCAATATGAGGGATAGTAGGGAGTAGGGTAGGGATACGTAGGCAGTAGGGATACGTAGGCATTCAAATAAATTCTTTAATAATTGTGTAGTCATGCGATTCTTATGCGTGCAGACAGAGAAACGTAGCCGCACGCCATGGCGTCACCAACTCTAACGGCGGCTGCGACCCGTAGTCGTCATGTTGATGTCGTCGATCGCTATCAACTTCTGCTTTGTTTACAACAACGCTTACCTTGACGTTCTTGCGCCACTGCTTGGCGCGGTCGAACCAGTATCCGTAGTCGTGCCACAGCGTCATTAACTCTAACGACAGCTGCGACCCGCAGTTGTCATGTTGATGTCGACGATCGCCATAAACTTCTGCTTTGTTTACAATAAAGTGCCCCGGTAACGATCAATCGTCATTCGTCAATTGTTACGTGATTGACCGTTTCAATTGAAGGTGCGAATGATGGAGCTTCATTCGATGCGTCAATTGCTCGCCCACATTTGTTCCACGATGTCTGCCATGTTTCTCGTCAATGGGCTTTCCATCATTCGCAGTTAATCACGTATTTCGAATGACAATGGCTTCAATTGCCTCTGTAGACGATCATTTGGTCCTTCAATAATGTTAACATTGTCAATTGCGAATGATCGTTACCGGGGCACTTAAACGCTCACCTTGACGTTCTTGCGCCACTGCTTGGCGCGGTCGAACCAGAATCCGTAGTCGTTCCAGAGCCTCATTAACTCTAACGGCGGCTGCGACCCGTAGTTGTCGCGAACAGGCATGTTGATGTCGTCCATGAAAGCTATCATCTTCTTGCCTAGATCGAAGTGAACATTGTGTAGGTAAATATTTGACGCTTTCGAATGAAAGTAGGTCATCATCATGTCAGCCGAACGACGCCCACTGCTGGGCATAGGCCTCCCCCAAGGATCTCCACAACGATCGGTCCTGCGCTGCCCGCATCCAGCGGCGCACAGCGACCGCCACCAGCCCCCTAATTCATAAACCTTTGAAAACGGAATCAGATTCGAATTCTGTGCTTTGTCGTTGTCTATTCTAAAGTGAGTGTCAGAGACAGGGCATAGGTACATTCCGTTGTCGGGAGCGTTTCCGACGGTTCGTGAATCAGAACGTCGTCCGGTACGCGGTCGCCATTCGAGAACCTTTCCGCCAATCAAATTGTAAAGGCAGAAATAAATTCTTGTTAAAAATGATTATAGTTCATTAAATTAGGGTTTAATTACGTTTTTAACCGCCTCTGTGGTCTAGTGGTTCATACCACCGATTTTAGACCCAGAGGTCCCGGGTTCGATTCCCAGTGGGGGTACATATTGTATTCGGTTTGGTTGGTGGTAGGACTTGTTCTTAGTCCGCCTGGCTAACTACCACCATCTTATCTAAGTCTGACGCCATAACAATGATGTTTTCAGCATTATTGTGTTCCGGCAGTTAGAGATAAGATAGCCAGTTCCTCAGTTATTGAGGATTCCGGGAGTAGTGAGCTTTCACCTTCAGCCTTATCACCACTTATCATCAGGTGTGATGAAGGCTAAGTGCTACCCCGTTGTGAATAAATAAATAAATAAATAGTCTCTACACACGCTCCTATCCGACCTCCGATTTGGTCTGCTCCCAGACCAAATCGGAACGTGTGTAGCGCAGATTTGGTCTGACCAGACCAAATCGGAACGTGTGTACCGGACCAAATCGGCTGTCGGATCGGAACGTGTGTAAGTACTAGGTGGCCAACGCCTATGTTGCCTCGTAACCATGTTGTCCCAATGATGACTAACAAAATAAAACACCAATAAATCTAAATCTAATCGACCAAGAAGATAAGATTGAAAAACCGCTTTTATTCTTCCGTATTAAGTATCTAGGCTTTAGAAACTCTTATTATTCGTAATTAGTCAAATAACCGACATCGCTCTAAGTATTGCTCAGTTGAAGTGGCAGTGGGCCGGACACACAGCACGGAGAACCGACCGCCATTAGAACGGAAATGTTCTCGAATGGCGACCGCGTACCGGACGACGTTCCGTGGTTGGCCCCCTACAAGGTGGACCGACGATCTGGTCAAGGTCGAGGGAAGCCGCTGGATGCGGGCCAAGCACGACCGATCGTTGTGGAGATTGGGGGAAGCTTATGCCCAGCAATGAGCATCGTTCTTCTAACTCAGAACTTCTGACATGATTATAATAATTAAATAACATTTTTTTCAATCACACCATTTATCTAAGCCCATGTAAATTTCATTGAGAAACTGTGTCATGGAAAACTTGATAACGGATAAATATATACTTAAATACTTTTTGTTTGTAAATACATACTTAATATACATAGAAAACACCTAGACCAAGACAAATAGACATGTTCATGCACACAAATATTTGTCTTGTTCGGGAATCGAACCTAAGACCTCTGGCGCAGAAGCCAGGTAGCTTACCCCTGCACCAAATCGGTCGTCGATTATGATGATTAGTCGCAAAACGGGTGATGAGGCAGTCCGGGTTGCCACATACTGGGCCAAACAAATCTAATATTATGAAATCATCGACACGAAGAAGAAGAGTCGTAAAACAGATCTTACCTCCCGCTGGCACGTAGTTTCCCTTGGTCCGTTTCTCGAGGCGAGCCTCGATAGTGTCCTGTACGTTGGCCGCAGTCGTCTGTGCCGACATGTTGATGACCTGAGTGCTGTATCTGTGCATAGGTGAATAAAACAATTTAATTTATACCTTGTGACGATAAGTATTGAAGATGTATTGCTGTTCTTTGTTCTAATGAAGTTTGTTGACAATAGCAATAGAAACCCCCGACAAAAAAAACTCAAAAATGTCAAACAATAAAATTTCTCTCTCGGTCGGGGGACCCCCAACGTATAATATACCCTTTTAGTACTTTTTGTGGTCCCCCGACCGAGAGAGAAATTTTATTTTTTGACTTTTTTGACTTTTTTGATGTCGTGGGATTTTTAAAATTTTAAATGTTATTTTTATTTCATCTTTTTTAAATTACACACAAAATTAAGTACCACGGTATCAAATTTCGAATCGATCGGACATACCTACGGAAGATAGTCAGATCCCCTCATCAAATAGAAAATAGCTGATGATCTTTAAACGGCTGAACAGATTTTCATGAACCATGGCTAAGAACACTCGTGATAAAATTAGCTATGACACAAAAAAACTAAACGAAAATCGGTTCATCCGTTTGGGAGCTACAATGCCACAGACAGAGACGTTAAACACATAATACCCCTCTCTTTTTGCGTCGGGGGTTAAAAAATAACGTATGGATCGGCAGACTTCTCATTATAGTCGGGACCAAGAAGGAATCAATATTTTATCAGGTTATATTTGCAAGTTCAGTGTAAAGTTCAGATTTACCTAGACGGGTCCAAGTAGGACAGCGTGCCCTGAATGAGGAAGGTTTTCCCAGTTCCCGTAGGACCTCCAATGAGCACGCCAAAGCCAGCCTTCAGCATGTCCAATGCCACGATCTGCACGCGAATAAACTCCACCGTCGGCACCAAGATGTTGTGGAATCCGGCACTGAGGGTTAAATCATTATAATTAAATCATTTTATGACATGTACAATTTTTTTAAATGCTTTATCTACACTCATGTTATAATTTTCGAATTATGAACTCGTGCCTGAACGTATACTGATACACTTTATGCCATAGTCAACTTTAAAAAATAAAGCTGCTGTATCCGGGTGTTTCATAATGACCATTATGCAACACCCGGATACAGCTGTCACTGATTATAAAACACTTACACCCGTTTGCACTAAACTTAAAAATCGCCTAAGTCTTTTCCTAGCTAACTTAAGACATTCTTAACAAAAAATTGCTTTGCACTAACCTTAGGACATTCTTAAATGCACTTTTGGCTATTCTTAACTTACGGGCCCAATATCGAGCGCCTAAGGCTTAAGAAATACCTATATCAGTGATTATTGTCTGTGGCATTGTGAGCAAAGAGTAGTGCGACAAGCTTTTCTGTTCCGGTGATTATCTTTGGAACTAAAACAGTTTTCATACGACAGTCCATTTTGACAGCTAATTTCGTATTGCAAGTGACTCCTGTGTCACGGCTGTCACCGGAACAGAAAAGCTTGTGGCTTTTGTATTCTTGTTTGCTAGATACAGACACACACAACACATGTGACATACGTCATTCATCATTTATTTTAAAAAAACATTACAGATCGACAATCTTTTCTGTTCCCATGACAGCGGCGCTTATGTTTAGCAGCAAAACATGAAAGTATTAGCAAAATGACATTAAAAACAAAACTCGTTAGTTCTAGTTTTGGCCACCGGAACAGAAAAGGTTGCGCACTGTATTTATGTTTTTCCTGACAGTTGAGCTCAGTTGACTTTTTCTTTTCTCGGTGAATTACTCCTACCAAATAAAATAGACAACGCCTTAGCTTTTGTCTCCTTTTAACTTACGAAGGAATAAATGAGAAGTTTCAACCAAAAAACTATCCAGTGACCTACTTTTACCTCGCCAGGTTTAAAATCCATAAACAATTAATATTTAAATTCATTCATTCATTCTTTTAGCAAAGTGATGACTAATTTACGACGTAGTCTGTCAGTGCAAACAAAAATTTTAGCTCGGCTGTTTTAGGCTGTTTCTAAGTTAAGATGTATCTTATCTATGACAAGCTCAACCCGAGTTTAGTGCAAACGGGCATTATATTTCTTAAATTTACAGTCTCCATGGCAACCGTAGGATTTACCGGCCCTGACTTCCAACTTTTTCAAGCTCTTCTTTAGCCAGCAGTAATCAAAAACGTTTTTAAAATTAGAATTTTGAATTTAGAAGGAATAGACCGTATAGACTCCTATGAGTGGGGTTTGGCACCAATTCACATTTTATAATTAATATTGATTTGCTTTATTTTTGAAATATATATGTTCAGTACACCCCTGCCTATACCGCGGAATCAGCTGGCGCAGTGGAAGCATATTACTAATATAGACTCCGGACAAAAACTAGCTTTCAGCGGGGATGTAACTGAACAATTGGACTGCGATACACAGCGACTTAATTTAAATTGTGAAGTAAGTTGAATTTTACTTACGGTCTGTGCTGTAGAAAGTCCCTGGGCAGCGTGGGGATGGGGGGGGGGGCCCCCTGTGGCTCCGTCTTCTTCTGCAGACCTTACCAATTCGTCACCTTACTCACAAAACCAACACAACACAACGGTCCCAAGACACTGGGCGCTTCAGCACTACACGATAACACACGCGGGGCTTGCTTATCAAGATATATTGTCCCGACAACAACGCGTGTGGTAGAAAGTTGTCTTTCAAAAGCATCCGCGACCGGCCACTCCAGAGATGGCGTCAAAATCCTGGTCGTACAACACGGGATCAGATAGATAATTTAAGATTCAATTCAAGCTCGATATGCCAGGCATATTCAACGCGAGCGGTTTTTAACAATTCAGCAAAATTAATCCGACATTTTTTCTTACAAGAATTCCAATCAAGTGAGCTGTCAACTTCAAGTGACAGCCAAATGTCAATTTGACGTGACATTAGAGCTGCGTTCAGAAACGTCGATCTTTTCCGAACATCCCCCCGCCCCGGACCGTTAAGAACGGTACGTCAATCTACGGGTAATCGGGAGAGCCCACTAACGGCTCTCTTCAAAACCGAATCTCGAACCAAAACCTCAGCAAAACGAGGAACTCCGTCAGTTCCGGGGTAGAGTTTAACAATGCGCCCCCTTCGCCAACATAGGGGCGGCAGGTTAGCATCCTTAATCAACACGAGGTCGCCAGTCTGGGGTGGGGTGGTTTTATCTGTCCACTTCACGCGCTGTTGTAGGATATGCAAATACTCCAACGTGCCCAGAAGTTTTGGGACATCTGTCTCAAAAGTTGGTATCGCGACAAACGATGGGATCCTACATCCTGAATCGGATATTCAGGCAACGCCAAAAGGGGCTGTCCGATCAAGAAATGACCTGGGGTCAAAGCTTCCAGGTCATTCGGGTCCGAAGACAACGGGCACAAGGGTCGCGAGTTGAGGACGGCCTCAATTTTACAGAATACCGTATCAAGTTCCTCAAACGTGAGAATAGTTTCTCCAATCACGCGACGCAAGTGTGTCTTGGCAGCCTTTACACAAGCTTCAAAAATTCCTCCCCAGGTCGGACAAGCTGGTGGGCTAAACTTCCAGATTATCCAACGCCGGGAGAGGGTGGTTCCAATGTCTATTTTATTATCAACAAAAAACTTAACTACTTCCTTAAGATAATTACACGTTCCCTTATAATTAGTACCACAATCGAAACGTATCAATGTCGGCAGTCCTCTACGGGAAACAAATCTGCTCAAGGCGGCGACAAAGGCTTCGGTAGACAATTCCGAGACAATTTCCAAATGGACAGCCTTGGTGGACAAACACACAAACACGCACAAGTACGCCTTATAGGTTTTAGCATTACGCAGTCTCGAAGCCTTTACAGTAAAGGGACCGGCGAAGTCGGTGGCGACTCCTGCAAAAGCTCTACATTCCGTGACGCGATCAGCAGGCAAATCACCCATCTGGGGCTGCATGGTCGCGGCCTTCAATCTATAACAAGGCAGGCAACGGAAAACCACAGTGCGAATGGCTCGACGAGCAGACAAAATCCAAAATTCACGCTGCAAAATGGCCAACAAAGCATTACAGCCAGCATGTTGTGCATTCACATGGCGATCTGTTATTATCAGTTGAGTCAAATGTCCGGCTTTAGGTAACAAAAGGGGGTGACGAGCTCCATACGGCAGGTTCGCATTTCGAAGTCTTCCGCCGACTCGCAAAAGCCCACTCTCGTCCAGGAAGGGATTCAATCGCGATACCGCGCCCTTCAACTTGCGACGGCCTAAACGCAAAATTTCAATCTCGGACTCAAAACTATCAGCTTGTACTCTCCGGACCCAAAACAAGAGCGCGTCCCTACGCTCGTCCGGAGTGAGAACCAACGAATCACGCCTCGCGCGTGGGTTTCTGCAATTGTACACAAAACGTCTGATCCAAGCGGTAACACCAAGCAGCTTTTGTAAGGAGCTGTACCGATCCAACAACAAATCCTTTTCCCCGGCGGGGTTAGTCTCCAGGACGCATGCCCGCATATCAGGAACGGCTACGTTCGACAACGCTGGAGAGGGCGGCCACTCCGACTCAGGCCGCATCAACCACTGTGGGCCCCACCAGAGGGGGTGGTTAATTAGGGTTGGGGCTACACAACCCCGAGACGCACAATCCGCGGGATTCATGGTTCCCGGCACGTGTCTCCAAATCAACTCGATGTCGGAATTACAAATCTGCGACACTCGATTGGCCACAAACACGTCCAAGGTGTGCGCCGGAGCCTTCAACCAACAAAGGACGACCTGACTGTCCGTCCAAGCATAAACCTCTTGTATCTTAATAGATCGACCTAATGTGAGCCATACGTGGTTCAACAAACGCATTAGGAGGGCAGCTCCACACAATTCCAACCTCGGGATCGTATGACGAGTCCGAAGGGGAGCGACTTTGCTTTTCGCTATCACCAGATGCACAGCAACAACTCCGTCAACAGTAACGGTGCGGAGGTACACGGCCGCAGCAAATCCACGTTCGGAGGCATCGGAAAAGCCGTGAAGAGTAACTTTACAATTTTCAGAAGGGAGGAATAGCCTCGGCAAATGCACTTCATTAATCTCGGGGAGGGATGAAACGAAGCTCGACCAATCTCGGAGTAACTCGTCCGAGAGGGGTTCATCCCACGACACACCCGAAGCCCATAACCGTTGCAAGAAACACTTGGCCATAAACAGCACGGGGCAAATCCACCCGTTGGGGTCAAAGGTACGTGCGACAGTAGACAATACTAAACGCTTGGTCCAGACTTTCGGTGGTCGTAAATCCACACAATAAGTGAAAGTGTCAGAGACCGGTTTGTACTGTACGCCAAGGACGGTCACCACATGGGGATTATCAACATTTTCGAATAGGTGGGGGTCCTGCTGGTGCTCTTCGGGCAAACCTACCAGTACATCAGGCGAGTTGGATATCCATTTCCTCAACTCGTAACCTCCCGACTTCAAAAGGGCGGTGAGTTCGTCTCTCAGGACAATCGCCTCTGAGACAGATGAGGCGCCCGTGCAAATGTCATCCACATAGACGTCACTGGCCAAAATGGCGGAGGCGCGAGGGTATCTCAAGCGCTCCTTCTCGGCCAACTCCAACAAAGAACGAATCGCAACAAACGGGCTCGAAGCCAAACCGTACGTATTCGTATTCAATTCATAAATCAACAAGGGGTCCCTAGGACTCTCTCTCCACAAAATCAATTGGTACCTCCTATCCTCGGGATGGATGACCGTTTGTCTGAACATCATCCGGATGTCAGTCATAAATACAATTTGGTGCCGCCGGAAGTTGGTCAAAATGTCTGAGATCTCCGTGTGCAGCTTGGGACCTACATGCAGACACTGGTTCAAGGACGCTCCAGTAGAGGTGGGAGCCGAACCGTCAAAGACCACCCGAATCTTTCCGGATTTCAAAACGGCGTGGTGCGGCAAAAAGAAGTGCTCAACGGAGCGCCAATCCAAATCGCTCACGGACATGTGCCCTAACTCCTCATACTCCCGCATGAATTCAACATACTTCTGGCGGAAGACCGGATCCTTGCTCATGCGACGCTCCATCGCCACTAGCCTACGTTCCGCTAGCGGTCGGGATTCGCCCAGAGGAGGTCGGCCGGCACGAAAGGGGAGACGGGTGATCAAACGACCAGAGCGGAGGCGACCAGTGTTATTCTGGTAATACAACTCGCATTCATCCGCTACTGGGTCAACCCGCGGGGCTGGTGGAGGTTCCTCAACCTCCCAAAACTTCTGCACCACTTCGGAGAGAGACACATTAAAAACAAGACCGCGATCCTCATCAAGGGAATCCAAAACGCGGCGAGCAGGGCCCATCACAACTGTACCGAGTGTCGTCTGCAGAGCTACCAAGCCATCTGGCTGCAAAACTCGCTTCCCCGTCAACAAAACTCGCCCCAGGACATCGGCTCCAAGGAGAGCATCAATCGGGCCTGGGCGGAAGAAATTTGGATCGGCGAGTGGGGAATCAGACACCAAAGACAACATACTCGGTCCCAAGTCAACTGAAGGTTGACGGCCAACAACTGTGTCCAACACAATCGCCGAGGTCTTAATGCCTGGCGTGGACCCATTACGTGATGTAAATGTGAAGTCAACATGCCCTAACAACCCGGGGACTTTCACATCGCCAACACCTCTCACGCCTTCCGTGTGGGGGTGCACCTTGAGGCCCAACCGCCTAACTAACCAAGATGACAAAACACACCCCTGAGCACCGGAATCCAACAAGGCGCGAACTTCCACAAGGTCGCCATTCAATCCCCTGACAAGCACAGAGGCCGTGGGCAACAAAACGGTCTCTGGAGGGGTGGCTACAATCGACCGTAAACACGTTGATTGCTAGTATGTGGGGTCCCCAGACGTCCCCCCATGGTAAGGGGGTCGCTCATAGCGATCCAGTGGGTCCCAATCTCCCACATACTGCCTCCGTCCAATTCGCCCGGTATCAGGCGGGTCATATCTCCCGGCCCCTTGAAGACGGGGCGGGCGCCGCTCCAAACGCGGGTATTCGGCGAGCGGCGGCGAGAATCGGTGCCTATCATCCACCGTGTACGTCGCCCCATAGTCGCGGGGGCACGGTGACCGATTTTCAGAGGGGGGGTCCCGTGGACCCCCGGCTGTGCGAGGCTCAACACGTTGCGGGGGGCTTCTACGACCTCCCGCATCGCTCGCAAAATCGAACCCCCTAGTTGGGGACCGATTTCCCATGGGGGGGTCCGTGGGACCCCCGCCCGTGCGAGGCTCAAAACGTCGCGGGGGGCCTCTACGACCTCCGGCAACGCCCGCATAACTCATCCCCATCCTTGGGGATCGGTTTCCCATGGGGGGGTCCCTGGGACCCCCGCCCGTTTGAGGGTCCAAACGTGGCGGAGAGCGTCTGGGGCCACTCTGGTGGCCACTAGAACTGCTGCGGGATGCGAACACCGCGGGGGGTCCGAGACCCCCACCCATACGCGGTGATCCTGCAGCGACGCGCTGCGGCGCTCCGCCGCCCTCTGGGCTGTTCATGCAGAGGAGGGGATGGTGGTTGCCCTTACAAAAGCGGCATGGGTGCGCTTGGGTACATTCGCGCTGCATGTGCAGGCCCAAGCACGAGTAGCACCATGTCCGTTGTCGCGCGATCGCTCGACGGCCTTGGACGCGCTGGTCGAGGAACTTATCACAACGGGTCGTGCTGTGACCCGGTTCCCGACAGTACAAGCAGCGGGCGGTCGCCTGGACGGCGGCATAGCGGCCGGGCGCGCGAGGGGCCATCCGCCCCCTACGGGGGGGTCCGGTGGGGGATCTACTCTGTGGCACAGGTCGTTCGGGTCCCATAGGACCGGCCAGAGAGGAATTATCTGCCAGTCTACTTTCTCCTTCCAGGAACGTCAAGAGGTCCGAGAAGGGTGGCAGATAAGTCGCACTATCCCCACCATACTGCTGCTCAAAACGGACCTTAACAGAGTCCGGCAACTTTCCCAGGGCAATGTGCAGTAACAAAAACGACCACTGCTCCACTGGGAGTTTTAAGTTTTTTAATGCGTTGTATGCAACCAACAGCGGATTCAACAAAGCCACTCTCAAGTGCATCACGCTGGCAACGCGGGGTAAATTCAAAACGGCGGCAACATGGTTGTCCGCCAGACGTCGTACGTTCTGGTACCGACGGGCAATCAAATCCCTAGCAATAGGGTAGTTTTCATCCGAGGGGGCCAAATGTTGAACCGATTCAAGGGCCTCCCCTTCCAACACGGATAACAAATAAGCTAACTTCTGGCCCTGGGTCAAATCATCCCGGGCATGTACAAGACTATCAAAAATATTAATAAAGCCCTCCCAGTCCTCTAGACGACCAGCAAAACGCCTTAAGTCTAAGGGGGCCAATCTAGCAAAGAGAGGGGGCATACTCTTAGATGTGACCGGGGACGGGCTCGGATCATTCTCTCTTGCCACTTGCAAAGGTCGAGCTACCTGTGTAATTCTGTCCGCAAAATCATAACACTGGTCCACATCCAAACCGACTTCTTGTCGCATTTCCACCTCGGCCTCAACACTCCTTTCCAAAAATAAGGCATACTGCTCATCAACAACAGCCAAACGTATGGGCAGATCTACGTATCTGTTCAACAAGGCCTCCGTTCTATCCGGTCGATCCAACAACGCAACCGCAGAAGCTAACCACCGTAACTCAGAACGTATTTTGGCTTTAGCAGAGGAGGCCGTCATTGTAACGTCACAAATTTATCAACAAAAACAACAAATTCAAAATATTCACTATAACACAAAATCTCCAATATTTGGAGGTTATTACTAACCACAAAATTCCAATATTACAACAACAAAGTATTTATAATGACACAAACTCTTAAATATCTGGAGGTTATCAGAAAACAACAAAACTCACTGACTATTGAAATTCACTCAAAATCACTGACTATTGAAATTCACTTGGATATCAACACAACAACAAGTTAATTTTAATTATTTCAAAGCACAAGTTTCAATGAGTTTCAATGTGTAAACAATGTCCCAAATCATTTAAGTTTCACCAAGTATTGAGTGCAAACTTATTAGCTAACCTTTTATTAGCTATTACTTAGCAACTTGTCAATATTCACAACTCAAATTTGCTAACAAAACTGAATAATAATTATTATGAACAAAGAAAGGCATCTGTTTACATTTTGGAACTTCAATACATGACAATTAATTACAAGACATGGAACCAATAACAAAGGAATGCCCTTTACTTTTCAAATGCAAGTTAATTACCATTTACAAGTACAAATTAATCTAGTCCGGACCAGCTGGTCATCAAACCGGCACTGATTAATAGACAAAATTTTGGCGTGGGCCTCTCAGGCCTTCAAGCTACGCTCTTGCTACCAAGAAATGTTCAGTACACCCCTGCCTATACCGCGGAATCAGCTGGCGCAGTGGAAGCATATTACTAATATAGACTCCGGACAAAAACTAGCTTTCAGCGGGGATGTAACTGAACAATTGGACTGCGATACACAGCGACTTAATTTAAATTGTGAAGTAAGTTGAATTTTACATACGGTCTGTGCTGTAGAAAGTCCCTGGGCAGCGTGGGGATGGGGGGGGGGGGGCCCTGTGGCTCCGTCTTCTTCTGCAGACCTTACCAATTCGTCACCTTACTCACAAAACCAACACAACACAACGGTCCCAAGACACTGGGCGCTTCAGCACTACACGATAACACACGCGGGGCTTGCTTATCAAGATATATTGTCCCGACAACAACGCGTGTGGTAGAAAGTTGTCTTTCAAAAGCATCCGCGACCGGCCACTCCAGAGATGGCGTCAAAATCCTGGTCGTACAACACGGGATCAGATAGATAATTTAAGATTCAATTCAAGCTCGATATGCCAGGCATATTCAACGCGAGCGGTTTTTAACAATTCAGCAAAATTAATCCGACATTTTTTCTTACAAGAATTCCAATCAAGTGAGCTGTCAACTTCAAGTAACAGCCAAATGTCAATTTGACGTGACATTAGAGCTGCGTTCAGAAACGTCGATCTTTTCCGAACAATATAATAAATGTAATGAGTGTAGATAAAGTAGTGTATGAGACTGCACATAACTCGGTATTAAAACACTCGTGGAATACTATTAAAAAACTAGCCAAGGCTCGTTTTTGAAACTCCTACTCGTGTTTTAATACCACTCCTTATGCGACAGTCACATAAACTACTATTATGGGCTTGCTTAGTGGCTTCAAAGGTTTAGTATCTATCGTCAAAGCTCTTAGCCCGTTCTTAAAATAGGAAACTTACCAGTAGGGCTAATACGCTACAACGAGATAGCACGAGATAGTTTGTCGCATTACTTTCGACCAATCAGATCGCTCGTAGATAGCGCGCGTGACTGCTGATTGGTTGGAAGGCGCGCGGCAAACTATCTCGTGCTATCTCGTTGCCGTCATGTTAGCCCTGCTGGTATCCGACGCGGTATCCGACGCCAGGCGCGTGTCATTTGTGTATGACATGTCGGATACTGGTTGCGTAGTGTGTCACTATAAAAATGTATGGGAGATACGCCTCATTGACTCGTCTGCGCGTCCGGCGCATGATACCGTAAGTATCGTAATGTAACACGGGGCCATACGGGGCTTAATGTAATGCAATCTTCGAAGAATGCAATAAAGAAAACTCGTTCAATTCGAGACAATAGGTAGAAAAAACAGTTCTTGACGAGTTTCTTACCGGTTCTTCTCATTAGGTCTCCTGCCGCATCGTAGAGTTTTGACATTTTACTTTGACATTTACACGAGCTTTGTTGTAGCCTAGACTAAATAAATCATATTGAATTTGAAACAAATTTTCTTTAGTTTTCTTCCGTAAAAAACAAACATTGGAAGATGCATATGCTGAAACTGTGATAATACTTACACATTCATCGAATACCTACTGCACACGTAATTTTGCTCCAACAAGAAAAATCACACTCGGTGAACCAGTGGCTGCATTGCGAAAAATGTTTCGTAAATTAAAGGAGAGAAATCAAAATGGACTTAAATGAACTGACGCAGGGTTTAATTTCCAATAAGATAAGATAAGATAAGATAAGATAAGATAAAAATATTCTTTATTCACTTAGACATAATAAATATGTACTTATGAATCGTCAATATTTTCCTACCACCCATTCAAGACTTTTTTAACTGACAAGAAGAATGGGCGCAAGAAACTTGCCAGCGTTTCTTAGTTAGGTAACGACATTTACAAAAAAAAAAAAAAAACATATCGTTACTAATACAACAATTGCTTAGTATAAAAATACATCATATTAAACAGTGATTATGTTATGTGTTACATCATGACCATGCATTGCGGTCATTCAAATAATCGTCTACTTTATAGTATCCTTTGCTCATCAGCGACTCTTTAATGTAACATTTAAATTTATGCAATGGTAGTTCAATTATATGCTGTGGAACTTTATTAAAAAAGGCTATGCTTTTCCCCAGAAATGAGGCTCTGGATTTTTCTAGCCTAAACTTGGGAACGACAAGTTTATCTTTATTTCTTGTGTTAAAGCGATGAATATCGCTCTGCTTTACAAATGTATTATAATACTTTTTCACATAAATTATATTTTCATAGATGTAATGTCCTGCAACAGTTAAAATGTTTATTTCTTTAAATAGATCTCTTAAAGAATCTCTCGATCGGAGGTTGTAAATGGCGCGAATAGCCCTTTTTTGGAGCACGAATATACTTTGGATGTTAGCGGCTGAGCCCCACAACAAAAGGCCGTAGGACATAACACTATGAAAATAACTAAAATAGACTATTCTAGCCGTTTCAATATCGGTTAAGAGCCTTATTTTCTTAACTGCGAATGCAGCCGAACTGAGTCTACTCGCCAAGGCTTCGATATGAGGATCCCATTGTAGTCGCGAGTCTAATATAATACCTAGAAATTTTGTATTGTTAATGAATTCGACCGTATCGCCGTCTAGTCTAATATGAAAATCAACTTGTCTTACATTAGGTAACGAAAATTTTAAACACTTAGTTTTCTTTGAGTTTAATGATAAATTATTACTATTAAACCAATGTGACACTTTTGAAAGAGCACTATTTACTTCGTCAGAACAGTCATCACCTCTATCTACTTTAAAGACTAGAGATGTATCATCGGCAAATAGCACCGTCTCACATAAATTCTTCGCGTAGTAAGGAAGGTCATTTATGTATATTAAAAACAACAGCGGGCCCAATATTGATCCTTGGGGTACGCCCATAGTAATGGGAGCTCCGGTAGACTCAGTTTTATTAATAACTACCTTCTGAGTTCTTTCATACAGATATGAATGCATAAGGCTTACTGACATTTCAGAAACACCATAATGTTTTAACTTCCTTAATAGTGTTTGGTGATCAACACAATCGAATGCCTTGGAAAGGTCACAAAAAATAGCGATTACATCCTGCTTGTCCTCCCAGGCATCAAGTACATGTTTTAGAAATGCAACCCCAGCATCAGTTGTACTTTTACCTTTTGAAAAACCAAACTGTTTCTCATGCAGTATACTATTTAATTTAAAATATTCTAAAAGTTGAGCATAAATTAATTTCTCAAATATTTTACTTATTGCTGGTAGTATGGATATAGGTCTAAAATTTGCTGGGTCACTTTTGTCACCAGCTTTAAACAGAGGAATAATTTTACTATTCTTCATTAAATTAGGAAAGACCCCTTCACTTATACATTGGTTAAAAATTATTGCTAATGATGGAGCTATCACATCAATTATTGATTTGATGATACTTGTAGATATGCCCCAGAGATCTTCTGTTTTCTTAATATTTATTGCTTTGAATGCTTTAATAATATCTTCGGTAGTGACATAGCTAAAACTAAATGTTTCCTGGCACTTGTTCACACTAGATTCCATAAGAGAGACAGCGGTGTTGGGGCAAGAATTAAGTCTGCTAGTAGTTTCTAACGGTATTCGAGCAAAGAAACCTTCAAAAGCACTAGCCACCTCAATATCTGATTCAAAAGTCTGATCACTAATTTTTAAGTTAAATGAATTAATTTTGCTTTTTGTTTTGCCAGTTTCTTGGTTTATAATACTCCAGGTAGCTTTTATTTTATTTTCAGATGATTTAATTTTATTTGAAATATACCTTGATTTTGCCAAAGCACATACTTTCCTAAATGTTATTGAATATTTCTTGACATATTCAATGAAGCTAGGATCACAGGAAGTCGTTTTTTGTGCATAGAGTTCAAATAACTTTCTTCTGCTATTATAAATACCAGGTGTGGCCCAGTCACTAAACTTCTTACGATCATTACACTTTATAACTTTTTGTTTAAAATTGTTACTAAATTCTTTTTCAACAATATCAAATAATGATTGATAAGAGTTATTAGCGTCAGCAGAAGCTGGCAAACATTGAATTTTATCTTGTACATTATTTCTAAATTTATTAATACCACGTTGCGGTATTGGCCTGCAAATTACTTCGCGTTTAGGAATAACATTATAGTGCTCAAAAGAAGCTAGTTGTCCACTGTGGTCGGATTTAATAATATTAATTACCGATTTCTCAATTAAGTTACAGTTGGAAAAGATGTTATCTAAGCAAGTAGCCGATGTTGGCGTAATTCGCGTCGGTTCATTAAAAGTGTGAAGCAAATTAAATGATTTAAAAACATTAAGGAATTTACTGGAGAGTTGTGCTAATTTAATATCTAAGATGTCTATATTAAAATCTCCACATACTACAATTTTTTTATTCTTACGACAGCATATTTTCAAAACATCCTCCATAGTGGACTCAAAGACTGTGTAATTTGCTCCAGGGGGGCTATATACACAGATTATAATTATTTGTTCAAGTTCCACGCATGATATCTCACAAATTCGTTCAACAGAGAGGGATACTATATCCTTTCGCTCTTTATATTGTGTGTTATTAGGTAAAATTATTAAAGAACCCCCCCTTATTGTAGTTTTTCTATTAAATGAACTTACAACACTATAATTATCCAAATTTAACAATAATTCATATTCTTTTAACCAATGTTCAGTAACACATAACACATCAATATTTTCACAATTTAAAAATAAACTTATTTCTAGGTCTTTGCCAGCAGAAAAGCCTTGGATATTCTGGTGTACTATTTTTAAACATTTAGGCCTTCCTCTTGTCAATACTGGGCTAGAGTATGCCTCCATTGTCTCTAATGGTAATTTAAATTAACCATGTCAGTATTTGGATTCAAAAGAATCGAATTATTTGGAACAGATTCCAAAGTTACATTAGAAGTATCAAAGTTAAACTGCTCAATAGAAGCAGAGGTTATACTAGCCAAGTTGTTGGCTAATTGTTTAAAATAAAATGATAGCGATACCGCTATTTGTCGCTTAAGATAATTAGGCAGATAATATTTATCTTTAGTCAAGTATACATTATTCAACAACATATTGATATCAATAATATGCAACTCTTTATTATGACAGGCTAATGTGTTCATAGTTAAGTTTAGATTATACCTTATTTTATTTTCTAACGGTGAAATTTGTACGGCAACCTGACTGTTTGAACTGTCGCAGATTCGCAAGCATACGTAATAGTCGTAACGGTCTTTAGGGAGAACGCGCTTTCGTTCTCGCGGAGCCGAATTCTTTCGTAAGGGATGAGAGAAATCAGAGTAAACGTAAAGAAAACTTACGCAGTGTTGAATTTCCAAATAACCGGCAACTTGTTCTCCCACTGCTTAAACGTCTCATAGTCGCAGGCTATCGTCTACGTAATAGCCGTATTAGGGTCTCTTTCAGGGAAAACACGCCTTCGTGCTCGCTGACCCAAATACTTTCTTAGGAGAGGAGAGAAATCAAAGTGGACTTAAAGCAAACTTACGCAGGATTGAATTTCCAATTGTCTGGCAACTTGTCCTCCCACTGCTTGAACTGTCGCAGCCGTTCATCTACGTAATAGTCGTACAGGTGTCCTTCAGGGAGAACACGCCTTCGTTCTCACGGCGACTTTTGTAAGGGAAGAGAGAAATCAAAGCAAACTTACGCAGTTGAATTTCCAATTGTCCGGCAACTTGTCCTCCCACTGCTTGAACTGGCGCAGCCGTTCATCAACGTAATAGTCTTACACGGTGTACTTCAAGGAGAACACACCTTCGTGCTCGGGAACCTAAATTCTTTCGTAAGAGAAGGAAGAAACCAAAGTTGATTTAAAATAAACTTACGCACGATTGAATTTCCAATTGTCTGGCAACTTGTCCTCCCACTGCTTGAACTGTTGCAGCCGTTCAGCAACGTAATAGTCGTAAACGGTATCTTACAGGGAGAACACGGACCCAAATTCTTTCTTAGGATAAGAGAGAACTCAAAGTAGACTAAAATAAACTTAACAGGGTTGAATTTCCAATTGTCCGGCAACTTGTTCTCCCACTGCTTGAACTGGTGCAGTCTCAGGCATTCGTCTACGTAATAGTGGTAAAGGGTGTCCTACATTGAGAACGCGCCAAATTCTTTCGTGGGGGAAGAGAGGATTCAAAGTACTTAGACTTAAAATAAACTCACGCAGGGTTGAATTTCCAATTGTCCGGCAACTTGTCCTCCCACTGCTTGAACTGTCGCAGCTGTTCATCAACGTAATAGTCGTAAACGGTATCTTACAGGGAGAACACGGACCCAAATTCTTTCTTAGGATAAGAGAGAACTCAAAGTAGACTAAAATAAACTTAACAGGGTTGAATTTCCAATTGTCCGGCAACTTGTCCTCCCACTGCTTGAACTGTTGCAGCCGTTCATCAACGTAATAGTCGTAAACGGTATCTTACAGGGAGAACACGGACCCAAATTCTTTCTTAGGATAAGAGAGAACTCAAAGTAGACTAAAATAAACTTAACAGGGTTGAATTTCCAATTGTCCGGCAACTTGTCCTCCCACTGCTTGAACCGTCGCAGAGTCTCAGGCATTCGTCTACACGGTGTCCTACATTGAGAACACGCCTTCGTGCTCGGGAACCTAAATTCTTTCGTAAGGGAAGAGAGAAACAAAAGTGGACTTAAAGAATACTTACGCAGGGTTGAATTTCCAATTGTCCGGCAACTTGTCCTCCCACTGCTTGAACTGTCGCAGCCGTTCATCTACGTAATAGTCGTACACGGTGTCCTTCAGAGGGAACACTCCTTCGTGTTCGCGAACCCAGTTGTCGAGGCGGCGGCGCGGCTCGTCTTCCAAGGTGGAACAGATGGACCAGACCATTCTGTATCAGGGAGAACCAAAGTTATGTCGGTTTTCGTGACTGAGTCCAACATACCGTTAGCGGTATACGAAAAGACTGTATTTGCCCTCACAATAAACAAAAAAAAATGAAAAAAGGTACTATACACAAAAGTCTTAGAACTTTTTTATATGGAGCCTGGCATACCTAGTTGTAAGTATGACATGACATATTTTGGTGTACCTACACCTAAGAAACATGCGCCAGTCAACCGAGAAAATAATTACAAGGGACAAATACTATCTATATGACAAATACTATAAGTACCTACTATCTGAAATATTCGAGTTTGAAGATTAAAACAATTTTATTTTACACATTCAAAGTGAAGTATTTCAAAAAGTATATCATTTACGACATTTTGTCAAAAGTATTTGTCGTTTGTAATTATTAAGTGAAATATTTCAAAAAGTATATCATTTACGACATTTTGTCAATAATATTTGTCGTTAGTAATTATTTTCTCGGTTGACTGACACATGTTTTATAGCTGTACACCAAATTTTTTCATACTTGCAACTTAGGTGTGCCAATAAGGTTCGATGCCTATCAGACTTAATCCTACTATTATCACGATGCCTATCAGACTTAATCCTACTATAATCAAGAAGTTAGATGTTTACACTTGAATAGAAACTATGCGAGTGTGACAAGGGCCCAGCACATATATTACTCACCCTTTGAACTCTGGTCCTCCACTAAGAAGAGCTCTTACCTCTGCACGCTCTGCCTTAACAAATGACAAGAGTTAATAACTTTACAATAGATACGAAGAGGAACCTCGTCTTGGAAAAGATCTCGTTGTTCTCTTCATCAGGGCTGGGCGGTCAGGCTCGGGTTACTGCCTACACATGGGTCTCTCATCCATCTTACTCGGACTCACCAAGAATTGATACTTAAGCCTATTCTCTCACACACGCGATAAGGAACCGCATCTTGGACAAGGTCTATAGTGTAATTCCGGGGGAGATGGGTGTACGGGAGAGATGGCCTATGGGAAAAGTTCAACTATTTATAAACAAATGGCAGTATCTTTCCTTTCTGTTTTGTACTAAAAATCCAATTATTGTTGTCGATTCTGAAACGAAGCAAGCTTAATTGAAAGAATTACCATTTGATGAACTTTTTTATTAAACTTTTTCCATTGGCCATCTCTTCCATGTGGCCATCTCCCCCGGTTTTTTTTTAACATCAGCCTGCCTAGCATGACCATCATTATATCACGCAATATGATAAAACACGTCATGCTGTCTTGCTTACACCTTAGTGAGGCAAGCAAGACAGCATGACGTGCTATATCATATCGCGTGATAAAAGCCGCTCATGCTAGGCCAGCAAGACAGTTCGTCGCGCAAACAGTCTACATAGAGCGCACACCTCGTGAGCTTCGGCCCATGCATGCTGTGGCTCTCTTTCAGATACAGCCATCTTTTTCAATATACTAACGCGAAGAGGAACCGCATCTTGGAGAAGGTTTAGCCGCTTTTTTTTCATCAGGACCATTCGGTCTACAGATATACAGAGCGCAAAATCGTGAGATTCACCCCGTGCACGTTGTGGCTCTCTTTCAGATAAGTACAGACATCTTTTTCACTATACTAACGCGAAGAGAAACCGCATCTTGGAGAAGGTCTAGCCGCTTTTTTTTCAGCAGGACCATTCGGTCTACAGATACACAGAGCGCATAATCGTGAGATTCAGCCCGTGCACGCTTTGGCCCTCTTTCAGAAAGTGACGTATTTTTCAGTATACTAACGCGAAGAGAAACCGCATCTTGGAGAAGGTCTCATTATTCCCTTCATCAGGACCTGGTGGCGCTGGTGCGGGCCACTGCCCGAGCAGTCTACACATAGAGCGTACGCCCGTAAGGTTCTGCTCATGCACGCTTTTTTCCCCTTTCAGAAAGTGACACCTTTTTGAGTATACTAACGCGAAAAGGAACCGCATCTTGGAGAAGGTCTCATTATTCTCTTCATCAGGACCTGGTGGCGCTGGTGCGGGCCACTGCCCGAGCAGTCTACACATAGAGCGTACGCCCGTAAGCTTCTACCCATGCACGCTTTTTACCCCTTTCAGAAAGTGACATCTTTTTCAGTATACTTACGCGAAGAGGAACCGCATCTTGGAGAAGGTCTCATTATTCTCTTCATCAGGACCTGGTGGCGCGGGCGCGGGCCACTGCCCGAGCAGTCTACACATAGAGCGTACGCCCGTGAGCTCCTGCCCGCGTACACTCTGCCCTTCTATCAGGAACAACCTCTTCAGCTCCAGCACCGGCGTCAGGATGTTCAGGAAGTCTAGGCGGAGCTACGATAACAAGAACCATTGAAAAAATCTAAAACTAAACAATACAGCCCGATTCAAAGCTTTTTGGCGTCTCTGAACATCGCGCGTGACAATTTAGTGACATATCTACGGATGGGTGAGGTAAGTTTGTCGGATAATGTTAAGGCTGTGAAGTCTGCACACAAGCGCCGCCATTGAAAAAAAAACATAGTACTTAAATAAAGACGAAATTGTAAATTATCTCTCTGCAGTGCACTCCGAAGAAGCTTTGTGGTACTGTTTATCGCTTAAAGGATATTTATTAGCCTGTCGTTTAGTTTAATTCAGTTTTTTGCGAAAAGTGGCCACTTTTAGCAATATAACTCCATTAAATGAAACGACAAGCTAGAAAATATAGATAAAGCAATAGAAAGTACCGCAAAGCTTCTTCGTGCACTAAAGAGAGATAATTCGCAATATGATCTTTATTTAAGCACTATGATTTATTTTCCAATGGCGGCGCTAGAGTGCAGACTGCACGCTCTTAACGTAAAGAATGATTTTGATTACGAATAAGGTTTTCTGTATTTTTGTAATGTACATATTATCATTAAATGGGATAAAATAAGTGACAATAAATTGTAAGGGAATGAAAATGCCGCGAGAAGCTAGTATTTTTGCATATACTTGTACTCAAAATAATCGACTTCATTAAATCTGCCATGTTCCGGCAAACTCTACGGAAAACTAACATGGATGAATAGTTCAAGATAAAGTAACACTTTAATTACTTATATTAGTAAGTAGTAGTTAAAGCTTACAAATTCCCTATATTCAGGGTCATCTATGGTTTCCAGCCAGGAGTTGACGAATGGCCACCACCCCCAGTCCTTGTAGTCGTTGTACACCATGCCGTTACGGGACACCGTGGCAGGAGATGCCACGGCCAGATCCAGAGTCTCAATTAGCAGAGACACCTATTACCAAATGACCACATTTCAAATCAAAAATATTCATTCAAGTAACAAATTTTGTGAATGTAATGTCAAAGACAATCATCATCATCATCATCATCATCATGTCAGCCGAACGACGCCCACTGCTGGGCATAGGCCTCCCCCAAGGATCTCCACAACGATCGGTCCCCCTCCAAGGTGGACCGGCGATCTGGTCAAGGTCGCGGGAAGCCGCTGGATGCGGGCAAAGACTAATAATCAAATATGATTTCTTGAATGTAATACTCGGAGGAGGCCTATGCATAGCAGTGGCCGTGCGTCGTTCGGCTGACATGATGATGACGATGACGATGATGATGAATGTCAAAGAAGGTACGCCATCGGTTTACAAAACCCTAACGCGGAAGACCTTGTCGCGAGAAGAACCAGCAAGAAACGCGACAAGGGCTGGTTTTATCTCTTTTTTTTTTTGTAATTTTGTCATGTAGTCTTATCCAGACTACTTTGATTCATTCATTTCGAAAAAACATAACAGAATAATAGAATAATAATCTTGCTACCGTTGGGGAACTGCATTTTTGTATTTTTAGATGTTATATTTTTTTGTGTTATACATTGTAAAAATTTAATGTTTAGAAATATAATTTTGTAAGTATTTAAAATGTAATAAAGGAAATAATAATAATAATAAATCTTTATTTCAGAAAAAAATGCTTTCCATAGAGTGGGTTAGTGTTTACAAAAAAATACTTATAAGCTAGGGTTAGTTAATTGATGTATGTACTTAAAATGGAACAATGAGATAAAATTAGTCATTATTAAGTAGGCTGTGCGTGCATGTACACAACCTACTTAACATTGACAATCGCAGGCCTCGAGCCGATATGGACGCTGTTCCAGTGTCTCAAGATAGGACAGCAATAGCGACTCCCTATCGCCGCCAGGAGGCTGTTGGAGCTGTCTCGGACGCGGCGCCACGCGGAGGCAATCCGCTTGCGTAACACTACCGGGAAACTGTCTATGCGAGCCTCAGTGAGGCTAGGCGTATGCTGGGACGCAGGCGACGCAGGTCCGCGCAGCGCAGGGCAGAGCAGATTTTGTAATGCATGAAAGTACCCAGTGCTGCGTATATTGCGGCGCAGGCACGTGCGACGCAGACATGTGTCTGCCCTGCTCTGCGCCTCGTTGTAGTGCCGGCACAGATTCCTGCCATTCCTGCGCGACGCGTGCGAGTCGAGATGTGTTTTTTACGTTAAAATACCTACTTATCATCAAGTATAATGTTGTGGACATAATTAAATTGAGTTCTGTCTAACCGAAAGTAGTTTTAAAATTGTTTGTCAGATAAATCTGCAGACAGTACAAATTCTCCATTAGTAGAGCGTTTTTTTCAGATAATCACTTTGCCAAATAGTTTTTTTACGTTTTGACAAACTGTAAAGTAGCAACAACTCATTGATTTCATAATCGGAATCTAACTCTGAACTCATTTTCAACTCGAACACGTCTATTCTTTGTACCAGCTAGAACGCGAATGCGTGCGTATGTTAACTGCGTCACAGCATACGCTCGTGGACTATGTCTGTCTCGCCTGCCCTGCGCTGCTAAATCTGTACTGTGCTGCGCTGCGCCACCTGCGTTCCAGCATACGCCTAGCCTGAACATCGCTGACGCGCTGCAGTACCGAGGCAGCCCCATCAGCATCCTGAACCCGTTATTATATTGGACGCGCAGGGCTGAAAGCGTCCTCTGTGTGAACTCAACCCATAGACTGCAGGTGTAAAAACTTTGGCAATAGGCTTTGAAAAGATAAATAATAATAAATAATAAGAGTATGTTTCATTTCAGTGTTACACCGTGCAAATCTACGGGCAAGCATATTCGCTCTCATAGCTAGAGCCCTGCGCTCCCGCTCTATGTCAGCCTCATCCGACATATTTTCAGTTACCCAGTGCCCTAGATACTTAAAACTTGTGACTCTTTTCAGTGGTAAGCCTTCAAGAGCAACAGGAGGAAAGTTGTAGTTCCTATTTTTTGATTTAAAAATAACTAATTCACTTTTTTTAGTACTGTATCGTAGGCCATGGGTCGCCGCGTACCTCCACAAATACTAAGCAGCTTTTTTAGACAACTAATAGATGGACTCGACAGCACCATGTCGTCGGCGTAACTAATGTTATTATATGAAATATTGTCAATGGACAGCCGACTCCACTGCTACCGAGCTCACCAATCAGACTGTTCACGTAGAGGTTAAAAAGTACAGGTGATGACAGCCCGTCCTGTCTTACACCGCACTCCAACCCATACGTCTCTGATAACACCCCTGCCCTCACCTGATTTTGTTGATGTACCAATACTGAAACAGACTTATGAGATCTTTAGGGAAGTCATTTGTTTCTGTAGCAAGTTTATTCCAAAGTGCATTGTATATAACCGTATCAAATGCCTTCGAGAGGTCCAGAAAACAGGCTATAATAGGCGTATTACGATTCGTGTAGTAACGAACGGTGTGCTTGAGACAAAGTACCTACTGCACTTTCTGTGGAAAGCTGCGGTCTGAAACCAAATTGTGCATCACACAGATTAAGGGATGCCTGCAACTTTCTCTCAAGCAAACCGTCCATCACTTTCGCTATAGTAGTGGCCAAAGAGATAGGTCTGTAGTTGTTTATGTCAGACGTATCTGCTATTTTGTTTTTCAGTACTGGTACAGTCAGCATCAAAAGTAGCTGAACAAAAACAAGGTGGCAAAAGTAATAGTCACGTGTAAGTGTCTAAACATACTCATCATTTAACATTTCAGAATTATATGACATTTTTTGTGTTCATATTAGATGGTTAGGGCAATAATGCAAAAGTATATTCATGTACTTTTGACTCAAAAGCTATGTCAGACAACTCTGGTCATTTCAACCGTAACAATAATTTGAAAATTTCATATGCTAAGCTACTATTGATGCTGACTGTACAACAATCGTTTTCATGAAATCAGAAGGTAAGTGCGAATGCCTTATGCAGAAAGAGAACAGCATGGCCAGGACACGTGGCATGTGGAAGCCAGCATATCGCAGGTGTTCAATAAAATTAAATTCACTTTACCTGTGCAGGCATTGAAATTCTCTCGCTGTTTACTAAAGTCAGCAACTTATTGTCATCCATTACAGAATTTAGATTTTCTATCCAAATTGCATCAACGGGACCGTCAAATATGATCCACTTTTGATCTGGCGATTCATCTGTAAAGACGATTGACAAAACTTATGTTCTGAAAACTATCGTAATAAAATTTTAATTAGATGAAAATAACTTTCGAACTTTTCAAACAGAGATAAGTACAATAGAAACAGCCTCTGAAATTGAACTTTACCTTGGCAAGTAGTCCTCATTATCGATGACAGTACCCCGTCTTTCCACTCCCCTGTAGCCAGATTGTACTCGCCATACAGCTCTCCGAGGGTCAGAGCCTTTGGGTTCATGGCATGAATCTGGACCAGTTCAAACCCGGGCACTTTCTCCCGATGCAGCCGACTCAAGGTTGCGGCCAGCATTTTCCATGACACCGACTTGGCAGTATTGGTGTCGCCAAGAAGGATACTAGAGTGTCGAGAGTTCTGCGTAGCAACAATAGTATATCAAATCTCAGCTCAATTGTTGATATAAATGCGAAGTTAACTGAGTCGTCTGTTACCTTTTCCCCCTAAAGTGAGCAATCTTTGAGATTTTTGGCTTAAGAAGACTTTTCTTTTAGAATGCCTTTTGTAGCAAGAATAAGTTTTAGATGTGGTCAAATAAGATATGATATAACAATCCTTACGAGGATGGAACCGCAGCTGGGGGCTAGACTTTCAATCAATAAATCAAGAAGAATCCTTATTCTAGTTTTTCTGGTGTTTTCAACTTACCTTTGTCTCGTATGTCTGTATAACTTTCAAGAGCGCTGCCCTAGTAGGCTGTAAGCCGACTAGTTTCATTTCAGCTGAAATCGCGGTTTCCAGCATATCGTAATCCAAAGTAGGAATTTCCACTTCCGGAAAAATATCCTGCATGATCCCGTCAAATAAGGGCACGTCTTTAGCGGTCAGACGTGCTACATTCATGTCGCGCATGGCTAATATCACCATCTGAAATGAGATTCAGTTTTAAAGGAGGGGATTCTTCAAGCTTTTAAATTGGTTATTTGAATGAGTTTTTTATTGACTTAAAATGTTCATTGAATTAGTAGCAACATAACATAGGTATTTATTTTTAAATGTCTTGCATACTTTCAGCGATATAGAGCATCAAACTTTCTGATTAGACAAGGAGAGCGCTATAGAAATGTGACGTCACATTTCTTTCTGAACATCATAATTAAATATCTACATTTCAACAACAGTCAAATACCCAATTGTAAATGTTTTAAAATCAATTTCGCCAACCTCTTGTTCTGGCAAGTTTGGGTAAGCACGTCTCTTAACACCAGCGTATCGCAGCAACGCGACCATGGATCGGAGACCAAAGTCATAGTGATCCTGCTTGGATAACTGCTGCATGGCTAACTGATACAATGTGAATACCTGAAACCATTTGATGCCATTTTTTATCTGTCCAAAATACCATATAACCTAGTTCAATATGAAAGTAATTTGGCTAATAAATACCTTCTTGGCATTGACTTTGTAAGCAGTAAAACCGTCGGAGAACAAAGTATTCTCAGCAATAATTAAACAGTCCGGAACGCACATGGCGATTGGTCGGAACATTGATTTGAGATTATCCGGAAGCTCTGTTCGCCCGGCATAACTGGGGAATGGAAAATATATGATTTTGTGCTAAATTCAGGTATCGTAGAGACCTCTAACTTCGCCTGATTAAAAAAACTCAAAATTCAAGAAATATTTAATTACCGAATACAAAAATATATTCCAGGCATCAATTTACAAATAGTATTTGTGAATTTTGACTGTTTCTGATCCAGTCGAACGGTACCAGAAGTTATTACTGAATATTTCATATTAACAACAATTTATGAAATGCAATGCGATTTAAGTACAAATTTTACCACTATACGTATCAACCACCCGTATTAAAAACAAAAACAAAAAGCCTCGATTAGCAAGAATGACCTCAGAATTAGTAACGTCTTGCCCTGACTTGCCATACCAATTTATGGCTGATAAATTAGAGAAAAGCTGGTTTCACGGCTGTCGAAGAAACCCTAATGTAAATACCTGAACCTGAACACACACGAGAGATATTAATAGTTGGATCTTACGGACCAACCAATCCTCGTCGCTGTGAGACGATGTTTTAGCGCCTGCATTCCGAGACCGGCCAGTAAGTACGCGCTTCTCTGACAGCTGTGAAGCCAGCCTTATACCAGGTGCTACAAAGTCCTAAAATGCTCAGCCACTTCCTAACCCAATGCCTATGGATAGAAAGCAGTAACAGCACAGATAACAGCCTACATACCCCGGGTTCATAGTGATGAAGATTCCGCAGTTGGAGTCGAGCTTAATCTCGGCGCCTTCAAAGGTGAACTTCTTCTGGAACTGTGAGAGAGCCAGTAGCACCGCCAGGATCTGCTGAGCGACCACCGAGAGCACCTCGATGTTGATGCGGTTGAACTCGTCGAAGCAACCCCAGCAACCACTTTGGGCTATGCCTGTGGAAAATAATCTGTTGCAGGTGTATATAAGTGCCTTTATAGGCACACCTTGATGTATAAATGGCTTCTTTTTTTACTAAATGGGCTTACTCCTGCCGCCGGGGTCCTAGCATGACCGACAAAACGCGATAGCGCTTGATCCCGTTTATCGGTTAAAAGACGATGGGTATTGACGTTTGAATGTCGATAAATCGCTATATCATGCGATATATTCACGTTTTGGGCGATCATGCTAGGCTTACTGACCTCCATCCCAAAGAAAAAGATAAATTCTAAAATGGAGCGAGTATACCTAGGAGCCTATATTCACTTGCACCTTGAAAAGGTTTAGGTTATAAGTGCTCGGGAATACAGAACCCGGCAGGCACTCCACTTCTTGGCTGTGCTCATGATAAACGAAAACACAGTGCTCTGTGCGTATGTTGGGAATCTCAACCAAGTAGGGATGATAATAACCTGCGGTAAGTCTGGTGACCCGATGGAAGAACGGCTATTTACAACATAACTAACTAATGCTTGTTTCTTTAAGCACTATACAAAAAATATTCTACCAAGATTTGAACCCTAGAGCTTTATTACGAATAGGTACTATAGGTCATATCCGTTAATCTACCCTACAGTCCTTCCTGCTACTTTTCATGGTGGCTCAAGTTGTATGTATGTGTGCTACCCAAAAATACTTACCTGCGAAGCATTGAGCCATAGACTTGTAGTCAAGTTCCGTTGGATCAGTTGGTAACGCCTACCCAGCGAGCAAGTGCTCGCCCCAGGTCTTT
Organism: Crambus lathoniellus; assembly: GCA_949710035.1. Taxonomy (NCBI): domain Eukaryota; kingdom Metazoa; phylum Arthropoda; class Insecta; order Lepidoptera; family Crambidae; genus Crambus; species Crambus lathoniellus. The sequence goes on along the minus strand of OX453306.1, from coordinate 29,507,532 downwards.
CGTTGTCTCCGTCTTGCGGGTGCCCGCGGGCCTCTGGGGCTACTCCTGAGTAAGTAGCTAGGTATATGGCATATTTGCACAAGGTTAGTCATTGACTTGTATTCGAGTCCGTCGGAATTATGCTCTGATCCTAAATTATTCTTAACTTAAAAGCAGACTTTATTATATTATTTTTTAAGTAAATAGGACGTCCTCTCCTCATTCACTTGCTATACCCTGCTGGGTCCATAAATCTATATATATATAAAATCGAGGGGACATAACTCACTCATCACGAAATCTCGAAAACTACTGGACCAATGAAGATGTAATTTGGCAGGAAGGTAGATTATGCCAAGGAGACGTCCACTAAGAACGGATTTTAGGAAACTCCCCCCCTAAAGGGGTAAAATGGGGGGGTAAAGGTTATATGGAACTTCCTCATTAATGGATTTAGAAGCATGAAAATTGGTACGTTGGATACTGGTTACAACTGAAAATAATCTGAGTAAGCAAAGTAAAAAAAACTCCCCCTTAATAGGGTAGAATGGGGAGATAAAGTTTATATGGAACTTCTTCATTTCTGAACTTAGAAGTATGAAAATTGGTATGTTGAATACTGATCACGATTGAAAATTATCTGCGTAAGCGAAGCTAAAAATACTCCCCGATAATGGGGTAAAACGGGCGAATTAAGCTTATTATGGAACTTCCTCATTTCTAAACTTAGAAGCAGGGGGGTGTCACTCCGCAGTTTATGTACGTTCGGCCGGCGCGCCTGCCGGGCAGGCGTATGGCAGAAGGATGCCGCTCGGCTCGTACGCTCCACGTTCACGAGTAAAACAATCGATCATTTCTGTGATTTTTGTGCACCAAACAATGACTACTAAACGTTCGTATAATCCGTATATAAGATACTGTTGTGTTTACGGGTGTAAAAGTAAAAGAAAGAACAAAATAAACAACCAAACCGAACTCGCAAGTCGCTCGCAACCCTAACCAGCGAGCGAGCTGTTTGAGACATTCATAGAAATAGAAACGCTCGCGTGTAGCTATTGGGTACAGTTTTGCTTGCATGCGCGAACTCTAGGTTATTATAACAGTAGGCAAGCGATGACAAAGCAACCGGAATTGGACTTTATTTCCATGCAGAAAGATTTATTTTTATTTGAATGAGCTTGCAGAGTGAGTCTTCTGTGCCTTTGCACTATTATTTATTCTGTGTTAGAAGTATTAAAATTGGTATGTTGGATATTGGTCACGATTGAAAATGATCTGCGTATACGAAGTTATAAAAAAACCCTTAATAGGGTAGAAAGGGGGATTAAGGCTTATATGTAAACTTCATCATTTCTGGACTTAGGAGTATGGAAATTGGTATGAAGGATACTAGGTCATCATTAAAAATGATCTGCGTAGGCAAAATAAAAAAACACCTAATAGGGTAGAAAGGGGGGGGGGGGATAATGTTTATATAGGGTGGGTGGGGTATTAAAGATACGGTTGTGCGGAAGACATGTTTATGGCTCAATCACAACTACTTAAACGGCTAAATTGATCGGGATAATTGAACTCCGGCCGGGAAAATTTCATACGGTTTTTTTAACTCGGGAAAAAGTAAAGTTTTTTTTGCTCACTTTATTCAATGAAGCATGGGTCACATGACAGCTCATTTTCGTGCAAAGCAAACAATGAGTCACACCAACACATCAAAATATGACTATAAAAATTACTGCATTTAATGCGCGAACTCGTGCAAGTACTAATAGTTTTTGTTTCATCGAAATCTGGCCAGGATTTCCAAAGATACAGCGTTGTAAAGTTTCACCAGCTTTTGAAAATTTGCTTTCCTTGCGCGCTATTGCGATGACGTCATGTCGCACTGACATCTCCGTTTGCGGCTGTTGCGGGTGATTTCCGTCTAACTGTACCTACATAGAGTTCGACTGTGCGCAATCTTCGCGCAACTCGTGCGTTTTTGACGCTAGTTACAGTACATTTTCTTCGTTCTAAGGTTATGGTAAATGATTAGTATTCAATTTCGACCGCGCGCAGGCGCACTCTATAACTGTCACCTACTGTCGATACCGAAAGACATTTATCCCACAAACTTATCTGACCCAGTGGTGGAGGCGCCACTAGCAGTATAAAATTATCGAAATGGCTGTCAGTGTTTAGGGTGCATATTTAACTACCAAGTCAGTTAAGGTTGTAAGTACATTTTGTTTTGACGGTTGCTATATGTATTGACAGAATCCCGCCTGCCATTACGAAAGTTGATTTAATTTATTATTCACGAAAATAAAACATCATTTGAAGGTGTTTTTTCACATGGGCTCAATACAAAATAACTTAAACATTTCATTGATCGACTATAAGAAAAATAAACCGTGAAGAAAAATAAAACCGTGAGAGCGCAACTATATAGCCAAAGGATTCTATGTAGGTGTACGGAAGTGCGACGTGACGTCACACGTTAATGCCATTGGTTCACCCAAACTTTCCTCGGAGGCCGTACTTTAACGTTTAATATCTCAGTCATTTTTGAAGATAGGAAAAAAATAAAAACAGATTCTTTTTTCTCGAGTTACATATTTTTTAGATATGCTGATAATAAAAATCATTGGTGTGACTCATTCTTTATGCATTGGAATAATACTCAAGAAAATCAGTTTAACACATTTTTTTTAAAGTATTGACTTGATTTTTTGCATTTTGGTAGTTCAAGAGTAGTAGAATGTCCGAATAATATTCATACGATAGTAGCTCCTGTTTGTCTAGGTATCGTTCGTTACCTTCTTATGCCTAAACCACGGGTAGCGTGCTCGGCCTGCGATCGATGAGGTTATGTTACTTTTGCAGTGGTCTATCATGGGATTGCTGTTAAAACTTACCGCCTCCGCTTTACCGCCGCTTTACCGCCTCTGTGGTCTAGTGGTTCACACCACCGATTTCAGACCAAGAGGTCCCGGGTTCGATTCCCAGTGGGGGTACATATTGTATTCGGTTTGGTTGGTGGTAGGACTTGTTCTTAGTCCGCCTGGCTAGCTACCACCATCTTATCTAAGTCTGACGCCATAACAATGATGTTTTCAGCATTATTGTGTTCCGGCAATTAGAGATAAGATAGCCAGTTCCTCAGTGATTGAGGATTCCGGGAGTAGTGCGCTTCCATCTTCAGCCTTATCACCACTTAACATCAGGTGTGATGAAGGCTAAGTGCTACCCCGTTGTGGATAAAAAAAAAAAAAAAAAAATATATCGTGCTTCGGAGGACACGATAAGCCGATGTTTCTGGCTGCATTTGGATTGGTTAGTACACCATAACTTCAATGGGCCCGTGTGAAAGGTTATGGCCCATTCTCCTTATCCATCTATATGAAGGCCTATGCCCCAGCAGCGAGGACATTAAAATAGATTGATGATGGTACTGATGAGGCCTTAGAGAATGCCTCTTTACCTACTTTTTGACACAAAATTTTGCGATGTAGTACTCGCGGACGTAGTCGCGGCCGCCGGCCATTCATATTCCTATTTCTACTATCCTTACTATTATTATAAATGCGAAATTGTATATGCTCACGTCAAAACGGCTGAACCAGTTTTGATGAAATTTGGAATGGAGATAGTTTGAGACAGTGCTTCCGGGTGCTCCTACTAATTACTCCTACTGATAGGATCACCGGGACACCCGTGTCCTGATGCTAGGAAGGACATACCTAGGCAAATTGTAACCGCGGGAATAAGGCTCATTTCCATGGTAAAATAAGTTTTAGCTCGGGCAAAGCTGTAGAATATAATTGGTATTTAAGGCGATAGTTTGAGTTCATGGGAAGAATGATGTTTAGAATAGAGACAGTTTAAGGCCCTGGAAAGGACATATTTTACTTTTTACCGCGGGAAATCTCATTGTATGGAAAAATCACTGTAAGCGCGGGCTAATTTGGGGGCAGAAATTGGTATTTAAGTAAATAATTTGAGACCCTGGCATAATATCATATTTCCACGGGAAAATCAATAAATAGGTATTATTTGTTTGTCCGTCTTTCACGTCCAAACGGAGTAACGGATCGATGTGATTTTTGGTACGGGGGTAGATTGGGAGCTGGAGACATAGTTTATCCCGGAAAATATTACATTCCATCAGGATAATGTCGTGTAGTACACGCAGGCGAAGCCGCGGGCGGAAAGCTAGTGTTCTTATATAAAATAACACCTTATGTAATCACTTTATGGTATGCAAATAAATTTGAATTGAATTGAATTGAACAGTTGGTAACGCTTACCCAGCGAGCCAGTGCTCGCCCCAGGTCTTTCGTTGTCTCAGTCTTGCCAGTGCCCGCGAGCCTCTGGGGCTACTCCTGGGTAAGTAGCTAGGTACATGGCTGATTCTTGCACAAGGTACTTGACAATTACCTGCGAAGCACTTAGCCATTGACTTGTAGTCGAGTCCGTCGGAGCGGTTGGTGACGACGCCAACGACCCAGCAAGCAAGTCGCCCCAGGTCTTTCGTTGTCTCAGTCTTGCCTGTGCTCGCGGGCCTCTGGGGCTACTCCTGGGTAAGTAGCTTTGCACCAGGTACTTAAGAATTACCTGCGAAGCATTTAGCCATTTACCTGTAGTCGAGTCCGTCGGAGCAGTTGATGACGACGACCCAGCGAGCAAGTGCTCGCCCCAGGTCTTTCGTTGTCTCCGTCTTGCGGGTGCCCGCGGGCCTCTGGGGCTACTCCTGAGTAAGTAGCTAGGTATATGGCATATTTGCACAAGGTTAGCCATTGACTTGTAGTCGAGTCCGTCGGAACAGTTGGTAACGCTTACCCAGCGAGCCAGTGCTCGCCCCAGGTCTTTCGTTGTCTCAGTCTTGCCGGTTCCCGCGAGCCTCTGGGGCTACTCCTGGGTAAGTAGCTAAGTATATGGCATATTGCACAAGGTAGTAGGGTACTTGACAATTACCTGCGAAGCACTTTGCCATTGACTTGTAGTCGAGTCCGTCGGAACAGTTGGTAACGACGACCCAGCGAGCGAGTGCTCGCCCCAGGTCTTTCGTTGTCTCCGTCTTGCCGGTGCCCGCAGGTCCTTGGGGGCTGCCCCCTCGGAACAGATGCAGCGCCGTCGTCAGCGTTATGTAGCATCTATAGGATAATAAGTCCTGGCTAACATGGTATTATAACAGAGAGATGGGGTAAGCTAGGTGATTACCTACCTGTAGGTGTATGGTATCGCTACTTTCGGTGTACGGTAAGGAAATAATAAATTATCACCGAATGTTAAACGATCAGATCTAATGTGCTTGATTTTACATACCTACCGAATACGTAAATTATTTCATTTGATTTAATTGGATATCATTCAGCGCATGTAAGTACTTGATCATGTTTTGAAAATGTTTTAATTACAAATGAGAGCTCTATGTTTCGGGTTCAATGCAAGTAGGTATATCAATCTGTGGGCAAATGCTGCTCATGACGATTTCAACAAAGCTTCGAATTTTACTGGTAACATATTTTAGCAATATTTACCGATCCGTAAGAGGGGTGATGACGAGCCGACCGGAGTTGCCGATATACTCGTACGTGTAAATGGAATTCGTGTTGGTCTGTTTGATGTAACAGTCTTCGCGCTCCCGGTCCCAGTAGAACTTCAGCTGGGAGAACCACTCGAACGCACTGACGTGCATGCACCCTAGATATTAAATCAATGTTAACTGTGCGACTAACCGTCGCACGGTGATCAATTTTTAACTTTTAGGTGTAGAAAAATTTTTTTTTTCAAAATGTCAGTATCTAGTTTAAAAAAATATTAACATCTGTTTTGGAACACCTTCTAGCATGCTTTAAGTAGGTACTGTAATTTAACAGTCAGAAGTTACTTTATCATTGCGATTTTAATTGTCAAAGTTATTAGCGAATCAATTGTTTTGTTCATCTTATTTTATTATTTTCCGCGCGCAATCAAATAGTGTTTTGATAATAATTACTTGCGAGGTGGATGAAATAAAAATTGTGCATTTTGCTAAAGGTATGTCTAACATTTTGAGCGTTTTTATTTACGTTTTGCATTTTCCAAATTGTCTTTTCACTGTGCGTCACCGCACACGATCCACACGCGACAGCCACAAACGCCGCTATAGTGTAGTCAATGAAGCTAGTTGACCCCCACAGTAATTCCTCAGTCAGAAAAAACTTTATATCATGATAAAGTATTAATAAATTAAAAGTATGGTATAAATTTCCAAAAAATGATAATAATAGAAGATTAGGTATTTTTTAATGAAAGTCTTATTTCATTGATATCTTTTTTAGGAAAAATGCTCCGTCAAAATTTTCGTAACCGGACATATTCATGCAACGTATAAAAACAAAAATATGAAATACCCAAAAAAATATCCCAGCAGAAACACCAAATTTTAATAAAACAAAATGGGGTGACTTGGACTGAAAAATGTCTCTGTCGAACTTTTTAACGGAATTATACCATTTTGCCAAGCATACTCATGTTTGAAAAAAGTTTTGGATTTTCATCAAGTATCACATACTAGTTTAAATAACTCATTTGGTAAAATAAATTTGGACTGAGAAATTACTCGGTTCAATATATAAACAGATTTGTATATTTATGTATAAATACCTAACTTCCGTGTGAGTATTTTTTTGGATAATCATTTAAAAGTTTATGGCTCATGCTATTTTATAACTCAGCAAAGTTTCATCGACTGAGGGATTAGTGTATGGGTCTCCATACAAAGAATCTGTTCATTGCCTACACTACTAATTGAAGCTAGAAGAAGAAACAAGTGACGTCTAGCGGCAGCAGCGAGCGTCGACCGTGTGCGGCGAGTTCATATAAAATAAGAAAGAAAGAAAGAAAGAAAGAAAGAAAGAAATAAAGTTTATTCGACTAAAACATACAAACAAGGTTGTTTGTTGTTTTAGTGTGACGCTGATTTTCAGGTGGGTCCAAGATTGTCCATGGTCCAAATGTATGAAAACTTCAGGAAATAGGTCAATGGCGGCGTTTTGTGGTTGTGATCGGTGGCCCATGTGCGGAGAGGCAGATTTCGATCAACTTTACCACGAGATAACGCCTCATGAACTAAAACAAAACTAAAACATACACCGACTGACTTCTTTTGAAACGGATTCATGAAATGTTTCGATCTTACATCAGCCTGCCTAGCATGACCACCATTATATCACGCGATATGATATAGCACGTCATGCTGTCTTGCATGACGTGCTACACCTTGGTGGGGTAAGCAAGACAGCATTACGTCTATGATTACGTGCTACATCATATCGCGTGATAAAAGCCGCTCGAATGCTAGGCCGGCAGAAATGACAGGAAGCGATAAGAAATAAGAGCGCACCTTATTCGCTCGGCCGTTTTTTACCTAGGTACAGTCGCCAGCACGTCAGGTTACTACAAACTGTCAAATTTCTTTAAATAAAATTCAACCTTATCTCCAACAGAAAGAGTTCAGTTTCAATTAATAAATTTTGACATTTTGTAGTAACCCGACGTGCTAGCTGGCGACCGTACCTTTGGTTTTGTACCTAGTGGTATTGTTGAACTTGAGAGCTCTATTGTGAAAAACGAAATATATGTAGCTTACTTCCGCAAAAAACACAAAATGCAAGATGCACCTCCCGCCCGCCCGCAAAAAATTGCACATGCACACCACGAAAACACCAGTGCACAATACCTGCATCTAGCAAGACAGCAATACACCTTGCACCGTCGCCGATTAGACTACTTACTCTACAAGTGGGGAGTAAGACGCGATAAATACGGTGTTGGTAGGCGCCCGCGCCGGAGCTCATTTGATGTTGGTTTTTCGCACGAACTAGCACGAACTATCTCCTGAGGATGCCCCGGGTTGGGACGAAACACATGTAGAGTAGTCTAATCGGTGATGGTGCAAGGTGTATTGCTGTCTTGCTAGATGCAGGTATTGTGCACTGGTGTTTGCGTGGTGTGCATGTGCAATTTATTGCGGGCGGGCGGGCGGTGCATCTTGCATTTTGTGTTTTTTGCGGAAGTAAGCTACATATATTTCGTTTTTCACAATGGTTAGGGACTTCCGCCAAGTGACGCCTGATTCAATTAAAAAAAAGTTGAGAGCTCTATTCTCATTAGCGATGCGATAGTAGGTAGCGACGTGGTAGCGACGAAAGCGACAACCGGCAGTCAACATTCCTAGCCCTATCGCACATCTCACATAACCATGTGAGATGTGAGATAGGGCTAGGAATGTTGACTGCCGGTTGTCGCAACCGCGATTGCTACGTGGGTCAGGCCGTAGATTTTGCCACATTCGAGGGTACAAAAGTCTCCGCCTCATATAATTTTAAATATAGTGCTCTTAGAAATTTCTCAATCTTATCATCGTGTTTCCTAAGAAATAGCAAACCAAGGCAGATATAGATATTTGGATAAGTTTATAGATTTGGAAAACTATTTGACATTTCCCTCCCAAAAGTGACGGATTTTTTATAAAAACCGCGAATCCGCATTGGTAGGTGTACATCGATAAAATTATCATTTTTTAACTTATTGATGAGCTGTTTGATTTGACGTTATAAAATAATAATAAGGTTGCCATTCCTTTAATATCTTTGCGTATTTCCTAAGAAAAAAGATAAATTTTCGGCAATAAGTTTTTTTTTTAAAAACCATTTCTTTGCGCTACTTACATTGCGCAACTATTTTCACTCATTTTATGGTTTTAAAACATTTATTAAGATTTTGTTTGAGTGCTGGCATCACCAAAGTAACGTATTCTATGGTCAATACAGCGTTGACGACCATATTTTTTGTCATTTCGGTGTCAACGGTGTCAACTCCGACCAAAGTGAAAAGTGTCGTCAACTTTGCCGAGTGCATTTTTTGAGATTTCAAGGTAAGTTTTTGATTAAAACTTATAATTGTTGTTGCGCATGGTTTAATTAGATGTGTGTGATCTGTATATGTTAAATTAGCCTTGTAAAATAGTATATTTTAAGAGTAATAATCGATTTCATTTGCGCCTCGGTTCCGCAAAACAGTCTTTATGCCACTTTGCGATACCGGTTGCGTAGAAATTGCGCCACTTATTTTACGCTATTGAATAATAGTGCATGCACACAAGGTTTTCAAGTGTTTTTATTATTTTGAAATTACTTTTAGCTGTAATTTCGCTAAAAAAACATGACTAGCATTACTTACTATTAATTGATTTGTTAGCTTTTATTAATATTCTATAAGTACAGGGTATTCGGCAGAACGTTAAACATACGAAAATAGGGGTAGGTGCGGTGGTCTGCTACCTAACCAGCCCCATTGATTTTACCTAGGTCCAAAGTTTTTTTTATTTTGTATTTTATACGTTTTTGGAATTTCGTCAGTTTCATACTTTTAAACCCATCTAACTTTTTTTCTTTATTGACAGATCTATTTTTTTAATTATTTTTGGCATCTTAATGGTTGGCAGGTCCTTTTAAAAGTGATAGGTACATCAAGCAAGTTGTTGCTAGAGTCAAAGTAGTGGACTCTTCAAACATTGGAAAGGTTTGAAATAAATTTTAAAGTTGTATTATATTTATATTTATAATTTATAATAAATACCTTCATCTAACAAATTAAATGTATTTTTTTTGTAAATTGAAGAAATCATACATACTTACTAGTTTTTGTCATCCTGTTTAACTTTTCATTGTGTGCAATTTATAAAAAAGTATTACTCATAGGTACAATTATTGTTAATTACTAGCTTTCCGCCCGCGGCTTCGCCCGCGTGTACTACACAACATTATCCTGATGGAATGTTATATTTTCCGGGATAAATTATGTCATTCTCCAGCTCCCAATCTACCCCCGTACCAAAAATCACATTGATCCGTTACTCCGTTTGGACGTGAAAGACGGACAAACAAATAATACCTACTTATTGATTTTCCCGTGGGAATATGATTTTAAAATCCTTGCCAGGGTCTCAAATTATTTACTTAAATACCAATTTCTGCCCCCAAATTAGCCCGCGCTTAAAGTGATTTTTCTTACAATGAGATTTCCCGCGGTAAAAAGTAAAATATGTCCTTTCCAGGGCCTTAAACTGTCTCTATTCTAAACATCATCCTTCCCATGAACTCAAACTATCGCCTTAAAAAATACCAATTCCAATCTACAGCTTTGCCCGAGCTAAAACTTATTTTGCCATGGGAATGAGCCTTATTCCCGCGGTTACAATTTGCCAATGTCCTTCCTAGCATCAGGACATATGTGTCCCGGTGCTCCTATCAGTAGTAATTAGTAGGAGCACCCGGAAGCACTGTCTCATACTATCTCCATTCCAAATTTCATCAAAATTGGTTCAGCCGTTTTGACGTGAGCATATACAATTTCGCATTTATAATAATAGTAGGGATAGTAGAAATAGGAATATGAATGGCCGGCGGCCGCGACTACGTCCGCGAGTAGGTACCTACTACATCGCAAAATGTTGTGTCAAAAAGTAGGTAAATATGCATTTTCTAAGGTCTCATCTGTACCATCATCAATCTATTTTAATGTCCCCGCTGCTGGGGCACAGGCCTTCATATAGATGGATAAGGAGAATGGGCCATGACCTTCCACACGGGCCCATTGAAGTTATGGTGTACTAACCAATCCAAATGCAGCTAGAAACATCAGCTTATCGTGTCTTCCAAAGAACGATATATTTTTTAACAGCAATCCCATGATAGACCATTGCAAAAGTAACATAACCTCATCGATCGCAGGCCGAGCACGCTACCCGTGGTTTAGGCATAAGAAGGTAACGATACCTAGACAAACAGGAGCTACTATCGTATGAATAATATTCGGACATTCTCCTTCTCTTGAACTACCAAAATGCAAAAAATCAAGACAATACTTTGCTAAAAAATGTGTAATCTGATAAATTTTTATTCTAATGCATATAGAATTGTTTGCTTTGCACGAAAATGAGCTGTCATGGGACCCATGCTTCATTGAATAAAGTGAACAAAAAAAACTGTATCCCAAGGGAACTGTACTATTTTCGAGTTCAAAACCGTATGAAATTTTCCCGGCCAGAGTTCAATTATCCCCTTTCTACCCTATTAGGTGTTTTTTTTATTTTGCCTGCGCAGATCATTTTTAATGATGACCTAGTATTCTTTATACCAATTTCCATACTCCTAACTCCAGAAATGAGGAAGTTTTCATATAAGCCTTAATCCTTTCTACCCTATTATGGGTTTTTTATAACTTCGCATACGCAGATCATTTTCAATCGTGACCAGTATCCAACATACCAACTTTCATACTTCTAAGTTTAAAAATGAGGAAGTTCCATATAAGCTTAATCCGCCCGTTTTACCCCATTATCGGGGAGTTTTTTAACTTCGCTTACACAGATAATTTTCAATCGTGATCAGTATTCAACATACTAATTTTCATACTTCTAAGTTCAGAAATGAAGAAGTTCCATATAAACTTTATCTCCCCATTTTACCCTATTATGGGGGAGATTTTTTTACTTTGCTTACTCAGATCATTTTCAGTCATAACCAGTATCCAACGTACCAATTTTCATGCTTCTATATCCATTAATGAAGAAGTTTCATATAACCTTAACCCCCCCATTTTACCCCTTTAGGGGGGGAGTTTCCTAAAATCCGTTCTTAGCGGACGTCTCCTAGGCATAATCTACCTTCCTGCCAAATTACATCTTCGTTGGTTCAGTAGTTTTCGAGATTTCGTGATGAGTGAGTTATGTCCCCTCAATTTTATATATATAGATTAATTAAACATACTTACATACCAACATCGTGTTTCTTTTTCTAGTGTGATGCAATACCTCTTGTTAGTACATGTTTGTTAAATAAAATCACATCAATGTACGTGCTCCTTAATAATCTTGCGCTACCATTTTGCGCCACTTTGTGCGACCGACTCGTAGAAAATTTTGAGTCACCATTGCGCTATTTGTGGCAAAATCTACGGCCTGACCCACGTAAAATTAAATCACGAATTAAATTCGTAAGCCCCGTCACTTTCACTCGATTCTGTCATGACTGGAGAGCGAGAGGAAAGTAAGTACCTATATAACTGTTCAGGATATGAACAAATAAAATACTGTTTTATATGATTTAGTTAGCTTTATCCAAAGTTCAGTCGTTTCATGTACATGAACAAGTTTTATAAAATTTTGAAAGGTAAGATAGATATGTAAAAACGTAATGGCGACCGGTAGCTCGCCGAAGATAAAAGTGCGACGCAGGCGCCGCCGCCGCGCCGTGCGGCGGCGGGCGGCGACCTCAGAGCAATGAGTAAAGCGCGGAGAGTGGAGACTATCTTCCGTCCGCCCGCGCCCGCACCTCCGTCGTCGTCTTAGTGATGAGGGCCGGAACATAACGTCGTTCGGCATTCAATACCGCGAATACGACATTAGTCAAATTTTACAGGAGACAAAAAAAACTTCGTAAATTGTACTGTACACCTACTATAAATTTAAAATTATGTTATTTGAACTAAAATTATATCTTATCATTGGGTGCAACACATTTTTTTCGTTTTAAGCTAGTATTTGCAAGTGTAAGTCACATTCGCGGTTTTATTCAATTACTTTTGGTCATATTCCTATCATATTCGCGGTTATGTTATATATGATTTATTGAAAACCCAACAGATTTAATTTTTTGTGAACAATTTTGGGAAGTATCTATTTAAATTTAATCATCATCATCATCATGTCAGCCGAACGACGCCCACTGCTGGGCATAGGCCTCCCCCAAGGATCTCCACAACGATCGGTCCTGCGCCGCCCGCATCCAGCGGCTTCCCGCGACCTTGACCAGATCGTCGGTCCACCTTGTAGGGGGCGGCCTGCCCACGGAACGTCGTCCGGTACGCGGTCGCCATTCGAGAACCTTTCCGCCCCAACGGCCATCAGTTCTCCGCGCTATGTGTCCCGCCCACTGCCACTTTAATGATGCAATCCTTCGAGCGATGTCGGTCGTTTTAGTTCTCCTGCGGATCTCATCATTTCTGATTCGATCGAGCAGGGAAATACCAAGCATCGCTCTCTCCATTGCTCGCTGGGTGACTTTGAGCCTTCTTATGAGTGAGTCCCATAGTAAAAGACCACGTCTTAGTTCCATAGGTCATTACTGGCAACACACACTGGTCAAAGACTTTCGTCTTGAGACATTGAGGTATTTCGGACGCGAATATATGCCGGAGCTTCCCAAACGCTACCCATTCGAGCTGGATTCGACGAGAGATCTCTTTCTCAAAGTTGGACTTACCTAACTGGACCGTCTGTCTTAGGTAAACATAGTGGTCAAAACTTCGAGTGTAATGTTCCCAACATTAACTGGAGCGGGTGCAACATGGGCATTGAACATGATTTTCGTCTTGTCCATGTTCATCTTAAGACCCACTCTTTGCGAAGCATTACCGAGATCTTCGAGCATTGTGTTCAGGTCTTCCAAGGTCTCAGCCATAAGAACTACATCATCGGCAAACCGTAGGTGTGTTAGGTACTCGCCATTGATGTTGATGCCGCATCCTTTCCAGTCCAGCAGCTTAAAAATATCCTCCAACGTAGCTGTGAACAGTTTGGGAGAGATGACATCTCCCTGTCTCTCACTCGCTGTAGTTGGATAGGATTAGAGCTCTGGTTCTGTAATCGGACCGACATGGTGGCGTTTTGGTATAAGTACCTCAGCACCTCGATGTACCTGTAGTCTATTTGGCACCTCTGGAGAGACTGCAGCAATATCCTTATAGTAAGATCTAATTAAAGCAATCAACAGTCTTGTTATAGGAAAATTATGAAAATCTTACGATATTAATATAATTTGTAGATGGTTTGGTGCTAACCAAGTTATTGAAAATGAAGGTATTAGAAAAAAACGACCTGTCTCACAACTAGCTCCGATGGGACACGACCCACGACCTTTCACTGTCCGGGCGAATGCTCTAAACACTGACGACGACGACTCCGTAGCTCAATGGTTAGAGCATTCGCCCGGACAGTGAAAGGTCATGGGTTCGAGCCCATCGGAGCTAGTTGTGAGAGGGGTAGTTTTTTATTAATACGTTTATTATTTTATATATCTTATTATTTTTATATAAGTTAATTAATCTTTTTGTAGCAAATTATCATAATATGCAATTGCAAACATTCATGTGAAATACTTGTGTTATATTATAATGCTTCAAACAGGAAAAACTACGGAAGAGTCTTGCACTCGCGATTGCTATGGGGCGGCAATGAGAAACTGGCACGTTCGCGGTTTTGTTGGCGGGAAATTAGGTTCGCGGTTTTGACCGACTTAAATATAACAGGATTGGAGTAAGTTTCAGCCAAAATTTAAATGTAGGATCGCGTATTTGTACGATTAGAATCAAATAAAACAAAAAAAAAAAATTCGTAAAAATGTCACGTTCGCGGTATTGAATGCCGAACGACGATAACGAAGTTTCGCATTTTGCGTTTCAGAGTAGGGCCCTCAGGTATGGTACGGAAATATTGTGATAATATTGAACGCTTTGTTTGGCGTCGGCTGCTGTATGTAAGCACTGTATTGGCGTCCCAATAAGCTGGGAGCCTTTATACAGGATGACTTTGAAGTCGTTATCATCCTTAACATACCTAGGTAAGTACTATGATATAGGTAGAGTCCTTTTCCCAAATACGAGGCAAATCCAAGAAGGAAAATTAGTTTTTTTAATCCCTCAAAAATTATGTAAAATAAGTACTCAGTAATTCATCACTTGAACAAATGAAAATATCTAAAAACTAGCTTTTCGCTCGCGGTTACGCCCCCGTGGACTACACAGCTTTATCCCGCGGGAATGTGATATTTTTCCGCGATAAAAAGTAGCCTATGTTGCTCACCAGGCTACAATACAAAGTATCTGTGTTCCAAAGATCGGCCAAATTCGTTAAGTAGTTATTGCGTGAAAGAGTAGCAAACATCCATAGGTAGGTACTCACAAACTTTCTCATCCTACTAATATTATAAAAAATCGGCCAACTGCGAGTCGGACTCGCGCACGAAGGGTTCCGTACCATTATCTATAGGTCACGTTTGTTGTATGGGAGCCCCCCTTAAATATTTATTTTATTTTAATTGAATTATTTATTTTTAAAGTTTATATAGGTACCTACAACACTTAAGTATATCTATTCTGTGCTACAACTAAATATTCTGTGAACGTTTCAAGCGTATATCGTCGCCGTTATTGATATCGAGCAAAAAACGGCAAAAAATCACGTTTGATGTATGGGAGCCCCCCTTAAATACTTATTTTATTTTAATTATTTATTTATAATTTGAATATACAACTACCTACATATTCTGTGAACATTTGAAGCGTCTACCTGTTGCCATTAATATTGAGCAGAAAACGGCACGGTTTGTTGTATGGGAGCCCCCTTTAAATATTTATTTTATTATGTTTTTAGGTTTTATTTGTTGTTGTAGCGGCAACAGAAATACATCATCTGTGAAAATTTCAACTCTCTAGCTATCACGGTTCATGAGATACAGCCTGGTGACAGACAGACGGACAGCGTGATGGCGTAAGTCTCAGTAATAGGGTCCCGTTTTTACCCTTTGAGTACGGAACCCTAAAAAATGGATGTGTGGATGTTTGTTACTCTTTCACGCAAAAACTACTGAACGGATCTGGATGAAATTTGCAACTGAGATAGATTATAGGCTGGAATAACTCATAGGATACTTACTTTTTATCCCGATATTCCTACGGGAACGGAAACCACGCGGGTGAAACCGAGGCCGGCCGATAATTTATAATACTAGTATAGGAAGGAATAACTACTTTAGCTCACCCATCTTATACATCCTATCGACAGTATCCCTGGAATGGATCTCTATGACGCACAGCGCATTAACTTTGGCTCGCAGAATCTTGGCGATGTCCTTTCTGGACATCATCTGCAGTGTGGTCAATATCTGGTTCTGCTTTTTTCGAAGCTTCTTCAATGGCTTCTTCTCGCCCATTATCTCGCAACGGCACAGGGTGCGAGTGCATTCGGATGTCCATTGGATCTATATTTATACGTAATTAACTAAATAATTACTAAATCGTATCTTACAGTCTCTACACACGTTCCTATCCGACCGCCGAACGTGTGTAGAGCACTCGTCCGACCGACTTGGTCTGCGCAGCCCAAATCGGAACGTGTGCAGCGTAGTCGTCCGACCGATATGGTCTGCGATTAGGGTTGCCAACTTATTTTTACAAAAGAAAAGTATATAAAGGTCGGAAAAGAAAAATAAACAGTATTTTAGAAAAACGAGCAGTATTTTATTGTTTTTAATGTTTTGTTGTTTTGAAGACATATTTATTTGTGCTTCTCGCACAACTTATCAATTTTGAGTCATTTTGGAAAGCTTCGTAAGCATCATTACTGCAGAACTATGGATAACAGTGACGTTTGCTGAAAACAGTATATTTGTAAATTTTTTTTTTGTTTAACAGTAAAAAGTATAATGTAGTGAAAAACAGTATAATACTGTTTTTAGCAGTATAGTTGGCAACCCTATCTGCGAAGCCCAAATCGGAACGTGTGTAGCGTAGTCGTCCGACGGAAATATTCCGATCTGTCCCCCTCCTCTGTCCCCATGGGGTGACAGAACGGACAAAAAAGTTTGATCTGTCCCCCTGTTACCGATGAGGGGACAGTTCGAACTTTAGTCACCTCGTTAATGTTTTATCTGTCCCCCTATCGGTATTAGGGGGACAGATCAAACTTTTTTATTCCTGTTTGTCCCCCATAGAATTAAATATATAAAATAATTATTATTTATATTTTATTATTTTTATTTATGTTTTTAAAAGTAATGCAACCTTCTATTAAATAAAAGACAAAATGGTTTCGGTTTATAATCACCTTTATTTATATAAGTTATTAACATTTCTTTTATTTCTCTAATAATTATCAGTTTCAAATATTTACTTTTAGCTTATTAGTCCAGGTTTCATTTTGTAGTAACTAGGTAAGAAGTCAAATCAGAAGACTGATTTTTAATACAATGTCTACCTACTGTGATTTATATTTATAGCAAGGTTTTATGTTGATTGATAGATAAATATTCGTGGTGTTATAATAGGTTTAAATATGGATATTTGTATCTTAATAAGACGGATTGTGTAATATGTACCTTTCGTGATTTATGAGACTGATAATTATTAGAGAAATAAAAGAAATATTTATAACTCTTAGAATAATAACACCTAGAAGCCGCGTCTGAACCAAAATACAAGCGTAAACGCGTGCCATCTTCATTATCCTTGTGTGCGTAAGCTGTATGTTTCTACGCTCATCTAACGCACACAAAATATGGCTTCAGTGTAACCATCATCGGGCGCTTACCCACGAAAAATGGGAAAACGTGCTGCTTTGTTATGCGATGATTTGTCATGTGTTTGTTATGATGATACATAAAGATGAATATGATTATACTAATAAGAATATTACCTACGTGTTTTTAAAATAACAGCAAATTAACCATTAGTCTTATGATGAATGCCACCGTTCAATGCGTTTAAATTTAAATGCCTGTATGATAAATTCACATTAAGACGCATCTTTTGTGAGATACATTTTCGCGAAACATTTACACAAAACGTTAACAAACCATTAAAATCATAGACAAAATTGTGGGACAAAATAGTAATAATGGTGAGATTTAGCAAAATAGATAATTATGAAAATGTACTTATACCGTTTTTTTTATTGTAAAATTATGACGGCTGACATCCCTCGCCTATTCAAAGACAATAATTTTCGTATACCTATTATGTTTCAACTAAAACCAAGTATGATGCAAGTAATAGGATATTTGAATTACGATTAGACGGATGTTTGAAATTTTATTTGATGCAGTAAAGTATCCCTAATAGAGTATTGAATGGCCAGAATCACTAGATAAATGACGAATAAAATAAATGCTAAATTATTTTCATAGATCTAAAGCTGGCCATTGACGGTAAAATTTTCCTAAAACTGTGGCGTAAAACTCCGGCGTCAATCCAAAATTTGATCGTGAATGTCGAATCGTCACTCCAGAGTTTTAACTGACGACGCGCCACGCAATCGCGTCAGTTCGATCGCTGCGCCCGCCCGCGGTGGTGCGGTGGTCGAGCGTGCTGCGGTGGTGCTGCGTATGGTTTTTGGTATAAAGGATAAAAACCTATTACTAAGACTCCGTTGTCCGTCTGTCTGTCTGTCACCAGGCTGTATAACATGAACCGTGATAGCTAGACAATTATTGTTTAACAGATGATGTATTTCTATTGCCGCTATAACAACAAATACCTAGGTACTAAAAACAAAACAGAATAAAATTAATATTTAAGGGGGGCTCCAATAAAGTAAACGTGATTTTTTGCCGTTTTTTGCTCGATATTAATAATGGCAATAGGTAGACGTTTTAAGTATTTTCAGAATATTTAGTTGTACTTATAGGTACTCACTTTAAAAATAAATAATTAAAATAAAATGAAGTTCATATTTAAGGAGGGTTCCCCTACAACAAACGTGATTTTTTTCTGTGTTTTGCTCGATATTAATAACGGCAATAGGTAATACGTAATACGCTTGAAATATTCTCAGAATATTTAGTTGTATACCCACTTTAAAAATAGATAATTACCTATATTAAAATAAAATTCATATTTAAGGGGGGCTCCCATACAACAAACGTGATTTTTGTCGTTTTTTGCTCGATATTAATAACGGCAACATGTAGATGCTTAAAATATTTAGTTCTATTTCTTATTCGGAATCAGAATCCTTTTTTTTCTTGACAAAAATAAGTAGTACACGATGAGTACACGTCTTTCAACAGCCCGGCCGGTCGAAAACTGAAGAGCCGGCGTCACGCCAGTCAGTGGGGAAATCTAGTTGGCTTAAAACCATTTGGAGTGACGCCACAGTTTTACGCCACAGTTTTAGGACAAAACTGATCGTCAATGTCCAGCTTTATAACTAATGATCGGATAATCGGATGCATATTTACCTAAAGTTTAGGTGTTAGCTGTTATGGAACTCACTTTTGTATCGAATTTTTTAAAATAAATAGCTCATGCTAAAGACATCGTTTCCACACCATGTTACATTCGCGAATTTTCTGAAATCCCGGGATTTATATTAAACAAAAACGTGTTTTAAGAAGCCGCTTCTATAATTTCCTAACTAAATATTAACTATAGGTAAATATGCATCCGATTATCCGATCTCTACTTATAACACAAACATTTAGTAGCAAATTAAACCAACCAACTTAAAACATCACTGTGTGCAATTTTTTTCCAACAACTAGCAACACTGTATAGTGATATATTATATGTTTCAAATTATTTGTTTTTTATAGGAAAAACAAATAATGAATCCTGCTGGAGTAAAGGTTCTCTAGCAGTAGTATTTGTTTTTTGTCGATTTACCTACAGAAAATGTAGAAAATGTGAGTACCTACACTACATACTACATACCACTACTTTTCTACTTTCACTATTATTCTGTTTTTCTGAGTTGCTAGAACACTTATTTCTAGTGCAAACAGTCATTTTGAATTATTTTTCGTGAGCTGTGTTCGACATAACGTGACTTTGAGCACTGACAGCGCGCGGAACGAACTGAGCCAGATATAGCTTAGTTTTAGTTGCACGTTTTTCGTGCTTGCAATGGGTTTCGAGGTGTTATTATTCTAAGTTATAACTTATATAAATAAAGGCGATTATAAACCGAAACCATTTTGTCATTTATTTGATAAAAGGTTGCATTACTTTTAAGAACATAAATAAAAATAATAAAATATCTAATAATAATTTTATAAATTTAATTCTATGGGGGACAAACAGGAATAAAAAAAGTTTGATCTGTCCCCCTAATACCGATAGGGGGACAGATAAAACATTAAGGAGGTGAGTAAAGTTCGAACTGTCCCCTCATCGGTAACAGGGGGACAGATCAAACTTTTTTGTCCGTTCTGTCACCCCATGGGGACAGAGCAGGGGGACAGATCGGAATATTTCGTCCGTCCGACGGAACGTATGTAGATGCTATTAGATTTTAGGCGCTACTTGCCGTCCACTAGCGCCGCCAATTCGTTTATTTTTATTATACGTAAACCAGATCAATATTTAAAAAGGAAACAACCATGCCCTCTTCAATTGTCTCTAATATTTTTTGAGTAACTCTTCAACAATTTTCATCCTTTCTGTAAGTTTTAAAATGGTTTTAAGCCAAAAGTGGCCACTTTCGGTTTAAAACCATTTTAAAACTAGTACAAAGAATAAAAAATATTAAAGAGTTATTAAAAAATATTAGGAGACAATTTAAGGGTAAGGCTCATATTTTTTGCACTAATCGCACAAAGGAGATCACAACGGAATGTGTCACTACTGAAATTATGTGTTACAACGGAATTTGTAAACCTTTGTACACAAAGACTGTGTTTTTGCATTTTAGAAAGGGGTATTTAGTTCGTGTGTTTATGTTTGTGTTTGTCTTTTTAGTGTTTTGTTTATTCAGTTTTCATTATTCTGTGTGTAATAAATTGATAAAATAATTATTATTATTAAATAAAAAATATTAATTTCTGTGCATATTTTTTTATTTTTCCATATTAATAAACTTATTTTTAGCTCTTAGCGAATATCACAAATCAATTAAGATGCTTAAGGTTGTTGCTATCTGTTAGATATGTAAGTACCTACTTATAGGAGCGGGCTGCGCCCCGCCGTGCGCCACCGCGATGCACCGTTACCAATATTAATAAATTAGTATGCAACCAGCTAGTTGTGTGATTTGACGTCTCCCCGTCTCCAAAGTACTTATCACGTGGCGACGATCGAACCAAAGTGCAAATTTAAAATGGCGGCGGGCGTAACTTTTGGAATTTTAACTACGTTTGACCATCTTACAAATGAATAGAGCAGCTACAAATCGCGTTTAAATCAATGGTTCATAGCCAACAACGTAAACGAAGAAGCTGACAAAGCGTCAGTTAAAAAACGGGCGATACTTCTCAGTGCGTTGAGTGAATCGACATTTCAACTAGCGAGGGACCTGGCGTTACCCAATCAAGTGGAACAACTGAATTACGAGGATATATTAAATCTGCTCGACAGCCACTTTACACCCAAAAGGTTGGGATTTGCCGAAAAATCTACATTCTACTCGGCAACGCAAAGACCAGGAGAGAGTCATACTCAATGGGCGGCTAGACTTAGAGGATTGGCAGCGCATTGCGGATTTAAAAAACTGGAGGAGGCCCTACTGGATAGATTCATCATGGGCATGGCCGCTGGACACGAGCGAGACAAGCTGTTTGTCCAAAATCAGAGTGAGCTGACGCTGGCAAAAGCCATTGACCTGGCAGAGAGCGTGCGCTGTGCGCGCCAGGCCTCGTCGAGGGTAACGGCAAGCGGCGCGAGCAGCGTCGAAGCGTCTACCGTGGATAGCGTATTCAGCATCTCCAAGGAAAAGTGCAGTGCATGTGGTTACTCCAATCATAAGTACAGTGAATGCCGTTTTAAAAATTACAAGTGCAAAAAGTGTAATACGAAAGGTCATCTTCGTAAAATGTGCAAGTCCGAGGGTAAGGTGAAATATGTAGACGAGGGAGATGATGGTAAGTCTTTTTACAATATTCGCTGTGTCAAAGGAAAACCGATGACTGAGAGCGTTACGATCGGTGGTCTGGTTTTAGAGTTCGAAATCGACAGTGGATCAGCGGTTAGCGTAATCTCCGAGACAACGTATAAAACGTATTTTGCGAAGGTACCGTTGTCGACTACAAGTAAAAAGTTATTTGGTTACACGGGTGCGAGAATAGAAACATTAGGGATTCTTTCCTTGCCTACGACTTACTGCGAAAGTACGCATACACTACAGGTGTACGTAGTACGCGGTGGCGGGCCGCCGCTGCTGGGTCGCGACTTCATTCGCCTATTTAATTTAGAAATTGCGCCCGCGACCCCGGCCGGTCCCGACTCGCGCCGTGCGGTTCACGCTCTGTACGCCAATGAACAGGAGCTATCGGATAATAATACGTTTGTTTCGCGAATAACATCTAATTTCCCAAATGTTTTCTCCGGTCAATTGGGTGCGTTTAACAAATATACCGTTGATTTACATTTAAAGCCCGATGCTAAGCCGATTTTTTTCAAAGCCAGACCGGTACCATACGCCCTTAAAGAAAAAATTGATAAAGAATTAGACCGCTTGTTATCATTGGGGGTTTTGGAACCGGTAGAACATTCGGAATATGCGTCACCAATAGTTCCCGCTTTGAAAAAAGACGGTAGCATTCGCCTGTGTGCTGACTACTCCGTTACGATAAATAAACAACTAATCGTAGACCAGTACCCGTTACCCACAGTGAACGATTTACTAGCCAAACTTCATGGTGGTATACAGTTCAGTAAAATCGATCTTTCTATGGCATACAACCAGTTTATCTTAGGCGAATCGTCACAGAAATTAACGTGCATAAATACGCACCGCGGGCTTTTTAAGTTCAAACGTTTAGTTTTTGGTCTCTCGCCCGCACCTGCTATCTTCCAACGGGCAATGGAATGTCTTCTCGGGGGCATAGACGGTATTATCTTTCTGTTGGACGATATTTTAGTTACAGGGTCTAGAGAACAGCATAAGGAACGATTAATAGCGGTACTACAACGGTTAGAAGACGCAGGTTTAACAGTTCAAAGCAGTAAATGCGAGTTTTTTAAAAATGAAATAACCTACTTAGGGCACGTAATAGATAGGTATGGAGTTAGGAAGTCAGCCGAAAAAGTGAAAGCTATTTTGGAGGCACCCAATCCAGAAAATGTGTCACAGCTACAGTCTTTCTTGGGGTTAGCGAATTATTATCGTAACTTCATACCGGATGCATCGTCTATATTAAGTCCACTTAATATAGACGACGATATAGGGGCCGTGTTGTCACAAGTTGGCGAAGACGGCTTGGAAAGACCGATTTCCTATGCGTCCCGAACGCTTACGCCGGCGGAGAAGAAGTATGCCCAAATACAGAAAGAAGCCACGGCTATTATTTTTGGGGTTAGGCGGTATCACCAATATCTTTATGGCCGGTCGATACCTTTCGTTTTACGAACCGACCATAAACCCCTTCTTACTATTTTTGGGCCGCATAAAGGCATCCTCGAGGTCTCGGCTAATCGTCTGCAGCGGTACGCGATGTTTTTGGCTGCTTACAACTATACCATAGAATATATATGTAGTAAGCAAAATAGCGCAGACTATTTGTCGCGAGCCGGCTCGACCGAGCGCGAGCAGGGGGGAGCTGCGGGAACGCGAAACGACAGTGCGCCCGACGAGTTGACGGATAGTGACGAGCGCGCAGCATACGTCAACTTCGTAATAGACGGCAATTTGCCGGTTACAGTAAGCACTCTTCGGCACGAGACCAGTCGCGACGAACGGCTTAATCAAGTTAAACAATACGTTCTCGAGGGCTGGCCTAGAAAAATTAACGACGTTTGCTTGCAACCTTATTACAATTGTCGAACACAACTGTCTTATGAAAACGGTTGCTTAATGCGTGGACATAAAGTCGTAATTCCGGAGTCATTAAGAAAAGCGATTTGTAACGAGTTGCATAGTTCGCATTTCGGTGTCGTTAAAATGAAAGCCGAGGCCCGTAAGCGGCTGTGGTTCCCAGGCGTGGACGCGGCGATCGAGCGGCTGGCGGCGTCGTGCGGCGTGTGCGCCCAGCTGCGCCCCGCGCCGCCACACTCGCCTCTCGCGCCGTGGCCGTTGCCGCCGCATCCCTTCTATAGAATTCATATAGATTTTTTAGGACCGTTTAACAATCGTATGTATTTGATAATGGTTGACGCCTATAGTAAATGGGTGGAATGCTACGATATGACCACCAGTCATAATTCAAGGGCAGTTATTTCAAAAATATACGATTGGATATCGCGAATGGGAATTCCTCACATACTGGTAAGCGACAATGGTACCTCCTTCACCTCGCAAGAATTTAAAGATTTTTGTGTTCTCAACGGTATTAAGCACATCTGTTCACCCGTTAATCATGCAGCTAGTAACGGCCAATGCGAAATTTTTGTGAAAATAGTTAAAAAGGGATTAAAAGCTATAATTTTGGACGGTTC
The DNA here is from genome assembly GCA_949710035.1 of Crambus lathoniellus. NCBI lineage: Eukaryota > Metazoa > Arthropoda > Insecta > Lepidoptera > Crambidae > Crambus > Crambus lathoniellus. The sequence goes on along the minus strand of OX453306.1, from coordinate 29,483,385 downwards.
TAATAAAAAAAATCTTCAAGACAAAATTGCAAAATTTTTATTCGATTACAGGAACTCTAAAAACAGTACCACTGACAAGTCACCGGCGGAAATAGTTTACGGGCGTGCATTACGTTCACGGTTAGATCTTATAACCCCATCAACGCCGTCTCCCTCGTCTGCAGATTTGGCTTTAACAGTGGAACGCAACCAGTGTTCACAGGCTAGACATTTTAAAGGTACCCTAAGAAAAGAATTTAAAGTTGATGATTATGTTTGGTTAACAAAGTATTCGGGTAATAAGAAATATAGCTGGACCAAGGGCATCATAAAGAAGAAGATTGGGACAGTGATGTATTTAATATATGTGCCTGAATTAGAGTGTGAAGTAACAAGGCACATCGATCAAATAAGATCACGAGTCGATTCGCCTAACCAACACCACGACGGTGAACATGGCGACTGGGATCCAGACGTAATTGCAGACGTTACCGAGGCAGCGACCGCTTCGGGTACGGACCCGCCCCCTCCGCCTGACGCAAATGCTCCCGGAGGGGAATGTGGAGTACCGCCAGAGCCGGGCGTCGGTCAGCCCGATGCGGAACACAACGATACCAACAGCGATGCGCCTGCGACACCTCCTACGTCCCATAGGAGGCGAGCGATTAGTCCCATCTTCTCAACGCCAACTGATGACAGTGATGGCAATAGCCTTTTGGAACAATCTTAAAATAATTATTGTTAATTAAATTGTATATCTTAGCTATAAGGGGAAGGGATGTTAGATATGTAAGTACCTACTTATAGGAGCGGGCTGCGCCCCGCCGTGCGCCACCGCGATGCACCGTTACCAATATTAATAAATTAGTATGCAACCAGCTAGTTGTGTGATTTGACGTCTCCCCGTCTCCAAAGTACTTATCACTATCGCTCGGTAAATCTCAAGTCTCAAAAAGATGGCGCTACTTACGCAAATTTGGATTTTTTAATTATATAGGTAAGAAAGTTTTGCATTTTCATACTTTAATATCATCCAGGTATCCATCCAAGTATTAGTTATACGTGCTTAGAGGTCGTAAAAATATGTAGTGATAATAAATGAAATTAATCTTAAATTTAACAATTTACACTTCCCTTTATAATTTCCGTTGTGACACGTCGCACAAATTTGTGTCACTTTGTCGCACAACGGATAGAATTTTTAACACGTCCTAACCTAAAAAAAATCATAACTTAAACATTAATGAATTTATCCTTCGAAATTTGTCACAATTCATAAAAGGAATTAATGTTTTACTTGATTTTTAACTCCAAATCAAGATAGCTATTCAATTAATGATAATACAATAGTACATTACAGCCGAGGACAGGTAAGTAAGAAATTACATTGTCGAGGATGGTTTGAAGCACGAGCCGCAGGCGAGGGCTTTAATCATTCGAGGCAAGGTAATTTGCTTACCGTACAAGGCTTGTATAGTGCTTTTCTCAAGAAATGCGAGGAAATAAAAAAAAACCGTATAACTAAATAATATTTATTAACATTTATATCACAATGTTCGGGCAATTATTAAATGTAAATGTTATTGTTTTCCCGGGCACACTTATGTATAAATCGCCCATAATAATATTATTTTCATGATGTTTCATTAAAATACGCCAACAACACAGATTCCGAAAACGTACCTATGCGCCTTTTTTCACTTTTCCAAATCAGATCGTAGGTTTTCATATATCTTTCTTTTGATTTTGCTGGCAGTAAGTTTTCTGTTATTAATTTTGCTTCTGCTCTCAAATTTGGTGGAGTAGGTACATACAATGTCTGTATATGTTTCATTGGCAGAACTCATTTTAATAATTTATTACACAATATAAACTGTATTGATATCAAATCCACCGCTGACTGAAAATCATTCCCGCCGTTTTTTTTTATATTGGCTTGTGAGACCATGTGGAACGGTCATACAGCCTATTGATACTTACTACTAAAATGCGCAACTTCAATACCCGCTTCTGGGCGGTAGATGGCGCTGTACATATTTCCCATACAAAATTACTCGTAAACATGGAAGTATTATTTAGGTAATACTTCCATGCTCGTAAAGGATATTTTGTCTATGATAAATCTCATTTTGTTTTTTTTCGATTGATGTTCGTGCTAAGGGTACATAGCGCTTGTGGTACAATACGAAGTAATATACTCTGTGCGCACCGTATTTAAAAAATAGTTAACCTAATTATGATATAATAATTACCTATATAATAATAATAATAATGTGGCTGTATGGTGCAAATGTCCCTTTGCTTTTTCTGTTTTTATACACAGGAATAACGAAAGAAAAAATAAAGAAAAAAGTTGGTAATAATATCTTTGGGTAGTACCTTTTCCGATGTAAACATTCTAAATTTGAAAATCACTGCAGTAATGAATTTCAGTACTTACTTACTGCACTAAAATCAGTGCAGTAAGTAAGTACTGAAATTCATTACTGCAGTGATTTTTAAATTTAGAATGTTTACCTCGGAAAAGTGCCACATACTGCATTCTTTTCTCAAATATAATATTAACATTTCAGAGCATAAGTGTGAAAAAGAATAAACCTTACCTTTTCTTAACGACACTCAGCAGGTTCCAGCACTTTTTTCCAAATGACACGATAAAAAAGATGGTGGAATCGTTCAGAAATGTGTCAAGCATGATGGGCCAGTGTTGCCACTTTAAATAAATGAATCTTTATGGTAGATTATTATAAAGTCTGAGAAATATCGCGTCGCACACCTGAAGTATTACAACTGAACAGAATTTGGGACACCTATAAATTTGTGAATAAAAACAATACAACTGATAAATTGTAGCCTATTTTAGTTTTAATTTTGTAGCTATGATCCAATAGAACAAGTTATATGCGAAAATAAAAAGTTATAGTCATAAAAAACTGTAAATACCAATCATTTGAGTCGAGTAAGCGTTTGCGGACATCAACAAATTGTATGGAAGAAAAAAGTAGCCCTTTTTTGACATTAATGTATTAAATGTAAACAATAGGAATATATTTATAAAAAAAATAAACATAATAAAGAAATATACGTCCTTTTGTGTGTTTTTATTAAAAGTGGAATAAAAATAAAAATGAAAATTATTTTTATATTCAAACTCTTGGGACAGCAAATTTTTACAAAATGTGCAAAAACTATGAGCCTTACCCTTAAGAGGGCATGGTTGTGTCCTTTCATAAACATTGATCTGGTTTACCTACGTATAATAAAAATAAATGAATTGGTGGCGCTAGTGTATGGCAAGTAGCGCCTAGCACTTTTTATGGATTTCTTACCTATAAAAAAAAGTCTAGCACGTCCCCCGTGCATGGTTTTTTGGTCTGCCATACAAACTGCACAGTCAGCTGATCGATTTTGTATGAAGGGACCAAAATTTTTTTTTCACATTTAGACTTAATATTTCTTGGGGAAAGTTGTTCAATTTTAAGAGCACAAAGCTGCGGTTTCGGGCTTGCAATTGAAACTGACCAAACTAACTGCCTGTAGTTATCATGCGTAGGTACTAGCCCTCTTGTAGGTATACTTATCACTGTTCTACGAGGTGTTACAATATCTAACCTTGCTGCAAGTAATGCCTAATTGCCCAGGAAAGTCATTGATCCACTGCTCTCTCTGATACTTGCACTTCCGTAGAGCAGCTCGAGTCAAAATCAATTGCTGTTACAGAGAAAAGAAGTTTTTGACTAAGTACCGTAAAAGATTAAAAGCTTTCATCTGAAAAAAATATGAAATGCCGGATAAAACTTTTAATACCACCCATTCAACATAATTTTATCGTCATATCCCACTGGTAGCGATCATCACATCATCATGTCAGCCGAACGACGCCCACTGCTGGGCATAGGCCTCCCCAAGATACCTCCTATTCCACATACCTAGGTACCTACTTGTGGCCTCCCTCAAGGATCTCCACAACAATCGGTCCTGCGCTGCCCGCATCCAGGGATACTTAGATCCGCTGGTAGGGAAACTTGTGTCTTTTTCCAACTATTGCAACCAGTTGGAATATATGGAATCATCTGTTCCATTATATCCCTACTGGTTTTTCCCTTTTATCGCTATTAGTAGAGCTATGTGGAATAAGGGGAAGAAACCCCAATTGGTAGCGATAAATGGAAGCCCTACATAACAATCGACCTGTCAGTTGGCCGCAATCGGTCATGATATTGGGTTTTTGTATGTAAACCGCCTTTGTGGTCTAGTGGTTCACACCACCGATTTCAGGCCGAGAGGTCCCGGGTTCGATTCCCAGTGGGGGTACATATTGTATTCGGTTTGGTTGGTGGTAGGACTTGTTCTTAGTCCGCCTGGCTAGCTACCACCGTCTTATCTAAGTCTGACGCCATAACAATGATGTTTTCAGCATTATTGTGTTCCGGCAGTTAGAGATAAGATAGCCAGTTCCTCAGTGATTGAGGATTCCGGGAGTAGTGCGCTTCCACCTTCAGCCTTATCACCGAGTGTGATACCTGACTTCGAAAAGTGTAACACCGAATACCACGTCCCCGTTAGTTTACTAATACGAATCACTTAACAACGAATGCACGCCACCACGAAAAACTTAGCACCGAAACCACGCGATCTCGAATAACAGAACCTCTAATTCGCTAATACGAATCACTTGAATAGGAATGCACGCCACCACGAAAAAGATTGCACTGAAGCCACGCGATCTCGAATAACAGAACCTCTATAATTTAATAATGAATTGTGTAATCATGGTGTGATGAAGGCTAAGTGCTACCCCGTTGTGAACTAAAAAAAAAAAAACTGCGTGTGGCCGATTGTGGCCAACCGACAGGCCGTTGCCTTCTTTTTACACTTCCCCGTTGGTTTTCGCGCGCGGCGGAGGTATAAGGCTTCCATCAAACTGCCTCCGGTTTCCGCACTACCGGACGGAGATGCGGCGTGATTTGTCATACACTGCGGGTTTTGTATGAACATCAAGATTCTACAGCCATAGTTAAGAAGCGCACTACCACAAACCGGAGCGGTGTGCGGTGCAGTGTGGGAACTGCCCAATAGGCAAGGCAAGTGCGCAACAGCTTCGCGCGCCCTCTAAAGACAAATCGAAGATACTTAAAATACCTTTCCAGATATTTGACAATCGCTAAAGATGAAATTAAGTACTATTGCAAGTTATTAAAATTTTTACTTTTTTGCTATCACAATTCAATTTTTATTAAGTATTGAAAAATTTAAGGCGCTACTCGGAAAAATATTGACTTTTTGATTTAAAACTATAGGACGGTTACAGTTGTTTGTTACAAATCTGGTAATAAGATATATATTTCTTCATACCTTTATCTAGAATTGTATAGTTTCAAAAACACGATTTTATGATTTTGCCTCGACACTTTTTATTTTCGAAAAGACCTCTAAAAAATACGAAAAGTGAAGATTATTCTTAAATGGGGTTACTTACACTATTGGAAATTGGTTTAATTAGTGGACACCAATAATATTGAGGATCGTATAGAAGCATTTTTTTTAAATCGCTGTAGTTTTTTAATACGAAGTGATTTTGTGTTTTTTTTGCCTAATCTGCAAAATCGGTCTCGCTCCCGGGCGCGTCGTTTTCTCATTGCTATCTCGCTTCAGCTCATTTTTTCCGAGTATCGCCTTAAAATGAAGTATTTAGAAAAAATCAACCCGTCTCACAACCAGCTCCGATGGGACTCAAACGCTATCCGCAGAAGATAGAGCAGTCGCCCGGATAGCGAAAGGTCGTGGGTTCGAGTCCCATCGGAGCTGGTTGTGAGACGGGTCAAGTTTTCCTAAATACTTCATGTTAAATTTTTCCTTAAGACAACTTTATCCTGAGTAGGTACCTCTCTAAGAACCACTCTCATGGTGTGCTCAAGTCCCAGTAACCAGACCTCAGCAGGGCCATCGAGCAACAAGTTATACTTCCACTCTATGCATTCACCATCTTCCGACATCATAGCCTTGGCGACTGGCAGACCAAGAGCATTCTGAAAGTTTTTACAATTTATATTACGGCCGCAAATCTAAGATGTGACTGCGTTTGTTGCCAATAACCACAGATGTCTGTGCCAATAACCTATGAAGGACTAAAGTTCGTCTGTTCAAGCCATACGCAAACAAACAACCTTAATTTTGAATTTTATAATATGGTCTGTGGTTTATATTCAACTAGCTTTTTACGTTGAAGTTATCCCGCGGGAATGTGATATTTTTCCGGGTTAAAAAGTAGCCTATGTTCCTCTCCAGGCTACAAAGTATGTGTCCCAAATTTCAGCCAAATCCGTTCAGCCATTTTGGCGTGATTGAGTAACAAAGATACAAACATCTAAACTTTCACATTTATAATATTAGCACAGATTACTAAATAGTTACTAATATTAGTAGGATAGCACTTGCGGTGTGGTTACAATAAAGTCCTAATTCTACTATTATTATGTATCTACTTTAAACATTCTACTATTATTATGTAGGTACTTTAAGTTAAAGTCTAAAATGGAAGCTCACACAATCACAAAATTATCTAATATTTTACTGTATGCATTATTCTATTTACTCGACCTGAGAGAGAAAATCTAATGAAAAACAGATAGTTGAGAATGACTTATGGCATTAAGTCCGCCATTTGTACACTCGACAGCACGTCAGGTTAAACAGTTGAACTGCGATTACAGCATTTATTATGTAGGGCATAAAGGCGGTCTCAAGGTCAACATGTATAGTCTGATGTGCCGCTGTATGTACATTGTGCAATGAAGTTTAAATAAATAAAATAAATAGATATGCTATGCTATTACATTTATTATTAAATTAACAATAGTATCACTTTGTACCATATCACATTAAACAATGTTTATTTTTAATCACTAGTTAAAATGTGGCTTATTTCGTAATTTTTTCTTACAAAAGTTACATTTCAGGGGATAAACATAACATCAAGCTTGATGTACCTACAGAGGAACCAATTTAATCAAGACTCATTTTGCTTGTTTCAAAGTGTCAAAACTATAAAGCAAAATGTAAATTTTCAACAAGTTTTAATTTTTACCTGAACTTATGGTGGTTCAATTGGTTGGACTGTACATACATTTCACGAAAGACATTCCCACATGATAAGGTTAAAACAAGATAAAGAGCCTTTATATAAAGAGATTATACCCTCTAAATTTGAATTAAGGTCAATGTGGGGAAGTTTGTCTAGGAGGCAAGTCCGTCTAGCGCCAATAACTTCCATTTTTGAATGACTAGCTTCTTATGCCTCGGTCGATAAAACAGTATTACGGAGCTAGTTCGAACTGAAAATCATAGACGTCGCTAACATCATTAGGTTGAAAGAAATTGGTAGGCCATTTTTTTCGCGTTTTGTACTTGAAGCTGGAGTGTAACGTCTCTTCAAAAAACTAAAAAAAAAGTAGAAAATCAATGGAGTTGTTGGAGTTTCATATAAATTTCAGTTTCAAAAAATATCATATAAATCTAAAGATAATTGCAATTCATACTATTTTAAGACCAATATAGGTAAATAAATATATTACCTATAATTTTCGACGACACAAGTCACTTTAGAAAGCGTATCTCGATTCAATAAGTTCAGTTGAACTTAAATTTTAGAAAAGTATGCCGGACTTCCCCACATTGACCTTAGTACAAAGATTTTCACTATGAACAATTTTAACTACGGGGCCAACAACGGAGTCGCGAAATTAAAAACAGCTGTTCCATACAAAAGTACAACATCGACTTGAGTGAAATGTATGGACCAGTTGATTTTTTTTCGCGATTCCTATGATGGCCCCATAGTAAAAATTGTTCGTATTGAAAGGCACTCTAATCCCCTAAAATCTTTGTACTACTTAATTAAAATTTAGCGTTTTAGATATTGGTACGGATACACGAGAGGCTTTTCTACAATTTTCTCCTCAAGAGAGAACAAAAGCTTCATAAGAGCTCTCTTCTCTTCAGTTGTCCGACATGAACAAACCATGTGGATGTATTCTTGAAGCATATTCTGCGACTGTGCATCAGGGTGGAACATCATCAGGATTGCTAATGCCTGTTAAAGAAATGGCATATGGTTATTTATTTATCTACATGGTTATTTTGATACCACTTGGAGCGTTCCTGGCTGAGCTGGGCTGGCTGGAGTGATCTGGCCCTCCGGACGCAAAATAGGCTTAATAGACGTCGAGTTGCGGAAACCGCCCGTAATGTTAAGAAGAAGAAGATACCACTGGCCAAATTTTTAAGTTCGACTCAGAATCGGTAAGCGAACAACTTTATTGTATTTCAACCCATGTTTCTAGGAGAAAGTTGTGCAATTACCGATTCTGAGTGGAACTTAAAAATTTGGCCAGTGGTTTCAAAATAACCCTGTATAACTAGCGGATACCCGCGGTTTTACCCGCGTGGTACCTGTTCCTGTGGGAATATCGGGATAAAATATAGCTTATGTCACTTGGGAAGAATGTAGCTTTCTAATGGTTAAAGAATTTACTATATCGGTCCAGGAGCTTCGGAGCCTATATGATGCAATCAAACAAACAACCAAATCTTTCCTCTTATAATATTAGTATAGATAAATTAAAGCCTATGTCACTCGGAAAAATGTAGCTTTCAAATGGTCAATGAATTTTCTAAATCGGTCCAGTAATCTTGGAGCCTATATGATGCAAACAAACAATCAATCAAATCTTTCCTCTTAGGGTTAATATAGATAAATTAAAGGCTCCCACCCGAACACTATCAGTTCGAAAGGAGTTTGCCTACAGTCCTGATCAAACTGACAGCCAGTGGTTCCGTTTTGTGCGTTAAAACTGTTAGTGTGTGGCCTGTTGCGGCTAACTGACAAGCTGTTGCCTGCAGGTGAACTTTTATTTTACTTTATTTATTTCAATAGTTTCTCGATGTTTTCCAAAGTCAATATTTATAGTGTGTGGGTACCGTTTGGTTTTACTTGCAGCATCATAAAATGATTGAACACTCAAAGTCGAACAAATTAGAGAAAACAATAAAAAGTTATCTACAAGCAAATAAGTATTTTTCATGTTTTAACAGCTACATTTATGAGGGTTGTATGTACACAAAAATTTTAATAAAGGACCCTAGGTTGTTAGAACAGCTATATGTATAGTATAAGGTCTCATAATTAGTTTACAAGACATTTTAAGAAAAGAACCAGCAAGAACTCTTTTGAAAACTTAAAAAGCTGTAAGATTGGTTACAGTAAAAAACCACCCAGACCCAGCAACTTAGACAAAATTTAATGTTGTTTTAGCATTACCCATAATACAGATAAAATCATATAACTCACCCTTATGTAGCACTTTTTGCCATTATTTGTATATTCAGTATGCTGCCAAATAGGATTCTTTTTCAGTAAGTACAGCAATTTATTCCAGTCATGGGAGTAGATCGCCTTATACACTGCTCTGTGATATTTGTCCTTCAATATATGTACACGCTTGGAAACTTCACCAAATAAGGTCTGCTTCTGCAACTTTACTAAGTTCCTTTTGCAGATATCAGAAGATACACTTTTAGGGGTATCTATAAAGTCAATTGCTTTCTTCTGAAAAAGATGATAAGACAATAACTGATAAGTAATGTGAGAGAATACCGACCTTAATAACTTAACCTCACTCACCAGAAAATGTAGGGATAAATTATTATAATATAGTACTTACTATTGCACTTATCGGAACAAACTGGCAGTTAGCAATATCTTCGGGATCCATGGCTAGAACTTTGCTATCAAATATTTAGGTTCCCGTGTAGATTTGAGGTGTAGATGTAGTAAACCTAACCTAATATCTAAGGAAAAATTTGGCGATCGGTATCGCCACGCAAATTGACTAGGCTATATGACAAGCCTAACCTAAGCTGCAATTTTCTGGTCACGAAAATTTAATGGCAATAAGCGATAAAATTAGTTGAATTGAATTCAGAAAATCTTGCTCAACTCATAGTGTTATTTTCGCGGGGATATCGTCTCGTTGCGAATTTGCGATTTGATTGACGGCAATTTGACTTTGACTTGACATTGACAGTTCAATTTGACAATTTTAGGCCGTGTTCCGTTTTGAGTCAATAGTACTGTTGGCACTGTGAGCGCTAAAAGCTGTTCCGTTTTGATTATCGCGCTGACAGCACTGTTGACGCGATTTCAATTCGGAACGGCTATTTGCACGCATCGCGAGCGAGCGTTGTTTTGATTTGAATTTGTAAGTAAATAATCACCGGTTTAGTATGGATATTCGTCAATTAGTAAACGTTTTATTGGACAGCGATGATGATAGTGATCCGTACTTAAATTTAGAGTAATGTCTCTACCCGTCGTCTCATCTTTAATAAGCACTATAATTTTTCTGGCTTTCTGCTTCGGGATAAACAAATAAAATACCTAAATAAAAGTTAAAACGCAGAGATTACTCAAACAAAACCACAACAAACAATGACGTTTGACAACAAAACGTCAAATATGACAGCCCGCTCACAGTGCTAACGCTTGAGAACGATATCACCGTGATCGCAAAATGGCGGCGGTAGTGACGTCATCCGTGACGTAATTACTGCTTTCGTTGTCGCGCTCACAACAAATCGGAACGATGTGTGAGCGCGATATCAGTAATATTATCGCTGTTGGCGCAAATCGGAACGTAGCCTTATTGACAAACAACTGGGTCTATTTTAATCTGTGACTGTCGACTAGGGCCGTGTTCCGTTTTGAGTCAATAGTACTGTTGGCGCTGTGAGCGCTAAAAGCTGTTCCGATTTGATTATCGCGCTGACAGCACTGTTGACGCGATTTCAATTCGGAACGGCTATTTGCAAGCATCGCGAGCGAGCGTTGTTTTGATTTGAATTTGTAAGTAAATAATCACTGGTTTAGTATGGATATTCGTCAATTAGTAAACGTTTTATTGGACAGCGATGATGATAGTGATCCGTGCTTAAATTTAGAGTAATGTCTCTACCCGTCGTCTCATCTTTAATAAGCACTAGGTACCTATCATTTTTCTGGCTTTCTGCTTCGGGATAAACAAATAAAATACCTAAATAAAACCTAAAACGCAGAGATTACTCAAACAAAACCACAACAAACAATGACGTTTGACAACAATACGTCAAATATGACAGCCCGCTCACAGTGCTAACGCTTGAGAACGATATCACCGTGATCGCAAAATGGCGGCGGTAGTGACGTCATCCGTGACGTAATTACTGCTTTCGTTGTCGCGCTCACAACAAATCGGAACGATGTGTGAGCGCGATATCAGTGATATTATCGCTGTTGACGCAAAACGGAACGTAGCCTAGGTTTAGAGTAGCTCTTAAGGCTGATTTACATTTGCATAAGTACAGAAGCGAGTTAACTTACGGTCTTGGCGAGTTAAGTTCATTCATCGTTTGGACAGGGATTTGCCAGTCAAGTAGAACTTAACGATTAAGTACAGAGAATAGGATGAGGTTCTATTTTTTCGGCAAGTCAAGTGCAAGTTCACACTGCCCGTGCGTCTTCCGCACCCCGAAGCGTAGGAAAATAACCTACAACTGTTGTTTTAGGTCCGGTTGCTCGTACATTTAACTTTTGTCAAAATTGACAAAAGTTAAAATTTAACTGATGTCAATTTTGACATCGGTAAAAGAAAAATACATTGGTTATTTTAGGGTTGAAAGTGTTGTCTGTACTATTTTATTAACCTTCCCTTAATTACTAATGGCAAAATTTAAACCACCCCCACCCTGTCGGTTATTTTGACCGCCGTTAAATCTGTAATTTGACTGCTCGTTAAAGTAACCGCTGCTTCAACAACGCTTTTTAAATTTGACCGCCGGTTAATTTTACTTTAACCATAATTTAACCCTAACCAAGCTTCGAGCAACCGGACCTTAGTCGCGGAGCGAACACTTCTTCTCGAACGGCAGCCTATGACTACTTACTCGCCTATGCGTTTGGACGCTTTTTACAACTTACTACTGAACTGACTGATTTCTTAACTCGCTACTGTACTTATGCAAATGTAAATCAGCCTTTAGCAATACGATAGTTTTCACTGTTCCTCTCGTATCATAGGTATGTCACAGCCACTTTATTCCAAAACTATAAAAACAACTCGGTTGAAACCATAAACTTATTATACTCTAGTAAGTAAGTTTATGGTTGAAACTTGGTAGGTAGATGTATACTGTGAACTGCTTGTGAAAATGTGAAAAATGATCAATGTCAGGAATGCCTAGCGTGTATGCTTTTGCCTGGAAGTAAACTAAACAAATGTCAAAGTTACTGTCATTTTAATAGTGATGCCTGCTGACCCCATTAGTGAATTATTATCGATTATTTTCAATAAAAAATGGGTAAGCTTAGAATCATTTAAATTGGTAGTACTGAAATGTCTTTGTTATATTATTACACAAACAAAGATTTTAAAAAGTAAATATTTACACAGTCTCACCTTGTTTTAAAGTATTGAGGAAGTTGGTTTGTACTTTGTACTCGCGGCGACGACGTTCGTACCCCCCTCCGTTTGATCGCGAAAGTGTCATGGCGGAATTTTGAAAAAAGTACTTAAGTTACGAAACTGCTTGGTTCTTTATTATTATGACGATTTAAAAGTTGAAACTTGGTAGAATTCGCCATTAATATATAAGATATAATTTGACGAAGTTTATAGCATAAAAAATGGGACTACAGTCCCAAGGATCACTTTGAAACCAACATTTTTGGGTACTGTAGTACCCAGAGATCAATCGACGGGTAAAAAAAAAATGTATATTTATTAGACAATGAGAAATGTATCTAACTTTTATAAATAAATTACTTACATGACAAAATCATTACTTTCTTTCAAAGTAAACACGATTTTTGCAAAATCACGAGTGAAATCTAACCTCTTACATCACCTGACGCTAAATGTCATCACAAATGTCATTTTCTCAACTTTTTTGTTCGAACGAATTGATGGTTTATGGTTCAAATTGAAGGGCATATATTCGGCTCTCTTTCTTGCATACAAGCTTTACATTAACAAGAAAGGAATAAAGTACAAAAACCCAATTTTAAATGTTGAAAGTACCGCGCGCACATGTGCGCGCGATCGGAGCTTACGGAATGTGACATTACCGCGCGCACATGTGCGCGCGTCAAGGCTTAAGCGGTAAAGGCTTACAACAAGTCATGAAATGTATAGCATTTTTAAAACTGAAGTTGTATATCACATGTGAGACGAAATTAATCAAGTGCAGTGTTCTTTTATTGCATTTGACTTAATTAAAATAAATAATCCCTTTAAACTAAAATTATATTATTATCGACATAACATACTAGCGTGCTGGGTACATCTCTACGTAAAACATTATGTCATGGACAGTTTTTTTTTTATTTGAAAGTTAGACCTCTGAGTACTGAATTCAGGATTCAGTACTCAGAGAGTTAGACAGAGGAAGGTTTGAGGCTAAGGAATCGCTTATATCCTTCCTAATATTGTACTTACGTCCTTTAAGAATATACCATTTTCAATTAATTATTATCTCAATAATTAATGAAAATAAAATACGGGATTTCTAAAAAACGATAACCTTTCATTATATCCAAAAAAACATGTACCTTAAAAGTCGTGTTTAAAGTCGCGCAGAAATCTAAGATGTGTTTATGTACCTTAAAATTTTGAAATGTCAATTGGTACGTTAAGTGGGTACGGAAACCTTCATGGGCGAGTCCAACTCGAACTTGGCCGATTTTTCCAAACAAAGCTTAGTTTTTTTATGCGTCTTGCTAGGCCACTTTTTAGTAAAATAAGAAATTTTTACAATTCACAAATAACGTTCAGAGGCGGACAGATGTCAAATGTGACCAATTAAAATTTACGAACCCTTTTTCTATTTTGATTTGTGTGAAATCCCCATTCCTGCAGTAGATAACATACCAAAAAGTGATCAGCGTGGCAAGATGCATTAACAAAATAGGGTTGAAATCTATATGTGGGAGGAGCTGTCTGTAGACGGTAACTTGCATGGTCCCTTTACGGCCGGTTTCAATAACCTATCTCCCGGTAAAAGTAAGCTTATCCTGGTTCTGTTACTAAGCAACCGTTGTTATTTGACACTTATTTACAAAAATATCTAGGCAACAGTAACTAAGCTCGGGTAAGCCTTTCTTTACCCCCCGGTAGTAAGTAGTTTATTGAAACCGGCCATAAGTAAAGTTCTTAAAACAATGAATTAACTACTTATATTCAGTACCTTATCTATTCTTATCTTATTGACATTGTCAAATAATTTCTTCAAGTGAACTTGAATAAGCTGAGGTTTCTTTGAATTACCAAGAATTTCTAGAAGATCATCGTTGGATATGAAATAGAATCTTGGAAACAGTTGCCGTTTTGTTTCTAAATATTTTTCTAGTGCTCTTAATATTCCATCGAGGTTATCGACCATTTTGTTCAGTTTATTGAAAAGATATGGCGCTGGTTGATATAAGCATGCTTCTATCGCGTTTTTCCCAGCGTGCATGCTATAAAAATTAAAATTTAATTATAATTAAGTATTATTTATTCCTAGTTTATGTTTTCTTTGCTATTTTTTATGATTGGTATCTGGAGGAAGATGCACATTAGTAAAAATGAGATTGATGCACCCAATAATATTATTTTACTATTTTTAACATTATTAAAGTTTAAACGAAATACTACAATCCATGTGAAAAAAGGCATGACTATTAACTTACTTAAAAGTAATGTCAGTCCAATCAGCGGTTAACGCATCAAATGTTTTAACTTCATTTGGAAGTTGTTTTCTTATGTCTTCGCCACTAAATATGCTTTCAAGATAAAGATATCGACGTTGTACTTGTAGAGATATCTATAAAAAGTATTACTTGGTTATCTTCTAAATTATAAGGCCCATTATTAAACTACATTTTGACAAAATAGACCAAAGTACCTCAATACACTCTGCGACATAGCCTAATGATTTTTCCCAGTAATCAACCTCTTTTATGAATGGTTCTACATATTTGGTCGATTTCATAGAAGATAATTGTACTTGATGATCTTCCAAAAACTGTTAAAGTTAAAATTTTGTTGAAAAATTGATTCAGTTACAAAAAAAATGTCGTAACTTGGCATTAGATTTGCATATTTTTTTACAAAACGTAAATTTAACACTAACTTGCATCACATCTTCAACGTTTTTAATTTTATACATATCTCCCCTATGATGTGACATTTCATAAGTTGTATTTGCCCAAACTTCTCTAATGACTTTAAGTCCATTTTCAATATTTAATTCCATTGTAGCAGCATTTGATATTTCAGCTATATCTTCGGCATAAGCTTGGAAATTCAATTTCATTATCAAATCAAGTTTGAAATCCTCTGAATTTTGATCAAATTCTCTGATTGTAGAAAATTGAAGAAATTTAAATTACGAGACATTATTATTAACATCAAAATATATAAGTACCTAAAAGAAAAATGCAAATGCTTACACTCCCATCAGAATTTTTATTCTATCCCAATGACGTTCCCTCATGCAAGGATTTTTCAAGTCACCAATTAGTGGCAAAGTTCGTCTAAATGCGTCAACCTTGATTCTTGTTGTATCGATTATATCCCATCCTTTATCTTTCAACTGGCGAGAAAGACGATTAAAGTTTCTAAAACAAAATTCAATGATATCAGAGATTTTTCAAATTATAATACTCGTATGCAGGTCATGATCATGAGACTTGCATATCTTACCTGAATAAAAACATAACATTTTCTTCCATTTCCTCGGTCTCCATTTCCCAAAAAGTCTGATTTTTATATTTTTCCCACGACTCCTCCCATTGGAACACCAGGCCCCATACTTCCTCCAACTTTTCTAGCTCCTTTTCCATCTTTTGAAGATCTAGATTCACTGGAGTCCTACAAAAATGTTTTTATGTTACAGTTTGTAATGGGGTGAAGTGAAATAAGTTCAAATTGTACAGATAAATACTCGACGTTCGTTTAGCAATATTAGAAAATACAAAAAAATATATATTAAAGATTAAGTACTACAGTAGGTACTACAAGTAACAACACTATTTATTATCATAGTGTGACACAAACAATTTCATATGATCAAAATGGGAACTATTTATTTGCTAGTACAATCTTGTAAATAATTTAACAAGATATAGTATGTATGACAATGAAACTCTACAGTTTCTACATATCATGATAAATTGAAGTTACGTTAGATTGAACACTGCAAGCCCATCTCGTATTTGCTGCTCTTGCTCTCGAAGTGCGTTAAGTTGATCCCTAAACGCTTTTAATTGGGCCATGGCATCTTTGCCACTAACATCAGAACTGCAGGGAGCAGTCTTATAAAAGTCTTCACAAAACTCTTTCGCAGCTTCTTTGAAAATCTAATTGAATGAGTCATGGTAGTTAATTAACAATCAAATGTAACTCTTAAACGTGTTGAAATAATAATATTTGTAGATTAATTAAATTAAATAATTAAATATTATTACCTCAGCTTGTTCTAACAATTCAGCTTTAAATTTATCCTTGTTCATCTCTAATAATTTCTTTGCTTCTTCTAAAAGGGTTAAGTAGTCAGCCCATAAGACTGGTATATTTTCATGTCTTGTTACCATATCAGAACTCAATTCAACCTCAAATTTAGCTAAAATAAAAATAATTAAGTAGATGTTTGTCAATATTTCTTTCGAGTGCCTGGTTTCACATGAGCAGTCGGCAGTGAAATGCGATTTAAAAAAATACTCACCAAGAGTCATCATCTTATCTGTTATAGGAGGAAATGTCTTTTCTATCCTAGGTAAATCTTCCATTAAACGCTCATAAGTGGCTATTGCAGACCCAAGTTCTTTCAAATCTGTAGGCATCTATGAAAAAATACAGATACTATATTTACTACCTACTACACTAGTTTGGTCTAATGATATCGTCAATTTTTATAAATTTCATTAATTTTTAAAAGAAGAATGGTCACGGGCCATACGAAATTTATCCAGGCCCGACACCAACGAGACGTATCTCACTCAGCTTTTTGTTATTTTTGGTGTAACAAAAATATATTATTGTTACTTATATTAAAAATCAGTGGTTAATATTTAAACACATTAATTTTTATTTCCTTCTTATTCAAGACCAAAAATGGATTTCTCCCCTACTTAGGTAGGTACATCCCATTGAGCTTTTTTTCGTTAGAAATATCCTCATGATCCTACCTAGCGTCGTGAGCGTCGAGTGTAAGTAATCCATTAGGTAGTTGTGACCTTTTTTACGTCACAACCACTCGACGATGGATTACGCTAGATGAGCGACGCTTGGCTCGTATCAAATTGTTTCTATGTGCGTAAGTACATAGTTCGCGATTCAAATCAGTCGCGTCGCGTGTCTAAAGGAATCACAGCTACTAAAACAATACACGTTACTTTACTCTTTGAATCCCACTTTCGTAAAATAAAATATCTTGAAATATCAAATATTACAGTTTATATTTTTGTTCTGCACCTGAAGAAATAATCTAAGCAATATATTTATATGTTAGCTACTGATTTTGAATATTATAATTACTTATATTGTTGTTACTCAAAAAAATACAAAAAACTGAGATAGATCTCTTCCGTGACGGGCTTGGGTCACAGATGACCTTTCTTCTTTATGTATCCAGAACTGATGTCTAAAGTAGGTTCGAGAAAATATTACCTTCATAGCGTCTTCACTACTTTTCTCTACGTACGTATAAATTTGATCAATGTCATACTCTGTTATTTTCCTAAGAAGTTCACCCAGTTTAATTTGCCAAACGAGACAATGGCTGATAATAGATTTCTTCAACTCACTCGAATTCAAAGTAATAAAATGAATCTGAAATAATAATAATTGTGGTCTAGAATTTTACTTATTTACTGAACATCCTACAAGTACTAACATAATCAACAAAAGCATACAATAAATTGGAGCCGGGTTACGTAAAAACCAAGAGATTAATATTATTTCTATACTAGTTTTCCACCCGCAGCTTCGTCCGCGTGGACTACACGACGTTATCCCGCGGGAAAATGATAGTTTTCCGAAATAAAAAGTAGACCTATGTTGTAGTATATACTGTATATACTTGTATATGTATATATGTATATACTTTGTAGACTAGAGAGGACTCCAGTCTACAAAGTATCAGTGTCCCAAATTTCAGCCAAATCCGTTCAGCGTTTTTAGCGTGATTGAGTAACAAACATCCAAACATTTAAACTTTCACATTATTTTATGATATTAGTAGGATTTGGTCCAAAATAAGTTAAAATAGTTTAGTTAAAATAATGTACTTTGTTAAATTCAGAACATTCAATAAAACTGTTCTAAATGAGAGGAGAAATCTAGGAAATATTAATATTTTCTATAAGTTGTAATCTTAAGTAATGAATGTTGCTGTGTGTACCTGATTGAACGTTTCTTGTATCTGAACAGTATTAGCTAGATCACTGTAGTTAATGATCAAATCATCAAATTCAGCTGCAGTGTGGCCTTCTTCGCGGTATTTTATCAGAAATTGGTCTTTGTCAACTTTCCAAATATGAGAATAAGGGTCCCACATTTTTATATGTTCTCTAATAAGGTCCAAATTGTAATCAACCTCTAAAATTTAAATGTTGATATTAAAACCATTAAATGAAATCCCCTGGAAAGAAAGACTACGCAAAACTAAATGTTTTTCTTATGAGTCGAATATAAAACTAACCGTGAATGTTTCCCACAAACTAAAGACAATCAAGTGGTAAGGCATGTACAATGGTGGTATCATATTCATGTGGACCTCTTTTGGTAGAAATATATTTTTTATGAAAACCTACCTACCAATGGCTATTCGAAAAATTTCTTACCAAAGTCTATCAATGATTGAAGTTTATTACAGTCTGTATCCGTTTGTAAGACTTCCCTAAATCTCCTTAAGCCTCCAGCTGGTAAAGCAAACTTCTCATAAATCCTAGGAACGGTACTCATAAAATGAATTATTTCTTCTAAAAAGGTTGTAAACGTATCTTCTGTTTCATGTTTGTCAGGAATGTGAATGATATCTTTTCCAACTAAATAAAGACTCATTTTAATTAGGGGTGATGGTGCCATTGTTCCTGAAGGATTTCCAGTGTATCAAAATAGGTAATTCCGTATTAGTATAAAAATATGCTAAAAACTATTTAAAAATGCTAATAAACTTACCATCACCGTGTACGCATTTGTACATATTCTGCATTGTTGCTTTTATGGCTAGTCTTACAGCATCTTCCAATAATCGGTCAAATCTCCTAACATATTTAATCCAATACTCGGCCATCTAAGAAGTCAAGTATGAACAATGATAAAATCTACCTAATCGGGCAATTCAGGCTTTTACTTATAGCCAATACATTAACTTTACCAGGTTGCTTTTGTAATTTTACTATTTCACAACGATGTCTTTTTGAGCTGTTTGAAATTAACTGTTAACTCTAGTCCATCTATTTTATGTAAGACTACGAAAAAGTGTATTTTGGAGAGTTAAAAGAAAAAAAATAGAAACTTGGAACATTATCCCAGCCTTGAGTGTTTGCTTAAAACGCAAACACTCAAGGTACACAAGGTACATATTACTTTATACTTACTTGGGTTATGTATGGTTCAAATCCTTCGTAAACTATTATTAGATAAGTTATAATTTCTTTATACATTTCTAAAATTTTCTCAGCACCAACTTCTTCCATGTGACGAATAGCGGCTCGTAAGTCCTTTATGTCAAATACGTTGTAAATATCAAATTCAACCAATGGAGTATCACAAATTTTCTCCATTATTTTAACTAAATTTAGATTACTATTTTTATATGTCGTTAAGAAATCTTGAAGCTGCAACAATTTATTAAATATGATTTTGTGAGATCACAAATCTAAGAAACAACTTGGTAAAAAAAGAAAGTTTCTATTATTCATTCTCTGACCTCTCCAATTTGAACAACACAATCTGCTATGTATGCATCAGACATTGTTGAAGTCCACGTTAGCTTTGTTATACCAGGTTGCACTTTTTTCTCGCATGCCTGTTAATAAAATATCCGTTAAAAATAAATTTATTAAGTAGCACTATTTTAAGTTTTCCAATTACCCATTAGGTTTTCATATTTAATTTAGCAACTGGTTACATTATTAACTATCATAATCATTTACCATTTTTCAACTTAATTTTTATCAATTTTCAAAGGGCCGATTTCAAATGTCGAAAGTATGAACACAGAATATATATTAGTACCTTTCGGTATGAAGATCATATTTGCGGCCATTTCCGATATAAAAATACGCGTTACGGCGATACGGCGCACTATGAAACGACTTAATTCAACAGGTTGGAAATTCTGACTTTTACACAAATTCAAGAAACGTTAGTAAAACATATTCTACATAAATGTTTATGAACTGTTTGAGTTTAGGGAGGTAAAAGTTACTGACGTCCGTAGGATATTCCATCTTTCCTAATAATCATCCTACACGGTGCCCCCTGGGTGGTTCTAAAGAGTAACTACTAATACTACCTACTAATCTCAGATAATATCAGAAGGCTGTCGCCAAATATATAAATGTTTATCTTTTGTGTTTATCTAGTGCGGCAAAAACTAGATTTATAGAAGTTGAGCGCTCGCAGCGTGCTTTGCTGAAAATCATGTATTTTAAACGATTCAGATACCCTACTAAACAGCTTTATCTTGATTGCGGTTACTATCAGTTAGGAAACTATATTATATAAAATGCATTACACTGAAAAGCACAGGAAATTACCATATGTTGCAAATAATAAAATAAGCCGAAGAAAACGTAATGTGGCTGAAATTCCTTCAACAAAAACAAAGTTTGCTACTGTGCAGTATAATAGTTGTTCGGCAAGAATTTATAATGGTATTAACAAGGAATTAGACATTTACTCAAACAATCATAAAGAATGTAAAAAGCTGGTACTGACATGGTTGCAATCACTAGATTATGACATGACAGAGCAGTTTTTGCAAAAAATAAAATAAAATATCTTCAAAAAAAAAAAAAAAAACTTAGTCCCTCTTAATTGTAGGTATAACGCTAGCATTGTTTTCTATGCATATAATAACATATTTATACATTGTTGTAAACACACAAGCACACCCTCACACGCACACATACCCTCGCATGCACACACACACACAAACACACACACGCACACAATATTCTCTCTGTAAGCTTGATAGATGTTAGAATAATTAAAGTTATAATAAGTTGTTCTGTGTTCATTTAACGTAAAAAACGAATTCTAGTGTAGAATTTTGTAAATTTGTTTTAGTGTTGGTTGATTTTTAGTTTCCCACATTTATAGGCAAATATTGTAAGTTGTACAAGTAGTTTCCAGTATTTCTTAAATAGTAACAATATTGCAGGTTGCCTAAAAATGCAATACCTATGCTATGTATGATAGGCGGGTAGAAAAAATACGATTGCTGTGAAAAGAGACTGACTAATAAATCTACGGTCATTTATTTTACTACTTTATAATATTAGTTAGCTTAGAGATAAAACAAAAACAATTATTTAGATATAAAATAATTGAAATATTTTGAAATCAAATTAATTTACATGTATAAAAATGGGGTAAAAGATCCCAGGGTAAGGCAACCCCTTGCCGCCATTTGCTTTCTTTACAAGTTAATATTGCGGTCTTTGTCTGATCCAAACGACAGTATAATGCTTGCGACTTGCGTAAGTAAGTAAGATAGATATAGTTTCCTTTCAAATGTTTAGTAGTTTCAAAGGTACGTCGTCACGTTTAAATAGTGGCTCCGCTTTTTTGATGTATTTTATTGAGGTTTGCTTCTCTAGTATATTTAACTCAATGGGCTGAAATCACAATGATTAGAAAGAAATACTTAAGTTTCACAAGTGAAGTGGAAAAATTGTCATTCACTTTAATTACTTTTAATCACGAGAATACAAATACAAATCTCTTTATTGTGAAATGTACCTAGGTTAGTATACATGGATTGTTGTTGTTAGGTTTTTTTAGTGTTTCACTAATGGATAAAGTCCGTCGTTCTACTGTGCGGCGGCTGGCGATAGACCACGGCCGTGTCAAACTATTTTTTTACTTTATTTACTTAAATAAAGTTTATTATTATTATTATTTGATTATTTAAAATAATCGATACATAAATTAATCGAACCGTACAAGAGCATCCCTATTCGCAGCAGCCAGCAGCTGTCTTGTGTCATTTCGACGAACGTCAAACGTCTGTCACATGGTCACGTCATGTTGTCACTGTCAGTCACTTGTGGGCACAAGTGTGGCACAAGTGTCACAACAGCAAATTGCAAAAGAAAAGCAAATGATTGAAAATTTAAAAATAGGTATCTCAGCATCTGTTAATATTATCTATAAAATTTTAATGAGCTAGTGATATTGTAAATAAGATGAATTTAGCTGATCCCGAGCTAGAATTGATAGATCCAACACCCAATGTCCACAATTTATTTTTACACTTCGATAAAGTTTTCTTTTGGACCAAACTGGCGAGCAGAGCGGTGGTGAGATGGAGCAAGAAGATGTACTCATGTGCTGGAGTATGCTCGTAAGTACGCTATTAACAATCATGCCCAGAACAACTAGACGCGCGTGTAACGCGCGAATCATTTCAATACAGTGTAGCAATAACGCAAACAATGTAATGTAACCAGAATCGCAATTCAATTCGCAGATTTTCTGACTGAACAACGAGTTCAGTTCAGTCAAGCCTCAGAAAATACGCAAAATTTCATTTTAATTCATACCCAGCAAGTATGTTTGTGACCATAAACTTTATGTAACTTTAAACAAGTTTCCAAGCTGTTTACTATTAAGAATGTGGCTGTTAACACTTTTTTGCACATAAATATAATATAACTAGCTGACCAGCGCGACTTCGTTCCCGTGGCCCTACCCCCTTCTCCACCCTACCCTACCCATACTCTACCCCTACCCTACCTTTGCCCTACCCTACCCTACCTTTACCCTACCCTACCCTACCTTTACCCTACCCTACTTCTACTCTACCCCTACTTACCCCTCCTTCCCCTATTTTCTCACTGTTTAAACCTTCCTTGGACTTCCACAAACATTTTTAAAAATAATTGCCCAAATTGGTCCAGGCGTTGTTGAGTTATGCGCTTATCAACACATTTTGCGATTCATTTTTATATATAAAGATATGTGATGAAGTAAAATAAAGTACGACTATTCTCAAAAGCTGGCCTTCATATTTATTCTTATTTATCACTTAGAAGTTAAAATTAATATTTTGCTTGTATAAAGTTAGTTTACCTGTCTTTCTCATAGTGTTTAATACTGTCAACAACATTTCATATCAATGTATAAATAAATTAGTAAACAGCAGTATTTATAGTGCAACTGAAAAGCTCAATGTACGGTTGAGTCAATTAAACTGTGATCCATTTTGCTATTAATTTCTTTGAAAGAGTCAAAACTAAGTATATCGGTCTGTAGGTGTCAAATACGTAGTTTGACTTTCAACCTTATTGAATTTTAAATTGAAAATAAATTAGTTTGACTGTACCAGGCATAAACAACTCCATTGATAGTAAATGAATACTGTCAAATATTAGAGAAATGTAAATAAATCAAAAAATATTTTTTCTAGGTATGAGGGCAGAGGTGGGCTGTGTGATATCGCCCTCAGTGAGCCCCTTCTCAAGCTGCGGCCTCGCAAGGACCTTGTGCAGACTTTATTACATGAGATGATTCATGCCTTCTTATTTATAACGTGCCAAGACCGAGAGCGAGATGGTCACGGACCTAACTTCAAGAGTCATATGCATAGGATAAATAAGTCAGCGGGACTCAATATTACTATTTACCATGATTTCCATGATGAAGTAAGTATTAGCATAATATTCACCAATTTATTACAATAAGGGCCTGTGTTACAATGTCTAAGTAAGTTCTCATTAGCTGTTACTTGACAGATAGGCCATACAAAAAACTGTCAAGTAAACTGGAAAGTATCTCCTAATCGGACATTGTCAAACAGGCACTAAGTACGTTTTAATTAGCTGAGATAGTCCTTACAAAATAGTCAATTAAACTGGAAAGTATCTCCTAATCGGACATTTTGAAACAGGCACCGAGTCTTAAACTTTTGACAATGTATACTAATATTATAAAGAGGAAAGATTTTTATTTTTGTATGTTACGAATAAACTCTAAAAGTACTGGACCAATTTAGAAAATTCTTTCACCGTTAGAAAGCTACAGTCTTCCCGAGTGACATAGGCTATATTTTATCCAGATAATCCCACGGGAACGGGTACCACGCGGGTGAAACCGCGGGCGGCCGTTAGTCTTTGATATAATTAAAATAGATTGTTGAAATTACTAAAGTTACGTTAATTTTTTATTGTTTACAGGTAAAGTTATATCTAACTCATTGGTGGCGTTGTAATGGACCTTGCCAAACTCGGAAACCTTATTTCGGCGTTGTGCGGAAAACGCAGAACCGACCTCCCGGACCAAACGATTTCTGGTGGTCAACTCATCAGAAAACTTGTGGAGGTAAATTTATCAAGATTCAGGAACCAGAAAAGAAGATTAAAAAAGGTAAAAAAAAGACTGAGAATAAAACTGGTGACATTACAAAATATATTACAAATAATAATAACAATAAAACTCTAAATACAACTAGTGGGACAAGAGGGCCTTTGACGCCACTTTTAAAAAATAGTAATAAGAATACTGGTACAAAAGTTAAGGGAAATGGCGGCAAAACTCTAGTCATCACACAACAGAATATAACAAGTAGTCCCACTAAAATAAAAGCACCACCTATTGCATTTAGTGGAAATGGCCAAATAATAGCTCCTGTGAAAAGAAATCAATCTTCTGATGTTCATGAAACTGTTAAGAATGTTTGGGCAAATAAACAATTGCCTGGATTAAATAGTACTAAATCTAACATAGTTATTAATAATAAAGATAATAAAACTAATAATTTGGATAAAAGTATAAAACCAATAAAACAAAAAGCAACACCGGACCATTCTGACTCACCTCCTGCAAAGATTAAAAAGATAGATGAATACTTCAAAACCACAGCATCTACGTTATTAAAAGACTTGTATGGAAAAGATATACAGTTAACTCAAGAAAACAATAAAATAATTGCTGTAAGTAATAAAAATCTGGTTGATTGCCCTATTTGTAGACAAAAAGTTGATAGCAATGAAATAAACAAACATTTGGATGAGTGTTTGAACAAAGATGTAATTGAACAATTAAGCAAAGATAACATTGAACCAATTGCTCAAACCACATCGAGTCAATCTACAGATCGAAAATCGCTTAAAGATATAGTAGGGAATCTACCACAAATCCCAGCATTTAAAAATAAAGAAATTGACGATAATCACGGAATATTCAAGGAAGATAATGGAGATATTAAACCAAAAAGATTATCTGAAACAATTGATCTTACGCACATTGATGTAAACTGCTCAACAAGTGTCCAGACACCAGATATAAAAGATGATAAAATACAGTTGGATACAAACGATGTCAATAGAGTAGTGAAAAGAATAAATTACGATAAACACATAAGAAAGTCTGATAATTTCGTTGTGCCTAAGCAAGAAGCAAAGGAGATAGACTATGGGTTCTTACCTTCATTTTTAGAAGACATGGAAACTGATACTGATCCTCCCGAAATTCAAATAGAAACAGGAACAAGTAAAGATATAGTTTCTAGTTTAAGTGAGCAAAAGTGTCCTTGTTGTGGAGATGTCGTTAAGAAACCAATGGCAGAGCATTTAGACGAGTGTCTAGCATTCTTTGACAATAGCACAGTACCTGAGGAAGGAGCGTCTACTAGTTTCGCAGATAATACAATTGTCATAGATGATGATGATGATGATGTTTTTGATGAAACAATGACCATGAATGCTACTGGCACTAAAACTCCTTGCCCTTGTTGTATGGAAATGGTCGAAATGTCCGATATGAATAACCATTTAGATAGTTGTTTGAGTTAGTTAATAATCAAGACTAAAGTTTTTTGCATTTTATGGGAGGTTAGGACACCCACGAGTTTAAGGTTAGGAATTTTTACCTTGTTATGATTATGAAGATTGTGTTATTTTTTTGTAAGATTTTAGCATTTAACTATGCTTAGTGACATAAATGATTGTTTATAATGTGATTTTGAAATATGTGATATTAGAATAAAGATGTTGATTATGGTGATTTATTTCGTTGTATTTACTTTAATTACTTACGCTTAAAATCCTATGCAATATACTTACTGTTGTTAGAGGCTTGAACAGTAACCGTTCTTCATCCGATAGCGAATCTAGGATTTTGTTGTATCCTTTTACAACGGCGAGCACACTCTCGAACACATATAGCACTGTCTTCATTTTCATATACACCTGTGCGATTAAAGAAATGTATAGCAATATTGCATATATACAGGCTGATCCATCGGGACGGGTCAGTATGGGAAAGTTTGAAACTATTAGAGATAGAGATGTTTGTTCTAAGGAACTATGTCATCGAATTATGCATTTAAAGATTTTCAAAAAACTCATACATGACTCGGGAATCGAAACTTGTCACTTTTCAAAACAAAAATGTTACTTATGTTATTTTATTACGAAAGTGGATTGTGTAGGTTGTTAGGTATACATTTTACTATGGAACCCTATGTGTACAATTAAAAGAAAGTAAAGAGTTTTTTTATCTGTCATATTTATTATCAATCGCTTACCTACTCATTTAAATCATTTGGAAGAGGAATTGCGATTTCACGTCTGCATACCAGTTTTAAAGTTTTGAAAAAGGAATTCGAACTGAACTTCTAGAGGAATATCGATTTCGAAGTCTGCATCTCACTGCTGCACTCATCAGCCTCTGTTAAAGCTGATGAGTTTTTTTCGCCTGTTTTTCTTATCAGTTAAAAGATGGTATGTACTTAACAGGTGGTAGGTAAAAAAATGTTAGACGATTGATAAGCATCAATTTTATTTAATCTATATGAATAAAAATTTATGACTGACTGTCTGACTGCAAAGTTTTGAAAATGGCTGTCATTTTGAACATTTGCTTAAATACAATAAAATGGTAAAATGCAGAATTTTCTTTTAATTGTAGCCATAGGGTAAAATGTATTCGTAACAACCTACACAATCAACTTTCGTAATAAAATAACATAACATTTTTGTTTTGAAAACTGACAAGGTTTGATTCCCGAGTCGTGTATGAGATTTTTTGAAAATCTTTGAATGCAGTTATTCTTAACTCTTAAATCGACGACATAGTTCCTCAGAACAAATGTAGTACCTATCTCTTATAAAGGGTGTCTCAAAATTACGTATAGGATTTGAATTTCGCGCTATTTCCGAAATATTAAAGATGGCGGGTTGAAATTTGACATCTTGACACATGTAAAATTAATCGTGGAGCGTTTCACAATAAAACAGCGCATAGAAGTTTTACAAATGTTTAACGAAAATTCATGATCAATTACAAACACTCGTCGAAAGGTCGAAAAATCTCGTAATTTCAAGAATAGGTGATTTCAAATGGCCACCGAGATCTTGCCATCTGATGCCACTGGATTCTTTTCTTTTGGGGCTACGTCAAAGATAAAGTCTACACCAACGATCCACAAAACATAAACAATATAGACAAAATATTCGCCGAGTTATTGGTGAAATAAGTAGCGAAATGTGTGAAATTAGCAGCGAAATGTGTGAAAGTGTCATGAAAAACTTGCACACAGCAAAAATGCCCGTGGCGGCCATTTAGCAGATATTCTATTCAGATAAAATTGTACAAGTCTCTTCTTTAAAATAAAATAAAACTACGAAGAAATTCCAATCCATTCGCGTTTTATTGAGACAAATCATCCTATACTTACTTTTGGGACGCCCGTTAGTTTCAAACTTTCCCATAGGTACTGACCCGTCCCGATGGATCACCCTGTATATTATATAGCACGACGAGCCCGTGGCGCAGTGGTTAGCGCGCTCGGCCTGCCATCGTTGAGGTTAAGCAACTTTCGCAATGGTCGGTCACGGGACTGGCGACCAAACTTTTCATCTCTAGCTCCTCCGTGCTTCGGAAGGCACGTTAAGCCGTTGGTCCCGGCTGCATTTGCAGTTGTTAATAGCCACCAATTCGCACTGAGCCCGCCTGGTGGGTCATGGCATTCTCCTTATCCATCCATAAAGCGCCCCACAGATGGATCAGTTCGCCTGTCGGCAGCGGCCTGTCAGTACCCCTAATATCAGTTGATATAAGTACCTACTGTCAAAGGACATGAAAGAGATAGAGCGATAGTTTTCGATTACGAATACAGTTTGCCAAACTCATACTAGGAGCCCACAGACGGCCGCCGATCCGGTCTAGGCCGACAGGCGACCTGACCGTCTGAAGGCTCCTTAAGGAAGGACAGTGTCCCAGCAGTGGGGACATTAAATGGCTAATAATGATGATGATAGCAACATTGTTACCGTCGCCGCACATGTGCCACACGCGCCAGCCATAAACGCCGCCACTTGAAGCTAGAAGGATGCAAGTGACGTCTAGCGGAGTTAAGGACTTAGCCCACTTATACCGCACCGCTCCCACCCAACCAATGTATGAGCAGTTAAATATGGACTTAATGTCGTGCTCTGTAGATGCACTTAAGCTTGCGGCAGGCTCGCTTACCGCGCGCTGTCTGCTATTGTATATTTGGTTGGGTGGGATGGGATCGGTGCGGTATAAGTGGGCTATGGCCTTTAACCGTGTGCGAGTTCATATAAAATAAAACTGCAGGAAAAAGGTTGGTGGCCCGTGTGCGTGGCTACTGTGGCTAGGCTAAAATGACCCACAGACAGTAGGAACATGTTGACGATTCATATTAATTTACTTATTTAAAGGTACCTACACAAACAGATTATTATCATTAAAATTTAAAATATAATAGTGGGCGTCCTACGGCTGAAATTATGATGATGATGAATCAAGTTAAGTTCAGCCAGATAATAACCCAAAATTAGTGTACCTACACTAAGTAAGTAAGTACAAAAAACAAAACAAAAAAACATAAGTGCATACAATGACATGTTTAAATGTGAATAAATCATATTTAATCTTTTTCTATCTTTACTATCAGTCCGCCTGCAGTCCTCAGTCGAACAGGCTGCCTGATATTCGGTTTTGTATGTAAAACTGTGAGTGGGCGTCCGATTGCAGCCAACTGACAGGGCCCTTGCCGGGCGGACTGATAGTCTGCGGGGCCATTTAAAGATGATTATATTAATAGTATGTAAGTACACTTAGGTATGTCTATTTTTTTAATTGTTACCTGATAAGCGTGAAGAGGTATGTCTAAACCTAAATTCTCCCAATGTGCCGCTTCTTTGCAAAGTTCTAGAATGTTCCTGAAATACCGTTACAAATTAAAAATAATAGAATTTGTAATATAAGTAATATATCTTTCGGTAACGTTAAAATAATAGCTTACACATCAATGTTACACTCCATTAGACCAGGATTCTCTACACTTTTCCGCATTAGTGTCCTATTTAGTCCTGCGCCACATTTCTCGTCCAAGTTATGCTGTGGATAGAGTTTAGAATTAGAAGCGGTTAGAATCTAGGCACTAAGTTTATACTGAGAGACCTTTAACACAAGTAGACATGCCCCCCTAGCATGACCAACAAAATTCGATATGATATGATAAGTTATCCGGTTTAACTGTCAAAAGACTATGGGTTTTGACGTTTGAATGTCGATAAGTCGCTTTATCATTCGATACATATCGCGTTTTAGGTGGTCATGCTAGGCTTACAGAGCAGACCCACCCCACTGGCAGCACCCGTTCACGAGCATGACGCATGAGCCAGCCATCGCTTCGCTCAACCATATTTTAGGGAACGTAACGACCCGACTCACACGACACCACCGCAGGAATGTTAAACGTCTATCGACTTATGTTTTATACTCAGAAGAACAAAGTGTTACCGTCCAAGATATCCAAAGCTCTCGTATAGCGACATCTATAGCGCCCATCAACCTGTTGACGTGCATTATGACATCTTCAGAGTTGCTGCACGGTAGTAGCCACACTGAGGCATCGGTCATAATCTGTAATACAATAAATAATAAATAAATAAATAAATAACCTTTTTTACATTCACACCAATTATCTAAGTCCATGTTAATTTCATTAAGAAACTGTATCATGGAAAACTTGATAACGGATAAATACATACTTAAATACTTTTTTTTTGTAAATACATACTTAATATACATAGTTAACACCCAGACCAAGACAAATAGACAAGTTCATGCACACAAATATTTGTCTTGTTCGGGAATCGAACCCGAGACCACTGGCGCAGAAGGTGGGTAGCCTACCCCTGCGCCAAATCGGTCGTCAAATACAGTCGACAATAGTTCTGTGAATATTGATTGGAACTGGCTAAAGAGATTGACATTGGAGGCCAAGATCCCCTTCGGATCGCTGCACGCTGAGGAACCGAAGTAAGTAAAAGACATGTTATTCCATTTCAAAGTCTGATGTTGTGTTGATCCACGGATAACGGATTTTAAGATGCAACTCCATATTACCACATATCTAGTTTTTACTATGATGTATCCTGGCGCATACAAGTGCGCCGTAATATCAGGAATATGACAGCAAATACAAACATTGTGGAAACCCCGTTTTTCCTTATAAAACACTAGCGGATCCTCGCGGTTTTACCCGCGTGATACCCGTTCCCGTAGGAATTATCGGAATAAAATATAGCCTATGTAACTCGGGAAGAATGTAGCTTTCTAATGGTCAAAGAATTTTCGAAATAGGTCCAGTAGTTTCGGAGCCTATTCGATGCAAACAAACAACCGATTTTGACGACCGATTTGGCGCAGGGGTAGGAGGCTACCCACCTTCTGCGCCAGTGGTCTCGGGTTCGATTTCCGAACAAGACAAATATTTGTATGCATGAACAATATGAACATGTCTATTTGTCTTGGTCTGGTTGTTGTACTATATATTTTAAGTATGTATTTACAAACAAAAAGTATTTAAGTATATATTTATCCGTTATCAAGTTTTCCATGATACAGTTTCTTAATGAAATTAAAATGGGCTTAGATAATAATTGGTGTGAATGAAAGAAGTTATTTATTTAAACAAACAATCAAATCTTTCCTCTTTATAATATTAGTATAGAAGTATAGATTGATAATGATTGTGAAATTTTAATATGTTATTTTACAGAGCACAAATTATGATCTGACAAACGATGTTTCAGAGCTATAGATTTCCAATTACCTTTTTCAAATAGACAAGCCTGTTCTTCCTCATCTGCAGCACCACCGCTCTCCCGGAGAAGCTGGGCAGGTCGGCGGGGTGCTGGCTCCTGGTCGAGACCATGTCCTTCTTCGCCTCTTGCACCTCGTCGCTGAACATGGCCCATACCTAAGATATTAGTAGACATTTTTGAGAAGCTCAATCTTTCGAGTAGGTATTAAGGTCCTAGTCCACTTATACCGCACTGCTCCCACCCAGCCAATGTATGAGCAGCCAAATATGACACTCAAGTAGAGATTTCTTCTCAAGAACTTAGGTAGCAAGGGATGAATGTATTCGTTGCATTTTTTTTTGGATCCCTTTTTAATTGTAGGTATAGGTACTCTGTGCGTCCGCGCGCACTGTGAGACCTCATAGTAATGTTTGTGAATACGGGTGTTAGCTTGTAACAAGAGACATTTTTGCGAAACAAAGTTTAAATACATTTAGGAAAGGTTAGCGCCTTTGAACAGCTCGTTTCTTGCCTTACCATTAATCAACATAATGATAAACTAGGAAAAGATGGTCAATACGAAGTTGTCGGTACAAGTAAACATCTATTAAGTGCTACTAATGAAAAAAATAAAAACCTCTGCTGTTTTCTTTTTGAAGATGCGCCGTAAATTCTTCCTCTTCGAGTAACTGTTCAGGGAATATAGCGCTATTACTGCCTCTTCAACGTGATTCACGCCTTCAAATACAGTTTCCACTAAATTCTCGATTATAATCTGAAATCAAGAATGAACCAAAACCGTGATGAATAAATCTATTCGATTAGGTAGGCAACCTATACTCTATTAAGGTAAGACAACAAATCTTATAAACTGTAAGTATTGTTAAATTTTTTTAGTTCAACGCGTGACACGCGTTGAACTAAAAAAATGTGGTAGTTCTAAAAAAATGTAGTAGTAAATTCGATAAATGTGGTAGTTACCTACACGCGTCGCGTGTAGGTAACTACCACATTTATCGAAATAAATAGGTCGGTATCGGAAAATCGTGAAATCATAATTTAGCTCGCGAAAATAAGTTTTATATTTCCCGATATTTCGGTATCTGGGCACGAAAATGCAAGTCAATAAAAAGAACTGCAAAAAAAAAAGTTTTTTGATAGACTTACCAATAATTACACCGACTTTCGTCTTGGACACTGCAGTTCGTCTTAGCATCGAAAGATTCTGCTGTGCTGTCTATTATGTTGTAGGTATAACACCACCCAGACATCAAGTCAACTCTATATTTTTGATGACCGTACTGAAGCTCAGCACCTCGTGACACCAGGAGGGTGCCTGCGAATGTTCGCACGGCGCGTCCAGAGCGTTGGAGAACATGTGCTTGACCTGGCTGCATTTGTAGCTTAGGTATTGCTCCAACTGATTGTGGTAAGGCTTCTGCAATGCTACACGTCTCGTCTTATTGGGTCTGACGTCCTCCAGCTCATTGTATACCATCACATCGGACCTGAGTTAGCCATTCTATTAACGTTACTTACCTGTGATGATGATAATTTGCTTTTAAGTTTTGCAAATCATCTTACCATGTTCTTCTTTTTCAAGATCAAGTTGCCAGCTTCCAACGACGGACGGCATTCCTTATAGCGACATTCATCTTGGAAGTTGCAGCTTGTCTTTCCATTGAGAGATTCTGCTGTGCTGTCTATAATGTTTTATACACCTACCCAGACACAAACCTATCAAGATTCATACACTTATCAAGTTACCTCTATATTTTTAATGACCGTCCTGAAGTTTAGCACCTCGTTGTACCAGCAGGGCGCCTGCACGTCCAGGATTGTGCCGGCCGGCGACGCAACGGCTCGGACGTCGTCCAGAGCGTTGGAGAACATTTGCTTGATTGACCTGGCTGCATTTGTTACTTTGGTATTGCTTTAACTGATTATGGTAAAGATTCTGAAATGCTACACGTCTCGTCTTATTGCGTCCGACGTCCAGCTCATTGTATACCATCATATCAGACCCGGGTGAGCCTTTCTTTTTACGTTACTTACCTCTGATGCTGATACCTAATTTGCTCCTAAGTTTTGCAAATCATCTAACCATGTTCTTCTTTTTCAATATCAAGTTGCCAGCTTCCAACGACGAACGGCATTCCTTATAGCGACTTTCATCTTGGAAGCTGCAGCTTGTCTTTCCATTATGAGATTCTGCTGTGCTATCTATAATATTGTAAACACCTACCCTGATACACACCTATCAAGGTTTATACCTACACCTATTAAGTTACCTCTATATCCTTAATGACCGTCCTGAAGTTTAGCACCTCGTCGTACCAGGAGGGCGCCTGCACGTCCAGGATTGTGCCAGCGACGGCCCGGACGTCGTCCAGAGCGTTGAAGAACATGTGCTCGATCTGACTGCACTTGTTCTCGAACTCCTCGCCTCTCGCGCCCGCGAACATAGGCTTGTTCACCTTTTCTAACTCGTCGATTCTACAAACGATGATGATGTATGGTAAGTGACTATTTTTGTTAGCGTTATTTTAACTTCCAACTTTTAGTTTAATCTTGATTGAATTTCATGGACGAAACTGTGGTTACCTAACCGGGTAGAGGATTGACCAATATA
Organism: Crambus lathoniellus; assembly: GCA_949710035.1. Classification (NCBI taxonomy): domain Eukaryota; kingdom Metazoa; phylum Arthropoda; class Insecta; order Lepidoptera; family Crambidae; genus Crambus; species Crambus lathoniellus. Next base: position 29,449,408 of record OX453306.1, on the reverse strand, counting down.
CTACAGATAATTTAAAATAACCAAATAATGATCTCAATTTAAATGGTATCGTTACCTTCCAAAAATAATCATGCAGTTGCAGACATCTAGCATATCAAAACACCGCTGAACGAACGAGTCAATATAGTTAAAAATCGAGCCCGTGTCCAGTTCCCAGCTGCTAGGGTTCACTTCATTATGAGCTTCCGCCATAACGTCATAAATCTCGCGATACCTCTTACAGCAGTCAATACACTTAGAAAACTCCCCCAGAGCCTTCTTTGTTTCTCCACTGAAAAGAGCATCCAATTTGATGTAAGTTTTGCACAAGATGATGATTTGGTTGCTCAAAGCTTTGAAAAGATTCGTTATTCGAGCTTCGGAGTTGTAAAAAGGCGATTCCATCCAGATGAATCTGAAGAGATTGATTATTTGCGGAATGTGTTTGGCGATCTCGTCGGGGTCGATCACGCATTCTAGAACAGCGCAAGGCTGCTTAATCACTTGCAAGTATTCTATATTGGATGTAGCTTCCTTGATCTTTAGTACTATCTCATCGCATAGCGACTGAAATTGGTGGATGAATGTCGAATGTGTAGTAACCAAGGTTTTCGTGATGTGTCGAACTGCCGGGTTCTTCAGCTGATGGCGAAGCGCGCTTAGATTCTCAACTGCAAAGAAAAGTTATTGACAAAGTATTTTGACAGGCGCTACTCTTATTTATTTTTAGGAAGAATTTGGCAAAATGCTCACGTCTGTATATCCAAAAGTCGTATTCATCGCTAGGACACAGTAGCTCATTTTGCGACGCTACAAATGCCTGATCCTCCAAGCAAGATTTAATTTGATGTGTCCAATAAACAACAACGCCTTCAAGCCTCTTCACCAGCTCAAGATCGGCACTGGCCCTTTCGAAAGATAGTTGCTGACCTTCTCGAGGTATGTACAGAACAGTGAGACCCAGCATCTTGTAATACATGTCAGTAAGTTTAGCTAGGAAAGTGTGTATTTGTGTACAAAATTCGCTTTTGACACCTGTGAATGAACGCGATTGGGTTAGCTAGCTCTGAAACCAATTATCGCTACATAGACTCAATAATATAATGACAATTTATTTAGAGAATTACTTAAATAATGTAAAAAAGACTCACTGTCTGGCCACGTTGTGATAGCGAAAAAATACGGCGCGTACACATTTTCCAGAATCTCAATCATATTGTCTTCTACAGAATCAACGAACGTTCCGAACACAATTTCGTCATGAAACGATTCCACTTTGAAGATATAGTCAGGTTGTCTGGTAAAGTATGTCAAGTCGTAGACTGGGAAGATTGGGATGTCACTGGAAGCGGTAAGCTTCTCGCATCTGAAGTAAACGCAGAGAATCAGGGCTCTTGGCTCCATTAACCAGTCTTCTATGCCTCTGATGGCGTCTTCGTTCCAATCATCCTCTCGAAGGTCGTATAGGGTGGTCATCTTCATGATGTAACCCACGAGTGTGGTTAATTCTTCATTCGAGTATGTTGGTTTCACGGGGGTCTCGGCTAATTCTCGCTCAAGTTGGGCAAGACGCTCGCGCTCTGAAATGATTTGTGATGAGTTTTAGCACAGAATAAATAATAGTACACTGGTACAGAAACTTCACTCCGCTAAACCATTTAAATAAATACCAACACTAATTACAACGCAATAAAGTGGAATTCAGCTTGTACGGCGCCACAGCCGTCTCTATCGTCTTCTACAAGCCATGCTATGATACGGAACGGCAACATTGCTGTGAACCGGTTTACTCCTCTGAGTACTAAATCCTATGGAGGCGGCATACCTACGAAAAAGTGAGGTGTAACTAAGTCACAATGTAAGAAAATCTTGGAATTCAATTTTAAACTTCTTCTCATTGTCGTATTAATCGGTCCAGCCGTTTCAGAGATTAGCCGGAACAAACAGACAGACAGACAAAAATTGTAAAACATGTCATTTTGGTATATGTACTGTATATTTAATCATATGCACGTAAAAAGCAGTTATTTAATGTTACAAACAGACACTCCAATTTTATTTATTTGTATAGATGTATAGAAGATATGCCATCTCCATAGGATTCAGTACTCGAGGTTTACTCGCTGTTTACCTGTCAAACGGTGCAAACGATGTCAAATCGGTTCACTTAAAACTACGTTGCCAACTTTATGCGCATGGCTTGTAGAAGACGATAGAGATGGCTGTGACGGCGCTAATTACAAACGGCCAGACGTTGCATCTCTTTCTATCGCATTCTAGCTCTTCTGCGGATCTAATCTAACTTCTATGGATTTGCACCGCCGGCCGGCTCCGGCGCCGGCGGTGTGGGCGAGAGTAGCGCGCAGTACATCGAGTGACAGACGCCTGGTTTTAGGTTCTTTTGTTTTTCCTCTTAGATTTTGAGCCAAATAACAAAAAATAAAAAATGCCAGCAGACAAATGAAGGCGCTGATCATCATCATCGGTCGTACAATTAGGTAGCTGAAAAATAAGCCTGAGGGGCTGCGAGGCCACACTGGTACGGCTACAGCAGCGACGCGACGGCGATGTTATGATAGGAACAAACTCAGACCAAATAAAAAAGGGAACAAATAATTTTTGCTTGTCGTTTCTGCTGTGCGGTCACCGACATTATGTTTAATACGTAGGTATTAGTTTGTTTTCAAGAAATCGCCGTCGCGTCGTGTCGAGTCGCAATACGGTATTTTACTGATTTTTTTTTATTTCTTTAAAATGTTTTTCGAAATATTAGCTACACAAAACAAGTTTTCATTTTGAATTATCTTGAATATTTTCAAAGATATAGGACTTCAAACTTTATAATTAGACAAGGACAGGACGCTATCTTAGTGACGTCAGTGGGTTAGTAGCGTCATAGTCACGCCATAGAAGATTTCGTTTTAGAAAGAGACAGCTATAGTCAATATCAAACAGACTATAATTCTTTTATTATAAAACAGATTCAAATTATTTTTTCACATTTGGTATTCTTAATTGCAATATTTTTTAACGTCATCATTAAATATCTACATTTCAACAACAGTAAAATACCCTATTGCTAGTAGGTACCGTTGCGGCCTCGGATTAAAGGTCATAGCTCACTTATACCGCACCCAACCAATGTATGAACAGTCAAATATGGACTTAATGTCGTGCTCTGTAGACGCACTTTAGCTTGCGGCAGGCACGCTTACCGCGCGCTGTCCGCGCGCTGTCTGCTATTGTATATTGTTACTGTAAAAGCATCTACGATATTAAGTCCATATTTGGCTGCTCATACTTTGGTTGGGTCGGAGCGGTGCGGTATAAGTGGTAATAACATACCTTTATTCACCGACCATGTTTTGTGGCGCAGTCTCTATTACTGGGCATTGTTTTGTTACAAATACTCGAAGAACCTACGTGCATTCTGCCTTTTTAAAATGTAACAGAAATATTACACTATCTAAAGTTAATTTGGTATACTTAAAGGAAGTTTCAAAACAGGACCTTTGTAATTATAATACTAGAGGATCCTCGCGGTTCTACCCGCTTAGTACCCGTTCCCGTGGAAATATCGGGATAAAATATAGCCTATAGCCTTCTACGATAAATGGACTATCCAACACAAAAATAATTTTTCAATTCGGTCCAGTAGTTTCTGAGATTAGCGCGTTTAAACAAACAAACAAACTCTTCAGCTTTTTAATATTAGTACTTATAGATTTTATTTTATTGTTTTTGTTTATTATCAAGTTCATACGTTTATTTATTCTTTTCTATTTACTTACCCCTTTCTTCTTCACTGTCGTGGCTGAGGTCATCGCTCCAAGCCACTTTTGCTCTTTTCTTTTTCTCCGCCATATTGGCAGGCAACTAATTAACACTACCACTAATAATGCACTTAACAAGGAATAATTCTTAATTTCAAAGCAAATCAATGAAAATAAAATTAAAAATTAACTCAGAGATTATGCCATGTTTTCCAATCAATGGAAAACAAATGACTGATTGACGTTTAAGGTTCCCGCCAAGATATTACTTTTTAATTTTGAAATAACGAAGGAGGTCTTTGCAGATTGAAATAATTTGCGTTGAAGTTTCACTCCTTATTGGATTTTTATACAAAATTTTACTTTGGCACTGAGCTTCGAAATAAAATAAGGGTAAGTATATGAATTGATTAACCGTTGCCTAGTTACGCGCCGTTGAAAGAATTTTGGCTACGCGAGTTCTACGTGGTTCTACTTCCACTCACAGTGGAAACGGTCCCTAATCACCCCTAATCTTTGAACAGGCAAAGAAGTATAATACATACCTACTTACTGAACAACTTTCTCCTAGAAACATGGGTCGAAATATGACACAAATTTTTGGACTTCCCACAGTAAATCGATCGCGTCGCGTGATCCAATGGATGTGATAAGTCTGATTTGTATTACTTAAGAGTCAAAATTTTTATCATGTTTCGACCCAGGTTTCTAGGAGAAATTTGTATTAGGTAAGTACTGAGGGCCTACTCTGAAACGCAAAACCCGAAACTTCGTTATACCCGTCCCTCTCACGCTCCGGTCATGTCACAATCGAGTGAAAGGGGCGGGGCTAACCGAAGTTTCCGATTTGCGTTTCAGAGTACGGTCCCAGATTCTGAGTCTACCTAGTGCTTCAAAATTGTTCCTATTTATGTAAATATTTTAAAATGTCATAAGAATAGCAACATACCTACTTAGATTTGTCTATAAACTTAATAATATTACTTATTTTAATTTTTAGTTTTTTGCATTCACAATGCAATTTTTATTACTTATAGAAAAATGGAAAATGAAGTATTTTGAAAAAATCGACCCGTCTCACAACCAGCTCCAATGGGACTCGAACCCACGACCTTTCGCTTTCCGGGCGACTGCTCTAACCACTGAGCTACGGAGTCGTTACGAGAAGCGTCGAATTTATCTGTTCAGTACAGCCCCGCCTAGACCGCGGAATCAGCATGGCGCAGTGGAAGATTATCATGAATATAGACTCCGGACAAAAACTAGGTTTCAGCCGGGATGTAACTGAACAATAGAACTGCGATACACAGCGACTTATTGTGAAGTAAGGTGAATTTTACATACGGTCTGTGCTGTCGAGTCTCCTGGGCAGCGGAGACAGAGGGCGCCCCCTGGTAAATCCTTCTTCTTCTGCAGACCTTACCAATTCGTCACCTTACTCACAAAACGAATTCTACACAGCGGTCCCAAGACACTGGGCGCTTCAACAATAGGTACACAATAACACACGCGGGCTTGCTTATTAAGATATATTGTCCCGACAACAACGCGTGGCGGAAAATTATTCGCGACCGGCCACTCGTCAAGCTGGCGTCAAAATCTTGGTCGTACAAAACGGGATCAAAACGATAATTTAAGATTCAATTCAGGCTCGATATGCCAGGCATATTCAACGCGAGCGGTTTTTAACAATTCAGCAAAATTAATCCGACATTTTTCTTACAAGAATTTCAATCAAGTGGGCGCTGTCAACTTCAAGTGACAGCCAAATGTCAATTTGACGTGACATTAGAGCTGCGTTCAGAAACGTCGATCTTTTCCGAACATCCCCCCGCCCCGGACCGTTAAGAACGGTACGTCAATCTACGGGTAATCGGGAGAGCCCACTAACTGCTCTCTTCAAAACCGAATCTCGAACCAAAACCTCAGCAAAACGAGGAACTCCGTCAGTTCCGGGGTAGAGTTTAACAATGCGCCCCCTTCGCCAACACAGGGGCGGTAGGTTAGCATCCTTAATCAACACGAGGTCGCCAGTCTGGGGTGGGATGGTTTTATCTGTCCACTTCACGCGCTGTTGTAGGATATGCAAATACTCCATCGACCAACGTGCCCAGAAGTTTTGGGACATCTGTTTCAAAAGTTGGTATCGCGACAAACGATGGGATCCTACATCCTGAATCGGATATTCAGGCAAAGCCAAAAGGGGCTGTCCGATCAAGAAATGACCTGGGGTCAATGCTTCCAGGTCATTCGGGTCCGAAGACAACGGGCACAAGGGTCGCGAGTTGAGGACGGCCTCAATTTTACAAAATACCGTATCAAGTTCCTCAAACGTGAGAATTGTTTCTCCAATCACGCGACGCAAGTGTGTCTTGGCAGCCTTTACACAAGCTTCAAAAATTCCTCCCCAGGTCGGACAAGCTGGAGGGCTAAACTTCCAGATTATCCCACGCCGGGAGAGGGTGGTTCCAATGTCTATTTTATTATCAACAAAAAACTTAACTACTTCCTTAAGATAATTACACGTTCCCTTATAATTAGTACCACAATCGGAACGTATCAATGTCGGCAGTCCTCTACGGGAAACAAATCTGCTCAAGGCGGCGACAAAGGCTTCGGTAGACAATTCCGAGACAATTTCCAAATGGACAGCCTTGGTGGACAAACACACAAACACGCACAAGTACGCCTTATAGGTTTTAGCATTACGCAGTCTCGAAGCCTTTACAGTAAAGGGACCGGCGAAGTCGGTGGCGACTCCGGCAAAAGCTCTACATTCCGTGACGCGATCAGCAGGCAAATCACCCATCTGGGGCTGCATGGTCGCGGCCTTCAATCGATAACAAGGCAGGCAACGGAAAACCACAGTGCGAATGGCTCGACGAGCAGACAAAATCCAAAATTCACGCTGCAAAATGGCCAACAAAGCATTACAGCCAGCATGTTGTGCATTCACATGGCGATCTGTTATTATCAGTTGAGTCAAATGTCCGGCTTTAGGTAACAAAAGGGGGTGACGAGCTCCATACGGCAGGTTCGCATTTCGAAGTCTTCCGCCGACTCGCAAAAGCCCACTCTCGTCCAGGAAGGGATTTAATCGCGATACCGCGCCCTTCAACTTGCGACGGCCTAAACGCAAAATTTCAATCTCGGACTCAAAACTATCAGCTTGTACTCTCCGGACCCAAAACAAGAGCGCGTCCCTACGCTCGTCCGGAGTGAGAACCGACGAATCACGCCTCGCGCGTGGGTTTCTGCAATTGTACACAAAACGTCTGATCCAAGCGGTAACACCAAGCAGCTTCTGTAAGGAGCTGTACCGATCCAACAACAAATCCTTTTCCCCGACGGGGTTAGTCTCCAGGACGCATGCCCGCATATCAGGAACGGCTACGTTCGACAACGCTGGAGAGGGCGGCCACTCCGACTCAGGCCGCATCAACCACTGTGGGCCCCACCAGAGGGGGTGGTTAATTAGGGTTGGGGCTACACAACCCCGAGACGCACAATCCGCGGGATTCATGGTTCCCGGCACGTGTCTCCAAATCAACTCGATGTCGGAATTACAAATCTGCGACACTCGATTGGCCACAAACACGTCCAAGGTGTGCGCCGGAGCCTTCAACCAACAAAGGACGACCTGACTGTCCGTCCAAGCATAAACCTCTTGTATCTTAATAGATCGACCTAATGTGAGCCATACGTGGTTCAACAAACGCATTAGGAGGGCAGCTCCACACAATTCCAACCTCGGGATCGTATGACGAGTCCGAAGGGGAGCGACTTTGCTTTTCGCTATCACCAGATGCACAGCAACAACTCCGTCAACAGTAACGGTGCGGAGGTACACGGCCGCAGCAAATCCACGTTCGGAGGCATCGGAAAAGCCGTGAAGAGTAACTTTACAATTTTCAGAAGGGAGGAATAGCCTCGGCAAATGCACTTCATTAATCTCGGGGAGGGATGAAACGAAGCTCGACCAATCTCGGAGTAACTCGTCCGAGAGGGGTTCATCCCACGACACACCCGAAGCCCATAACCGTTGCAAGAAACACTTGGCCATAAACAGCACGGGGCAAATCCACCCATTGGGGTCAAAGGTACGTGCGACAGTCGACAATACTAAACGCTTGGTCCAGACATTCGGTGGTCGTAAATCCACACAATAAGTGAACGTGTCAGAGACCGGTTTGTACTGTACGCCAAGGACGGTCACCACATGGGGATTATCAACATTTTCGAATAGGTGGGGGTCCTGCTGGTGCTCTTCGGGCAAACCTACCAGTACATCAGGCGAGTTGGATATCCATTTCCTCAACTCGTAACCTCCCGACTTCAAAAGGGCGGTGAGTTCGTCTCTCAGGACAATCGCCTCTGAGACAGATGAGGCGCCCGTGCAAATGTCATCCACATAGACGTCACTGGCCAAAATGGCGGAGGCGCGAGGGTATCTCAAGCGCTCCTTCTCGGCCAACTCCAACAAAGAACGAATCGCAACAAACGGGCTCGAAGCCAAACCGTACGTATTCGTATTCAATTCATAAATCAACAAGGGGTCCCTAGGACCCTCTCTCCACAAAATCAATTGGTACCTCCTATCCTCTGGATGGATGACCGTTTGTCTGAACATCATCCGGATGTCAGTCATAAATACAATTTGGTGCCGCCGGAAGTTGGTCAAAATGTCTGAGATCTCCGTGTGCAGCTTGGGACCTACATGCAGACACTGGTTCAAGGACGCTCCAGTAGAGGTGGGAGCCGAACCGTCAAAGACCACCCGAATCTTTCCGGATTTCAAAACGGCGTGGTGCGGCAAAAAGAAGTGCTCAACGGAGCGCCAATCCAAATCGCTCACGGACATGTGCCCTAACTCCTCATACTCCCGCATGAATTCAACATACTTCTGGCGGAAGACCGGATCCTTGCTCATGCGACGCTCCATCGCCACTAGCCTACGTTCCGCTAGCGGACGGGATTCGCCCAGAGGAGGTCGGCCGGCACGAAAGGGGAGACGGGTGATCAAACGACCAGAGCGGAGGCGACCAGTGTTATTCTGGTAATACAACTCGCATTCATCCGCTACTGGGTCAACCCGCGGGGCTGGTGGAGGTTCCTCAACCTCCCAAAACTTCTGCACCACTTCGGAGAGAGACACATTAAAAACAAGACCGCGATCCTCATCAAGGGACTCCAAAACGCGGCGAGCAGGGCCCATCACAACTGTACCGAGTGTCGTCTGCAGAGCTACCAAGCCATCTGGCTGCAAAACTCGCTTCCCCGTCAACAAAACTCGCCCCAGGACATCGGCTCCAAGGAGAGCATCAATCGGGCCTGGGCGGAAGAAATTTGGATCGGCGAGTGGGGAATCAGACACCAAAGACAACATACTCGGTCCCAAGTCAACTGAAGGTTGACGGCCAACAACTGTGTCCAACACAATCGCCGAGGTCTTAATGCCTCGCGTGGACTTATTACGTGATGTAAATGTGAAGTCAACATGCCCTAACAACCCGGGGACTTTCACATCGCCAACACCTCTCACGCCTTCCGTGTGGGGGTGCACCTTGAGGCCCAACCGCCTAACTAACCAAGATGACACAACACACCCCTGAGCACCGGAATCCAACAAGGCGCGAACTTCCACAAGGTCGCCATTCAATCCCCTGACAAGCACAGAGGCCGTGGGCAACAAAACGGTCTCTGGAGGGGTGGCTACAATCGACCGTAAACACGTTGATTGCTAGTATGTGGGGTCCCCAGACGTCCCCCCATGGTAAGGGGGTCGCTCATAGCGATCCAGTGGGTCCCATTCTCCCACATACTGGCTACGTCCAATTCGCCCGGTATCAGGCGGGTTATATCTCCCGGCCCCTTGAAGACGGGGCGGGCGCCGCTCCAAACGCGGGTATTCGGCGAGCGGCGGCGAGAATCGGTGCCTAGCATCCACCGTGTACGTCGCCCCATAGTCGCGGGGGCACGGTGACCGATTTTCAGAAGGGGGGTCCCGGGGACCCCCGCCCGTGCGAGGCTCAAAACGTCGCGGGGGGCTTCTACGACCTCCCGCATCGCTCGCAAAATCGAACCCCCTAGTTGGGGACCGATTTCCCATGGGGGGGTCCGTGGGACCCCCGCCCGTGCGAGGCTCAAAACGTCGCGGGGGGCCTCTACGACCTCCGGCGACGCTCGCATTACTCATCCCCATCCTTGGGGATCGGTTTCCCATGGGGGGGTCCCTGGGACCCCCGCCCGTTTGAGGCTCCAAACGTGGCGGAGAGCGTCTGGGGCCACTCTGGTGGCCACTAGAACTGCTGCGGGATGCAAACACCGCGGGGGGTCCGAGCCCCCCACCCATACGAGGTGATCCTGCAGCGACGCGCTGCGGCGCTCCGCCGCCTTCTGGGCTGTTCATGCAGAGGAGGGGATGGTGGTTGCCCTTACAAAAGCGGCATGGGTGCGCTTGGGTACATTCGCGCTGCATGTGCAGGCCCAAGCACGAGTAGCACCATGTCCGTTGTCGCGCGATCGCTCGACGGCCTTGGACGCGCTGGTCGAGGAACTTATCACAACGGGTCGTGCTGTGACCCGGTTCCCGACAGTACAAGCAGCGGGCGGTCTCCTGGACGGCGGCATAGCGGCCGGGCGCGCGAGGGGCCATACGCCCCCTACGGGGGGGTCCGGTGGGGGACCTACTCTGTGGCACAGGTCGTTCGGGTCCCATAGGACCGGCCAGAGAGGAATTATCTGCCAGTCTACTCTCTCCTTCCAGGAACGTCAAGAGGTCCGAGAAGGGTGGCAGATAAGTCGCACTATCCCCACCATACTGCTGCTCAAAACGGACCTTAACAGAGTCCGGCAACTTTCCCAGGACAATGTGCAGTAACAAAAACGACCACTGCTCCACTGGGAGTTTTAAGTTTTTTAATGCGTTGTAGGCAACCAACAGCGGATTCAACAAAGCCACTCTCAAGTGCATCACGCTGGCAACGCGGGGTAAATTCAAAATGGCGGCCACATGGTTGTCCGCCAGACGTCGTACGTTCTGGTACCGACGGGCAATCAAATCCCTAGCAATAGGGTAGTTTTCATCCGAGGGGGCCAAATGTTGAACCGATTCAAGGGCCTCCCCTTCCAACACGGATAACAAGTACGCTAACTTCTGGCCCTGGGTCAAATCATCCCGGGCATGTACCAGACTATCAAAAATATTAATAAAGCCCTCCCAGTCCTCTAGACGACCAGCAAAACGCCTTAAGTCTAAGGGGGCCAATCTAGCAAAGAGAGGGGGCATACTCTTAGATGTGACCGGGGACGGGCTCGGTTCATTCTCTCTTGCCACTTGCAAAGGTCGAGCCACCTGAGTAATTCTGTCCAAAATCATAACACTGGTCCACATCCAAACCGACTTCTTGTCGCATTTCCATCTCGGCCTCAACAGTCCTTTCCAAAAATAAGGCATACTGTTCATCAACAACAGCCAAACGTATGGGCAGATCTACGTATCTGTTCAACAAGGCCTCCGTCCTATCCGGTCGATCCAACAATGCGACCGCACAAGCTAACCACCGTAACTCAGAACGTATTTTGGCTTTAGCAGAGGAGGCCGTCATTGTAACAAATTTATCAACAAAAACAACAAATTCAAAATATTCACTATAACACAAAATCTCCAATATTTGGAGATTATTAATGACCACAAAATTCCAATATTACAACAACAAAGTATTTATAATGACACAAACTCTTAAATATTTGGAGGTTATCAGAAAACAACAAAACTCACTGACTATTGAAATTCACTTCATTGAAATTCACTCAAAATCACTGACTATTGAAATTCACTTGGATATCAACACAACAACAAGTTAATTTTAATTATTTCAAAGCACAAGTTTCAATGAGTTTCAATGTGCAAACAATGTCTTAAATCATCTAAGTTTCACTAAGTATTGAGTGCAAACTTATTAGCTAACCTTTTATTAGCTATTACTTAGCAACAACTTGTCAATATTCACAACTCAAGTTTGCTAACAAACTAAATAATAATTATTATGAACAAAGAAAGGTATCTGTTTACATTTTGGAACTTCAATACATGACAATTAATTACAAGACATGGAACCAATAACAAAGGAATGCCCTTTACTTTTCAAATGCAAGTTAATTACCATTTACAAGTACAAATTAATCTAGTCCGGACCAGATGGTCATCAAAACGGCACTGATTAATAGACAAAATTTTGGCGTGGGCCTCTCAGGCCTTCAAACTACGCTCTGCTGCCAAGAAATGTTCAGTACACCCCCGCCTAGACCGCGGAATCAGCATGGCGCAGTGGAAGATTATCATGAATATAGACTCCGGACAAAAACTAGGTTTCAGCCGGGATGTAACTGAACAATAGAACTGCGATACACAGCGACTTATTGTGAAGTAAGGTGAATTTTACATACGGTCTGTGCTGTCGAGTCTCCTGGGCAGCGGAGACAGAGGGCGCCCCCTGGTAAATCCTTCTTCTTCTGCAGACCTTACCAATTCGTCACCTTACTCACAAAACGAATTCTACACAGCGGTCCCAAGACACTGGGCGCTTCAACAATAGGTACACAATAACACACGCGGGCTTGCTTATTAAGATATATTGTCCCGACAACAACGCGTGGCGGAAAATTATTCGCGACCGGCCACTCGTCAAGCTGGCGTCAAAATCTTGGTCGTACAAAACGGGATCAAAACGATAATTTAAGATTCAATTCAGGCTCGATATGCCAGGCATATTCAACGCGAGCGGTTTTTAACAATTCAGCAAAATTAATCCGACATTTTTCTTACAAGAATTTCAATCAAGTGGGCGCTGTCAACTTCAAGTGACAGCCAAATGTCAATTTGACGTGACATTAGAGCTGCGTTCAGAAACGTCGATCTTTTCCGAACATTATCCAATACTTCTTACACGCTATATAGTCAGCGTTAATTTCATCAATGTGGGGATATTACCACATATTACTACCCTCACACGCGAAAAAATACCTTTCCAGTACCTAGTACCTATTTGGCAATCGAGTCCCATCGGAGCTGGTTGTGAGACAGGTCGATTTTTTCAAAATACTTCATTTTCCATTTTTCAATATTACATATTTCAATATTCTCTATTAATAAGCATAAAAATATTAGAAAACATTATTCATAGTAGAGTCCGCGCCACATAAGGCGTCCATCCCACTGCTGCGGTTTCCGCTTCGGTGCACGGACGGCGATGCGGCGCGTCGTGAGCACGAAGGTATAGGTCAAACTGGAGGGAACACTTGTAATACCTATTTGCGTTGCGACGGGACGTCCTCGTCGTCGGAAGTCGCCGCCCAGTATTTAGTTAGATAGATAAAGGATAGATATTATAAATAAAAAGATGATGTTTATAGGGACTTGACTTTTTATTGTAAAGGTAATAAAGAACCCTTTCCAAGGGTCAAGGGTTCCACTTATTTAAAACTATAATCAAACAACTCAAACTGATATAAAAAAAACTGATAATGCTCCGCGAGCTCTGTACAGCTTGGTGGTTTTGGTATAACTGAATCAATTTTTTGAATTTGAATTGAAAGAACAGGATAGGATTCGATAAAAATAATGGCCAGTATGTAGAACTTGATGGAGTTTCATGGAGTTTTTAACCATCCATAATGACTGGTACGAATTGACATCGTTACAGCGTTATCTCGCTCTCTGGAGACCCCCTCCTCTCTTTCTAAGCTCTTTCTAAGTAGGGTAACCATATTTTCTCTTTTCCGTGATTTTCATTTTATAGTCGTGCCTGCGAGTACGATGCGGTCTAATAATTTTAAATGTACAAGACAATGAGCACTGAAAATTCTCAATAAGTTCTTACAATAATTTTCAAAAGTATTTTGATAGTCATAAATCTTCTTTAGGAAAACCATAAATTTCCAACCTTTTCACGGAAAAGAGAAAATATGGTTACCCTACTTAGAAAGAGCTTAGAAAGAGAGGGGGTCTCCAGAGAGCGAGATAACGCTATTTAGGTGTAGCCTCAAATAGGTAGGTATTACAAGTGTTCCCTCCAGTTTGACCTATAGGTACCTTCGTGGTCGTGAGTTGTTATACACTGCGGGTTTTGTATGCACATCTAGATTCTACATCCATAGTCTGTTAAGACGCGCACTACCACAAACCGGACCGGTGCGGTGCAGTGTGAGAACCGCCTAACTTGGATTCTGTCCGAGGACGCTGATCGTCGTGGTCAATCAGAAAAATAATTCTTATACTTACCCATGTCATAATTTTAGTTCCAGATTCTGACACGCGCCATATAAAAAGAGTATATTCGCAATGACTTTCAGTGCCATTTTACTCTCTACCTATTTGCTTTTGCCATCATTGTGACAATGTCATTTGTTATGTCTATTGATGGCATATAAAGATAGTGAAATAAAATAATAGAAATAGTTTGATTTAGGTACTTTAATAAGGATTTATTAGTAACAGATCACAAGACAGTTATTAAATTTTAAAATGCTATGCTTTTATTGGAGTTTGTGATGACTATGTAATTCAGGTGACTTCATAATATTTAGTTTTTAGAAGATAAATATTTAAAATGAATGACTAGTGGTTCAGATGGGACTTGAACCCACCACCAACACCTTTATGGTTTCGGTTCACTGCTCTCCCTATTGAGCTACTAACTAAAACTGATTATCGATAATTGCATACGTACCTACCTCCGATAAAAAGTTGCATTGTATTGTCACTGTCGCAGGAAGGCAGGTAGTATGCCCTGTCACTATGCCGTTCCATGGCGTGCGGCGTGTTCACGTTCAGTAAGGATGGCAGGCAGCAGCTGGCGGGCGTGCTGAGGGGGCTGCTCATCGCGCAGCTCGTCGTGTCCCTCTGCATGGTCATATTCTGCTACAACACCTCGCTGAAGGTGCTGCTACTGCTGAAGCACATCCACAAGGTATGCAATAGAGCATCCACCAATATTGCACCAGTAGGGAGGTAGTGTGTCCTGTCACGATTCCGTTCCATAGGGTGAAGCGTGTTCACATTCAGTAAGGATGGCAGGCAGCAGCTGGCAGGCGTGCTGAGGGGGCTGCTCATCGCGCAGCTCGTCGTGTCTCTCTGCATGGTCATATTCTGCTACAACACCTCGCTGAAGGTGCTGCTACTGCTGAAGCACATCCACAAGGTATGCAATAGAGCATCCACCAATATTGATGCAAGGATGCTCATCGCACTGCTCGTCGTGTCCCTCTGCATGGTCATATTCTGCTACAACACCTCGCTGAAGGTGCTGCTACTGCTGAAGCACATCCACAAGGTATGCAATAGAGCATCCACCAATATTGATGCAAGGATGCTCATCGCACTGCTCGTCGTGTCCCTCTGCATGGTCATATTCTGCTACAACACCTCGCTGAAGGTGCTGCTACTGCTGAAGCACATCCACAAGGTATGCAATAGAGCATCTACGAATATTTTTGCAAGGATGCTCATCGCACAGCTCGTCGTCCCCTCTGTATGGTCATATTCTGCTACAACACCTCACTGAAGGTGCTGCTACTGCTAAGCACATCCACAAGGTATGCAATAGAGCATCCACCAATATTGCACCAGTAGGGAGGTATAGTGTGTCCTGCCACGATGCCGTTCCATAGGGTGAAGCGTGTTCACATTCAGTAAGGATGGCAGGCAGCAGCTGGCGGGCGTGCTGAGGGGGCTGCTCATCGCGCAGCTCGTCGTGTCTTTCTGTATCGTCATATTCTGCTACAACACCTCGCTAAAGGTGCTGCTACTGCTGAAGCACATCCACAAGGTATGCAATAGACCATCCACCAATGTTGTTGCAGGGATGCTCATCGCGCAGCTCGTCGTCTCCCTCTGCATGGTCATATTCTGCTACAACACCTCGCTGAAGGTGCTGCTACTGCTGAAGCACATCCACAAGGTATGCAATAGAGCATCCACCAATATTGATGCAAGGATGCTCATCGCACTGCTCGTCGTGCCCCTCTGCATGGTCATATTCTGCTACAACACCTCGCTGAAGGTGCTGCTACTGCTGAAGCACATCCACAAGGTATGCAATAGAGCATCCACCCTGTATTGTAGCTGGTAGGCAGGAGTATGCCCTGTCAATATGCCGTTCCATGGCGTGTGGCGTGTTCACGTTCAGTAAGGATGGCAAGCAGCAGCTGGCAGGCGTGCTGAGGGGGCTACTCATCGCGCAGCTCAACGTGTCCCTCTGCATGGTCATATTCTGCTACAACACCTCGCTAAAGGTGCTGCTACTGCTGAAGCATATCCACAAGGTACGCAATAGAGCATCCAGCAATATTGTTGCAGGAATGCTCAAAGCACAGCTCGTCGTCTCCCTCAGCATGGTCATATACTGCAACAATACATCGCTGAAGGTGCTGCTACTGCTTAAAAGCACATCCGCAAGGTATGCAATAGAGCATCCACCCTGTATTGTAGCTGGTAGGCAGGAGTATGCCCTGTCACTATGCCGTTCCATGGCGTGTGGCGTGTTCACGTTCAGTAAGGATGGCAGGCAGCAGCTGGCAGGCGTGCTGAGGGGGCTACTCATCGCGCAGCTCAACGTGTCCCTCTTCATGGTCATATTCTGCTACAACACCTCGCTAAAGGTGCTGCTACTGCTGAAGCATATCCACAAGGTATGCAATAGAGCATCCAGCAATATTGTTGCAGGAATGCTCAAAGCACAGCTCGTCGTCTCCCTCAGCATGGTCATATACTGCAACAATACATCGCTGAAGGTGCTGCTACTGCTTAAAAGCACATCCGCAAGGTATGCAATAGAGCATCCACCAATATTGCACCAGTAGGGAGGTAGTATGTCCTGCCACGATGCCGTTCCATAGGGTGAAGCGTATTCACATTCAGTAAGGATGGCAGGCAGCAGCTGGCAGGCGTGCTGAGGGGGCTGCTGATCGCGCAGCTCGTCGTGTCCCTCTGCATGGTCATATTCTGCTACAACACCTCGCTGAAGGTGCTGCTACTGCTTAAGCACATCCACAAGGTACCTATGCAATAGAGCATCCACCAATATTGTTGCAAGGATTTAACAAGGATTATGAGCAAAATCCATTCAATCCTTTGCGTGCCGTGCGTGCAGTGCGTCCGGCGCGGGCGAATGGACGCGTCCTTTAAAAGCTATATACCTACGTTTTGAAGAGGTACATGATGGTGTGTAATGGTAATATAACTATTATCCTAGACACGGCCCCCAAAATAGTTTGAGACGTATTTTGAGTAAGGGTCATTTAATCAGCCGAAAACCGTTTGTTTTTACAGGTAACAGTATTCCTGCTCTACGGTCTGATCCTGCTCCAAGCTTACTGTATGAAGTTGCACTACACGGGTGGGCTGCGGCTTATAACGTTGTTGCTTCAGTGCCCTCACTGGGCCCGGGCCAACCTCGCCAGTCGCGTGTGGCTTATCAACGGAACCATCGTGGCGGCCAACGGGATGCTGGTGTATGCCGCTTTAAGAGGTACTTTGAAGGTAAGGACAGATGCAACTTTTGTAGCTCAGGAAGGACTTAGGGTAGGTACTGTGACGGTGAAAGGAGATATAGCGTGATGTAGCTACGTATGAAGCTGCACTTGATCACGTTGTTGCTGCATAGCCCCCACTGGGCCCAAGCCAACCTCGCCAGTCGCGTGTGGCTCATAAACGGCACCATCGTGGCGGCCAACGGGATGCTGCTGTATGTCGCTTTAAGAGGTACTTTGAAGGTAAGGTCAGATGCAACTTTTGTGGGTAAGGAAGGACTTCGGGTACTGTGACTTCGGGCAAACTATATCTTTACGTCGTTTATTAGTAATGTCAGTGCTTAAGGAAGTGCTGTGTGCTGTTTGAGGGCTGTGTTAAGTATAAATAATTGTCTAACGGTTAATACATTACAAGTCTTATAAAGAAGCTCTGTTGGGTAGAGGAAGGGACGAAAGGTAGCAACTTTTAGAACCGCTCTTTGAGCTTTTTCAATTTGATAATTATAAAGTTTTAGAAGTGCCACCCCATGTCGTTAAGGACAGGACATGTTGGGTACCTACTGTGACGGTGAGAGGAGGTATAGCGTGATGTAGGTATGTATGAAGCTGCACTTGATCACGGTGTTGCTGCATTGTCCACACTGGGCCCGGGCCAACCTCGCCAGTCGCGTGTAGCTCATCAACGGTTCAACGGCACCATCGTGGCGGCCAACGGGATGCTGGTGTATGCCGCTTGTAGAGGTACTTTTAGGGTTAAGCTGAGGAGAGATAACGTGATGTAAGTATCAATTTCGAAATGATATTTTTAAAATAAAAAAATAATATAATGAAATACTCAACTTTTTTATAGAGGAAAGGAAAGCAGTGTCCGGTTCGGTGGCTCGAATGCGACTGAACTGCGAGGGAGCGATAGTAAAAAAATACCATAAAAAACATAACTGAAATTTTCCCGACATTTTTTATCATATCACAGTAATCTGTCAGTTGAGTGTGCACCGAAAATTATATATTTTTTAACTTTTAATTAATACAGATAAATTATAAGTACCTATTTTCAACATTGACTTTGGCTTTGCTAATCAAAATTATGATGATTACAAATATTATTCTTTTTTTAGGCGCTGATGAATGAATTGTCTCTATCGCTCAGGATTGGCATATCTCAATACCTGACGGAACCAACATGGAAGAAGTTGATGGACACCATGCAGGTATGTACGTAAATTATGTACAAGACGTTCAATACGTACGTAGGTACACCAATGTATAAACTTTACCTCTTTATAATAATAGTGTAGATTACGTTAGACAAATGCTACTGTCCACAAATGCTACCGTCTACAAATGTTACCGTTCACAAATGTTACCGTCTACAAATGTTACCGTCCACAAATATTACCGTCCGCAAATGTTACCGTCCACAAATGTTACCGTCCACAAATGTTACCGTCCACAAATGTTACCATCCACAAATGCTACCGTCCCCGCACACGAGCCACAAGAAGAATCAAGCGACGACTACCGGCCGGCGTTGGCGTTCATACAGGGTTATTTTGTAACCACTGGCCAAATTTTTAAGTTCGACTCAGAATCGGTAAGTGAACAACTTTCTCATAGAAACATGGGTCGAAATATGATTTTTTTTTTATTTTTCATACAATATCATACTGCTCACGTGATCGTTCCACATAATACCAGCGTTGCAGGTGATGCCCATGCTGCAACATTATGCTGCACTGGTAACCGTTTTGGTTTCACTGTACAACTTTTATGTAATTATTGTTTTTTGTAATGTCCATATTGTGAGACTGAATAAAGTTATTTGTATTTGTATTTGATCGATTTAGTATGGGAAGTCCAAAAATTGTTGTGGTATTTCGACCCATGTTTCTAGGAGAAAGTTGTTCGCTTACCGATAAAATGTATGAAAACAGGAGGAAAAAGGTCGGCGACGGCGTTTTGTGCTTGTGCTCGGTGGCCCGTGTGCAACCAGACTTAGTATTGTGAAACCAACTCGTTCGTAGGTGGAGCTCAGCTGCTGCGGGGTGGAGAAACCTGGCGACTGGCACGAGATACCCTGGATCAACATGGACTTCCTCAACGAAGACTCGGAGCTGGTCATGAAGTAAGCTGTCACTTAAGTCTTTATTTAACTGCTTGTATCTTGTTATAATTAAACTACTTAGGTATATTGAATACTTATTACTTTTGCATTGGTAATGCTATTTTTATTTTTATTAAATAAGTAGGTAATGTAGGTAGGTATACATATAATAATTAGCTCCGACCGAAATCAAATCTGCCGTTCGCTGTCCGGGCGAATGCTCTTGACTTGACTGACTTACTGACTTGAAAAAGCAACTAATTTTCCCCTTTTCGGAAAACAGGGGAAAAGGCTTTTCCCCTATAGCCATGGATAAGTTTCTGTTAATGGAACTGATCAATATATACCACCAGTATCAGACTCAGAGGTCCCGGGTTCGATTTCCAGTGGGTGTACAGTCACGAGCAATAATATGTATACAAAATAGGACTTGTCATATTATAATATTGAATGACCTTTGAAATACTGATACCTACGTTTGAAGGCTTCAATGTGACAAAGTTCTATGTTATACAACATATTATTGCTCGTGACTGTACCTACGTATTATATATTCGGTTTGGTTGGTGGTAGTAGGAATTGTTCAAAGTCCGCGTGGCTGGCTACCACCATCTTATTTAAGTCTGACGCCGATGTTTTCAGCATTGTTGTCTTCCGGCTTGTCTTGTCACTTCTGTCGTCTTGACATGTCTGTTATAATGTTTATAATGATTAGAGATAAGATAGCCAGTTCCTCAGTAATTAAGGATTCCGAGAGTAGTGCGCTTCCACCTTCAGCTTTACCATCACTTAACATCAGGTGTGATGAAGGTTAAGTGCTACATCGTTGTGGATAAAAAAATGGGAAATACAACCCTTTGTTACAGATTAGCCAGTGCTGATGGCAAAGTTCTACCACCAGTGTCTCCGTACTCGTGCTGTACGCCGCGAGTGCTCGCCGCCTGCTATCACGACCCTCTGCAGCAGGTACTGCTTGGAATCATTCATTCTTTTCCAGCTTTAACCCGTGGAGCGCTTCTTGGTACAACGGTAGATCAAATAATTTTCGAACCCTGGGTGTTGAGTGATCTAAACGTAGAATTACGTTCAGATATCGTTGTAGGGTCTCGTTCGGTTCCGCAATTAATTTTGTCTATGAATCAATTCCTCTTGAACGAAAACAACAAGTGCTCCGCGGGTTAAGAGCTGCATGTCAGTACGATGCCATTACTGTGACGTCGCCAGCCGTTGCCAATTGAAACATGTAAAATTATATACAACATACGCAACTTTACCTCACTTGACGACCGCTTGGCATCTCACGCATGTCTCAAAGAAAAGCCACTTAAAGCGCTGCTGGCGTGCTGCCAGGCATCCTAGTGAATAAACAGATTTTTTATTTTATTGCGACAGATGTTAGTTAGTTAGACGATTAACCCTCTTATCTTCCGTTGTTTATCCACCTTCAGAGCGAATGCCGCGAGATATGGAGCGGTTCGCTGCTTCTACCTGCATCGCTGCACGCGCGCGGCTGCGTTGAGGCGGTGCGGCAGCCGCTTACAAGGCGTTGTTAGAATAATAGTCAACTTGTCACTTGTTGACTAGACTAATAGTCAGTTGAAAACAAACGAGGGGCAGTGCGACATCTCGCGGTCCTCTATCGATTAGTCAACGCGCTCAGTAACTTGCCTGTTCTTTCAGTAGGAATTGACCATTATTCTGCGGCCTTATGATAGTCTAACTTAACATCTATCGCAATAAATTAAAACAAAATCTGATCTTTCGTTGTTTATCCACGTTCAGAGTGAATGCCGCGAGATATGGAGCGGTTCGCCGCTTCTGCCCGCGTCGCTGCACACTCGCGGCTGCGTGGAGGCGGTGCGGCAGCCGCTCACTAAAGCGTTGTTGGCCCTGCATCTGTTCAACGTGCTTGTGTTGATACTGCAGGTACCAATATTCATCATGCACTTCTCTTGGGCATAGGTTCCCTTGCTATATCAGATAATTTAGAATCACTTTTTTTTGCATACTAGATTTAAACCTCTCTTATGCTTCTCCACGGGCCAGTTTCAGATTAAAAGACATCAAAGATGGTTTTTAAATAACTTCAAATTCAATCTAAGGTTTTTAAAGTGTCTTTCATATACCTAATTTAATAAAGCAATAATGTTCTTCACATTTTTTTATGTTAACAGAACAAACAACAATTCGGTACTTAGGCTAGGCTAGGCACACACAACACAATCTTACTTTATATACTACTAGCGGCCGTCCGCGGTTTCACCCGCGTGGTTCCCGTTCCCGTGGGAATATCGGGATAAAAAGTACATATAAACCTTCCTCTTGAATCACTCTATCTATTAAAAAAAAACGCATCAAAATCCGTTGCGTAGTTTCAAAGATTTAAGCATACAAAGGGACATAGGGAAAGAGAAAGCGACTTTGTTTTATACTATGTAGTGATAGTGATAGGTATTCCTCTATCTACTGTTATTTTTTTTATGAAACTTCACAGTGAATAATTTATGTCATTTTTAGTTATGTCTCACACTCTACCTAACATTTCGGTTTATCAAAAACTATTTCTGTATAGGTGGTGATAACGCTGCTAACGCAGTTGCTTCGTACTAGCGCCCGCAGCGCCGTACTGCGCGGCGACTGCGCGGGCGCCGGCCAGGGCTGGCTCATACACACCGACGACGCGCGCCCGCCGCCGGTAATGTATACTTATTGTATAGGTGGTGATAACGCAGTTGCTTCGTACTAGCGCGGCGACTGGCGGGCGCCGGCCAGGGCTGGCTCATACACACCGACGACGCGCGCCCGCCGCCGGTAATGTATACTTATTGTATAGGTGGTGATAACGCAGTTGCTTCGTACTAGCGCGGCGACTGCGCGGGCGCCGGCCAGGGCTGGCTCATACACACCGACGACGCGCGCCCGCCGCCGGTAATGTATACTTATTGTATAGGTGGTGATAACGCAGTTGCTTCGTACTAGCGCGGCGACTGGCGGGCGCCGGCCAGGGCTGGCTCATACACACCGACGACGCGCGCCCGCCGCCGGTAATGTATACTTATTGTATAGGTGGTGATAACGCAGTTGCTTCGTACTAGCGCGGCGACTGGCGGGCGCCGGCCAGGGCTGGCTCATACACACCGACGACGCGCGCCCGCCGCCGGTAATGTATACTTATTGTATAGGTGGTGATAACGCAGTTGCTTCGTACTAGCGCGGCGACTGGCGGGCGCCGGCCAGGGCTGGCTCATACACACCGACGACGCGCGCCCGCCGCCGGTAATGTATACTTATTGTATAGGTGGTGATAACGCAGTTGCTTCGTACTAGCGCGGCGACTGGCGGGCGCCGGCCAGGGCTGGCTCATACACACCGACGACGCGCGCCCGCCGCCGGTAATGTATACTTATTGTATAGGTGGTGATAACGCAGTTGCTTCGTACTAGCGCGGCGACTGGCGGGCGCCGGCCAGGGCTGGCTCATACACACCGACGACGCGCGCCCGCCGCCGGTAATGTATACTTATTGTATAGGTGGTGATAACGCAGTTGCTTCGTACTAGCGCGGCGACTGGCGGGCGCCGGCCAGGGCTGGCTCATACACACCGACGACGCGCGCCCGCCGCCGGTAATGTATACTTATTGTATAGGTGGTGATAACGCAGTTGCTTCGTACTAGCGCGGCGACTGGCGGGCGCCGGCCAGGGCTGGCTCATACACACCGACGACGCGCGCCCGCCGCCGGTAATGTATACTTATTGTATAGGTGGTGATAACGCAGTTGCTTCGTACTAGCGCGGCGACTGGCGGGCGCCGGCCAGGGCTGGCTCATACACACCGACGACGCGCGCCCGCCGCCGGTAATGTATACTTATTGTATAGGTGGTGATAACGCAGTTGCTTCGTACTAGCGCGGCGACTGGCGGGCGCCGGCCAGGGCTGGCTCATACACACCGACGACGCGCGCCCGCCGCCGGTAATGTATACTTATTGTATAGGTGGTGATAACGCAGTTGCTTCGTACTAGCGCGGCGACTGGCGGGCGCCGGCCAGGGCTGGCTCATACACACCGACGACGCGCGCCCGCCGCCGGTAATGTATACTTATTGTATAGGTGGTGATAACGCAGTTGCTTCGTACTAGCGCGGCGACTGGCGGGCGCCGGCCAGGGCTGGCTCATACACACCGACGACGCGCGCCCGCCGCCGGTAATGTATACTTATTGTATAGGTGGTGATAACGCAGTTGCTTCGTACTAGCGCGGCGACTGGCGGGCGCCGGCCAGGGCTGGCTCATACACACCGACGACGCGCGCCCGCCGCCGGTAATGTATACTTATTGTATAGGTGGTGATAACGCAGTTGCTTCGTACTAGCGCGGCGACTGCGCGGGCGCCGGCCAGGGCTGGCTCATACACACCGACGACGCGCGCCCGCCGCCGGTAATGTATACTTATTGTATAGGTGGTGATAACGCAGTTGCTTCGTACTAGCGCGGCGACTGGCGGGCGCCGGCCAGGGCTGGCTCATACACACCGACGACGCGCGCCCGCCGCCGGTAATGTATACTTATTGTATAGGTGGTGATAACGCAGTTGCTTCGTACTAGCGCGGCGACTGCGCGGGCGCCGGCCAGGGCTGGCTCATACACACCGACGACGCGCGCCCGCCGCCGGTAATGTATACTTATTGTATAGGTGGTGATAACGCAGTTGCTTCGTACTAGCGCGGCGACTGCGCGGGCGCCGGCCAGGGCTGGCTCATACACACCGACGACGCGCGCCCGCCGCCGGTAATGTATACTTATTGTATAGGTGGTGATAACGCAGTTGCTTCGTACTAGCGCGGCGACTGCGCGGGCGCCGGCCAGGGCTGGCTCATACACACCGACGACGCGCGCCCGCCGCCGGTAATGTATACTTATTGTATAGGTGGTGATAACGCAGTTGCTTCGTACTAGCGCGGCGACTGGCGGGCGCCGGCCAGGGCTGGCTCATACACACCGACGACGCGCGCCCGCCGCCGGTAATGTATACTTATTGTATAGGTGGTGATAACGCAGTTGCTTCGTACTAGCGCGGCGACTGCGCGGGCGCCGGCCAGGGCTGGCTCATACACACCGACGACGCGCGCCCGCCGCCGGTAATGTATACTTATTGTATAGGTGGTGATAACGCAGTTGCTTCGTACTAGCGCGGCGACTGCGCGGGCGCCGGCCAGGGCTGGCTCATACACACCGACGACGCGCGCCCGCCGCCGGTAATGTATACTTATTGTATAGGTGGTGATAACGCAGTTGCTTCGTACTAGCGCGGCGACTGCGCGGGCGCCGGCCAGGGCTGGCTCATACACACCGACGACGCGCGCCCGCCGCCGGTAATTTATGCTTATTTTATTGCAGAAAATAGTAGTTTATGTGACTGTCATATAATAGGGGTTATTAAAACACGAGTGGGAGTTTTAAAAACGAGCTACGCCACGTCCTAGAACTGACAGTTGTGTTCCTTCTATATAGCAGCGCGCATTGCCTTGAGAGTCATTTCGCAATTAGAGCCATTTGGCAGTTGTCTCGCTCGCACAATGCAACATTTTCATAGATTATGGAAAACACATTGTGTTTTTTAGAAAAGTGTTTCATTATCAGATATTTTGTATAAGTTATTTTATTCATTCAATTGAGTACCTATTGCTTAGAATTAGGAAGAAGAAAACTTTAAGCTCGTTGATCTAGTAGGTTTTATTGCAGTATTGACAATGTTGAAATATGTTTAATAACTGCGTTGTAGGGACATAATGAAACACTTTTCTAAAAAACACAATGTGTTTTTTTCACAATCATGTTTATGTTTATGGTGCGAGCGAAACAATTGCAAAGTGCGAAATGGCTCTTAAGGGGCCCATTCACAGCAGGCCGCCCCACCGTCCGTCGCCTCAAGCAGAATGGTAAATGTTGTCGCAGTGGCCGGCTGCGACAACATTCACCATCCTGCGCAAAGCGACGGACGGCGGGGCGGCCTGCCGTGTAAAGGTCATAGCTCACTTATACCGCAGCGCTCCCACCCAACCAATGTATGAACAGTCAAATATGGACTTTATCTCGTGCTCTGTAGACGCACTTCAGTTTGCGGCAGGCTCGCTTACCGCGCGCTGTTCGCTATTGTATATTGTTACTGTAAAGTGCATCTACAGTGAACGATATTAAGTCCATATTTGGCTGCTCATACTTTGGTTGGGTCGGAACGGTGCGGTATAAGTGGGCTATGACCTTAAGGGGCCCCTTTACGCAAGTGGGCTATGACCTCAAGCGGCCCCTTTACACTACGTCCAAGAACTGACATTTGTTTTCCGTGCAGCGCGTTCTCTGCGTGGGCCGGTGCGGCCACACGCGCTGTCGCGTGATGGCGGTGCGCGTGCGCTCGCGGGCCACGCGCCGCCTGCGCGCGCGACACCCGCGCTCGCTGCACTCCGGCTACCCGGGCTCCTAGCGGGTGAGTACATTTGTCCCTGTACTGTGTAAACTTGTATAGGGGTTTAGGCAAAACGCGCGCGAAACCAGCGGCGCCGGCGCGGCGGGCGAATTGCGCATCAGTTGGTGTGTCTCATTGACTCATTGACGTTATGATTAGACGTCTGTCGCGAGCGCCCAATGAATGCACCATTTGCCCGCGCCCGTCGGCGGGCGCCGCACCGCAGGTTTCGCCTTGAAAATGATAAACTTTTATTAAGTCTAGGCTGATATATATAGCACTTGCGAACGTCACCCTTATTAAATAAGGGTAAATTCCCACTGAAAGAGCAGCAGTCGGAAGAGCAAGTGACTGAGCGCGTTGACTAATCGCTTGAGGGCCGCGCTGCCCCTCGTTTGCCTTCAACTGACTATGACGTCTTACACACATTGATAAGATTCAAAATGGTTTAAAAGATTTTACCCCAATAATCCACTACCGCCCGCTGGTCTTTCAGTGAGAATTGATCCTAACCTAACAGCGCGGTATTATAAGCACAACGCAATGCCGCTGCCCGTCGTCGCTCGTTGTAGTCGGGGCACCCTCTGATCTGAGTATCTGATTTTCTAGGATTCAGATATAGTGACTGACGTCACTCACACGTTATCAGCACGGGAATCGAACCCGCGACCTCTGGCAAATCTAACCTCTCTTAGCCGTATTATTCTATTTGAATGATTTAGAAACTTCCAAATTAAGTAATTATAAAAATTTTTGAAACGTTTGTGCAGCTAAATTATTGCTTATTAGCTATCCCGCCCCGGCTTCGCACGGATGGCGCCATCTATAAATTTTATTTAATACAAACCTTGTCCTGAATGTCCTGTAATACCAAACACAAGAAAAAAAACCTAATTTTGTGCAGTCGTTCTAAAGTTATGCGCTACATAGGTACATTTCGGCAATTCATTTTTATATTATATTTTTTTTAATAAGTAGGTAGGTAAATATCTACACTTCTATACTAATATTATAAAGAGGAAAGATTTGTATTTTTGAATGTAACGAATAAACTCAAAAAGTACTGGACCGATTTAGAAAATTCTTTCACCGTTAGAAAGCTACAGTCTTCCCGAGTGACATAGGCTATATTTTATCCCGATATTACCACGGGAACGGGTACCACGCGGGTGAAACCGCGGGCAGCCGCTAGTTATTTATAAAGAAATACCTAGTAAGTTGTCATAATAGGTTGCCGCCATTTATTTTTCCACTTGATAAATAATAGCCGCAATTTTATGAAGTAAATCGGTCTATGTATTTCAGGTACTTGGAGACTTGAACAATGTAAAGAAAATGAATTTCCTTAGATTTATAGATAAGTTCCTGTAAATATAATATTATATAGGTACAGTTAACTATATTGTATTGTAAATAAAACTTAAATTTTCAATCAATGCAAAGGCTTTATTTGACTTCATTATAAACAGTCCTTACTATCTAATAGTTAAGTAACAATGCGTGAATGCGATTCGAAAGCCGTCTTACGTTCGTGCGGCGCCTTTTAAATATGTTTTTTTTTTATACATATAAATTATAATAAATATTTCTTTCATAAATATCGAGTGATTTCGGCGCTTAGAGGCGTCGCGGCCGCCGCCACGGAGTGTCTTTTGAGTTTTAAAACGTAACAAATATACAAAAAGTCGATAATATTGTTATATACAGAGGCGGCGGCCGATACGCTAGCACCTGGAATGTTCCCGCGCTCGGACACCGCGTTTGCGCGAAAGGCAGTGGCGAGCGGCCATTTTGTTTTGTTTTTTTTTGAGTCGCAACCTTTGCGGTCGCAACTTTCAGCCTTAGGCCGTTTTTTCGAAATTTAAAAGTTAGAACTGTCCGGTTGCAACGGTCACAGCAACCCAGAGGGTTAGGTCGTCGGAACCGTTACTTTTGAATTTAACTGCAGGAAATACGTCGCTACAAAACTAAGCGATGTACATCCAACAGGAAAAAATTATAAAATACCAATGGCGTAAGCCACAGTAATATCCAGACAGTTTTTCTTAAAGTAAGTTTGTCGTGTTCGCACGTCGGGTCGATCATAGCGGCGGGGGCCCGTCGGGGTACCTCAGCACGGGCTCGAACCCGGGCCCGGCGTCGCGGCAGCCCGAGTGCGCGTGCGGCGCCAACGCGGCCGCTCCCAACAACAGCAGTAGGAGAGCTTGGAATGGGAGAGACGCGCGCGCCACCCGGGACACGAACCGGAGACCGCGCTGGAGGCGGCCGAGCTCCTGCTCCTCGGATTCTTCACTGATGACCACGCTGTGGGTGGAAAGGCGTGGTTTACTTATCGATACTCAAATGCAGCTTTTTGTGTCATAGATTTGTTTCAGAGAAACGAAAACGGCGCTAGCATGCCACAGATAAAAAAATGATTGCAGGCTCGTTATTCTATCTTTGTCAACATGTTTGTTTGATTAAATGAATTGATCGACAAAAAATATGATGCATGACTAGCTTTTTGTGAGATTTCTTTCAACAAAAATGGTTAGGTAAGTTTAAGAACGACATGCAAAGAAAAACGATTCAAAAGAAAACAATCAAAGGATACAAGTAAAAGTTAATTTTGAAGAAATATAAGTAATTTTAATCTTATTCGATTCACAATTATTAGTTTAAACAAGATTAATCAGAATATAATTTTTTCGTCAAAACTTTGAAAAACTTGACAAAAGTTTCAACTCTCATCACTAGATGGCGTTAAATATAAAATAAAATAAAAAGGGGTTTCCAAAACTACCTACAATACGTTATGCAACGGAAAGGTGTTAGGCATAACTACCAGTGAATCTATAGACTCATTCACACAAGCTCCGTTATTTACGATTCGTCAAAAACACGAGTCTAATATACGCTAAAGACGTATTCCTAATTTTTAACTAGGTAATCGTGAAGAAGGACGATTCGTCAAACGTCCTAGTGTGAATGAGCACTATGGCGGTACTTACTCTGACTCGTCGAGCGGCGGGAGCGCCATGGCCGACATCTGGTCTTCTTCCTCCTCCATAAGCTAGGGGGGGACAAACGTAACGTCAAAATACGGTGCGAAGCAACTACAGTGGTATTATGGGGGTAAAAGCAAACACTGGAAGTAACTTTTTTCTTTTTACTTTTCAATCGATAGATGGCGTTATTGTTAACATTTTAAGAGGAAAAGTGACTGCACTGGGTTCTTGTATTTTTGCACTAGTTTTCTGTTAATTTATAACTACGGAATAACTGTTCCAGAGTTTGCTTTTCTTTTCTGTTAATTTATAACTACGGAATAACTGTTCCAGTGTTTGCTTTTCAAAGTACAAAGGATACTGCTAAATAATTCAATTTTGTTTCACAAATTGTAAGGTTACCTATTTCTTTCCAATTTATCGGTCATTTCGATGGTCTACGAAAGACGCCAAATAAATAAATAAAGCTTTGTGTTTGTGGTTCGTAGTGCTCGTGTCGGGGAAGCGGTGGGAAGCAAAGGAAACTGTAACTCTAGATTTTACTGTTTACACTATAATGGGAACTAGTTTCTTTAACTAATCGAGTTGACTAACACCCACTTGCAGGAAGCTCCATTAAAGTTAATGCTTCATTAAGTCTATTGCTGTCACTTTTCGTTGTCTAGAAATAAAAAGTGACAGCAATAGATTTAATGAAGCTTTAACTTTAATGGAGCTTCCTGCAATTGGGTGTAAAGATGGTAAAGTCACAACTCACCAACTAATAGGTACATTGGTAAACTTTTCGAACTTCTATAGACTAGTCAATAAAATTAGGTGAGTATTTACTTAAACACAGGTTTAATTAAGTATCAAAGTTAGGTTGGTACGTAAATGGTCAGAATTCGAATAATTCGGTAACTACCTAGCTATATCTTTTTCCTGTAATCGCTGTTCCAAAGAGATGCAGTAAAGTATCACTAATAGAGTAGGAATTGAATGGCCGGAACGACTAAATATTAGACTTTAAAATAACGTTTTTTTTCAAATTTTTGAGTACCTACTTGTGATTAAAATTCCCTATTTCGGGAATCCTAGCCTTAAGAGGAAAATGTCGAAAACGGTCTCTATACAAACGGTGAAAACGTTTTTCACCCTCTAAACCTTACAGTAGGTCTAGCACAACTTAGCGCGACATTTGTCGCGCTCCTTTCAACCAATCAGCACGTCGCCTTAAGTCACGCCTGCTATCTACGAGCGATCTGATTGGTTGAAAGTGCCCGCGACTCTTTCTCACTCGAGTCGCGCTCAAGTTGTGCTAGCCCTACTGGTTACTATAATGAATATAAAAAACAAACAAAACGTACAGCCCTGGTTCTTCTTAATTTCAACAACATATCGAAAATTCATTGCTGTATTGTCCTGTCGAGAAGGACCAAAAAATGTTTGATGCAAAATGTAATAAATGAAATGCAGTGATGCAAGGTATCAGATGCAGGTTGATAATTATGCAGAATGCAGATGAGTGCTAAGAAAAGAAACGCATGAGTTGTTGTCAAGGAATCTAATCGAACACTGATAAATAAGAATTCATTTTGTCTTAAAGTGCACCGTCATCCCGGTAGTCGTCGGCGTGTAGTAAAGCAGGTCAATGCTACGCCGCGTCAGTTACAATTTTATCTACTAACAAAATAAACCGCATGTACGTGCATCGTACAGTATGTTAAGGTTTAGATGTTGGAAAACGTTATTGCCGTTTGTATGGAGATCGTTTGTTACACACTCCTCTTACGGCTAGGATTCCCGGAAATAGAGCATTTTAAATTATGGAGTAAGACTTACTTACTCACAAATCACAAGTACCTACTTATTCAAAATTTGGAAAAAATATAAACGTTATTTTACAGTTTTTTATCTAAGTAGTCATTCCGGCCATTCAATACTCTAGTAGTGATACTTTACTGCATGAAAGGACATTTTTCATTTTCGGCTATAGGACTTTGTACACTATTCGTACTAATAGTAAAAAATATAGTAAAGTCATATAAAATATTTAAATTTTCATTGGCTTTCTGGATAAATGGTACAAAAATAAACTTTTCACTTCTTATGCTCGTAAAGTTCGTGTTTATGTTGGGTATAGGCTGCATAAAATCGCTTTTTATGCTCTAGTGCATAAAGTAAAATCTTCGTCTAAGTCTCAGACTCTAAGACAAAGGTCGTCAGGTAAACAGTCACACACGCAATTAAACTTCGTTAAAAAACTTTATTAATACCTAACATATTTCATTCTGTTTCTTAAATTTTGTACTTACATAATCCATGTTAAATTACTAAATTAATAAAACTAGGCAAAATTAACGAGTTTTCTAAGAAATAAGTATTTCAAGAGCATTATGGACTACGATCTATTCTAAAGACACTGTGCTGCCAATGCCACGTATAAAAAAAAAGAAAAAGAAAGTCTTCCCGCCAATATGGCGAAGTCTTTATTTTTCTTTTTTGCAATATTGTTATTTATTTTCCTCACACTCGAAGCGAAAAGCAGAGTGTATAACTCATACATAAAACCCATTTTACCCTCGAATTGACTATCCGCCCTCGCCTATGGCTCGGGTGGATATATACGTCTCGGGTAAAATGGTACGTTTTATGCACTTGTTGTACAATCTACTATTAAAATAAAAATTCTTTGCCATCCATGGTCACACTGGCAACCATATTAAAATCACGTTCGGAAACATTGATGTTTCTATACGAAGAAACGATGACATTGACGACAGATAATCTGTTAATGTTAACTTTTTTTTAAGGTGAGTGTGACGTTTTATCGCCATATTGAATCGGGGTTGCATAAAATTAAGACTAAATAATGCTTTTGTACCATCAAACGCGTTAGCTTATAGCGATATAATAGGGTATTTTACTGTTGTTGAAATGTAGATATTTAATGATGACGTTAAAAAATATTGCAATTAAGAATACCAAATGTGAAAAAATAATTTGAATCTGTTTTATAATAAAAGAATTATACTCTGTTTGATTTTGACTATAGCTGTCTCTTTCTAAAACGAAATCTTCTATGGCGTGACTATGACGCTACTAACCCACTGACGTCACTAAGATAGCGTCCTGTCCTTGTCTAATTATAAAGTTTGAAGTCCTATATCTTTGAAAATATTCAAGATAATTCAAAATGAAAACTTGTTTTGTGTAGCTAATATTTCGAAAAACATTTTAAAGAAATAAAAAAAAATCAGTAAAATACCGTATTAGTTTTCAGTTATTATATTTATCTTTTGCTTGCCTATGGTATAGTGTACAAAGTCCTAGCCGAGGCTCCATACAAAACTGAAAGATATCCTTTTTGGAGACCGTTTGCTACAAGTTGAATAGTTCGTGTCCCGGCCACGTACCTGCGGGGCGGCGGCGGCGGCGGCGGCGGCGAGCGCGGACGCGGTGGAGGAGGCGGGGCGCCGGGCCAGCGCCGCGCCCAGCTTCAGCGCGTACACCGCCGACAGCTTGCGGAGCGATTGCAGCCGGAGGCGCAGCTCGCCTAGCCTGGAAAGGGGGAAATCTTTTTAGGAAAATAATGCGGGGTTTCTGGCATAATTTATTAATTTAGTGCGGGAACTTTCTCAGAAGTTTCTTTTTGAATAATATGGTGATAAAGATGCAAAACTCTCCTAGTTTGACTCAGGTGCGAATCCAGTTTTCATTAAGGGGAGGGGGGGTCAAACTTGGTACAAGGAGGGGGTGGGGGGAATCTTAGCTTAAATGAAAAAATGAGTAGGGAGGGGTCGCCCCCCATTGCCCTATGTATCCGCGCCTAGTTTGGTTCGAAAGTCTACTCAGCCTACTGGTAAATCCATAGGCTTAGGCAATTATTTATTAAGGACGTACACCGCCGACAGCTTGCAGAGGAATTGCAGCCGGAGGTGCAGCTCGCCTAGCCTGGAAACGAGGTAACCATTTTTGGAAACTGCTTCGGGAGCTTCTTAGCTTATTATCCAGTGGTAAAATAATGAATCAAAAAAATATGTGTAGGTATGGGGGAAAGCGGACGCGGACGTCCCCATTGCCTCTCTTGTATCGGTGCCTGGTTTGGCTCGATATGGATAAGGTGTTGAGAACTACGACATGTATTATTATCTTCCGCTGTAAGCTAAGTCTACTCAGTCTATTGGCAAATTCGCCACTGCTGCCAAGCGTTATTTATCAAGGGTGTACACCGCCGGCAGCTTGCAGAGGGATTGTAGGCGTAGGCGCAGCTCGCCTAGCCTGGACACGAGGAAATCGAGTTTTGGAAACTGCTGTTGCTTTTTTTTTATAAAAACAGGGCAAGAATTTGACCGCCATCTTGTTTGGCTAACAGGATGCAGTCTAGAACGTTGCATGCCTGCCTAACTTAAAGAGACCTGGGTTGTAAGAATCATGGAACACAGGCAGCTCTTTCTAGCGCTTCGTATGAGGTATGAGGAATAAATTTGCGAAACGCAAAGAACAATGCGCAGTTTTGGCGCCTTTTCAAAAGTAACTGCACACTAACCCCACCTGGCCAGGTGGATAGAGTAATCTCATACAAACAATAGTTAATATGGCAGCTAAGTTCTAAACTATATCCGTTCCGAGTTATGCGCCACTAAATGTTACCAGTATTTTATTGCCAAAACTGAAACTGTTACTACTATAGAAAAATGGAAAATGAAGTATTTAGAAAAAATCGACCCGTCTCACAACTAGCTCCGATGGGACTCGAACCCACGACCTTTCGCTTTCCGGGCGACTGCTCTGTCGGTTCGAGTCCCATCGGAGCTAGTTGTGAGACGGGTCGATTTTTTCTAAATACTTCATTTTCCATTTTTCTATTATAAAAATTGCATTGTGAATGCAAAAAACTAAAAATTAGAATAACTTGTTACTACTATTTTCAACTTTATTTCGTTTATTTTTGATTTTTTTATATTTGAACACTGTTCCTATCCGATTTTCGTCAAGTTGCCCATTTAGTGACCTCAAGTCACAATGAAGTGCTATATGGCACAATATGGATTATAGAAAATAATAAAGAGTCACTTCATTTGTATTGTTTAATTAATGACGTTGAGCAAAAAATCCTGGACTTTTCAGTGAACACTTTCTCTTTCTACCCTACTTGAATAACACCACGTGGGCATTGAATTGCATCAACGCAACCAAACAAACGACATGTGTCGTTGGGTTGTTGAAACCGTAAATGGTAGGCTAAAAAATCAGTTTAAGTTAATTCGACAGTTAATTCGACATGTTGCCAATAATAGAGCCATGGCGCATTTATTTGATGAAATCAAAGTTGCTGGTGCTCTGTTAAATGCTTTTGGGAAACCATTAACGGATCATAGGCTTGTTGCTGAAATACTACAAAACATTTCAGAGCGGACTATGGTCAATGATAACTATTTAGGCAATTATGTGTTAGCTCAAAACCTGAACTCTCGAAGGGCAATGTTTTCTTCAATTACTGGCGAAAATCCTGCTCTTAATATTTTCCCAGTACTAAAGACGATCTCATTATTTTTGCACTGGGAACATACCAGCTTAAACAAGCGAGAAGTTATTATGGAGAACACATTAAAGGAACTGGGGTCATTTGTGATTGAGGTTTGCAGAGAGCTCAATTTAGAAAATCTAAATATGTATAACATATCAGCTACAAACCCATGGCTTCTCAGAGGTAGAATACAATCTCGTCACCGGCAATCTAAAACATATTACGTTTATGTTTTAATAAATTCAAGCGAGCATGGAAGAAATGCTATTATTGGTCATTACTGTAGTTGTATTATTGGTTTGCGCACTTTGGGCTGTTGTGCCCATATAATGACCATAATCTGGTATTTAGGTTGGGGTAGGCACCAACCAGATCTTAGCCCCCAGCCCTTTTTCTTGATTCAATAATAATCCGTCAGGATATCGAGAACGAAATTCATGATTATGTTAGCGAAGATGAAACATAATTATGTTTAGTTTAAGTTTTGATTAAGAAGGTACATACCTACCTAATATTGTTTTAGATATTTAAATAATATAAAAAGTGATTATTGTTATTTTGTTTAGTTTAGTTTGGGTAATATTGTTATAGATTATGTGAAATCAATAAATTATTATAAAAAATAATGTTTATTATTTTCCATGTCACATACATTACATACGAGTACGTAGGCACTTAGACGGAAACTTTTATGAATACAATACATGTTTTAGTCGTTATGACTTGGGTGACTCTGTCACTCAGGGACGGCACATCAATGGATAGTGGTGACGAAATTCGAATACGAACAGTCTTTACATATCAAAATAAACGATATATGACCGTAAACAGCACTCATTTTTACAGTTTTTGTAATAAAATAATAGTGACATTTAGTAGCGCACAACTCGGAACGGATATAGTTTAGAGCTTAGCTGCCATATTAGCTATTGTTTGTATGCGTGTACTCTATCCATCAAGCATAGTCCGATCAGTGTGCAGCCACTTAAAAAAATGCGCCAGGTGCCCATACATTTTATCAAAAGCCTTTGTAGGGGTGATAGGCTTGTTTCTGGCATACAGTGGCGGATTCACACATTAACAAAATATGCGCGAGATTTATCGCGAGGTGATTATGGTCTCTTTTCATTTTCTCCGTCAACTCTTCTAGTAGGTAAGTAAGTTGAGGATTACATTATATCTTAGCAAGTAACAACAGATTAATGTGCTTTTCAAAGCACGGAAGATAAACTTATTGTGCGATAAGCATCTTTGGAATTAAAACAGTTTTAATACGATAGATAAAAACAGTTAAAAAAGTTTTGAATGGGTAGGTAGAAGGGCAAAACTGACGATTCAAAAATGCTTAATAAGTTTATTTGAATTAAGATTATTTCTGTTCTTTTTTGTATGTTGTTGTTTGTGTATGTGTGTGTACTTGAGAACTACATCGCTCGAAGGATTGCTCAGTTAAAGTGGCAGTGGGCTGTGGGCAGGCGTACAAGGTGGACCGACGATCTGGTCAAGGTCGCGGGAAACCGCTGGATGCGGGCCAAGCAGGACCGATCGTTGTGGAGACCCTTGGGGGAGGACTATGCCTAGCAGTGGGCGTCGTTCGGCTGACATGATGGTAAAGGGTTTTTCAATAGGGACGCTGGAACTTTGAAAGTTGATAGCGGCCATCTTGGAAAAGTGATAGCTGTCAAATTTGGCGGGAATACATATTTATTCGTGACATTTCACTATGGAAAATATGGTTCGAACAGGACGGCGCCACTTGCCATACTGCACGGGAAACATTAAATTTATTGGATGAGATGTTTGAGGGCTTCGTTATCTCGCGTTGTGGTGACATCAAGTGGCCACCGAGATCGTGTGATCTAACACTGCTCGATTACTTTCTGTGGGGCTACCAATCACGAGTCTATGCTGACAAATCACAGACAATCTCTGCCCTGAAGGCCAACATAACTCGCGTTATTCATGAGATTAAGCCCCATTTATGCGAAAATGTCCTCCAAAATTGTCCACCAGGATACACCACCTTCAGCGGAATCGCGGTGTTCATTTGGCTGAAATTATATTCCATAAATAATGTCATCAAATGCTCTTTAAAATACAATAAAAATATCACTTAAACGGGTTTTTTATTCCATTTCAAAGTTCGAGCGCTCTTAATGAAAAAGTGTTTATGTTTCTGTATGATGCGTACCTGCGGCAGATGTCGCTAGAGTGTGGCGGGGCGTCGCCCGAGCGCAGCAGCTGCGCGGCGTCATGTAAAGCTAGCACGCGCGGCTCGGCGGCTGCTAGCTCGTCGCGAAGCTCGCTGAACCGACGGAAGTCTCGTTGTAACGCCTCCGCCGGCCGGCTTAGACGTAGAGGCTCGCGGGAACGCACGCCGCGCTCGGCGTTGGATAGTCGCGCTACTAGCTCGACCACTGTGAATCGAGATTTATTGCGTTAGTTTGCGCGTTTTTAGAAATGTATGGATGGCTTGTAAATGTCATCAATTAATCATCAATAGCATTAAGATATTTACATAGATCAATATACACACACACACACACTTTGGTAATTTACTTAATTGTTATCGACAATACCAGCTGCGGTTGTTGACACAGACCCCCTTATCCACAACGTGCACTGAAATAGTCCTGGTTTAAAAATGGTACTAAACTGGTGCTCTCACTTTCATTTTCCAAATGAAAGACAGAATCAGCATCAGTTTCAAACGAGGTCTAACTTTATTTCACGTTTTGAAATAAGGGGGAGAGAATTCAGTCTGTTGGATGCATGCATTCAACTTTGAATGAAACACAACACAATTATTACTGGGCTACTGTTTCTTAAAAGCAAAGCAATTCTAATCACCTAATATCGTGGAACTCAGTGTTGTTCACTAGAGCTCTCTGCAAATTTAAAAAAACGGTTGGCCAAGGAATAGACGTGATATGAGTGAAAAGCTCCGTGTGTTTTGGCCATATTGCGCTCCCTTGCCATTCCCCAGCTCTCGCGCAAGCTTCGTCCTCCCATTTCTTGGGTTTTTGCTAAAAACTGAACCCAGATAAACAAACTCAACTTACCAATGTCATGGAACTGGGTATTGTGCACAAGAGCTCTCTGCAACCGCGCTTGCCATTCCCCAGCTCTAGCGCAGGCGTCGTCCCACCATTTGTTGAAGCGATCGCGCTAAAAGCTGAATTTAGATAAACAAACTTAACTAACCTATATCATGGAACTGGGTATTGTGCACTAAAGCTCGCTGCAACCTCCCTTGCCATTCCCCAGCTCTAGCGCAGGCGTTGTCCCACCGTTTGTTGGCAGCAGCTAGTCGCGCCAATACGTGATCATCAGCACACGAATCCGTGCTAAAAAGTAAATCCAGATAAACAAACTCAACTTACCTATATCATGGAACTGGGTATTGTGCACCAGAGCTCTCTGCAACCTTCCTTGCCATTCCCCAGCTTTCGCGCAAGCGTCGTCCCACCGTTTGTTAGTGCTTCTGTGCTAAAAAGTGAACCTAGATAAACAAACTTAACTTACCTATATCATGGAACTGGGTGTTGTGCACTAGAGCTCGCTGTAATCTCCCTTGCCATTCCCCAGCTCTAGCGCAGGTGTCGTCCCACCGTTTGTTTGGCGGCAGCTAATCGCGCCAACACGCGGTCGCCAGCACGCGGGTCTTTGCTAAACAGTGACCCCAGATAAACAAACGCAACTTACCAATGTCATGGAACTGGGTATTGTGCACTAAAGCTCGCTGCAATCTCCCTTGCCATTCCCCAGCTCTCGCGCAAGCATCGTCCTCCCATTTGTGGGGTCCTTGCTAAAAATTGAACCCAGATAAACAAACTCAACTTACCTATATCATGGAACTGGGTATTGTGCACTAAAGCTCGCTGCAATCTCCCTTGCCATTCCCCAGCTCTAGCGCAGGCGTCGTCCCACCGTTTGTTGCATTATCTTTATGCATTCACAATATAGAACATTTCTACATACTATATAGCTTTTTGCTATCACATTTTTCCTAAACGCAACTTACCTATATCGTGGAACTGGGTGTTGTGCACTAAAGCTCGCTGCAACCTCCCTTGCCATTCCCCAGCTCTAGCGCAGGCGTCGTCCCACCGTTTGTTGGCGGCAGCTAGTCGCGCCAACACGCGGTCTCCGGCGCGCGCGTCCGCCGCGTGTGCGGCCACGTGCGACCCCACCACGTTAAGAGACACCACGATGGACTTGTGCGAGTCCAAGTCGAGGAGGAACTCGCGGTGGTCCTGAGGAAATAAAAAATAAGTTTTTAGTAAAAATTCCATTTTTATGACAAGCTTTTTTTGCTGACTGTACTTTAATATTGTATTGTCATCTGAACCAAACCTGTATACAAAATTTCAGCTCCATCGGACACTGGGAAGTGGGTCAAATTATGCTTGCAAGATTTGTCCTCCACTAAGTTACTAACATGGCAAGTTAATAAAAAGCTTGTAAAAATTGATGTCCGTAAAGTCGGTTTACGGACGATAATTTTACGTGATAACAATATGCCGCTGTCTCTCTTCTATTAGGACGCATCAGCCGATGGAGTGGAAGAGAGATAGATGCGTCACAAGCCGAACAGGCTGATCGTGCCTCTATCGCTTATTCCGCACTCTCGCTTACACGCGGAACGTGACACTTTTTCGTGCGTGCAGCCGGCGCCGGCGTTCATCGATTTATAAGACGTTATCACATCAAAAAGTCAAGAACTCTTTATTCACATACTGGAGATTAAATAAAAGTAATGCTTATGAATCGTCCAACATTTTTTTACCTAACTATCATCCGTTAAGGCACAGCCATCTCTATCGTCTTCTACAAGCCATGCGCATAAAGTTGGCAACGTAGTTTTAAGTGAACCGATTTGACACCGTTTGCACCGTTTGACAGGTAAACAGCGAGTAAACCTCGAGTACTGAATCCTATGGAGATGGCATATCTTCTATACATCTATACAAATAAATAAAATTGGAGTGTCTGTTTGTAACATTAAATAACCGCTTTTTACTACGTGCATATGATTAAATATACGGTACATCTACCAAAATGACATGTTTTACAATTTTTGTCTGTCTGTCGTTTGTTCCGGTTAATCTCTGAAACGGCTGGACCGATTTTGACGGACCGATTAATACGACAATTAGAAGTAGTTTAAAATTGAATTCCAAGATTTTCTTACATTGTGACTTAGTTACACCTCACTTTTTCGTAAGTATGCCACCTCCATAGGATTTAGTACTCAGAGGAGTAAACCGGTTCACAGCAATGTTGCCGTTCCGTATCATAGCATGGCTTGTAGAAGACGATAGAGACGGCTGTGGTTAAGGACATCTTTAAACTGACAATAACGTGCGAAAACTCGTTTTTCGCACGAGTGCTCGGATTGCTCGGGTCGCGTCCGTGGCCTCCGCGAACTGCAGCCACTATGATTGGTACCTGTATGGCGTCTTCCAGCGCGTCGTATTGCTTGGGTCGTGTCCGTGGCCTACGCGAACTGCAGCCACTATGATTGGTACCTGTATGGCGTCTTCCAGCGCGTCGTATTGCTTGGGTCGTGTCCGTGGCCTACGCGAACTGCAGCAACTATGATTGGTACCTGTATGGCGTCTTCCAGCGCGTCGTATTGCTTGGGTCGTGTCCGTGGCCTACGCGAACTGCAGCCACTATGATTGGTACCTGTATGGCGTCTTCCAGCGCGTCGTATTGCTTGGGTCGTGTCCGTGGCCTACGCGAACTGCAGCCACTATGATTGGTACCTGTATGGCGTCTTCCAGCGCGTCGTATTGCTTGGGTCGTGTCCGTGGCCTACGCGAACTGCAGCAACTATGATTGGTACCTGTATGGCGTCTTCCAGCGCGTCGTATTGCTTGGGTCGTGTCCGTGGCCTACGCGAACTGCAGCCACTATGATTGGTACCTGTATGGCGTCTTCCAGCGCGTCGTATTGCTTGGGTCGTGTCCGTGGCCTACGCGAACTGCAGCAACTGCTCCAGCCGCCACAGGTCTAATCAATGATTGGTACCTGTATGGCGTCTTCTAGCGCGTCGTATTGCTCGGGCGGGTCGGTCCGCGCCGCGTCTGTGGCCTCCGCGAACTGCAGCCACTGCTCCAGCCGCCACAGGTCGTTGTCCAGCTGCTTCCAGTTCCGCTCCGAGCACAGCGGGCATGTCAGCCGGCCGGACTCACTGTTAAATGTACACCTTTTGTAGTGGTGCTAGAGACGGTTTTTGAATGACAAGAAATGGGGATTTATGGTACCTAAGTTAAAGCGCTGTTATTTTGACGCAACGAGGTCTAATCTGGACAGGTCTCCACTCAAGTGTTGGCGCTGCCCAAGCGAGTATTTTATGAAATACTCAGATTAGACCTCATTGGGTCAGCCACTCAGTGAGTCCGGGTTCACTGTTAAATGTAGGTACACCTTTTGTAGTGGTGGTAGAGACGGTTTTTGAATGAGAAGAAATGGGGATTTATGGTAAGTTAAAGCGCTGTTATTTTGACGCGATTGGTTTTGTCCAGCCTAGCTAGCGCACCGCGAGATAATTTTGCCACCTCCCATTTTTACGTCAACGTGACCATCCACAGCCTTCTCTATCGTCTGACGATAGAGACGGCTGCGGACCATCCCATATTAGTAAGATGAGTTAGACAGCAATACTCACTGTCGCGGACGAGAGATGGCATAAATTTTATCATGGTGCACATACTAGACAGTGAGGACTCAATGTACACTTGAACCGATAAAGTTGGTAGTGATAAAGTCTGTTTTTGAACAAGAAGAATGGGAAGTATTGTGTGATATGATTGAATCATGTATATGTTATTTTAAAGCTATTAAGTATCAATTAATTGGGGTCTGGAAAAGCTAAAGAAAATTTCACTTTTAAATTGGAGTAAATAAATGTGGTCGTCCAAATCAAAAGGGACCTTGTGGCGCTCGGCACTTACGCCCTTATTGCTGTTGTTCGAATACAAAACAACGACAATAAAGACGTATGTGCCGGCCGCAATAAGGTCCCTTTTGATTTGGACGACCACAAATGTAAAAACTAATACAGTCGAATAAAAAATAAATAGTAAAAGAGTCATAGGATTAAAATCTAATAATAAAGTATAAGCAATATACAACAGAAGAGAGCAGTGCAAATATTAAAGTGCAGTGATTTTAAAGGATTAGGTGCTTTTCTATGATTCTGTGCACTAACTACTCACTAAAACATGCATAATTTCACATTTCCTGCTGTCCAAAAAGCAATTTATTAAAACTAAATACGTAAAATTAAAAAACATAAATACTGTGCAAAAAAGTGTGCAGTTGCGTAAATACTATAATTTATCAGTATACCTATTTTTCTACTTTTTTATTTTACTTAACATTTCTACAATCAAAAAAAGATCACTATAAAAAAATTAGGAAGTCTATTCTACACGTTCTTAGGTCTATGGCAAGGTACGGACAGCAAAAAACGTGAGCATCGAGTTAAGAGAAGCAGTACTCACTGTTCACACGTGAGCGCGTAGGACGCCGTGTGGGGCAACCTAGGAGCAGAAAACGCAAGTTTAGAGCATGCCGGGTTAGGAAGCGTTACACACTCGCGGACCGGCTCCGAAATACTATCAATTTATTTGTAGAAAGTACTAATAAAAGACTTTTTAAAAATTCTCTTGTATTAATTTTATTTGAAATACTTGAAATGAGTTTAAGATACTGTACCTACTTATACTGTTTAAGTGTATTTAAGTTATAATCTCTTTTTTAACTATTCATGTTCTTAGATTTCTATGCTTCCTAGTTATCAATATTTTTTGGTTTTTAGGATAAACTTCTCAATAATAAGAAAGATGTAGTATATTTTTCTCTTAAAATCTGTCTTCTTGGACTTTGTTGTCTTATATTTTGGGCTAGAAGTTTGAAATACCCTAATCATCAAAAGTAACAGTTAATTTCAGTATTTCTTTAAGTGCAAGATCGTATCTAAAGACTGAACAGTTGTTACAGTTTGTAGTATTCAGTCAACAAGAATCGTGCTAAGTGGTAAGATACGGTAGATGGTCAGACATCTATGCACTGTTCACAGCTCTCAAGCCCCATCACCAAATGCAAATCTGTGCTAGT
Source organism: Crambus lathoniellus (assembly GCA_949710035.1). Taxonomy (NCBI): domain Eukaryota; kingdom Metazoa; phylum Arthropoda; class Insecta; order Lepidoptera; family Crambidae; genus Crambus; species Crambus lathoniellus. The sequence continues at coordinate 29,406,934 of OX453306.1, read as the reverse complement.
GCTACATTAGAACATAAACGACATTCATTATATTAGGTTCGATGACCGAAGAGAGGAAAAGAAAACAAACACATACATAATAAATACTCTTAGGTCATCGATCCGTAGAAGTAAAGAGTAAACATAATATTTTTAAATGCATTTTATAGATAATTGCCAGCGATATTTGATTCTAAATTATGTGACTTTTATTGCCAACTGTACACCATAGACTTAACATACAACTGGAATAACCAACGTCATAATCGAATCTCAAGGCTAGCGATTATCCAACGCTTAAATTGTACATATGAAAAGTGGAAATGGAAAAGTTAGAACTCACCTCAAATTGTTGATTTGCAGCTCGCGTTTCTTAGCTTGGGCTAGCAAGTCTTCGTATCTTAGTGAAAGGGATTCTACTTCTTTGAGCATCGCCTCATCTTCCGTCGCATCGCATTCAGTGAGGAGTAGTTCAGACAGATGTTTGGCCAGTTCTAGAATCTGGCTTGGTTTGGCGCCCGCCCTCGCGATTTCCTTGGCGGCGTTTGCCAACTCGTCACCACTGGCATCGTCTCTAGGTTGGTGCAGTAGGGCAGTTCGTAATGCCTCTAGGGAATCTGATGCTTCTCTGACGGCTGATGCCAGTTCTGCTCGGTAAGTTTCTTTGGATGTGAGCGTGTCGACTTGCAGTGCGGCGTCTGTTTCCCATCTAAGGGTATCCACCTGAGAAAAAGGATAGGTAAAGATTGAAATTCTTCCTGTGCCTCAGAAGGCATGTTAAACTTCTAGTCCTTCTACTACGATTTAATTCAACGATTGAAGGCCGACCGCGTTTTCTACTGCGCCCCGGGCTCCTCCAAAAGCTACATTATTCCTTTATTATTTACCACTGGAACGGATACCACCCGGTTGAAACCGTGAGGAACAGCAAAATACTTATACAACGTGTTAATACTTTTAGCGAAACTGAGAAAATTATTTGTTCAAAACCGAGAGTAGAATCGATTCCACACATTTTTGATAGGGGTAAAATTTTTCAAAAAATTGTTTTCATTTTTGCCGCTTCTAAAAATGTTTGTGTCTCCTGCCTATTCATTTAATACATCTCTTACGTCATAGTATAGTCCCACACACCTGTCTGTTCTGGTGACAGCCGTGACAGAGGAGCCACTTCCAATACAAGAATAGCTGTCAAAAGGGACTGTAGTATTAAAATGTTTTAGTTCCAGAGATTATCACCGAAACAGGTATGCTTGTCGCACTATAGAGCTTAAAATCTGTCAGAAAGTCACGGAAACCTATGAGCAAGAATATCTCGGAAGTTACAAAAAAATTTTTTTTTGTGGATATAAAATAAATTTGTTGGGGTGTAAGGGCTTTCAGTTATTGCGTTAAGGCGATACTCGGAAAAATTATGCTAAAGCGAGATAGCAATGAGAAAACGACGTGCGCGGAAGCGAGACCGATTTTGCAGATTACGCAAAAAAAACACAAAATCACTTCGTATTTTAAAACTATAGCGATTTAAAAAAAGTGCTTCTATACGATCCTACTTATTATTGGTGTCCACTAATTAATAGTATATTATGATACAAGTGAGCTTAGGTTGCTCATCTAGTGAGTAAGTTGCTCACGAGTTTCATACGCACTTTTTCAACACACTTGCGAGGAAAAACAAACATTTATTGCATACATATTCTATTAGCCTAATATTAACTAAGGGAAAAAGCGCGCAAGTTTTTTTTTTGCACGCGCCAAATGTGAGGTGATTGATTACATACAGCCATACAGCCTACTTCAAAATAATTAAGTATAATAATAGTGATAAAATGCAAATGTTTTATAACAAATTATTGTGAATTATAAATAATTTGATAATAATATACTTAATTATGTTTTTTGTCTTAATTAGGGACACATTTATTTACTTATTCTAAAAACGTAAATGGATTTTCAGCCGTATAAAACCTCTTTGTTGTTACAAAAAAAGAACTGTATCTATTACCCGCTGAAATTGAAAATTCTCTATTGACTCGCATATTACTTGCAGTTAGGTACTAACTTAACTTTGTAGGGATACTGTATTACCCGGTTAAATTGAAAAGTCTCTGTTTACTCGCATATAATTTGCAATTAGGTACTTACTTAACTTTGTAGGGTTATTTCTATTACGCAACTAGTACTGTAATATTATTATGCACGCGTGGGTTATAGTTCGGTTTATGGCCCTAAGATCGATGTAATAAGGCTCACTTTATGAGCAAGTGTGTTGAAAACCAATTTTCAATAGTATATGTTACCCCATTTAAGAATAATCTTGATATTTCGTATTTTTTAGAGGTATTTTCGAAAAGAAAAAGTGTCGAGGCAAAATCATAAACTCGTGTTTCTAAAACTATACGATTCTAGATAAAGGTATGAAGAAATATATATCTTGTTACCAGATTTATAACAACTCTAACCGTCCTAAAGTTTTATATCTAAAAGTCCATATTTTTTCCGAGTAGCGCCTTAACACGTTGTGTATGATACATTACCTGCACCGCGGAGTCGACCTCGCCGACGATCTCGGCGCGTGCGATGCGAAGGCGCGCGCGCACGTCGTCGTACAATGCGCGGTACTCCGCCGCCATGTGCGCCGCGTTAGGAGCGCCTAGCGACAGGCGGTCTGCCTCCGTCACCAGAGCTGCGCACTCTGTCAGCTCTTGTTCCACGCCCTGAAGGTGAGACACTGGTCATTGTACCTGTTCAAGAGTTTGAGGACCGGTGGCGCCATCTAGTGACGACCGGCTGCAGCATTCAGTCCCATTTCTTCGTACAATCCCAATCATCGTTCAATATTCACTCACATTGTCATTCATTCGTAAATTTTCCCTTTCAATCACACTTGAATTTCATAATATAACAGCAAAATACCAAGAATTCATTGAAGATATCCTGCGTCACTGCCCCAACAGTAAATATTATCGAGTTCGATGAATAAGTTACGAGTAAAATGAGAGTTACAGTAAGGGCGAAGTGCCTTTGAAAGAGTACAGTAGGGGTACTATTGATTTAATTTGAGAAAGAAACAGTTTTTTTTGCAAATTGGTGAAACTGGCCATAAATATGCCAAACAGACTCTAAAGTATAGAATGTGCTAAAACTGTGTTTTTTCAGGAGCAACCTCATATTTAGTTCACTCTATAATAAAGGAATTATATAGAAGTTATAGATGAAGTGTTACTCACCTCAAGTTCTTTCAAAGTAGCAGCCTTATCTATCGGCGTTGGTGCCAGATGTAACGCGCGAGTCAATCTGACGTCGGCTTCCGCCAATGCGACGACCGCCCGGCCGTGAGCAGCCACGAATTGGCGGTGGACATCAGCACCCGCAGAGTCTACTCTGCCTCGCAGCTGTTGCCAGCGTCTTACTGCAGCACGTAACCGCGCCGCAGTGTCAGCCGCATCGCCGCGAAGCTCCACACCACGAGCCGACGCCAATCGACTGTAAGAATCCTCAAGCCGCTTGACGTCTCCTTCCAACGCCTCCAGATCCTTTATGACAGCCTTAGACACGCTTTCGTCTTCCGATTCACCACGCTGCTTTCTAGTCTCGATTTTCTCGACCCTCTTCTCTATGGAATCGAGTTTCTTTTCAACCTTGGGCAGCGTCGAGTTTGTCAGTTCAGCTGACTTTCGGACCTCTTTTAGAATGCTCTTTCGCTGTTCGGAAGCGTCGCATATGCTCTTCCACTTCTTCTCTACGATATCGTACCCTGTGCGCAGATTACGAAGGTCGAAATTGCCTTTGAGGATGTCTGGGTCATTGAAAACAAGCATGCAGAGATTGAGAGCTTCCCCTACTTCTCCGCTTTCGTTTTCTATGGTCTTATGTATCTCGTCACGTTCTTGGAACTTTTCGTCGACAGCTCTTGTCGTGAGATGCTCTAGGACAATTGACGCAGTCAACCGAGATTCTATGGTGTGTAATTTTGTTCTGATTATGGTCAGCCGTTCCTCTAGTTGTGATATTGTGTCAAGTAATTCCGTTATCTTAGCGATACGGTTTCTTCCTGTTTCCTGTACTTTATTCCAACGGTCTTGCACGTCCTTTAACTGTTTTGATGCGTTTTTGCTATAAGATTTTTCATCTTTCTTTGAAAGCTCAATAAGGCTAGTTCCAGTTTCAGTGAGCCATTCATATTCCCGTTCTTTCATTGCGGTTTCTGCTTGAATATCAGAAGTTATTCTCCTTATTAAGTCTTGTGGGTCTAGTGCACTGATTTCACTGCTCTGAGTAGACGACTCGAGGCGAGACTCCAGTGTTATTAGCCATTCGAAGAATCGAATTAGTCGCGATTCATATACGGTGTAAATTTCTCGTCGCTCATGTAGGTGATGTATGATTATCGACAACTGGTGTTCTAGGTCACCGCGCTGTTGTCTCAGTTGCCATAGCCTTTGGTTCACTGTCCTTATGTCCTGAGGACTGAGGCATTCTTTGAGTTGCTCTTGAACAACACTCAAGGCTTCAATTTGATTTTCAGTCTTTTCAATCTTAGTTCTCAAATCTGTGAATTTATCACTAGCCTTTTTGAGTTGCGGCCTTGATAAAAGTTCCTCGTAATTGTACGAATTAATTTCGTCCTGTGTTTTTACATAAGTTTTGTGCAGGTCAGACGTTAACGACTCGTACTCGCCGATTAAAGCAATGATTCTAGATAAGAAATCTCTCCACGTGTCTAAACTGGCTTGTAAATTATCTACTCTTTTAACAACTCCAGCGTATTCTATTCTGACAGATGCTCCGTAAGCTTCTTCAGTAAATTCGAGCACTTTCTTGAGATTGATGAGTAACATTTCCGCTTGTTTTCTTCCTTCGGGTATTTTGTCAGAGAGATTCTGTATCTTGGTTAGCACTTTGTTAATTCTCTTGATATGAATGTATCTGAGCTGTAGTTTTTCTTTCTCACGTTCCATTTCTTTGAGCCATCTCAAAAGTTCCGTATTAATTTCTCTATAGTCATCCCATGCAGCTATTCTTGTGCAAACTTCGTCTTGTCGTTCAACTATCCTTGCCAATGTCTCATTGTGAAGGTTAGTTAGGGTGTCAAATTTATCTGCGAGGTCTCTGTTCTTCATTTCCTTGTTTTCGTTCATGAGAACTGACCGTTGGGATGTCAGCAAGTTTCTGTGAACCCTACATAGGCGGCGATGTTCCGTTAAGTTCTCATAGTCGGCAGGAACTGATCCCGAAAGGAATGACTGTAGATCGAGTAGATATTCGTGCCAGAGTCGCAGCGCGGTTGCTGCGTCCCCGGACCTGACTAGAGCGGTGGACAGTCGGTGGTAATGCAAGAATGTGTCTCTGAACATCGCTTGCCATAGTTCCAAGATCCTTACTATCGAGTGTTCATCAGATACGTCACGATCGATGTCAGGTAGCTCAGCTTTCGCTGGTACTATATCCGCTTCACTCTTGCCCAATGCAATGAGGTTGTCCCTCAAAGCTATGAGCTTGTCTTCCACTATCTCGCCATCTTCGTGAACGGGTGCCAGATCCTGTAAAATGCAAGTAAGTTATTATCATGCGCCATTCATGTATAATGCCATTTGCAAAGATAAGTAAAAAGGTCAATGTGTCGTTCCAAAGTTCGTTGCTCCTCGCAATTAATTATAGGTTGTCGTGCAATCATGTTGGCTTAGGTAATTAACACAAAAAAGCGTAATTAATAAATTAATATGAGCTCTGAATTATAACTCATCATATAAGACCCGTAATTCGACTCATGAAACCGTATAGGTAATCCTCTGGGATTAAACGCGAGTTACAAGGACGGAGGTAACCGTTAGTAGCTCATTGATATGTTTGGAGTTACGGCGGCGATCAACACATCCGCTATGCGGTAATAAATTTAGGGCAAGCTATACCAACATTCTACTAAATAAATCCAGTGAATGTGCGCAAAGCTGTAAATATGGACAGATGAACAAACATTCCTGATATTTAATGTTTATTATATCCGGGCTCATAGCTATTAATATAGCATAGGTATTATGTCACATAAATCACTTACGTCACTGCTAGGGAACGGAGCTCTATACTCAAGTTTGCACATATCTCACCTGTTGCATGTCGCAGAAAGTCATCTTCGCATGCTGTGCCTTGGCTCTAGCTAGCTGCCTGGCCTCGCCCAGGTCTGCCAGCACCTGGACAGCGCCAGCAACCAGTTGCAGGCGCCTGGCCAGCGCATCAGCGTCGGCCTGCAGCGCCCGGGAGCCAGTTTCGGCGGCCACTCGGGCAGCTAGCGAGCGGAGCTCTGTTACCCTGGGCTCTTGTTCTAGACATGCCTGTTGGCAAAAACGGAAAAATAAGAATTGTAAGTATTACTAAATATTATTTGTAAACCAAATTTTAGAGAATCGGATGCTAATACGAATGGGATATGTTAAAGGATTGCCCCGCGTTTTCTTTAGTGTCGCACATTTCAATTTTAGGATTTGTGTTAAGAAATTCAGTATTTTTTGTTCAACACACATAGTTTATTAGAATATCTTTTGACCTTTGAGTTATCTAATTAATATTAATAGCACCAGTTTAATATAGATCATCAGTTATAATTTATGTTAACTAATTAGTTCAATCAACGTGTTATGTCGATCAGTTTTACCTTATCAACAAAAATATTTTGATTTAAGTAAGTAAGTATACAAAATTCACACTTTTTTGTCTTTTATTTAAATTAGGATACCTCCTCTAAATTCCAGCTTTATTATTTAATTTTATCTTTTAGACTCTTGTTTTTATTTTTTTGTTGAGCGACCGTGTAAGTAAGTACCTATGTAATTTAATAATTTCTACTGGTGTTATTTAGAACGAACGAGTGGTTTCAATTTGTTCAACGCCCTGAGCTGTTTTCAGCTAGGTATGTTTGTAATTCTTAGGCCAAAAAATAAGCTTTCCGGGTAATTAAAATTACATAGAAGCTTACAAGTTAACTTATATTTAATAACATTTAGGTAAGACCTTACTTAATGTATCAACCGCTTTTGTGTTAGACCAGAGGAAGTAATTACAATGTCTGTATTTCAATCATTTAGAGATCTATCTCGTGCGGCAAATAGAGCGCGTAATTTTTGCGGAAAGAAAGACGAAACGACGATTCGTATCTGTGGTAATGCTAATCATTCGGTTAGCTATGATCACTTTGTAATAATCGAATCAACTACAGTGCGACAACGTTTTCTGTTCCGGTGGCCAAATTGGAACTAGAGTGCGAGTCAGATAGGTACATAAGTCTGCCCGCGGTCGAAATCGAATACTATTTATAGGTAATCTTTTTCCCCAAACCTTGTAACAATTTTTGTTTACTGTAACTAGCGCCAAAAACGCCCCAGTCGCGCGCAGTGTTATCTGATACGGGCTTTAGGCTCTAACGTGTTTTTTCAATGTCATTTTCCTGCCAAGTTGTTGTCCAACCATAGCGCTGCTGCCGGCTGAAGGTCTTAGAAGTCAGGGCCGGTTAAATTGCTACAAAAAATGAAGCACCGCTATCACCGGAACCATGAAGCTCGACTTAATACTGAGGTAACTGGAGAGTGCAGTACGAACAATTTTTTGAATACCACAAATAACACAGTGGCTGTCTTCCGTCTCACCTACACTTTAAAAAAATACGTATAGTCATATGAGACAGCTGACAGCCACTACATACATAAATGTCAAATTTGCTGGCGACACTTTTTTATTCAGGGTGAGAGCTCCAGTTACCTCAGAGTATTAAGTCAAACTTCATGACCGGAACAGAATAAATAAAAGTTTACAGTCAAAAAAACAATGAAGGAGCAGGGTGCCTACCGTCAACTTTAAGACAGCTATTCAAAAATAGCGCGATGCAGAATAGGTTCCTAAAATGAATTGCTTTCTTTCGTACTATGACTCGCAAATGAATTGCTAAATGTGAATGACCGAACGATTTGTGTCCTTATTTCTTCTACCTGTCTCTTTCACTCGATTTTGTCATGCCCGGAGAGTGAAAGGGACGGGTATAACCTGCAGGTGACATGTTAGCTTGGCCGAGTTATAAGTCAAATAAGAGTTGATGACAGCTCAGCGGCTGTGAAATGTCATTGAATGATCACTGAATCGCTGTCATTGATATTAAGCTGTCGTGGTACAATTAAGCGAAGCAGATCAGTTTAGGTCCTAAACAAAACCGCAATTCCAAAATACCCAAATAAAAAGTTAAAGTTTTTTGGTTTTCAAACTAAGAAAGTATAAAACAGACAAGCAAATTTTTAAAATACAGCACATTTGAAAAGGATACGTAGGTACTTAGATAATAAAGAAGTTAGGTACAAGTGTTAAATTGACATACAATTTTTAACTTTTTACCACACTTTTATTAGCTTCACTTGTAACTAAGTCACAATGTAAGAAAATCTTGGAATTCAATTTTAACCTACTTTTAATTGTCGTATTGATTTGAAACTTTGCAAGTCTATATGAATCCGATGACAATACAATAATTTGCTACCATCGAGCTGATCTCATGATGGAGTCAAGAGGTGGGCAATATAGGTAACTATTCAATGACTGCTAGGAAACCCCTCGAGTTTAGGCTCATTTGTTTTGTTCTGATGAGACCTATTCGCTACACTTAATGGTAAGGGTCTGATGATGGAGCAGGGAGGAAGCCAGTGGCACTTCTTAATGACCACTAGGAAACCCCTCGAGTTTAGGCTCCGTTGTTTCGTTCTGACGAGACTTATTAGCTGCACATGGTGGTGAGGGTCTGATGATGGAGCAGGGAGGAAGCCAGTGGCACTCCTTAATGACCAATAGGAAACACATCGAGTTCTGGCTCATTTGTTTCGTTCTGATGAAACCTATTCGCTACACTTGGTGGTGAGGGTCTGATAATGGAGCAGGAAAGAAGCCAGTGACAATCCCTCATGACCAATAGGAAACACCTCGAGTTTGTGCTCATTTGTTTTGTTTTGATAAGACCTATTCGTTACACTTGATGGTGAGGGTCTGATGATGGAGCTGGGAGGACCCAGTGAAACTCCTTAATGACCTCAAGAAAACCCCTCGAGTTTGGGCTCATTTGTTTCGTTGAGACGAGACCTATTCGCTACACTTGGTGGCGAGGGTCTGATGATGGAGCAAGGAGGAAGTCAGTGGCACTCTTTAATGAGCACTAGGAAACCTCTCGAGTTCTGGCTCATTTGCTTCGTTCTGATGAGACCTATTCGCTACACTTTGTGGTGAGTGTCTGATGATGGAGCAGGGAGGAAGTCAGTCGCACTCCTTAAGACCACTAGGAAACCCCTCGAGTTTGGGCTCATTTGTTTCGTTCTGATGAGACCTATTCGCTACACTTGGTGGTGAGTGTCTGATGATGGAGCAGGGAGGAAGTAAGGGTTCGGCTCGCGCATCTGGTAACTAATAGACTCCACTTGAATTTGTAAAGCTAAATACATACAATCACGCCTTTGAGTTATAATGTTTACGGGGTGGGCAGACACATGAATGGATTGTCAAATCGATTACCATCCCCATACATAGCTTGCCATCTGTTAAACTAAAAAGTGAAAAATAAATATGTAGTTTAAAAAACTATAAAAACACACTTTTATAGGAACAGACTCAAAAGTACAAAATAACCGTCTATTCAGTAACTGAAATTAAAAAGCGTGGTGGGCCCTTTGCAAAGCATGCATTCAAGTACTTATTATTGACAACGCGCACCACGCTTTTTAATTTTAGTTACTGAATAGACAGTTATTTTGTACTTTTGAGTCTGTTCCTATAAAAGTGTGTTTTTATAGTTTTTTTTAAATATCTTATTTCACTTTAGCTTTTTAACGAACTTATGGCCGTTTTCACCAAAACTTATGAATCGCCTATAAGTCTTTGCTTAACTAGGCTACCCTTGGCTACCCGAACAAGTTAACTTGGCACCTGGCTCGAAAATGTCGCTTACCTACACTCAAGTGCCGAGTTAACTTTTTCGGGTAGTAGGTAGTTAAGCAAATACTTAGGCGATTCATAGCTGGCTAGCTACCACCTTATCTAAGTCTGACGCCATAACAATGATGTTTTCAGCATTATTATGTTCCGACAGTTACAGATAAGATAGCCAGTTCCTCAGTGGTTGAGGATTCCGGGAGTAGTTCGCTTCCACCTTCAGCCTTATCACCACTTATCATCAGGTGTGATAAAGGCTAAGTGCTACCCCGTTGCAAATAAAAAAAATAAGTTATGGTGAAAACGGCCATTAGTCATTCACAAAGAATAATGCAATTACCTAAGTTGGTGAGCTCACCAGCCCAACCCTAATACAGTTAAAAGCCACGGCGGTTGTATCTTGGAAACTATCTTTAGACAAAGCAGTGATAAGGGAAACATATGGGCATTAAGAAAATTGCTGACGTCACGGCTAACTGTTACCACAAAATAAAGTGCTGTTACTTACTTTGCGCCAAAAAAATAGTAAAAATATAGTATTTATCACGATTTTCAGCTATTTTTATGCATTCACAATGCAGTAGGTACTGTAAGTTCCTATAGTAAAAAAAATATGTTAATACTTACAAAAAACCTACTAAGTTAAAAAATCTACCTAGTTGGAAGGCTAGTGTTTTTTGCCGTCCGTAAATTCGATAACTAGGTATATCTACGTTTTCTGTACAAAATGTAAAAAAACGCTTTTCATTCCTTTCAAAGTAGGTATGTACCTACTTAGTCAAAGATTATGTAAGTACCTACAGTAAATAAATATTATGATTAACATAAATAATCTGATATAATACTTATTACCTACCTAATTCACAATTCATCGTTTTTATCGATTTGCGAACACGTGTTTTATAACGATCTTAATCTTAATACCTAAGTATGTAGATCGGAACATCAAAATAGTGTCACATACCTACGTCGAAACTAGTAGAACTGGTACATGTTTACGTAAATAACGAATTTTATCACATCGCCAATAGTTCAAGGCTTGAACTATCAACGGGAGATAAATATGACAGAAAAAATATCTAGTTCTGGCCGTTTAGTTACCTATTAGGAAGTTTGCTCCGTTCAATCACAGTCTAAATTATGAATATTACCTATTATGACTGAGTTTCAATGAATAACGAGATTAAATTAAGCTAGATACAAAGGGGGGTCGTTCAGCTGATAATAAGTATGATGATAATAATATTAAAAGCGGCTAAATTAATAGCGGCTACTCTCATTATGCATTTGTGTAGTACCTGTAACTGAGATAGGGTAAGTCACGGATTGATGCCGCACTTTTTGAAATTGCCGCACTACTTACTTAACATGTGCAAAATCAACAAACTACTTATGAATACATAAACTACAATCTGTCATCTATAAAATCGTTTAACAGATATTGGATTATTGTAGTTAGAGTATGAGCTACACTGATTTTTGCAGACCTCTAATTTTTGGAGGATACTTGCCGCACTACGGATTGTCGCCTCACCAGTCAAATAGGGCGGACGGATAGTTGCCCCTGTGAGAAATATATTTGAATTTGAGAATATTAATTCAGAAACATAATTTAGAAAGGAAATAAAATATATTGAAAAACATTATTTCATTCTAAATGAGTCATTGACCTACATTCTGCGTTACAGGATAGATGCCACGGTACAAAAAGCTACGTATTTACTGTTATTCGTGTCATTTTATAACAAAATCTATCGTTTTTAAACTTGCTTAAACTTTATGGTATGCTGTGCCAAAGAAATCATAACGATAATCAAATCACTCCATTATCAAAGAAATCCTCCAATGGCACCTATCCTCCCAAATTTTGTTGTACAAACGAAATAAAGGAATATCTTCAGGATAGATGCCATTTTAAATTATTTCGTTCCAAATCTAATAACGCCGCATCTAAGTAATTTTTTTGATTAATTAATATTACGTGGTTGCACCCGGACCATCTTTTATATTTTCGGAGCATTTTGGTACTGAAATGAAAGAAAAATAATCATATTAGAAGTATGCGTTAGTAAGGAATAAGTGGCTTGGTTTAGGGATAGACGCCTTTAAGGGCATCTATCCCGATCAAAAACGAGGCAAGTATCCGTATCGTAGAGGATAGATGCCTTCTTAAATAAATATGAAACATAATGAAATAAACAAATAAAAACATGTTTGAGTATTTATTTAAATACCTTACATTACGATCAATACGTCACAAAGACAATCCATTCTTCATAAAAAAAAGAGTAGAGCCTCCAAAAGGGCAATGAAATAATTTTGGTCCTTTTTTTCGATCGTCAAAATTTTTGATTGCCGACTGTGACGCACACACTTGCTTTACAACGCCTCTCACGGCCGACTGGCGAAGTACACGGGGTGAGCTATCTAGTATACGGCAAATCGAGCTTGAGGTCATTACCCTCATAGGAGTTTTTAAAATCGCGGCATGTATCCCACCGCGGCATCTATCCGTGACTTACCCTAGCATTTAGCTCTGTAACTTTGCATTTTAGTTATAATTGTATTTATTGATGTATATCTTGTTGGTGCTAAATAAATAAATATAAAATATTATGATGAAGCTAGATACCTAATACCTAAGTCACATACTTAAGTATACCATGAAGGTATGTACCTAAGTTAATTAACACAATAAGAAAAGGTAAATCATAGAACACGGAAAGATTTTTTTCTCTGCGTAAATAATACCATACTTTTTAACGCAAAAGTTAAATAATAAATAAATAAATATTCTCATACAATCACACCAATTATCTAAGCCCGTAGTTAATTTCTTAAGAAACTGTGTCTACGTGAACTTGATAACGGATAAATATATACTTAAATACTTTTTTGTTTGTAAATACATACTTAATATACATAGAAAACACCCAGACCACGACAAATAGACGTGTTCATGCACACAAATATTTGTCTTGTTCGGGAATCGAACCCGAGACCTCTGGCGCAGAAGGCAGGTAGTTTACCCCTGCGCAGGCGCTACTCGGAAAAATATGGACTTTTTGATTTAAAACTATAGGACGGTTACAGTTGTTACAAATCTGGTAATAAGATATATATTTCTTTATACCTTTATATAGATTCGTATAGTTTCAAAAACACGATTTTATGATTTTGCCTCGACACTTTTTCTTTTCGAAAAGACCTCTAAAAAATACGAAAAGTGAAGATTATTCTTAAATGGGGTTACTTACACTATTGGAAATTGGTTTAATTAGTGGACACCAATAATATTTAAGATCGTATAGAAGCATTTTTTTAAACTCGCTATAGTTTTTGAATACGAAGTGATTTTGTGTTTTTTTTGCGTAATCGGCAAAATCGGTCTCGCTCCCGCGCACGTCGTTTTCTCATTGCTATCTCGCTTTAGCATAATTTTTCCGAGTATCGCCTTAATATACATAGAAAACACCCAGACCAAGACAAATAGACGTGTTCATGCACACAAATATTTGTCTTGTTCGGGAATCGAACCCGAGACCTCTGGCGCAGAAGGCAGGTAGTTTACCCCTGCGCCAAATCGGTCGTCAACCAAAGTTAATATAACCAAGTAAGTATAATATTATGTTGACTGTTTTTAACTTCTCCGTAGCTCAAATAAAAGCGCAGACAGGCAGACAGCAGCGTCAGGCAAGTCTTCGACTTTAAGGCGCTACTCGGAAAAATATGGACTTTTTGATTTAAAACTATAGGACGGTTAGGGCGTTTGTGCACTACACTGAATTTTACCGATCCGGCGATCCGGTTTTTTCCGGACCGATATGGCAGCAATGAAAAACATATGGGCGCTTGTGCACCACACTGAATTTTACCGTCCGTCATTTTACTTTTCCCCATTCCGGACCGTTTTTTTCCGTTCCGAGATGACGGCAATGAGAAACATATGTACGCTTGTGCACTACACTGAATTTTACCGTCCGGAAAAAAACGGATGGTTGTATTTTAATCATAAATCACTACATAGTATAAAACAAAGTCGCTTCCCGTATGTCTGTCCCTATATATGCTTAAATCTTTAAAACTACGAAACAGATTTTCATGCGGTTTTCACTAACAGGTAGCGTGGTTCTTCAGAAAGATTTTAATATATAATTTATGAAAGTTTTATGTAAATTGGTAGAAATATAACGATAATTGTCGAAAGTGCCGGCAAACGGCAAGCCGCCCGGGAGTTTTCTGCAAAAACGCTGCCTAATCCTTTCGAGGTTTAAAAAAATAATGCATGTTGGGATATTCCTCTTCTATAGATCTACAAAAAAGTCCGCGATAGCATATGTCTATCTTTTAAGGATAGCATTATAGCCATATTATCTCTTAAAAAATGGTTACGAACAATGCGGTAATTTGGAAAGCTATTTAAACGGATACAGTATTAACCCTTATCAATCTAAATACGTTAGTTGCTTTAAGCATTTCATGCACATTATTTTACTCTTTTACACCATATAATTTAAATGAATATCTTAGGAGTTATCGCAAATAAATTAACGCACGCCAAAATAAATTCAAGCGCCTTTCTCGATTGACGACCGATTTGGCGCAGGAGTAGGCTACCCACCTTCTGCGCCAGTGGTCTCGGGTTCGATTCCCGAACAAGACAAATATTTGTGTGCATGAACATGTCTATTTGTCTTGGTCTGGGTGTTAACTATGTATAATATGTATGTATTTACAAACAAAAAGTATTTAAGTATATATTTATCCGTTATCAAGTTTTCCATGATACAGTTTCTTAATGAAATTAAAATGGGCTTAGATAATTGGTGTGAATGTAAGAATTTATTTATTTATTATTATTATTATTATTTTTCACCAATAACACGTAATACATATAGCACCAAAAATATGGATTTTGAAATTTTTGTTTGTCTGTCTGTCTGACTGTTGTCCGTGTTTCACGCAAAAACTACTAAGCGGATTTTGATGAAACTTTTTTTTGTTATATAGCTAGCTGTAGACATTCGATAGTAGTTAAAAAATAATTTTTCATCAAGCCTCAATTAATTGTGATTTCGGTAAAATGACCCTGTCACTGATAAGAGACAAAATTCAAAATTCTTTCTGTCTTCTACGTCTTCGTACATAAAGCAATAAAGCAAGTAATTGCTGACGTTCCAAGGAACTCATTATTCCTCTCGTTTAAAACGCGTCCGTAGAGTGTAGTTTCAAAGAGATCACTGCGCTGCCCCGGCCAGTAAAAAACCGGACAAGTGCACAAGCCTATCATCCGTGTTTTTCATGCCACGCCGGTCCGTAAAAACACGGACCGCCGGATCGGTAAAATTCAGTTGTAGTGCACAAACGCCCTAACAGTTAGTTAAACTCTCGGTCTCGCTCCCGCGCGCGTCGTTTTCTCATTGCTATCTCGCTTCAGCACATTTTTTCCGAGTATCGCCTTAACTTCTGTATAAATACAGAATTTCATCATGTCAGCCGAACGACGCCCACTGCTGGGCATAGGCCTGCAATTGATTTATTTCCATTGGCGGCGCCACTGAGCTTTGAGCTCTGAGCTTGTAAATTCTGTATTTACAAGTTTTCTTTTATTTTTAGCTTAAGGTGTATCGATGAGCTCAGTGGCGCCGCCAATGGAAATAAATCAATTGCATTTTATTAAAGGCTTGGATTAAAAGTTTCGGTTATTTCGCGAAAATAGAAGAGCAAAATGCAATTTTTAATTGTTTTTTCATGGCCTCAAATATGAGCACCAAGTTATGGATCTCGATATTGCCAAATGTGGCCACTTTTGGCACTATTGAGATTCACGACGTATTGCGTAAGTTTGAGTTCTCAAAAGTATATTTATAAAATGCATTCCACTCTTTCACCGGCGCGAAATAACCGAAACTTTTAATCCAAGCCTTTAATAAAATGCAATTGATTTATTTCCATTGGCGGCGCCACTGAGCTCATCGATACACCTTAAGAACCTATTTGTTAGATGTAATAAGTAACACTTATTTGAGGCGTCAAAAGCCGCAGACTAAAATAACTAAAGTTTCCGGACATAGCTAACGGTCTGATTCACTATAGGCGCTAATGTTTCGATTTAGAATCATATCTATTATTCCGTCCCGAATGCGCGAGCGTTCGTCATCGATCCTTTTTGTTCACGCACATGCCACGGGCCATATCCGTGGTCGTGGATAATATTATGGTTGCCAGGCGGGAAAAATAATTATAATAAACACTTTATTGCACACAAACAAATGAAAATCACAAGAAAGAGAAGTATACAAAAGGTGGCTAACCAGCAATGCCTCTTTAATGCCTGGAAGAGATTTCCAGGCATTAAAGAACACTAGACAAAAAAAGAACGGAAAATTAAATAAATCGGCCATTATTTCCACAAAGTCAAGGAAAATATTTACGGCACTAACCATAAATCTAACTAAGCACGAATATTTTTTTTTGGTAAGTACCTATTTATTAAACTTTACCTATTCAAGTTAAAGTACAGTGCAGGTCAATCTTTATGACCTTCTGAATCTTTTCCTTATTTTAATGTAAAAAGGTAAGTAAGTTATAATTTTATAACGTTATCTTTGCTGAAAATTTAATCCTGTACTTCCTTATAAAAGACCAAAGTAATACTAGGAAAATGTGCAAGTACCTAGGTATGAATTTTTCAGATAAGTATTGGTAAAAAAAAACCTTATTACATTTTCTCACTTTCACACAAACATTTTGTCACTGTACTCGGACGCGATCAAACTAAGGGCGTTTGTGCACTACACTGAATTTTACCGATCCGGAAAAAAACGGATGCTTGTATTTTAATAATTTAATCATTTATGATAGTAAGAATTTATTTATTTCGAGTAGTTTCAATGTTTCGAACCCTAAACTACACGAAATAAATAAATTCTATTATTTATAATAATTAATTATTAAAATACAAGCATCCGTTTTTTTCCGGATCGGTAAAATACAGTGTAGTGCACAAACGCCCTAACTGCACATTACACGCTATAAATATGCAGTAGCGCAGTGTCAACAATTTAGTTTACCTACTGAAAACTTTGCCATTCCAATACCGGCTCTATAATTGATTAAGTAGGTACTTACTTAATTTTTTTTAATAAATACTGTACTAGTTCACTGAAAGATGGTATCTAGCAAAACGATGAAGTCTAATTGTTTCGAATTTATTGAAAGTGTTCAAATAACACATGAAACATTGTATGGGAAATCGTAACAACTGTTAACATGGGAAAAGACGGGGGTAGCCGCTAGTATCTTAAAAAAAACCATTCCCAAATGGCCTTAGAATAGAACTAACAACAAACAGATGCAATATTGCGGTTCATTCGATTAAAGCAGCTAGAAATAAATCAGTGCATGGATCCAGATGCTTTTACAGATGGTTTCCATTAGACTTCGCGATAACACTGTGGCTTGATCAGACTCACTTTAGCATCAAAGATATATCCGGTCAAAGGTTAATATTGAAGTAAACAAGAATATAGTACTTGAAAATTTGCAAGAATTCTGAATTGATAACTATACTGATTGTATATTTAATTGCATTGTCATCGGAACTAAAGGTAAATTCCAAATTTCAGCTCAATCGGACATTGGAAAGTGGGTCAAATTTAGCTCGCAAGGTTTGACCCGAACGGACATACATGCATACATACACTGCAAGTTAAATAAAAGCTTGTAAAATGTCGATTCTTATTGATTGTAATGTTGAGTAGTTTTATGTCCCCCTATCCACGCAGTGACAAACATCGCCGGGCGTGTATGAAAAGATTGATGGATGTGATGAAACGAAAGAAGTGTACAAGGATCGTACTTAGCAGGTGGCGGGTGATCCATAGACTCTGCCTACTCCCGTAGGAAACAGGCGAGAGAATATGTATATACGTATGTAGGTATGTATGTTCGGTAGATGGACTGTGATTTTCTCGTCCAACATAAGGGCGCGCCAACGAAAATCAGATTGCTTTACATGATCGATTGTAATATCAATATTAATGAAAAACTGAATTTCAAATTAAGATGCAGCAAACTTCAGGACTAGCACTAGTGACTATGTTACTTAAAAACACGATTGCATAAAATTTTCTCGTTAGAAAAAAATTGCGAAGTAGGTACTACTAGGAAATACTACGCGTAATCCAATCCAACTAACCAGAACACTATAAAAAAAAATAACCATCTAATAAACCATTAAATAACAATTAACTCTAGCAGGAATAGATCCCAAAAATGTCCTACCTAAACTGAAGCATAAAGTACCTATAAATATATATAGTTAAATTTCACAATAAATTTATATCTATATTATGTAACAATCTAGGGAGCTATAGGTTTTTAAGTACATCATGTCGTTTTGTAATGAATAGGTATTATATGTAAAACTGTTTGTTCCTTATTAAAAATAAAAAAAACTATAACATCGCGATGCAATTTCCGTTTGTGTTTGTTTAGCATTAGCATGTATAGAAATATACACGACGATCTTCGTGGCCGAGTGGTGTAAGCACTGGTTTTCAAGGTGCCACTAACACTGGAGGTCCCGGTTCGCTTCCCGGTCGGGTAAATATTGAAAACGATCTTTTCAATATTTCCTCGGGTGTGGGTGTATGAGGTATATACACGTCGTTGTTTACAATTTCATAATACTAGTGGTTAAAGCTACTACAGTTTGGAAAAATAAAGGGAAAATGTATAATGTGATGGTGTTCAATATTTATTTATATGTATAATATAATGAAAGATTATGAATGCAAAAAAGCATAATATAAACATTTCAACAGTGTTTATCAAAAACGTTTTCCGTGCTCAAAGTAAGCAACGCCTTAAAAAGGTAAAAGTAAATAAAAATTATCTTCTTACACCATGAAGGTTGAAAGAATCTTTTAGAGTAAACACAAGTCGATGAAAACAGATTAAAAAACTAGGTTGCTTTACGCAAGATGACGTGAAAATGAAAACTGTAATATACCATTAATGCAAACATTTACATTAAAGCAATCGTTAAATTTTCTTAAAACGTGCAGTTAAAATTTTATAACGAAAACTGCTTTGAGAAAATTTATTTTAAGTCTTGTAGCTGATTCTGTAATCAGTTTTATGAGTAATACCTACATGAGTCATGCTCATGTGTAAAGTTGGTTCCGATATGTGAGCTAGCTAGATCAAGTTGACTATGAAAGATAAAACCGAAAGAAAGTTACAATTATTTTATAGCCAAGAAAATCTAAGTTTGGAAATGTCTTTGAAACTTAAAAATAAGTAAAAAGTATAATTATAACAAAGTTAGGTACTTAAAATCTCAACAAAATTCAACGAAAGAATGAAAATACTTCAGTTATAATTTATGTCACAATAACCTTATTTATACGTACACCGCACCGTTTGGAATTTGATTTTACTTTATAGATGAAGTTGAAACTAAATCATCAAATGTTCGTTTAAACTTTGTAATACCTAGCACTGAAACTTAAAATATAGTCGCACCAATCGCAATATACCCACCTACCTAGGTTTTCTTGAAAGACAAAATAAAACTTGGCAAGTTTTCACTATCAATAAAATACGATTTATTGATACTGAATATTTGCCAAGTCTAAAGCAAACGTACCTACCTACTTCCGAAATAAATAAAGTTTTAATACCCGTTAAACACAGAAGCCATGCTGTTATGTAAACATACGAGATGTAAGTACCTAATGAAAATAAATGATGTATGCTAAATGAGATATAAATCTGTAGGTATCAAATCTCTGAAATAATTTTGATGTAATATGGGGCGTAGAGATACCTACTCGATAATTAGAAACTGGAGATACCTACATTGCCAAGTTTTAAACACTATTTTTTTAAATCGTCCCCTATAGAGCGTTATTATACTCCATTCAACGAAGTAAAAGAATAACAATCTTGTTAAGCGATATAGCGACTCCGTAGCTCAGTGGTTAGAGCATTCGCCCGTACAGTGAAAGATCATCGGTTCGAGTCCCATCAAAGCTACTTGTGAGACGGGTGGTCTTTTTCTAATATGCACTTCATTTTCAATATTAAAAAATTTAATGTAAACGCAAAAAAAGTAAAAAAAAATTATCTTGATAAGTCTCTTTACCTAAGAAATGCATTTCAAAATAAAAAGACGTACTTTTACATACATTATTCATTTTATAATATGAAAACATGGAGTTACTTACTTTAAATAAATAAGTGTTTCATATTTTTAACCGACTTCAAAAAAAGGAGGAGGTTATCAATTCGACTGTATATTTTTTTTTTAATTTTTTTTTTTTATTTTTTATGTGTGTTACCTCAGAACTTTTTAGTTAATGAACCGATTTGGATAATTCTTTTTTTATTTAAAAGGTGACGCTTCTCATGTGGTCCCATTCAAATTTTATCAAGAACTGACAAGAAGTTCAGGAGTTATCCTGAATAATGTGTATTTAGACTTTATTTGGGTATATGGACGATTTCATAGTTTCATCAAATTGGGGATCATTTTCAAAATATTATTTTTTTCGAAAGTTGGTACTTCTGACCTGATCTTACTTTCAACATGTCAGGACCAAGGGATCAAATCCCAGGAAAATTGAGAGAAATTCTCAAATATAGGCAAGCCTTATGCGTTCCATTTATTTTTGAAGTTAGTCAAGTATTTGCATCTGGTAGTCATCATCTTATAGTGATGAGCTGGTGATGGAAGCTACAACTCTTTAACGGTTAGGAGCTGGAGAATATTTCTTTAAGTATTAATCGTACGTATGGGCCAATAGTTATATTCTTTTAGGTTATTAGGGTGAGCTGCTGATGAGAGGTGAAACTCCTCAACAGTTAGGAGTTATATTATGATGTTTTATAAATACCATATGCACGAATGGCCCTTCAGTTGTATTCCTTCAAGTTATCTAAGTAGCTAAAGATGGAAAGCTGAATTCCGTAACGGATAGGATATTTACAACAATTTATCATAATCACCATGTAGTTTCTTAAGCTACTTCACTAAAAATCAAAAAATAAAACGTTTTTGAAAAAAAAATGTAACCGCCTTCAAAACGGATCTTCAAACAAAAATTAACAAACACCAAAAAACGAAAAAATAATAAGATTTTTTAATTCAAAGGACGATGATACGTGACTTTTTCTAATTTATCTTGGTACTTACTGAACTGTTTGAAGTCGGTGCCAAGCCAAAAAGAATAAGAACGAAATTTTCTGAGTGAAATAACTAATATATTAAAAAAACCCGGTCCCAAGCGTGAGGTGTAGGACGTAATTACCTCAATATGTATAAGACGGCACCGACTTCAAACAGTTCAGTAAGTACCAAGATAAATTAGAAAAAGTCACGTATCATCGTCCTTTGAATTAAAAAATCTTATTATTTTTTCGTTTTTTAGTGTTTGTTAATTTTTGTTTGAAGATCCGTTTTGAAGGCGGTTACATTTTTTTTTCAAAAACGTTTTTATTATTGCATTTTAAATTAAAAGACACGTCAAGATTGCTTAGATAAAACTTTTGCTCCGATAGACTGTATTTAAAAGTAAGAATAATAACCGAAATTCCACATCACAAACTAAGTGTTCTATAGAATTGTTTAAACCAGAAAACTTTCGATTAAAATTTTCCACCACTAGTTTCAGGAGCGCTATCGCTCAAGTTCATTAATTAGAAACTTTTGAGGTTTCCACCAATGTCAGGGCTCTAACGGCTCCAGAACATGTTTTGATATGTTATCGATTGGTGCTGAAGGTCATGCCAAATGTTTAGTAGTTTCAGCCGAGGGCGGTTCGCACCTACCGCAATTAAGACGTTCCTACCACTGTGAGAAGAGCTTGAAAGCTATAGACAGGGCAATAAGTTTTAATAAAAAAATCATTTTCATGACAAGGTTTTTTGCTGACGGTATGTGTACTTAAATATTGTATTGTCATCTAAACCAAACCTGTATACAAAATTTCAGCTCCATCGGACACTGGGAAGTGAGTCAAATTAAACTTGCAAGATTTGTCCCCTACTAACTAACTAAAAAAGCTAGTAATAAGTTTTTAGTAAAAATTTAATTTTCATGACAAGCTTTTTTGCTGACTGTACTTTATTGTATTGTCATCTGAACCAAACCTGAATACAAAATTTCAGCTCCATCGGACACTGGGCAGTGGGTCAAATTAAGCTTGCAAGATTTGTCCCCCACTAACTAACTAAAAAAGCTATGTAGTAAAAAAAGCTGCCGTGATAACGCGTGGCATTTCTTTTTTTTATCCATAACGGTGGCCTAGCCTTTATTACACCTGATGTTAAGTGAAGATAAGGGTTGAAGGTGGAAGCCTCAACCACTGAGGAACTAGCTATCTTACTCTAACTGCCGGAACACAACAAAGCTGAAAACATCGTTTTTAGGCTTAGATAAGATGGTGGTAGCTATTCAGACGGACCTAGAACAAGACCTAGCACCAACCAAATACAATATGTAATACTCTCACTGGGAATCGATCGGACCTCTGCTAATCTGCTTCAGATACCGGTGATGTGTACCCACCACTAGACCACAGCAAGCACGTACTCAGGATTTTTTGTCGGGGGGGTCCGTTGGGGGGGGGGGGGGGGGGGCATACTTTGTAGCCCGGAGTGGAACATAGGAATAGTGAATATGAACAACTTTTACTATGCGGCCAAGTCTGCAACTCAACAAAAAAAAACACCTGTTCCATTCATTTTGTCCGGGTAGGTATTGACAATTTGTATGAAACGGCTGATTTTTTTGTTGAGTTGCAGAGTTGGCCCTATAGTAAAAGTTGTTCATATTCATGAGCACAGTCACCACCTAAGAGGTTTTGGGTTTATTCATTAACAAGTTGTATACTTTTTATTATCAATCGTGTCAGAAGATGCCATGATGATATTCCCGTATTTAAGAGATCATGAAATACGTAATAAATAATGGTGTCTAATAAACGCTAGCAAAAATCGAAACGTTTTTTAGAATATAAAATTATAATAAAAAAACAATACAAGTCTAGAAATACCTCAGATGGGATCTTGTTTCTTTTTATATTGTTTTGTAAAAAAATACTTTTGTTATAATTGTTTTGATAACTACGTAATATCAGCAATGAACTTATTACTCAATAAAAAATCAATGACTGAAGAAAATAGACTTTCCTTTCAATTCCCACTTAAGTCTATGGTCACAGAAGTAGGAAAGTGTGCCCTTGAAAGTGCTTATAGTGCACAGGTTGGTTAGTCCGTTATTCCACACTAATGAATGCCGAAATGCAGGCTCGGTTCTTTGCTAATTGTCCTTGTTAACACCAATGTAACGTTCATTTAAATTAGTTTTTGATTACAAGTTTTAAGTTTTACAATCATTAGATATCATCTGACCACTAACTAACTACCTACTGCTATTTATAAGAACATCTTAGATTTCTGCGCGAATTGGAATTAAATCACTATTTACGGATTTAATAACGCGTAAGTGTAAGTATAAGTATTGCACACATAATTTATAATTTTGAGTTAATTAAAAGAAAATAGATTTTTCCGACTTTTCGGCACCTTTCCAGGTGCCGTGGTCACGGAAAGTCGAATTATATTTTCTGAATAAATATAAACTCACTACTTTAAAAGCCTTTTGCTTGCCTGTTGCATCCATAAAAGGTGGTTTTATTTCTATACTAGCTGTCCGCCCGCGGCTTTGCCCGCGTGGACTACACAACGTTATCCCACGGGAATATGATATTTTTCCGGGATAAAAAGTAGCCTATGTTCCTCTCCAGGCTACAAAGTATCTGTATCCCAAATTTCAGCCAAATCCGTTCAGCCGTTTTGGCGTGATTGAGTAACAAACATCCAAACATCCAAACATCCAAACATCTAAACTTTCACATTTATAATATTAGTAGGATAGTAGGATTGGCTATCCTATAATCATTTAGTTATTGGACGCTTGTAAAAGTAACTGTAAGTGTTAAACTCTTATGATTTCGGACTTAATTTTAGGTAGGTACTTACTACTACACGACTATAATGAACTGCATTGCCATTGCCATGGTCACATCACTTATCTCTAAGATGTAAGTATAGCAGATAGTGTCGACAACCACACCACAACCACACCACATCGCAGCGACAAAATGTGGCAGGTACGTGTGTGTGAATAGTGTCGATGCAACTTTTTGCAGTTGCGTTGTGGTTGTGCAATAAAATGTTGCTGTCGCTAATAGTTGTGATGTGGATGTGGCCGGCCGCTAGTTCGCAGCGTCGTCGCTGGTGATTGCGTTGTGGCCGGTACCTATCACCCACGCGTTCGATAATGACTGCAAAATGTGGTACGTGTGAATTGATTATTCATTTCCAACACAAAATGCGCCCCGCCCACGTGGTGTGGTTGTGGTTCGTGTAGGTTGAGCCTTAGGTATAAGTAATACGTTTTCATGTAACAAATGAAGTTACTTTTAGAAAACCTCAATATACAGGGTGTTAGGGGCACCGTTGCAAAAACTTTAACCATGGCTTCAGGCCATCATGCTGAACAACGCACAGCAAGATTTTTTGACGGAAATGAAAAACAAATTTCGACTTTCCATACAAAATGTCCCGATTAGTTGCTAAATTTCTATGAAAAGTCGATTTTTTTTTCATTTCCGACAAAAAATTCTTGCTGTACGTTGTTCAGCATGATAGTCTGAAGCCATGGTTAAAGTTTTTGCAACGGTGTCCCTAACACCCTGTATTATCTAGAAAAGTGATGTAACCAAACCAGCAAGCTATTTTAAAAATAAACTCGTCAAGATTTCCGACTTGATTGACGTTTTTAATATCGTAGCGGCTAAGTAACTATTTATTATAGTGAAAGTAAATGCTATTACGTTACATTAACCTCTATTGTACTTTTATCTTGTAATCTTTTAGGTCTCAGGTTGTATATTTTGCATATTGCTGAAGTAATGGATGATGATATAACTATTGAACCTGTCTGTCTATACACTCCATTCGGAGTAAGTCTTAACGTAAATATAACTGACTTGTCAACATTTAGTGGTGGTTTTACCAGTAGGCTTTATTTTTTTGCATTCACTCAACATTTAGTGGTGGTTTTACCAGTAGGCTTTATTTTTTTGCATTCACAATGCAATTTTATTATTGAAAAATTTAAAATGAAGTATTTAGAAAAAATCGAACCGTCTCGCAACCAGCTCCGATGGGTCGAACCCACGACCTTTCGCTATTCGGGCGACTGCTCTAACCACTGAGCTACGGAGGAGGCTATCGCGGCAAATTTTGGGGGGGCGGTCAATTTCGCGCATATTTTGACGTAAGTATATTTTATTTTTTTTATTTTATTTTATTTTAAAGATATACAAAACAGGTTTCAACCAGAACGTACATTAAATCTTAATTAACTTATATCTAAGATCAAGGTTTGAAACCCTTAGGATGTATATACTACAAAAATAACTAAAAGAACAGATACAAGTTTGAGTTGTTCAACTAAGAATTACATTAGCGACTGCAATGAGACAGCCTAAAGATATGAAGTAATTTAGTTACTTACATAATATATTTCAGTGGTTAAAGTTAAAGTTAAAGTTCGCTATATGATGAGCGGTAAGCGCCTACAGGCGGCAAATGTGTAAATCCGCCATTGCTTAAACAAACACAACATTGCGACAAAAAAATAACAGATAAAAATATTTACTTTTAGTGTACCTACCTACTTACAAGGTAAGTACCTACCAAACTTGCATTTTTAGCAAAAATAAACATGATAAAATATCCATTGTATTTTAATTTAGAAAAAAAAAGACAACAAGATTGCTTACATTTACCATGTTGCTTCCTTGACTTGGTTTTTTTTCGTATAAGAGTGTGACCCACACTCGCATTACGTTTAATAAAGAGGTTAGTAGACAGGAACTAGTTGAAGGACAAGTATTATTTTGTTAAGGTGCGAGCCGAGCCCTTTTTAACCGACTTCTAAATCAAAAAGGAGGAGGTTCTCTATTCGTCTGTATGTATGTTTTTTTTTTTTTTTTTTTGTTTGTGTCCACCGATTACTCGAAGACGGCTGAACCGATTGAAATGGTTCAAACGTTATTACATCAGGTTGGTTTCCAAGTTGGTCCCATTTTTTGAAATTTTGAAATCGGTTCAGTAGTTTTCAGGAAATCTTGAAAATACTGTCGTTTTCGTTACCACTTTATGTGAATTTAATACGTATCTTTAGGCATAACTCCTTTGTTTATAAACCGATTTAGATGATTCTTGTTTTGTTGGAAAGGGGATACCTCAAGGTATTTTAACCGACTTCGAAAAAGGAGGTTTTGAGTTTGATCACATACCTATTTACCAGAAAACACGTAAATTGCCTGCACGATGCACTAAAAAGAGTGAAATAAAAATTATTTTTATAAAAAAATAAAAGCGCCTTCTAAAAAACCACATCAAAAAAGTAAGAAATAATTCCTCACCAAATAAATAACGTAAGTACTTTGAAGTCGGGCGGGTTTTAACAAAAACAACAAAACATTGTACATGTTTCACGCCCGACTTCAAAGTACTTACGTTATTTATTTGGTGAGGAATTATTTCTTACTTTTTTGATGTGGTTTTTTAGAAGGCGGTTTTATTTTTTTATAAAAATAATTTTGATTTCTTTATTAAAGAGTGACCTACATCTGCTTGTTACTGTTACATACACTCGAACTAATAACTAATATTTATTGAAATAAATATACCTACTTAAGTATATTGATTCAGGGCAGTTTTAATCCCTCAAAAACGGAAATAGCGGAAATTCCTTTTTTTCGTAGTGATTAAAGGATTGTGTGTATCACCGGTGGACAAACAACCTACTTATGCCAATAAATGAATAAATACATAAATAATGGAAAATGAAGTATTTAGAAAAAATCGACCCGTTTCACAAACAATCAGCTCCGATGGGACTCGAACCCACGACCTTTCGCTAAATTGCATTGTGAATGCAAAAAACTAAAAATTAAAATAATAAATAAAACTTAAGACTTCATGCGTCAACCGAAGGTGATTCGAAAACAATGTTTTATTTATGAAAAAAAAACGCGCAATAACTATAAATTCCTCTTAATTTTATTTTTTAAATAATAACTGCGTTTATGTTATGTTTTATGTTGCGTTAATGGCGTTTGTTTGTCCATCTTTCACGTCAAAACTGAGCTACAGATCGACGTGAATTTTTGGATGTATGGGGATAGTTTAGGAGCTATAGAGAGTGACACAGGCTACTTTTTATCCCGGAAAACATCACATTCCGCGGGATAACGTCGTGTAGTCCAAGCGGGCGGAAAGCTAATGTTATCTAAGTATTTGAACTAAGCTGATTTTTGCTGAAGTAAGTAGTCGAACGAATTAGCGAATATCAGGTCACAATATTAATTCTTGTCTAGTGTGCTTTGTTCGTATCGGTGTCACCTGCCTCTAAACGACTGCAATTTATGTTGCCGTTTACGTCACGTTCGGTTCATTAGTCGCTGAATACAAATTGCACTATTTTCTTTTTGTATAATTGAAGCGTCTTTGAAGGTTAAGACGCTTGTGACTTTAAATGAGATCCACAAAACTATAGTTTGATGTCATGGTTCTAGATACATAGTTGGAGTGACAGATATTGGCCGAACGTATACTCCCACTTGAGAGTATAATTATAAGTAGATTATTTGCCAGTGTCAATAATACTAAGGTATTTCAAACTTGGAACGGTTCCTCTCATTTATAATGTAAGATCGTAACATTCGTAACCTTTTTTCTCTGTTTAAAAAAACGTCAGTCTGTGCCATGTAGTTTTCATTTAGTTCGTGAGCCTTCTCTAGTACTATTGTTGATCGAAGCATAAAACATAGGTATTACTATAAATAAAATAGCATTAATAACTAGCCTTCCGCCATCGGCTTTGCCCGAGTGGACTACACGAGACGTTAACCCGCGGGAACCTAATATCTTTCCGGGATAAAAGTAACTTTTGCCACTCTCCAGCTCCCACACTATCACCATACCAAATAATCACATCGATCAGTTTCTCCGTTTTGATGTGAAAGACTGATAAACGATTTAGGTACGTCAAATGGGTAAAGAAAAGTGTGGTTTTCACTATTTTTCACCCAATTTTTATGTTTTTTCTCTCTATAAAAACCTTTACCGTGGAACTTAAGGGAACATATGAAAAAAAAGGCCAAATTGGTCTAGCCGCTCTTAAGTTTTGCGCGTACAACATTCATTTGTACCTATTTAAATAGATAAATAAAAAAACAAAAAGATTTAAAAATGCAACAGCTACTGTATTTTACACTTACTTACTAAGAAAAAGTTTGGGATTTTTGTATCCAAATAAAAAATGTATTAAATTACATTCGTAAATAAATTAAATACATTTTGGAGGGCTTGCAACGGTAATTTTATCATTAAAGGTGTGTTTTTTTTATTAAAATAAACAACTTATCTTGCAGTTTAAAAATATGTGAAATAATTCGGAGTGAACTCAAAACAATTAATTAAGTATCTTCATATTGACCCTCAACAGTCAACAATATTTATGTTTTGGCCTAAGTATAATAAGGAAACTACAGACTGAAATGGTCACCGCCTACTCGGCTAAGACAAATTTTTCGATTTAATTCTATGCAAATATTTTGAGTAGAAAAAAGTATCTAACATTATGACGCCAGATTGAATAAAAGTCAAAGATCAGTCTTCATTTGTGTTGTAACAGTCGTAACTATTATTTTACAATGACAGTACTTACTTGTGTTAAGTATTTATTGCTTTATAAAAAAAACGAAAATTTTTACCTTATTTTAACCGTATTATTGCCAATTAAAATGGTATTTATAAAAACTAGTACTTATCAAAATAAAAAAAAATCGTAGTACCCTCAACACTGAGAATCAGATTTTTATCTCAACTCACCTCCTGTAGTGACATTGTGACAACAGATAAATCACGCACAACACTTTTGACACATATTTCTTATCACAAAAACATATCCATTATTCATTTTTGACACCAACAATATTGTAAATTCATTGCACTATTAATATTCAACAACACATTTACGTCTCAAGCTGACGACTGCATTAAATAAAACATTAATTAATTAATTAATACGCATCGTACATTATGCTTATTCGAATAATAAATAAATTAGTTTATCAATTACGATAAACACTCATTTGACAAATAAATTAATTAAAAACAAAAGTCGAGTTCGAATTTCGAACAGAACGCGGCTAATAAAGTTCACACCCGCAGAGAAATTAAATTCGATTCGAATGCGGAATTTAAAATTTCAAATTTGGAACATCGCTGCACTTCACGGCCACGCTTCAGGGTCACGACATTGTATGCAATCCTAGTTTTATCGTTAATGATCAAGTGAAATTATGCACACGGTTAAAGTTGTAGGTGCATAGTTTTGTAATGTCACATTCACATGTTAGTGTGGCTGTCTTCTGTTTTACGCGCGAGTTTTCATTTGTTTCGAGACTTGTTCGTTTTTTGGTTTGGTATTCGAGTTCGGGTTTGTTCGTATGTGTTCGGGCTCTCGGCAGACGTCCTCGCGGCGGGACGTCCGCGGAACAACTGGCGCGCCGAGTATTATCACTTGTTATCAGTACCATTCAGTACGCATACGCAGCGCTCGGATTGTTAAAATTCGCTTGCATTCATTAATTAATGATCTCTTATCACGTATTTGTGTACCTTACCTACATGATTAAATTCAATTTGTTTAACATTTCATTTCAATGTCATTCAAATACACCGTGCATAACTATTTTTATTTTTCAGTCTAGCAATAAGTATATAGATTTTAGTAATGATTAAGGTTAGTAACTACTTAAGCAAGGCCCGGGTTCACTAACAGTCAGTTACGTTAACCGTTGATTAGTTGGTTGGTTAACGCACGTGATTTGTGTTCACTGTTGTTGAAATTTAGTTATTTAATTATAAAGTAAAAAAAAACAACATTTAAGAAGACCAAATGTGGAAAAATAATTCGAATCAGTTTTACCAAGCGTTTTTAACAAGCGAGTTAAAAGCTGTATAATTTTGACCAAGTATTATTTTTGGCAGGCATAATTGTCTCATTCTAAAACGAAAAAAAGGCGAGACTATGACGTTACTGACTTGGTGACGTCACTAAGATAGTCATTCTCTCTGTCTCATTAGAAAGTTTCATGCCATATAAATTTGAAAATATTGAATATTTTTGTAATATGTTACCTACAAATATTTCAGAAAACATCCTACCTACTAATATTATAAATGTGAAAGTTTAGATGTTTGGATGTTTGTTACTCAATCACGCCAAAACCGCTGAACGGATTTGGCTGAAATTCGGGACACAGATACTTTGTAGCCTGGAGAGGAACATAGGCAACTTTTTATCCCGGAAATATATCAGATTCCCACGGGATAACGTCGTAAAGTCCACGCGGGCGTAGCCGCGGGCGGAAAGCTAGTTTTAAATAAATAAAAAATATCCGTAATTTACCCTACTACGAGCACTAATCACGTGCTTTAACCAACCAACTAACCGACTGTTACTTACTTACTAACACCTAGTTAGAGCCCTAATTCAGAATAGATTGCTTTCTTTGAGCTCTTCTTTAGCAAGTGATGCAATACAACAAGCAATGTATTATGACGACCAATTTAGCGCAAGGGTAGAATACCTGCATTCTGCGCCAGAGCTCTCGGGTTCGATCCCCGAACAAGACACATTTTGTCTGCTTGAACAATATGAACATGTCTATTTGTCTTGGTCTGGGTGTTTTCTATGTATATTACGGATTTATCTACAAAAAAAGTATACAGGATAATTTTTTTATCAGTGCACAAATTTTTAGGATCGACTCAGAATCGGTAAGTGAACAACTTTCTCCTAGAAACATAGATCGAAATATGACAAAAATTTTTTGACCTTCCATACAAATCGGACTGATCACGTGATCGAATTAGTATGGAAAGTCCCAACAATTTTTGTCGTATTTCGACCCATGTTTCTAGGAGAAAGTTGTTCACTTTTCGATTCTGAGTCGATCCTAAAAATTTGTGCAATGATAAAAAAAATATCCTGTATAAAGTAGGTATATATTTATCTGTTATCTAGTTTTCATAACACAGTTTCTTAATGATAACTACTTATGAGCTAGATAATTGGTGTGATTGTGAAAAGTTATTTATATTTATTTAATTACTAGCGGCCGCCCGCGGTTTCACCCGCGTGGTTCCCGTTCCCGTGGGAATATCGGGATAAAAAGTACATATAAACCTTCCTCTTGAATCACTCTATCTATAAAAAAAAAACGCATCAAAATCCGTTGGGTAGTTTCAAAGATTTAAGCATACAAAGGGACATAGGGAAAGAGAAAGCGACTTTGTTTTATACTATGTAGTGATTAAGTAAGTACTTAATGTATTCTGAATTAGAGCCCTAACCAGTGAAGTGTAATCGCCACTTTACTCAGGCATAAGTATTAAATTCAAATACCTTCTTATTTTTTAAATTGAAAACCTTTTGTTTGCTTTGCTACGGCGCGACTACGAAGACTACGAGCTGCTACGAAAACGATGACCTATTTAAAACGTGTAGCTAAGCACAGCGTAAAGTGTATCTTAAAAATATGGAATACTTACCGCCGGTTTCTAAAACGCCTAAACTAAAACTAAAATTAGCTAGACTGTCACAACTAATTCCCAATTAAAAGCACCTTGGGTTTCTGAAACGAAAATTATCTCACAATTAGGTTTAGATTTGTATGGGCACTGACAGACTGTTAACAGACTGTTGACAGTCTGTCACATTTTTCTTTCAGAAACCCAAACTACAATTAATTGGAGATTAATTGGGAATTAGGTAATTTTAATTTTAATTGGCGTTTCGGAAACCGGCCGTTAACCTCTTACAAAAACATCCATACTAACATTATAAATGTGAAAGTGAGTTTGTTAGTTTGTCTTTCACGTTAAAACTGAGCAACGGATATCGACGTCATTTTTGGTATAGGGATAATTTGGGAGTTCAAGAGTGACATTTGGCTACTTTTTATCCCGGAAAACATTACATTCCCGCGGGATAACGTCGTGTAGTCTACGCGGGCGAAGCCGCGGGCGGAAGGCTAGTCTGATATACTGAATAATTGTGTTATCATCTATATATATAAATTTCAAAGTCCTGACTGACTGACTGACTGACTAAGATATCAACGCAGAGCCCAAACCGCTGAACCTAGAGACTTGAGATTTTGCACATAGATACCTTAGAATTACCTGTTTTTACGTGATTAGGCGGGTCCTCCCTCACCAAGCGAGCAGCTCGTGCGAGGCTCGCCGCACGTGGCAAACGTTTTGCCTCGCGCGAGGCAGCGCGCTTGGTGAGGGAGGACCCGCCTAATCACGTAAAAACAGCTGATCGAAATGAAATTAAAACATAGAATACTTTTTATCCTGGTAATTGGTCCCCTAAGTATTTTCTCGAATGTCCACGCGGACGAAGTCGCGGGCGGAAGCTAGTCTATTAATATCCATACTAATATTATAAATGTGAAAGTGTGTTTGTTTGTTTGTTTATTTATTTGTTTGTTTGTTTGTGCTTCTTTCACGTCAAAACGGAGCAACGGATCGACGTGATATTTGGTATGGGGATAGTTTGGGAGCTGGAGAGTAACATAGGCTACTTATTATTCCGGAAAATTGTAATTTTCTATGAAAAATCGGTTAACTGTCGTACCTTCGATACAAATCTGTCATTTCTTCCATTGCTGTTTCCAAAGAGTATGTAATCACTGACGTCTGCGCGGTCAAAATCGAATACTAATACCAAAAATGCCCCAGTCGCGCATGCGCGCAGAGTTATATGACACTCACTCTACTTCACAGAGTATTTTTTATATGTAGGAAATAGAGACCAAGTTTGGGCCCCTTTATTGGTATTGTGTAACTAGCGCTATCTGTTGTCTGGTGTAGGCAACTTTTGGTGTATAAACACACACACAAGATGTTGGTGACCGGGTCCACTATTATATGGCAAAACAACGTTTGCCGGGTCAGCTAGTATTAATTAAAACTCTTGCGTTACCTACTGACTGACTGACAGACAACACACAGCCGAAACTAATGGGCACAAGAAGCTGAAATTTAGCATACATGTTCCTTGGGAAGTGTAGGGGAGCACTAAGTGAGGATTTTTGGAAATAAAACTAATTGGTCTATTTAAAAACACTTTTGCCAGTCGAAAGCTAAATTATTCCCGACTTACATAGGTTATATTTTATCACAACATTCCCACGGGAACGGGTACCACGCGGGTATAACTGCGCGGAGCAGATAGATATTACTTTGAAGGTGAACTGTTGCGAAAAATCAATTTGAGTGAGTACAGTCAGCGTCAAATTGATATAAGCGCGTAGAGTAGTCAAAAAGATCTGAAAAACATAAACGCAATTTGATCTAAGCAGTGCGAATCATCATATTGTAATAATATCTAAGCAAACAAAGCTCTCAAAATATCTGTGCAATATGGTGTTGTACATTATGCACAGATGTTTTGATAGCTTTGTTTGCTTAGATAAATTTGAACACTCTGACTGCTCATATAAATATGAAACAATGAGTGCCTAGATATTTTGAACACCTTGCGCGCTTACAACAATATGATGATTCGAACTGCTTAGATCAAATTGCGTTTATGTTTTTCAGATCTTTTTGACTACTCTAGACGCTTATATCAATTTGACGCTGACTGTACCTACCTATAATATTTTAAAGGTGACTACTTTTGTAATAAGTCGACTTGCAAAAATAATCGGTCGTTAGCTAATCTAATGGCTATTACGAAGTGGGTGCGAAATTAGATTTTAATTGTCTATGGTTATGTAAACAGGAGGAGCCCGTGGCGCAGTGGATAGCGCACTCGGCCTGCGATCGTTGAGGTTAAGCAACGTTCGCAATGGTTGGTCACGGGATGGGTGACCAAAAACTTTTCATCTCGAGCTCCTCCGTGCTTCGGAAGGCACGTTAAGCCGTTGGTCCCGGCTGCACTTGCAGTCGTTAATACCCACCAATCCGCACTGAGCCCGCGTGGTGGGTCATGGCTCATTCTCCTTATTCATCCATAAGGAAGGCCAGTGCCCCAGCAGTGGGGACATTAAATGGCTGATGATGATGATGATGATGATGTAAACAATGGCGGGTCAGCGGCCGCGAGTAGCTGTTATGCTAATCAATTACTGCCTAAGAGTTTGCAGAAGGCTCTTATGCAACGGTCAAGGATGGCAAATACTATCAAGTTACATATTTTTACAATGAGCGATTTTCTGAGAGGCCATTTAAAAAAAAAAGTTTCCAATTGTTTCACTAGATGGCGTTGAACGAAGTATGTACATGTCTATGGTATATTTTGGTATGAAACATATTTAAATTAATTACTTTTTAAAAACCCAAAGGAAACTAATAATATATTAAATAAGTACTACTGTGAGGAACAGAAACGAAATAGGTAAATTTCAAGATTAAGGTAAATAAATAACATCTGTCTGACGTTCCGTTTTACGTAAAAAAGTCGCGTCAAAGTAAAATTTATAACGTTCCGTTCCTTCTAACTGCATAGGTGGGTCAGCGCCATCTAGTGGCTGAGCTTTCAGAAAATCGCCCATTACTGCCTAAGAGTTTGCAGAAGGCTCTAATGCAACGGTCAAGGATGGCAAATACTATCAAGTTACATATTTTTACAATGAGCGATTTTCTGAGAGGCCATTTAAAAAAAAAAGTTTCCAATTGTTTCACTAGATGGCGTTGAACGAAGTATGTACATGTCTATGGTATATTTTGGTATGAAACATATTTAAATTAATTACTTTTTAAAAACCCAAAGGAAACTAATAATATATTAAATAAGTACTACTGTGAGGAACAGAAACGAAATAGGTAAATTTCAAGATTAAGGTAAATAAATAACATCTGTCTGACGTTCCGTTTTACGTAAAAAAGTCGCGTCAAAGTAAAATTTATAACGTTCCGTTCCTTCTAACTGCATAGGTGGGACAGCGCCATCTAGTGACTGAGCTTTCAGAAAATCGCCCATTTCGACGACCGATTTATCGCAGTGGAATGGAGACATGCCTTGCCAGAGGTCCCGAACCAGAACAAGAAAAATATTTGGGTGCATGAACTGTCTCTTTTATTCTATAAGTATATATGTTTATTAAGTATGTATTTACAAACAAAAATAAATCTTAAGTATATACTTAACTAAGTATTTATCAAGTATCAAGTTTCCCACGGTTTCTTTAGAAGGAGCTCGATAATTGGTGTAATTGTAAGAAATGTAAGTTTATTAATAGGTTTCTTTGAAGATTCACTTGATTTTGATTTTCATTTCTTTATTTAACATTTTATTCTATATTTCACTCTGTTAAATATTTTGTTTACAATACTTTTACTTGTCACATTTTGGTCCAGTAATTCAGTTCGACTGAAGGTCCTAGAAGCTGCCATCAAAGCCCTTGACAAAACGGAGACTACCTCAGCCTTGGTGAAAGAATGCAAACAAAGCATTCAGGAGCTTGCTAACTTGGTTGAGGTAGAAGTTGCCTGGGTGCCCGGACATGAGGGTAACGAAGGTAATGAGGAAGCTGACGAATTAGCCAGGGGAGGAGCTGATGCACCCTTCATTGGCCCTGAACCGAGACTACCAATCGCATATAGAATTACTAAGAACATTATCGAGATTAGAACAGTCAAGGAAGCCAACCAAAGATGGATGAGAAGAAAGGACTGCAGACAGTCTAAGATCTTCATCAAATCGGTTGACAAAAAGAAAACTAGAGAACTTCTGAAACAGAGTAGGAGAAATATAAGAACGATTGTAGGTGTACTCACTGAGCACTGCCCACTAAACAGACACCTATCAGTGATTAAACGGACAGAAGACTCTATCTGTCCGCAATGCAAAGAAAGAGAAGAAACAAGCTACCACTTCATGGCAGAGTGCCCGATGTACGCATCACTGCGCTGGGAGCTCTTTGGAACGGACAAGCTTAAGGAAGAGGATCTAAAGAAGTTAACGATAAGTCAACTCAACCGGTAGGTTCGAGGGTCCGACGCCGGTGGGGTAAATGATAACCCGCCTCCCCCCCTGATTTTTCAGCTTTTAGGGGACTTGGGGAACTGGGTGAAATGGTCCCGACCTAGGTGACTGATCACCCGTCCGGCTTCGCTGGCGTCCCCCCTATAAATAATAATAATAATAATAAAAGGTCCTAGAAGAGAAGAAGCTAGGGCAGGTAAAATTCTACAAACAATTCAGATATGAATAAGCTACAGATAAAGTGGCGTACAATTTTATAAACTTATAAAATCTCCACCATAACAATAAAAACAAAGTAGCGGCAAACACAATTATCCGATAACATAACCGACTAGAAATTTTCGTTACTAACTGAGATTTTAAACAATTAGCAATGTCAAATGTCAAATTTGTGTAAAGTCCATATTTACATAACATAAAAATGACATCATCGTTACTACTTAGTTATTTGTTATACAAGAGAGCAAAGTCATTTTTCGCTGAGAGTGCTGAATTTAAATCACGAACTAGCGAAGTAGGCTAAAATTTAATCACTAGCGTAGCGAGTGATTTAAATATAGACTACTGAGCACAGTGAGTGATTTAAAGGCACGAGACATCAGAAGAGTTTTTACGCGCCAAAAGCGCCCTTTTCGTGCTGCAGAGGTGAAAAAATAATTAACTTTAAAATATAGGTATATGCTTTACACGCTGTAACAGAAAACCCGCAGATTAAGTACCTACTTATATGTATTTTTTTATGAAAATTTAATAAAATTTGGACATCTAACAAAAGAGGATTGATTGATTAAGCATAGGTTTGGATGACGGTGATGCTAAAAAATCTTGAAATAGTATGTAAATGCTCACCATCAATTTTCAAAGACGACAGGTTCGATTAACACTTAACATTTCAATGATTGTTTACAAATTCCCATTCTTAGTTTAGAAATGCAACGCTTGTACCTACTAAAAAACGTACACTACACACACTTTGGTATTAATCGAACACACTTATCTATCTCCAATCCCAGTTCTAAAATGGAATCCAGATTGGATTGATTGAAATCAGTCAGATTTCTTAGCAAAAATACCTATTTTCTTAACTCTAAATTCTTCACTCGCAAGCTCCAATAAGCTAAACACAATAAAACTTCCAAGCAAAAACGCAGTTAAAATATGCGTCTCGGTTTCAAAATGTGATCATCATGGGTGAATCATTATTTGGTGTTGCGGTCAGTGCACCTACAAACATGGTGGCAGGATGTCTTAAAAGGACCGACAAGGTAGGTAAGTATTCCGTAAGAGTCAATAATGAGACACAAATGTGAGGAATTTAAATCGTCTTAAAGTCACTTCAGAGTTTTGCTGACTATTGCTACCTAAGACCATAAGTGTCTAAACAAACATTTGTGTTATTTTGTATTTTAAGACCGCTTTCATTTATTTACTTTTGAACTGAGGGAAAATCAGAAGGTATTCATGTGTGCCAGCTACATCTCAAACTGAACAATTGGGTATTTGACTGTTGTGGAAATGTAGATATTTAATTATGACATTCAGAAATATAACATTATTGAATAACAAATGTGAAAAAAGAAATTCAATCTGTATAATAACAAGCGAATTATGAGCTACTTAATTGTGACTGTAGCTATCTCTTTCTAAAATGAAATTATCTATGGCGAGAGTATGGCGCTATAGAAATGTGACGTCACATTTCTATAGCGCTCCTTGTCTAATTAGAAAGTTTGATGCTCTATATCGCTGAAAATATGCAAGATATTTGAAAATAAATACCTATGTTGTGTTGCTACTAGGTCAATAAACATTTTAAGTCAATAAAAAAAATTCAGTCAAATACCCAATTACCTTATTGATTTTTTTATTATCATTAACTTAATTATACGATATTTACTATCGGATTATCTGTCTCTATCCCTGCTCCTAAAGGCGTGGACCATTATACGGATTTTAAGGAATATTAATAGAAGCATAATGAACGAAACGCGATGGAATCAGTAAAACTGTTGTGCACATACGCGCAAAATCGTATTGAATATTAAAAATCCTGTTTCAAAAAACACTTTCAGTGATACCGCTATGAGATCCGCTAAATACACAATGTTAAGGAGTGGCAATGAACTAAATAACCACTCTACTGGGTACTTGCCGGTAAATGTTTAACAAACAACAGACATTCTCAAGAGTTACGTTAAAAACAAACTTGAATGAATCATCATTTTCACAAAAGAAAAACATAATTAACAAAACAGGCAGAGTAGTTTTCTTACAGTTAACAGTAAACAACTCTACAACTACTTTACTAGGAAATAGACTCTCCTTTTGTTCGCGTTGCATAAATATTTCTACTTACACCAACTTTTTGGTAGGTATATTTGGCTTGGCTATTTGCAGATATTTGGCATAAACTATAGTTTTTCAAACGGCCTACCACGTAATTTGGTGATAATTTGTTATGGATTTTCACGATTTTAAGTTAAATTTGGCGAATAAGTATTTCATTATTGTAGACATTTTTTGTTTAGTTGATGGGCATCCTCCTTTATAATATATTAGTAAGATTTCAAGATATCCTTGGAAACAAAACGGCGTAGACGCGTGGGCTGAATGCTCCGATGCTCCATTTAATTTTTAACGCATGAAGTTTTATCGTGTTTTCACCGGCCATGGCTTCTTTGATCTTCAGTAGGCAGACGAGAAGTTATTTAATATGCTGCAGTGTATAATCACCATCATCATTATTAACATACTAACGTCCACTGCTGGATATTAGTCTTTCCAAGAGTACGCCATCGAGCACGATTAGTAGCTTCCAGCTCTTGCCAGCCACCCTGCAAAGATCGTCGCTCCACCTAGTCTGAGAGCGTCCTACACTACGTTTGCCAATACGCGGTGTATAATAAAACTACTTACCGCAGCCGTGGCGGGCGCGTCGTCGGGCCGCAGTGCGTGCAACCGGCCTTCCTGGAACTCGGCAAAAGCGCGCACCGCAGCTGCAGCGTCGCGATACCGCTTCCACAGGTCTACCGCCTTGTGGTACCTGCAGAAGAAATGACGATTGTAGACATAACTCTTTATGACGTAAGTTTGGCACAGGATGGTCATCATTGACGCTTTCACTCCTTTAAATTAAGGTAATGAAATGTAATTTTATTTTATTTTATTTTATTTTATTTTTCAATTTTTCGGGAAGCTTACAGCTAGGTTACAGAAGAAAAAATACAAACTTAAATAAATATGAAAGGCCAATTACAAGCTTCCACATGTAAATATTATATAAATAAATGCCTACGTAAGATGCAGAAGTATTACAACCTAGTAATTAATATAATATAAGAGATTATTTCAAAGAAAAATAACTGGCGCTTAACATTTGTTTTAGCTTACTTGAAGAGGTGTTGAAAAGATCTATATCATATTGCTTTGCCACACCATTGAAAGACTTGCTGGTTCTAATAAAGAACGAATTTTGCTGATAATTGGTTTTGCACAAGGATTCGAGGTTCGAACAAGGATAATAAAGGATTAAGTCTTTCACGGAACGGAGACACTTCTTGAATATCGTTTCCTAAGCAGGGTACTCACCTAGCTTGTAGCACGTAACGTTTCTGCTACTGTATCAACCTGCAAGTGAGTACGGCTTGTCCACAGTCACCGCGTCGTAACCAGCTACGAGCTCTCGGATCCGCAGTACTAGCCGCCTCTGGATCTGATACCGGTGGTGTGACTACTAGACCACAGAGGCGGTTAAAACTTACTTGTCACAAAGCTGCGTAAGGTTGGTGCAGGTGTGTTCGTACGCAGCCGCAGCGTCGTCCAGCTCGCGTCGCAGCTGAGCAGCCACCGCAGTAGCTCGCCGCTGCGACAGACCCAGAGGTAACGGGTTCGATTCCCCGTGGGGGTACATATTGTATTCGGTATGGTTGGTGGTAGGACTTGTTCTTAGTCAGCCTGGCTAGATTCCACCATCTTATCTAACACCTTGAGCACACCAAACGCAGGTCAGTATCAGCGCCGTTTGAATGCGGGTCCGCGCATCTTGTAATACAAGAAACTCTATGAACTACGTCACACTTAATTTGAACACGGGCTGCTCTGTAAGCGCTGCCCCACACTGCAACTGCCGGACTACAAACCTGCTCGGGAGCGGGGCAGAAGCAGCGCAGAGCAGTTTGAGCGCGGGCCCGCGCTGTTGTACAACTATGGCGGCCATGTTAGCATAACACACCGAGGCAGGGCGTTCGCAGTGCAGCGCAGCGCGTCGAAAGCAGTTAACGAGAGTTGTATTATGCCTACTGCCTGCCTAACCCGTCACACTGAACGCGGGCCCGCGTTGCAACTGCTTTGAAACTGTTGCTGCGTTCAGTGTACCGATTCCCGCCGACTCCCGCGCTGCTACTGACCTGCTCTGCTCCTGACCCGCGTTTGGTGTACTCAAGCCTTAAGTCTGACTGCATAAACATGATGTTTTATGAGGGCGGGCCGAACGGATCTCTCGGATTGCTGTTAAACCAGTCCGAGATAGACTTACTAACTACTGACTTAAGTATCCCGACAGTCTACTTACTTGTCGCAAAGCTGCGTGAGGTTGGTGCATGTGTGTTCGTACGCAGCCGCAGCGTCGTCCAGTTCGCGTCGCAGCTGAGCAGCCACCGCAGTAGCTCGCCGCTGCGACAGACCCAGAGGGTTCGATTCCCAGCGGTACATATTGTATTCGGTATGGTTGGTGGACTTGTTATAAGTCCTCCTGGCTAGCTATCACCATCTTATCCAAGTCTGTGTCTGTTTTCAGCATAATGATGTTTTTGCTTTTAAATCAGCCAATCTGTTACAGCGCGGGTACTTCGCAGTGGAACCGAGATACTTACTTGTCACAAAGCTGCGTGAGGTTGGTGTAGGTGTGTTCGTACGCAGCCGCGGCATCCAGTTCGCGTCAAAGCAGCCACCAATAGCTCGCTTCTGCGACAGACCCAAAGGTAACGGGTTCGATTCGCGGCCCGAACGGATCTCTCGGATTACTGTTAAACCAGCCCGAGATAGTAGACTTACTAACTACTGACTTAAGTATCCCGACAGTCTACTTACTTGTCGCAAAGCTGCGTGAGGTTGGTGCATGTGTGTTCGTACGCAGCCGCAGCGTCGTCCAGTTCGCGTCGCAGCTGAGCGGCCACCACAGGGTCCGAGCTGGCGGCCAGGGGCGCGGCTGCTTCGCGCAACTCGCCCACTAGCTCGCCGCTGCGACGCGAGAGGGACTCGCTGAGGGTCTGCACAGGAGGGGTGAGTGTTAGAGATTTAGTTTGTTTTAAAAGAGCAACAAAGTTGAAAATTATGACAACAACACAATATAATGTGAGCAAAAGAAAAAGGAAGCTTTACATTATTATTTAGCAGCTTTCGTACTTGAGTACACTTTTACATAGGTTAGTAATTTGTTTAGATCCATTTGTTATAAAAATCTATAACTTTTAATTTTACTCGTACCTATCCACCGTAAACTGACAATGATAAATTATCCGTTATCGTTGGTAAATTTATTACTTCATGCTTACTGTTTTTGCAAAAAGTCCCAAATAAGTAGAGCTTAAGATTTCTTTAACATCTAATTCATAGCATCCTATTTCAATGTATTTTATCAATAAAACATTTACCTCAAGTTTTTCCGTAGCCTTCAGCAGGCGGTCGTAGTCCACTTGCCCTTGGACAGTGAGGAGTTCCACCATGTAGTCGGCCTCTCGAACCGCGCCCTGCACCATTTCCAGCTGACGCTCGAACCGCTTCCACAGCTGTACCTTGGCGCGCAGGCGGCGGCTCAGGTCGTTCACCG
The DNA here is from genome assembly GCA_949710035.1 of Crambus lathoniellus. Taxonomy (NCBI): domain Eukaryota; kingdom Metazoa; phylum Arthropoda; class Insecta; order Lepidoptera; family Crambidae; genus Crambus; species Crambus lathoniellus. The sequence continues at coordinate 29,365,010 of OX453306.1, read as the reverse complement.
CTGCTTCTAACTCCGCGTGAGTTTCCTTCAAACGAAAAACAATGTCAAACAAAGACTTCCAACTATTATTCTAATGATAGATAAAATATTTTTTACTTGTAATGTGACGTACCTGTAATGCGGATATCTCCTTCTCAATGCCTGTAGGTGATACACAGACTCGTAAGCTCGTTGGTAAAGTGTGCAAGGATTGTCTCAACGCCAAAATGTCGTGCCACTGTGAAGATAAGTCTTCCAACAACCTGTCGCATGTGTCAGAGGCACGTTCCACCACATCGCTACCGAGCCGTTCTGCTGCCTCGCATTCCTCCAGCGACAATCTCGCACGACGTTGGCTCTTCTGGCAGCGGATAATTCCAGATTGCACTTGAACAATCTTTTCTTTCAACAATAAACTACGTTCTAACTCCTCTGATATTTGATCGTCAAGGATTCCTGATTGGGTCAAGAGAGCGCCCAGGCGCTCGGACTCTGCTGTGGGCAGCAAACTAAGTCTACCGAGTTCATTTAGGATTCTGTCGATACGACTAGTCATCACTTGCAATCTTTCAATGTACAAATTGAGTTCGTCTTCACTCCTTATTACACTTTTCATGCAATCTAAAGAAGTCCGTAGTTCTCTTAGTTCTTCTTCAATAATGTTTAATTTCTCACCTGAAGACACATCCCGGTCAGAAATATTCTGTATTGCAGTGTTATGTATGTCCCCAATCTTCGTAGCCAAGTTCTGCCACTTATCTTCTACGTTAGAGAAAAATTGACGCTGCACCATTTCATCGGATACAGGTAGAATTTCTAAAGCTTTTTCAAATTGAATACCTGATTCATTTTTGAGATTGTTGTAAACTTCGTGTTGTGCTTTTAATTCCCAGAAACGGCGAAGATTGCCTGTAGTTGTTATGTTTTCCGGCGTAATATTTTCTAACTCTCTATTTGCTGTTTTCATCCATCCCTCGATTCTGTCAATAAGATGATCGTAAGTCAACCAGTTTTCTTTGAAAGCTGTAAGGCGTGTAAGCCGTGAGTCAACCTCTTCTTGTAATCTTAATAACGTATCTAATGCTGTGGAGCACTCGGTTTCTAAGCCTGAACAAACAATCAAGTTTTGCAATCCTTCTGTTATCGACAATAGTCGTAACATTTTGGCATAATGATGGGAGATATCCAAACTTATAGACTGATATAAATTAATGTATTGTTCGTGATCCATTGAAGTGACGTTGGATAAATCGGGTACTCTTTGCTGAGCCACTATAAGCCACTGCTTCTCTTCTTTCATTCCTTGCTGAAGTTGAGTCCATCTTGAAGCAGCTAATGTCATTTGTTGAGCCCTTCCCGCTGCTCTGTCTATTATCAACGTTGCTCTATCATGGAGGGAATTGTGTAAACCTGAATATTTCGCTCTTGTTTCACTGTCCAAGTTATCTTCAAGTGATTCAAGAATGGCTCTACAATGGCTTAAATTCACAAAGAATTTTCTATGCTTTTGAATTTCTTCATGAAGGTGATCTAAATTAGTCACTATAATTTTACCGTCTAACAAAGCTTCTGCCACTTCAGTTATTTGAGCAAAATCTTGTAATGTTTGTTCATATTCTTCAGCTAATGATGTTAATTGCATGAGACGGTCTCTTTCTGTGTTAACTGCATTTTCCACTTGTTTTGTATCGTCGTCGCAAGAATATAATAATATGGGACATTCGCGTTTAGGGTTCACTTCAACGAATGTGCGATAACGCCTGAATAACTTTTTAACCGAATCAGAGTTATCTGTATTTTCCGATTCGATTTTATCAAGTGTTTCCAATTTCTGTTGAGTTGGAACTTCGGACAAGATTACATTATCTAAGTCAGATTTAACACGCTCTACTCGTTGGTTTAATTTTTCAGTTTCTTCTAAGAATCTTATCCAGTCTACTTCTAGTTCCTGCACTTTAATATAACTTTGTTTGCTTAAAGTATTGACAGCTCCAATTTGTTGGGTTAATGTTTCAATCAATGTAATAATTTCTTCATTTACTTCAGTCACTTCTACAATTTCCTTAAGATGTTTAATATGATTATCTAATGTTCTAAGGCGTTCGTTTTCTTCAACTTCATTGTTTCCAGCTGCAGTTTCTCTCTGTATCTTGAATTGTATTTCTTCGAGCCAAATAGATATTGTCTCTATGATTATGATCACATTCCTTTCAACTCTTGATGAGTCGTTGTTCTGTATTGCGTTACTGATTTCATCTAACTTATTATTTACGACTAGGTCAAAAGATTTTTCAACTTCAGGCTCGTATAAAGCTACTACCATTGATTGTTCTGGAATAGTTCGTTGATTTTCTGACACTGATTGAGCCCTTTTTTCAATACTATCAATTAATCTTTCAGTCACATTCCTTGACATTAATACACTTTTGCTCGGGGATGGTGACTTTGATTTTGATCTTTGCACTACATCGGAGTAAGTTGGTTTATGTTGAATGATAGTTGTTTGTTCTTGATTAGGAGTCGTAGGGCTAGTTAATTGATAAATACCTTCATCAATCGACGAAGAGTCTTTAATTGAATAGTCTTCACTGGTCGGTGTGCCAGACACAGACCATTCGGTAGTAATGGGGTCAGATAGACTTTCAGGTGACTGCGCCAGCAATGTTTCAGCTTTTCTTTTATTTTTCCGTTTCTTTTGTTTCTGTTTTTCTCCGAATACATGTTGATCTTCATATTGTCTTTCACTTTCGATGAAGTCGGTAGTTGCTCGAGGAATAGATATTTGTGCTCGTAAATGAACTTCATACGGTTCATCTGTAGAGGTGGAAATTGAGTCTTCTGAATAAACCCTCGGTGAAGTTTGTTGTGTTGAGTCCACAGTAATTATATCTGTAACCGTTTCTTTGAGTTCTTGAATTGGTTCCTGGTTGACTACTATCTCCTCAACCCTTGGTGACGTTTGTTGGCTAGTATCAACCGTAATTTGTTTACTAACTTCTAATTTCAGCTCTGGAATAGATTCATCAGTGTCTGGAACCGGTTCCTTTGATTCGACTATCAATTCTTCTGTTACTAGGGTAGGTGCCAAATCTACTTGTGCTTCTTGAATTACGGATTTTGGCTCCATTGTTTCTATATTTTCTATAACTTGAGGTGGTGTGTCTTCCAGTTTAGCTTCTCTAGGTGATGTCTGTTGCGACACATCAACTTTTTCAATTTCTGTAAGAAGAGGCATAGATTCGATAACCTCTTCAACTCGTGGTGATGTTTGCTGACCGCAATCTGTTAACTGTACCTCTATTTTAGGTATATCAGGTTCAGGCAGGCTTTCTTTGCTTTCTTCTATTACAATTTCTTCAATTTCTGGTTTTTCAGATTGAGTATACGTACTTGTGACAGGTATTTCAGGGGTTTGAACACTCATATCAGTTATTTCCTTCTCTTTGATAGGAGAAGTTGAAGTTTCTTGATCAATATTTTCTGTTACTGTTTGAATATCAGTTTCTACTGTTTCTATGGTGGTTTCAGTGCTCTTTTCATCTTTCTGTGCCTGTGGCAAAGGAGAAGTCTGCATTTCTCTACATTCTGTTTCAATTGTGATTTGTTCGATGCTCTCTTTCTTGGTTTCTTCAACAGGTGTCGAAGTTTGTGAGTATTTTTCTTCCGGTACTGAAATATCATAAGGAAGAACTTGTGTTGTAGATTCAGTAAATATTATCGGTTCAGGTGTTGCTGACCGACTTGTTTGCATTTCAGTTTCAGACATTTCAACTTTTTCTACAACTGTCACGTTTTCAAGTGTTTGTGTATGAATTTCTTTTTCCTCTTTTGGTGTAGTTTGTGCTTCAGACTCACTAACTGCTGCCGGAGAAGTCTGTTGAGTAATATCCACAGTTGCAGGTCTGCTTACTTCTATCTTTTCCTCTACTTTAGTTTCGATTGACATTTCTGGAGATGTTTGAACAGAGTAATCTTGAGTTGGTATTTCTTCAACGATTGGCACTGGGTAAGTCACAGTAGTTGCAACTTCCTTTTGTAAAGTTTCTGGGCTGCTCTGAACACACTCTTCTATGATTTTTACTGTACTTATGTCAGATACCTCACTCATTGTATGATAAGATTCATCTTTTGGTGATGAATCTTCTATTTCGCAACCTACCTTTGGTGGAGATAGTGTAGTTTCAGGTTCTTGTAATAGTTCAGGTACTTCTTCTGGTTCTGATTTTGCACCTGATTTCTTTTTACGTTTTTTATCTTTAGATTTCTTTTCAGGAACAGTTTCTATAAATTCAACTGGTGTAGACACAGAAGTGTGATCGGAGTCTGTGGTGCTTAGTTTTGGATATGTTGTTACTTCACTAACACCACGTTGTTTATGTCTCTTTTGTTTTTTCTTTTTATCGGAAGGTTTTCCTAGGTCTACTGATGTTTCTTCTGGCTCATAACCCACTTCTTCTATGATAGTTTCAGATTCATCTAAAGGTGAGCCATATTCAATGGTCTGTATTTCCGTTGTTTGCAAAATTCCTTCTGTTGGTTTTGGGGATTCAATAGCCGGAGAAGATGGCAATTGTACGTAATGATCTAAAGAGGAGCTTTCAGTTTCTGTTAGACTTTTGTCTGTTTCTGTTGGTATTTCTGCCCCAATCGAGTCACTGTCTGAACCTTTCTTATTTTTCTTTTTCGTCTTGCTCTTTTTACGATCTGCTATCGATACATCCGGGGACTTTTTACTTACTTCTTGTTGAGTAGTTTCGATAGGACTCGATGATTTAACCTCTAACAAAGGTTGCTTCTGCTCATCAACTTCTTTATTCTTGTCAGTTATTTCAATTTCACTTGGTAAGGAAACTTCCATATCTTTATTTACAATTCTAGGTTCATAAGATTGAAGATCTTCAATCTTAACATCAAACTGTAGCTTTGGGTCAAATTCTTTTGATACATTCATTTTAGAAAGAGACATGGATATCTCAACAGTTTGTTGCTGAGGTTCTTTTTCGTCTTTTATTAATAGAGTTTCTTCAGGTGTGACTTGGCTTGAAGCATCAAAAGTTTCAATGATATCTGATTTCTCAGGTAAAATAGTTGCTTCTTGATCTCCCTTTAGAAAATCTTTTTGGCTTGATACAACCTGTTCTGGAGATTGTTTGCTCTCAATTTTATCGTCCACATGCATAACTCGATATTCTTCCGTAATTGTCATGTCGCTTGGTAAAACAACTTCAATATCTTTCCTCATTACTAGGGGTTCGCTTGACTCAACATTTTTGATGTTGACATCAAGCCTTACTTTAGGATCTAGTTTTGATAAATTATCCGTTTTTGTAATACATGTCGATATGTCTAGCGACTGTTCGGATTGTGGCGTTGACATTTGAGAAACTTCAATGTCATTAATTTTATCCTTGGAACTTGTAGCTGTGTATTTACTATCATGTGTTTCGGTGTGTTGTCGTTCTGAATCGAGCAACAAATTGATATCATATTGTTTGCTTTGAGTCACGACGTTCTTACTTTTGTCTGTTGTTTCTAAATGTTCAGTGGGTGTTTCTTTGCTTTCAGCACAAGGAATATTATCAACGATTGTTGCGATTTTCTGTACAACATTTAGTTCTGGAGCAGGTGTTATTATATCTATGACTGACTCAACGTTTTCAGATGGTAAAGCCTCAGAGGATGATTCTACAATTTCATAAGTAGGAAGTACAGACTTTTCTGGTGCTTTCTCGACTTTATCTTCAGAATCGGGTATTATAACACTGGCCTTTTCAGAGTATATTGGTTTCTTTACTTTTACTGGTTTCTTGTGTTCATCTTTTACTTTCAAATCAGCTGGTAACACAACTTCGAGTTCTCTCTTTACAATTACAGGTGTTTGAGTATCCACTTTTTCTATCTCCATTTCAACTATAACTTTTGGTTCTGGTTGTAATAAAGTATCTGTTTTTGTGATAGTTGTAGATATATCTACTTCTTGTTTAGATCGTTGTGGGTAGGTTTTTGATATTTCTGTTTCGTTTTGACTATATTTAGGTGCAATACTAATAGATTTATCAAGGTGAGGTTCAGAAAACTGTCTTTCCGATTCAAGTAATAAGTTGACATCATACTTTTGAGCTTTCAACTTTTCTGGCTCAGTTGTATAAAACATTGCAGTTGATATTTCTTTCGGTGGTTCGAGGTCAACTGGCTCTTTTACTTGTGTTTTATCTGTTTCTGTTGGTATGTCGGCCCTAGTGGAGTCACTGTCTGAACTTTTCTTATTTTTTTTCTTTTTCTTGCTCTTCTTACTATCTGTTATTGATATATCCGGTGTTGATTTACTTATTTCTTGTTGAGTGGTTTCGCAGGGTCTTGTTGCTTCAACTACTTCTAAAAGATTTGGTTGTATAGCGATTGTTTCTATTGCGGTAATTGGCGGTTCTCCCTTTTCATATTTTGACTCTACTAGTTCGGTACTAGCTGATATAGGCTTGCTCAAAGATTCTTGAACGTCTTTGTTATTGGTATCATATTGTAAACTGTCTTCTTCACGATTATCAGTCGTTTTGATGTCCGCTGGCAAAACAACTTTGACCTTTTTCTTTGTAACTGCTGGCTCCTTGAATTGCAATTTCTCTATTTCTACATCAACGCTAACTTTAGGCACTTGTTCGGATGAAGTATTTATATGAGAAATAGATGTGGTTATATCAATATATTGTTCAGTCTGTTTTAATTTACTGGACATGTCAGGTTTCTTAATAACATTTTTGATATGTTCAGTCTCAGTACTAGGATAGTTAACACCATGCGAATCAGTGTGTTGTCGCTCCGACTCAAGTAATAAGGTGACGTCATATTTCTCAGGAGTAGTGCTGACTAGCTTTAGTTCAGCTTTTTCATCTGGTTTTGAGAAATCCGTTATTTCAATTTCCTTGTATTCTCTATCGAGTGGTTGTTGTAATTGGGGTTTTTGTTTATTTTTGATAGTAAGTATTCCATCATTAGCAGGCTCAAATGATATCTCCGATTTGACATCTTTAAATTTATACGTTGTAATTTCAGGCGCAATACTATCTTTAGCTGATGTATCTTGTTGCTTTTCACAAGACAACTCAACAGAGTTATTTTCAACGTCTTTCGTTTCAGCAGTAGATAAAGTAGTAGTAGGCATTTCCTTTAACACTTCAGTAATAATTGAACTACCATCAGTTAAATCTTCTTGTGGTTTTTCTGGTATTACTGGCTGGTGTGGTTTTGGTGTTGGACCTGTTACTAAAGGTTCTAACGTCGATTGAATATTGTCTGAAGAAACCTGTGAATTGCTTTTAAGACTTTCCTGTGTATCAGTCTGCGTCATTTCATGCACTGATGTTTCTGGAATTGTCTCATATTGTGTTGTAAGTTTCATTAAGTGATCGATTTCACTTCCAATAAGAAGTTTAGAAGCATCAATGCTTGTATTGATTGGACTTTCATCAAGTGTTTTGTCAACTTTCTGCTGATTCTTCAAATAATCCAAAGTAGGTTGGCTTATTTCTGACTCTCTTATTTCAGTAATATTAATTTGATCATCATTGACTTCTACTGGAATTCGCTTTAAGTTGAGATCTATTTCAGTAGTCATTACTTTATGTACATCATCAGACGTTTGCTTAACGTCATCATCGGGTTCTTCTATTATTTGCTCCGTGACATGTTCTTTGCCGTCTATTATTTGAATTTGCCGAATGACTTTGATTTTTTTAGAACTTGATCCTTGTTGTACATTTTGTATTATATTTGGTTCTTCCTCTATAATTTCCACAGTTTCTGGCTCTTCAATTACTTCTTCAGTCACATACTCTTTACCGTCAATAATTTGTATGTGTTTTATAATTCGTCTTCTTGTCCGAGTGATTTTCCTCGTCATCTTTTGTACAACAGTAGATACATTTGTATTATGTTCTGTTAGCGTATGTTGTGCGGTTTCAATACCACTGATTATGCCTTCTTGAGGTCTCGAAAGTGTATCTGAAACGTTTGTTGATATATCTGCTTGCAATAAAATGCGTTTTACTTCTTCTGTATCTTTAGGACTGGACTCTATTACAAAAGGCGATCCCTGTAACTGCTCAGATTCTTGTGCAATAAAAGCTTGAGTCATATTTTGCACATCCGTTGGCTGACTAACAACAGTGATTTCTGGTGTATGTTTTTGTGATTTTGAATCGTCTTGATCATCACGTTTGTCATCTTTAGGTGATTTTTTATCCATTTTTGGTTCTGATGGTGGCAACGGGGGATAGTAACCTTTATTGTCTGAATCATCGACTTCTTCAAATTGAACACCTCCAGGTTGCTCGGTTACATTTATAGAAACTCTAGGAATTTGTTCTTCAAATATTTCAACATTATCAGGTTCCTCAATAACTTCTTCCGTTACGTGTTCTTTACCATCTATAATAACAACTCGCCGTATAATACGACGTCTAGTTCTCACAATTCTTTTAGTTACTTGTTGCACAACAGCTGTCACGCTAGACGATGAAGTTTGAATTTGAGGTATCCCTTGTCCTTCAGCCAACTGTAAGATGTCCTCTGGTTTCATATCCTTTTCCATCTTAATAATGAGGTCTGGTTTAGAAGTAAATTCTTGAATTGTGACTTCTCCTCCAGGAAGCCCAGATATAATTTGACCATCATGGGATTGATATTGAATATGTTGAATACCACCATCATCCAACGCAGTAGACGTAGAACCTTTATTCTCGCGTAGTGTTACTTGCGAAAATGTTTCTTGCGGCAAACCTTCACTTGAAAGTATTTGTGATCTTTGTTGCTGAGTATGTACAGTTTGCTGCCTCGTGACTAAAGTTTTTCTGATTTTTCTGACAATGATTCTCTTCGTACCATCAGCATCGACCACAACTTCAGTAGTAGTCTCATCAGGTTCTACCATGACAGTTTCAAAGGCTTGTGGCAAACTGTGGATAATGTTTAGTTGGGAGTCTTTGTGCAATCTATCATCTTTGTAGTTTGCATCGACGAATAATGATTGCTCATCTAATTTTTGTTCTCTCACTATTGGTCTACTTGCTATTTCAATGGTTTCATGACCGTCAGATATAGTTTGCCGAACTTGGATACTTTCAAGTATTTCATTGTCATCACTGTATCGAGGCTCACTTGTTTGAACTTCAACCTCTTGCGGAGGCGCACAGGTAATAGATACGTCTTGAGTCCGTACTATGTCCGGTTCACATATTATAGACTTATCGGCCACAGATGGAGGTTCCGACATAAGACTTTTCCCAGTTTGGGTTTCAATTGTTGCGTTTGGTACTTTTTCGATTTTGGTTTTTTCTTCAATTGCTGAAGTCTCTTTTTCTTTGATAACTTCTACTTCTCTTGGTGATACAACTTCTTCAGGCATAGATGTTGAATCTATTGTTCGATCAGTCTGTGAAACATCGTCTTCGACCAGTTCTTGAGCAGATTTAATCTGCAACATTACATGCCGTAGTCTGTCTATTTCTATTATGACTAGATTCTTCGTTTCTTCTAACGCTCTCTGCATCGCATTCAACTTTTCCCTCATCGACTGACTAGATTCATCGCTACTTATCACAGTAATAGACTTCAAAATTATCTCATACTCTTCATACTCCCTGATATATTTTTCATAAATTTCAATATATTTAATTATATCCTCCTCAGTTAAAACATCAAATTGTTTAGAAGATCCTTTAAGCTCATTATTAATGAGTTCAAGCCACTTATCTAGTTTCATAATTTTTTCTTTGTTTTCTTCTATTTCTTTTGACTGACGTGCCATCTCCACCTTTGCGTCCTGGAAATGTCAAACAACAAAGACAGTTAAAAACCTGCTCTTCATAGGTAATAAAAGTAAAAAAGTAATTAGAAAAAACTTAAACAAAAAATAGTACCTTTCTTACCTGGATGATGTCAAGGCCCTGACGAGCTTGCGTCAACAATTTTGAGATTCTTGCTTTCATTATGATCAACTCTCGTAATAACGTTTGAATTTCTTCTTCTTGTTTATACTCCATAATTTTAGTTTCCAAAAGATTCGCTGCCTCCTCACACTTGACTAGAACTTCAATACCGTCCTGAAAAGACAATGGAATATTGAGATAAGTAATATAAACCACATAATTTACTAACACAATATCGTTGGGTAGTTATCACTAGCTTACTTCATTTCATGAGTGACAAAAGAAAATGAGCTGTGAAATTAATTATAAATAAAACATCAACTAGTCTTACAAATAGAAGATCACATCAAGATTATAATTTATCCTACGTTACAAAGGGTCTTGGAAAAAAACTTATAGATATTACTACTATTTTTTTATATCGGATTTGAACCCACACCCCTGGAAATCCGAAGAAATGCAAAGAATAAAACTAAAAATTATAATAGAAAAAAATCTAAGTCAATGAACTTAGATTGTTTCTTGTACATACAGAATTACGCTTTGAATGCCTAAAATTTGAAATCATACATTGTGAATGCATTAATTTGAAAATCTTAATTAAGTGTGAAAACTTGATCTGAAATTTTTATTATTATCAAAACAAAAGTTAGTTAGTTACTTACTTTGTTTTTACTTTTTTGCATTCACAATGCAATTTTTATTATTGAAAATGAAGTATTAGAAAAAATCGGGCAAGTGCGAGTCGGACTCGCGCACGAAGGGTTCCGTACCATTATCTATACTACAACATTAGTTAGACACTATATTTAAGATCGAGAAAAAAACGGCAAAAAGTCACGTATGTTGTATGGGAGCCCCCTTAAATAATAAATAATAATAATAAATAATAATAAATAACTTCTTACAATCACACCAATTATCTAAGCCCATGTTAATTTCATTATGAAACTGTATCATGGAAAACTTGATAACGGATAAATATATACCTACTTAAATACTTTTTGTTTGTAAATACATACATAATATACATAGTAAACACCCAGACCAAGACAAATAGACATGTTCATGCACACAAATATTTGTCTTGTTCGGGAATCGAACCCGAGACCTCTGGCGCAGAAGGTGGGTAGCCTACCCATGCGCCAAATCGGTCGTCAAAACCGTTAAGTAGTTTTATTTTAATTAATTTTTTTTTTTAAAGTTAATATACAACTAAATATTCTGTGAATGTTTAAAGCGTATATCGTCGCCGTTATTGATATCGAGCAAAAACGGCAAAAAAATCACGTTTGTTGTATGTATATAGTATAAATATTTTAAGCCCCCCTTTAAATATTTATTTAATTCTGTTTTTATTTTTTGTTGTTATAGCGGCAATAGAAATACATCATCTGTGAAAACTTCAACTCTCTAGCTATCACGGTTCATGAGATACAGCCTGGTGACAGACAGACAGACGGACAGCAAAGTCTCAGTAATAGGGTCCCGTTTTTACCCTTTGGGTACGGAACCCTAAAAACGACCCGTCTCACAACTTTCGTCCTATCGGAGCTAGTTGTAAGACGGGTAGATTTTTCCTAATAGGTACTTCATTTCCAAAAGTTACTTTGTTTTGAAGTAAGTGGGTAAGTAAGATGCGAGGAAGAAATATTGAAATCCCGTCCGAAAATCTATCTAAGTACTTGGTTACATACTTTTAGCAATTGAGATTTTTAAATTATTTTTATGCATTCACAATGCAATTCTGTAAGTATAGGACAAATGTGATAATACCACGAGCCCTTTAAAAGTAGCTTTAAGGCGGGATTCGAACCCGTTCAGACTCGCATTGGTCAGAACATGGGGCCGGATTCCTGTAACGTAACATAATTTAAACTTTTACGTAAGTATCATTGAATCGTCAGTTTTGCCTTAACACCCATTCAAGACTCTTTTAATACTCCACTAATAATATTCCACATAATATCAGAACGGCTAATTCTGACTTTGACACATAGTAACTATTTAGTAATCTGTGCTTTGACTGCACAGTATTATTATTAGTATTATTATAATATGTATGACGAGCATTTGGTGCAGCATCGGTAGTGTAACGAGCTTATTATCTTAAATCAACTAGCGAATCCTCGCGGTTTTACTCGTGTGGTACCCGTTCCTGTGGGAATATCAGGATAAAATATACCGAGCCTATGTCACTCGGAAAGAATGTAGCTTTCTAATGTTAAAAAAATCTAAATCGGTCCAGTAGTTTCCGAGCCTATTCGATACAAACAAACAAACAATCAAAACTTTCCTCTTAATTATATTAGTGTTATTTAAAAGTTATATAAGTTATTTTTTTATATAAGTGTAGATAGGTAGGGCTTGTTTAATCATTTAATTTTATAGAGAAAAGATTTATAATTTTGTTTTTTGTTTGTAACGAATAAACTCAAAAACTACTGAACCAATTCTAAAAATTCTTTCACCCTTAGAAATCTACATTTATCCCGAGTAATATAGACCCTATCTTTTATCCCGACATTCACGTACACATCGCGCTCGTACACATATACTCATGTGCACACGCTCACACATGCATTTATACACACACCCACACACACACACATACACACACACACAAACACACACACAACAAGCATCCTTACTCTCTCACAACACTCATTAATGTATGTAAACAATTTTCATCCCTCATTTCAACTTCCCGTGCAGATTTTGTTAGTGCATGTCCAATAACACACCTGTGTTTTACTGTAAAATTATATAAAATTATCGAGAAATCACTGACCCTGAAAATACAGCACAACTAGTTTCAGGGTCAGGGGTCTACTAATTTTTGTCTCGACTTATGTAAAACCCTAAATTTAATTTGTGTTTTGTACTAATTATGTATCTATTGTACTGTCGGGTTGTGATTAAAAAAATAAAAAAATGATTATTTATTTTATTTATTCCCACGGGAACGGGTACCACGCGGCCGCGTAACCGCGGTAAGCCACTAATGCCCGAATTCTCGAACGCTAATCATCTTTGGGAGCGTCTCAAACATCATGGCATCTCTTTCATACGTTTGACATTTAAAGTGACGACAGGGCGATGTGTGAGACGCTCCCAAAGATAAGTAGCGTACGAGTATTCGGGCATATAACTTATAATAATAAACACCAAACTAAGTATTTACTGTTTGTATCAAATTATAACGAAAACGAACCGACTCCGTAGTTCAGTGGTTGGAGCATTCGCCCGAATAGTGAAAGGTCCCGGGTTCAATTCTAAACTTTCATGGTCATTAACACTGTAAATATTACGAAAAGCGGGTATTTTTTACCATGTTTGCCAAAATATCGGGGACTCGACAACAAATCAATTTTAACCGCCTCTGTGGTCTAGTGGTTCATATCACGGATTTCAGACCTAGAGGTCGCGGGTTCGATTCCCAGTGGGGGTACATATTGTATTCGGTTTGGTTGGTGGTAGGACTTGTTCTTAGTCCGCCTGGCTAACTACCACCATCTTATCTAAGTCTGACGCTATAACAATGATGTTTTCAGCATTATTGTGTTCCGGCAGTTAAAGATAAGATAGCCTGTTCCTCAGTGATTGAGGATTCCGGGAGTAGTGCGCCTTATCACCACTTATCATCAGGTGTGATGAAGGCTAAGTGCTACCACGTTGTGGATTAAAATAAAAAATCAAAACATAGTAAAAATCCCGCTTTTCGTAATATTTACGGCACTTAATGTTGGCGAAACCACCTGTTTAAGCCACTCTGTCGAATAGGAACATTTTGAACTCTTTTTCCTTTTTCTCTAACGCCTGTAGTATGGAACAGCATGGGAACAGCTGTTTTTATGCGATTTGAGTTTTGGTCCCATAATTAAAGTTGTTTCATGAGTACAAAAATCCCTAAAACTATCCGGGATGGTAAAAAAATAACCCTATATTTATAATGACTGCGTAAATCAAATAAATATACGTAAGTATATACTTTGATCTATCCTTTATTAAAACGCTATATTGCTTCTAAAGAGCGACATAAACATACCTATTAATATAAAGATTTTATTCTATAAATTATCAACAAATAAGAAAATATAAACCATGTAACTAATCAAAATTAACCTGGCTTTATAATGTAGGGCAGGCGTACCGGTTTTGGCCACTGTACCGATTTTGGCCACTTTTTGCTCTAAAAGTTTTCTAAACAACATTTTGCCATTTTTGATAAAGGCAATTAAAATAAGGTATTTTAAGGTAATAATAACAACAGTTAGAATTCCTTATGTCATAATTTTTTTTTTCAATAATATCCATTTTCTGTTTGAAAAAATGTTTTGTATAAAAATTTTAAGAAATTTGTTTTGGATGAAATCCTACTAATATTATAAATGTGAAAGTTTGGATGTTTGGATGTTTGGATGTTTGGATGTTTGGATGTTTGTTACTCAATCACGCCAAAACGGCTGAACGGATTTGGCTGAAATTTGGAACACATATACTTTGTAGCCTGGAGAGGAACATAGGCTACTTTTTATCCCGGAAAAATGTCACATTCCTGCGGGATGACGTCGTGTAGTCCACGCGGGCGAAGCCGCGGGCGGAAAACTAGTACTTTATAAACCTTTGTTTTTTACAATTAAATTGTTGTTTTGCAATTGACTGGTTTCTAGCGCATTAGAATATATTGATTTTACCCGGGTTTGGTTTTGATTTTTCGCAATACTTACAAAAGTTTAACTATTAGTAAGTGGCCAAAACCGGTACATTTGGCACCTCTCACACATTGTGTGTAATATAAAAAAAACTATTTTACTTTTATAAATTTGAATAATGTACCTTTAAAGGTAGATACATTATCTATAATTGAAGATATAATTTGTGTCTTAAATATCTAAGACCATTTAGTACTTAGTGCTTAAAAGTCAAAAAATCCTTAAAGTGGCCACAAAGGGTACCTCTGCCCTACTAGCTGCTTCCCGCGAATTTACCGCGTGGTACGCATTACCGTGGTACCTATTATCGGGATAAAATGTATGTAGTCTATGTTACTTAGGTCCGGTTGCTCGAAGCTTGGTTAGGGTTAAATTATGGTTAAAGTAAAATTAACCGGCGGTCAAATTTAAAAAGCGTTGTTGAAGCAGCGGTTACTTTAACGAGCAGTCAAATTACAGATTTAACGGCGGTCAAAATAACCGACAGGGTGGGGGTGGTTTAAATTTTGCCATTAGTAATTAAGGTCCGGTTGCTCGAAGCTTGGTTACGTTAACTATAGGGTTAAATTATGGTTAAAGTAAAATTAACCGGCGGTCAAATTTAAAAAGCGTTGTTGAAGCAGCGGTTACTTTAACGAGCAGTCAAATTACAGATTTAACGGCGGTCAAAATAACCGACAGGGTGGGGGTGGTTTAAATTTTGCCATTAGTAATAGGGAAGGTTAATAAAATAGTACAGACAACACTTTTAACCCTAAAATAACCAATGTATTTTTCTTTTACCGATGTCAAAATTGACATTAGTTAAATTTTAACTTTTGTCAATTTTGACAAAAGTTAAATGTACGAGCAACCGGACCTTAGTCAGGAGTTATGAATTTCCTACAGGTAAAAGAATTTTCAGTATCGATTTACCTAGTAGATTTTACAAACAACATTTACATTATTTAAGTTGACAATAAATCTTTCTTCAGATAAAATATTGACAATAGCGGTACTTATAAAAGGTGACTAATTTGTAAATTCTGATAAATAATGTACCTACTTTGTAGCAGATTACAAGGAAAAGTTGGTTACTTGAATTTTGTATCAATTCTTTAAATAAACTATTGTCAGGTACCATGACACAGTTTCATCCTCGTAAACTGTATTTATTTCAGTACCAGAGTGTTTTTAGTTCCTGTCGTTGAATAAAGTTTGAAAAACATATAAATGTTGAATTATTTTTGTAAAATCTTTGTAAATACAGGTACTTACTTACAGTCTTTTGAAAATTTTCAGACTTAAAAGGTAATAATAATGATAAGTAAGACTTTAAATTCCGGTGACATACTAAACTAGCAAAGAAATAATAGTGTCGTTTATGTTACCTTATCTTGAAGGAGCCAAAATAAATCCAATCTCGCTAACCACAATATTTCACTGTTTGCACTTTTAATACCAGTACTGTACTATTTTTAAATGTCTATTCATTCACTGAAATATTCTATTACTACATTTGAAACATTTGAATCGGTTCGCGCTTCAGAAGTTTGTATGCTCCCGAGTCGGTTTCGAACATAAGTGTCCTACTAAATGCTGCCAAACACTGACTATATGTATTATTAACCATGTCGTAACCCTAATGCAAGGCTGACATCATGAATCCAAGTGACTGATAGGCATAGACGGACCCATTGCCAAGGCTAACGAACGAGTATCATCATATATAAACAAAAGAAATGACGTCATCATCAAAATAAACGTGTGATATCATTACAATTCTAGTTTTGTTTACATTTGTCGCTTCTACGTAGCTCCTAGAATAGCTCACGCTACACGAGCTTAAGAAAGCAAAGGCTCGTCTATATTTATAATGGGTACTACATCTATCGCAGCGTCAGTGGGATTCGGGCATGTTATTTTGGTGGTATGTGTATTTACAATGGGACTCACCTTGAGACCATCCTCCATGGCGACCAGGCTCTCATCGGGCAGGTCTGAGAGGCGAGTTTGAACGTTCCTCACTTCCTCTAGCAGACTTTCAATATCGTTAGATAAGTCATCCTGAGAACACACCCTAGTTTTAGTAAAACACCAAATAAAAATGGGATTACTCGTGAAATTTAAAAGTCAACGTTGTTTGCAAGTAGCTTTATTTAATCATAGAAATTTAAGGAAGACTTTAAAATTTCACGAATAATTTGAATGATCAACAAAAAAGTAAGTAAAACATTTTTTCATTCCGCATCAAGGTCTCTGTTAGCTATACAATGAACAACATAAAAACAACACTATTAGTTTAAATCTTCGTTTTGGCATGACATGCGTTCTGGCACTTCCATAGCAAGGATACATTCCAACAAAACTTAGCAGGGCTCATGTCTAATGATAATGTAAGTTTAGGATATGGGCAACATTAAATTTGATAAGTTCAACATAGTATCTCGTTTTAAGTGATACTAAAAATTAAATTATCAAGGCAAGCAGTTTAAAAGCAGTCCTATTTCTAACACTTGGTCATGTAACAATTTTTAACTAATCAAAATATTTGTAGCATTTATATTCGAATATAAATTCACCATAAACGTGTTTCATTTAGGTATTTACCAATTAATATAATGATAAGGATCTAATCAGAGTCAAACAATATTTAAACGAGTACTGTGTAAATTAAAATTTTGAATTAAGAAAGTGTTAGGTTCAGTGAGTCAAGCGTGTTCTGAAGCTCGTGATTGGACGACAAGTGAGCATTAAATACTATGCTGAACTTAGCTTAATAAAGTACTACACTTACATAAAATACTACGTAAACAAAACATTTATATAAAAATAAATAAAAAAACTGGCATTTTCATAATATGGGTTCACTACGAACACACATATTCATAATGAAGTGCATTACAGACACTGTCAAAGTAAATAAAAACTGACCTGAGATTGAATTATTTATAATAATTATTGAAGTCTGAACAGCGTATATTGCTAAGCCCAATAGAAAAATCTAGAAAAATAAAGCATCATAACTGTCGATCGTCTCGTAGTAACTAATTTTGAGCAATTTTAACAAAAAAGGGTTTCTTCGAAATAATAAAACATTTAAATAAAACAAGGAATTCACCACAATGTATTTTATTACAATAAAAAAGATTCAGATCGATGTAAGACTAGAAATAAATATATCAACTATCGCAATTAATATAGTTGTAATTTACGAATTGATCTGACTAGACAATGACTAGACTATTTATTAAAAACACACTACATTAAAATAATTAAACACTATTCCAAATGCGTAACATCTACGTTTTAATGTTTCTTACATTTTATGCCAAAATTGGCACTACAAGACGAACGGCATCGGCTTTGCTAAACGACATTTCACGATACAGAGCCTTGTCACAAGTGAAATTAAGAATTTAGTAATAATATCATGCCAAACATAAAGTATAAAGTGTAAAATTGTACAATACGACTGGTTGTCAGTCACCTTGGCTGTCCTGGGTGAGGCTTCGCGTTGTGTCGGCTCCTGTTCGGGTGGGGATAGGGCTACTGGTTCTAGGGACGAGGTTGTTAGTAAATCCTCTCGGATGCCGTTCTCGAAGCGCGGCGTGTCCTCACTCCAAGGACCAGTCAACGAGTCACCCGGTGTTTCTAAGCTTAAATAAGAACTTTGATCTTTCCAACTACATATACCACCAGGTAAGTCCATGGAAATGTAATTAGAATCGAATGGAGAACCACACGGATCTCTAGGCTCGTCATTGTCTGAAGAATGACCAGAACTACCACTAGGGTCTCTATCTTTATCATTTTGGTCTTTTGTTTCAATTTCTATAGGTGTCAAATCCGCGGTTTTTGGTTTATTAGCCATTAAAAGGAAGAACTGACATTCTGCGTCATGGTAAATATGTTTATCGAGCCAAAATGAACCCTCTTTGACTAAATTATCTTCAATATTTACACGTTTAGGAGTAACACTATCAGAGTTAATATGATCGGATTCTACTTGCCTAAGGACAACTAAACCATTATCAATATTTTTTTGCGTCAGAAGAAGTTTTTCAGCGTCATCTATAACGTGTTTTTCTATCCAGAAATTTTCAGATTTTATGTTTGTTACACTGTTAGTAGAGATAATGGGATCCATGTTAGTAGGTATTTTACTGTCAAATATTTCGATGTTTTTCGGTTTAGTTTCCATGTTTGAAGTAGTTTTTACTTCTTGTTCTGTTTTCTGCACCTGTGGTTCAGGTTTGGTTTCGATGTTTGAAGATGTTCTTAGTTCTTGTTCTAATTTTTGAATCTGTGGTTCAGGTTTGGTTTCGATGTTTGAAGATGTTCTTAGTTCTTGTTCTAATTTTTGAATCTGTGGTTCAGGTTTGGTTTCGATGTTTGAAGATGTTCTTAGTTCTTGTTCTAATTTTTGAATCTGTGGTTCAGGTTTGGTTTCTCTGTTTGAAGCTTGTTCTGATTTTTGAACCTGTGGGTCAGGTTTGGTTTCAATGTTTGAAGTTGTTCTTAGATCTTGTTCTGTTTTTTGAACTTGTGGTTTAAGTTCGGTTTCGATGTTTAAAGTTATTCTTAGTTCTTTTTCTGATTTTTGAATCTGTGGTTCGTGTTTGGTTTCTCTGTTTGAAGCTTGTTCTAATTTTTGAACCTGTGGTACAGGTTTGGTTTCAAAGTTTGAAGTTGTTTTCAGATCTTGTTCTCTCTTTTGAACTTGTGGTTCAAGTTCGGTTTCGATGTTTGACGTTGTTCTTAGTTCTTGTTCTGATTTTTGAATCTGTGGTTCAGGTTTGGTTTCTTTGTTTGAAGCTTGTTCTGATTTTTTAACCTGTGGTTCGGGTTTGGTTTCAATGTTTGAAGTTGTTCTTAGATCTTGTTCTGTTTTTTGAACTTGTGGTTCAAGTTCGGTTTCAATGTTTGAAGCTGTTCTTAGTTCTTGTTCTGATTTTTGAATCTGTGGTTCAGGTTTGGTTTCTCTGTTTGAAGCTTGTTCTGATTTTTGAGCCTGTGGTTCAGGTTTGGTTTCAATGTTTGAAGTTGTTCTTAGATCTTGTTCTGTTTGTTGAACTTGTGGTTCAAGTTTGGTTTCGATGTTTGAAGTTGTTCTTAGTTCTTGTTCTGATTTTTGAACCATTGGTTCAGGTTTGGTATTTCTGTTTGAAGTTGTTTTTAGTTCTTGTTCTGATTTTTGAATCTGTGGTTCAGGTTTGGTTTCCATGTTTGAAGCTTGTTCTGTTTTTTGAACTTGTGGTTCAGGTTTAGTTTCAATGTTTGAAGTTATTCCTGATTCTTGTTCTGTTTTTTGAACTTTTATTTCAAGTTTATTATCGAACGTTTCTATTATTTGGTTATCCGTTTCTTCGAGTAATGAATCGATCATGCTCACACTTATGTGCTTAGTATTTAAGTCTTCCTCGACTTTCAAAATTTGCTCTTTCTCTAAATCACTTATAGAACCTAATACTGTTGAAACATTGGTGTCTGAAATCACTTCATCTTCAGGATCAGGTGATGCAAGTAATGGTGTCAAATTATCCAATATTTCTTCATTATTATAATCAATTGAAGATGGCACAGTCAATTCGTGAGGTATATCATCACTCATTTGAGAAGAATCGTTTTCAGGTAAAAGCATTTCCTCGATTTCTCTTTGTAAGTCAGCCATTTTATTTTCCAAAGATTGTTCCTCTGATAACCTCTCTTTATCGGAGTTGTGACTGTCAGTTTCTTTATTTATTTCACTAAATATCTTTTGCGTAGTTGTTTCTGGAATATCTGCTTGGATGTCTTTTGTTAAATTTGCAGTTCCTATTAAAACGGTTTTTTGAACTTTAGTCTCATTGAAATTCTGTTGGATTGCATCGTTATCGCGTATTTTTGCATTTTTATCCGATAACTCGGGTAAATTGTCTAAAGTATTTGCATCTACTTTCCAAAATTGAGCTTCCGAAAAAAGTCTTTCCTTGATTGGAGTATGCGATGACTCTGGTGTTGAAATAGATGATTCAGTAGGCTTTGTTAGAATTTGTGTTTCAATTTTCGTCTCTTGTACGATGTTTTTGTCTAAGAGTGTAATACCGGCGTCAGGTGTATTTACAGAAACATCTGAAGTAGTCAATGTTTCTACATTAGCATGTTTATCTTTTTTCTTCTTTTTATTTTTCTTCTTTTCGCCAGCAGACACGTCTCTTGTTTGAGTTTTGTTATCTTCTATAGAACTTGGTTGCACAATTTCAGGTTCATTTATTTGCGCCAAAGGACCTTCGTCAGTCATATTAGTTTTTTCCACAGATTTTTCCAAACGTTTCTTCTTGCTTTTCTTACTTTTCTGCTTGTCTTCACTAGGTGGAATAGAGATGCTCGCTTTAGCTTCTGGTTGATCTACTCTTTCCTTTGACTTTAACGATCTGCTTTTTCTACTCTTATTTCCCTTTGACACCAACTTTTCATCATCGGAGGGGCTGCCTAAAACAGTTTCAGTATCTTCAGGCTTAAGTGTAGTCGCCAAAGCATCAAATCTATTTTCTGATTTATCACGTTCTTCCCTCTGAGGGGTTTTCGAAGTAGACTGAGATCGATTATCTCTTGATCGAGATCTTGACCGTCTGTGTCTCTCAACTGTTATAAATCCTTCAGCATCTATTTCCAAATCTGGCTTATGAGAGTCTGTGTTTGTCTCGTCTACTAATATGACAGGCGCACGAATTTGTGAAACATGTTGTGGTTCTTGTTGTATTTCTTTTGCTGGAAGACGGTCTGGTGACGAACGAGTGGCCACAATTTGGGCCCAAGAACCTATAGAGTCTTCAGCTGGGCTTTGTTCTTCAACAAAAATCGCAGGTTCTTGTTTTGATATTGTGGGTTCACTTTCTGATACAGTTATATGAGACACTTCCACTGTTAGCAGATGAGTATTTGTTTCCATATTTTCAGTATCAAGACCTTCGGCAACAACTTCAGCGTAACTTTTACCTTCTTCAGCAATTTTCGTCCATACATTAATGATTTCTGGAGCAATTTGATGAGTTTCTGTTACAGGAATAGATGGTGATACATTGGATTTGTGCTCTTTCTCTTTTTTCTTCTTCTTGTTCTTCTTTGTTTTTTCAGTTATTGTTTCTCTGACAGTCTGGATTGGTTCAGTAATTTGAGGTTTATGTTGTTCTTCAATAACTGGTTCATTGTCTTTGACATTACGTTCTTCTTGCTTTTCGTTTTGAACTTGTAAGATTGATGAATACGATATTTGAGTCGATTTTGACTCACTTGTCCAGTCCTTGTCAATAGGTTTAGAAGTGCTTTCACATATTAATATGTCATCCTTCTCCTCACTTTGTTTTATTTGGGGCTCAATATTTGGCGAGGCTTGATACATATAAGATGGTGTGAATTCTGGTGCATCCGCCGATAATTTCGAAAACAAGACAGTATTTGAGAAGGAAGGTTTAAACTCAGGAATGGAATCAATTTCAGGCAGAAGGTCATGCAAGCTATGTATGGGAGATTTGTCACTGCGAATAGGTATTTCATTTTTAGATATATTTGATTCGGGTATAGGTGACACATCTTTTGAAATATTTGTTATATCTCTATCTTCAAATAATTTATCCGTACTGCTATCACAACTTATGTCACTGGCGGTATCGGATCTGACGTTGGACGTAATTTTATTTGCTTCAACGGAACTAATAGTAATATAATCAACCGAGATAGCTTTAGGTACTATTTCTGGCTCATCATCGTAATTTACGACATTTTCTTGAATTCGATTCGCGGGTGAATCTACCTGTTGAATTTCGTTTGTATCTTTCAGTAGCTCAATTGATTTCGTAGACACTTCTTCCAACGTTTCCGGTATCATTTTCCATGATTCTAGCAAGTCTGATTTTGTGAGATTAAGAATATTGCTTTCTGTCTCTTTTATATTTTTTTCTTTTTCTTCATCTTCGATTTCATTAAATTCACCGTACTCTACAAGTATAGGTTTGTTATCAAGATCATCTACTTCAAAAGATTGTCCTATTTCTTGTGACACAATTTCACTAACTGTTTGATTTTGAAGATCTTGGTCCTCATTGGCTTTCTCGTCATCAAAAAGTAAGCTGGGTTGCTTTTCGTCATGCAATTTAATAGGATCAATATGTTCTGGTTCTTCAGGTAAATCTTTTGTTTGTAATAATGGCATTGTATCTGTAACGGCAGGAATATTAACACCTTCATTTGTGACACTTGGTTCGACTGTTGATTGACTCTCTATAAAATCAGACTGCTTTTCATTTACTACAAAATTCTGTAACTGAGCGTAATTGTTTTCAGCGTCTTTTAACTCATGATAGCTTTGTCGTGGTGGGTCAAAGTCAACAATGATATCGGATGTTTTAAGACACAAGATTTCTGTAAGTTCATGTTTTTTATTTTGAACTTCAGCAACTTTTTCTATAGATGTTTCTCTTTTTTCCGATATTTTGGCGACAGTTTCAACAATCAAATTTTCTGCGGCATTAAAACTTTCATTTGTCTGATTTGGTAGTTGTTTCTGTTGTGTTATTTCGATCTTGTTTTCTGAAATTTTCTGTATGACATCCTCAGTTTTAGGGATTTCCAGATCAACTTTGGGGATAATTTCACCTTCATTAGTACTTTTTGATTGTACTACTGCTAAAATTCTTTCAGCGTCTCGTATTTCATGATAACTATAACGAGATGTAAACAGCATTGGTGAAATGTAAACAAAATTTTGAGCATTTTTGTCGTCCTTGCGTGAAATGTTTTCAACATCATCTTTAGTAGTCACTGTTTCTTCGTCAGTCGGTATTACTGCAGTTGTTTGATTGTTTTGCTCATCTTCAGCACTTGATGCTAGTGATGCGGCGGCAAGAGTTTTACTTAAAGAATCATTTTGCTTCCCACTTTCGAGAGATGATGTGACATTTTCTATTGATTGACATATAATTTCTGCAAGAACGTTTTCTGCATCTCGTATTTTGCTATAACTATACTGTAAAGATTTTTCTTCAGGAATACTTTTCACTGATACGGTATTAGAAACTGATTTCTCATCCGATTCAATTTGAGTAGCCTTTGCCAATAGTTCTGGCAAGTTTTCATTTGCTGATAATGGCTCAGAGTCAATGTCAATAGACATCCCTTGTTCATGAGAAGTAGTTACATTTTCAGTATCTTCAACAGTGAGCATGTTCTCTGTCGAATATTCTTCAACACTTTTCTGTTCTTTGTTATGTTCTGTATTATGAATATTAGCTGGTGTCTCATCATTGCAGGTGAAGTCATAATTACTTTCAATATTTTCATTTTTAATTTGATTGAAATCTTGAGCTGGCTGAGATATTGTTGCTAGAACATTTTCAGCATCAGATATTTCAGAGTAGCTATACCTCAACGCTTCCTCTTTTGGGATATTATTACTTGGTGATGGCAGTATGCGTTGCTCAACGGTTGTATTCGTTGTAGGATTTGGCGTTTTTAAGTTATTTATGGCTGTTGAAATTTGTGTTCCGCTCTCTCTTTCGATAATTTTATTGATTTCTTCTCGAGTATTTTCTGTTAGCTTAACATCCGCAATATTCGTTGAATCAATCAAATCTACTTTTTGCTGTTCACCAGATATTGATCTTTCTGAAGATCGACGTGCAAGAGCCATTTGTCCATCCTTGATCGCCTTATATTGTATATTTATAATGTCTTCATTGAAATTCAAAGGATTAACTTGTAATTTTAGTGTTTCCACATTCACTACCTCATTAAACTCAGTTTTTCTTTCATTCTCTACTTTATTACAATCATCGATTGAAGTTGAGTCTTCATTTGATTTCTCTTTTTCTGGGGATCTTCTTTTAGTTATTTCTTCATGCCTTGCTTCTACAGTTTTCGCAAACATATTTTCTGCATCACATATTTCATGATAACTTGATCTTATATTTTCTTTTGGAAGAATATTGTTTTGAATGTTCTCGTGTGATATTTGACTCAACAATTTGTCTTGTATAGAATCTACGGCCAACGTTACGTATTTCTCTTCCATTTCAATTTCTTTATCAGAACTATTCAATTCTTCTTTGAAAAGACTTTCTTTATCGCTATCAGTAATAAATTGATGATAATTATATTCTAATTGATTCATATCCATTTCAAGGGAGTATGTTTTTGTTTCTTCAATTAGTTGCGTGTATGGTACAGATGAAGTTTTATCTGTCGCTGGTTTTTTGCGTTCCTGCACCGAACCAAAAACTGCTTCTTCAACCAAATTTTCAATACTTTCTTCAAATATTTTTCTTTCTTCTGCTTTGACATCTTCATTTAGTTTTTGATTTTCAACCAACATTTTATTAAGATTGGTTTCGCTACATTTGACGACATCTTCAAAATTCTCACTTTTTGATTGCGTTTCAGAGTCCGTAGTAATTTGTTTTATCATATCAATATCTTGAGATGTTTTTTCAGTGAGTAATCTCTCACTCTCCAAAAAGCTTTGTGTATAATTTTCAATATTATCTACAGGACTTAAGTTACTACTTACAGATATAACAACAGGCTCGTCTAAGCTTTCTACAATATTGGAAGACTTTTCATCAGTGATTTTGTCGTTTTCATTTTCATCAATACTTCCTTCCAGAGGAGAGGAATCTTTTAATGAATTACTTTTGCTACTAAAAACTTTTACAGTCCTTATGGGTGGCAACTTTTTCTCTTCATGAGTTATTAAATAAATTGTTCTAGTCTCAGTATTTTCAGGCATTGCTTCGTAACGTGCAACTTCTTCAACTATATTTATAGATCCTTCTTTAAGTGTTTCTGTTAAGAAATACTTGTCATTGTTATTTTGTTCACTAAAGGAACAAGATGTTATGTTTCCCCGACTTGAATCATTTAGCCCGCTATCTATCGATGATTTTTTACTTTCCGCTTCTGGTTGCTTGTCAATATTTTCTTCTTGATCTTCAATGCTAGATAAATTGATTTTATTAGTATCTATGGACAAATGATCATCTTTTCTTAGCGATTCATTTTCTTGTAATATTGTTACTTCCGTAGCTTGTTCAATCTGATCATTTAAATCAAAATTACTTTTTTCGCCTGTCACTAAAGTTGCCATATTAACACTTTCTTCCTCAGCTATTAGTGCGTTCCAATCAATGGATACCAATTGTTTTTCTTCACGACATGAATCGTTTTCAATCTCTGGGTCGGCCACTTTTACTTGCATGGTTTCTTTGATAATTGTTTCAATATGAGGTGATACGTCTTTTAGTGCTACTTTTTCATTTCCAAGATGCACGACTTTTTTGTCAGTATTCTTATGTTTGAGGTGTTTATCTTTGGATTTCTTTTTAGAAGATTCAAAGAACTCAATTTCTTTCAAAGCTTTTTCAATTTCGTTATCCTCTAACTTGGTCTTTTTTGTCTTTTTCTTTTTGTGGCTCTTAATATTTTCAACTTTAACATCTTTCTGAGAACTTTGTTCTCCTGACACATGGCTTTGAGAATTTGTAAAATCATCCAAAGACTGCTGCGGATTTGAATCTGTTAAATCAGGTTTAAGTTCTTCTACTTGTTCGACAATATTTGGAATTTCTTGGGCAATCGGTTCCATATCTTCTGTAATTTCAATTTCAACTATATCAGACGTTTCAAACTGCACTTGTTCTTTAACTTCATCTGCCTTTTTAGACTTTTTCTTTTTCTTTGATTCTGGTTTGTCGTCATCAATTGCTTTTTCTAGATTTAAAAGATTATCTATTTCCACTACTGGTGGACTTTGAGTTAACTTATGTTTTTCTTTTGATTTCTTTTTCTTTCCTTTTGTAACAAGGGCAATATTTTCTTTATCAATAGATTTTTGTACTTTTGATAAATCTGGTTTTGTTATGTTCTGTTTATCTCTTATTTCAATATTGGTTTGTATAGTAGTCACATCTGAACCTGCAAAAGTAACACTATCTTGATTTTGTTGTTCGTGTGACTGTTGGTCTATATTGACGTGTTTGGCATCTAAAGACATTTCTTCTATGCATTCTTTGGACTTATTAATTTTCATCTTAATATTTTCAACAGGAGAAGCTAAATCTTTAATAGGATGGCAAGTTTCATCAATCGGTGCATTACTTTCTTTACTCTTGTCTCGAGAATCTTTGTTCTTTTTCTTTTTGGACTTACACGATTCTTCTATTTCTTTTAATGCTTTTTGGATTTCATCTTCAACCGGTTTTGCCTTCTTATGCTTCTGTTTCTTTTTCGATTTTTTTACATCACCTTCCACATTTATTGTATCAATTGGTTGTGATTCAACAACAATACTTTCCGTTACAGTTTCCACTACAGTAGCGCTGTGTTGTATTTTTTTAGTTATTTCCTTGTTGGTAGATTCATAAACTTGTGGTACTATTGGTACTGCTTTAGGAACTTTTTCCACTAATTGCTCAACATCAACAGAATCTCCGAAATCTTCTACTTCGGTGACCTTTTTGGTAGTCTTTTTTTTCTTCAAGATTTGCGCTTCGTGTGCTTTAGTTGGTCTTTTTTCTGGAGCTCGTCTCTGCCTTGGCATATCTCGCGACCGACTACGGTCTGTCTTTCTCGTCTGACTAGGTCTTTCTCTCTTTTCATAGTAATGGGGTTGTGTTTCGTGCCCTTCTGGTTTTAAATTAGAATTATCTTTCCGTTCGACAAGTGGTTCATTATGCTGTATTGATGAAGGTTTTTCGGCACATTCAACTACTATTTCTTTCATCAGCTCTACTTGTGCAACTTGTGACTTTGGTAGCGTTGAAATGCTATGGGCTCTAGCTTGCTTCCGTAAACCAAGCGCTAATATTTCTGCATAAGATAAATCTTGCGAACGATATTTTGCTGCTGGACTCAAGGACCTTTGATCTCGTTCTGGAAGAGTCAGTTCTGACAAAGTACAAGAAGTTTTTTCGGGTACAACGTGACTTTGTGGTTCTACCGATTCATTAGAGATGAATTTTTGTACTTCACGAGCTACGTTTACATTAGGAGATGCAGTATAACATTCGTGAGTCTCTCTAATCACTGGTGAGGAACAACTAGCATAGTCTTCTATAAACTCTTTCGTCTCACGCCTATAATATTCACTATCACTGACGCGTTCACACTCGCGAGTGTCACTATACCCACCGCCGGGCTCGAAGGCCCCATCATCAGGCGGTTCACACTGCACATACGACTGAACTTTCACACTAACATTTTCACTGGGACGCACATCCTTCGGAGGACTTTGCCTCTCTATCTGTTCACGTGTTTCTATCTGTTCTCTCTGTGCACTAGGCTGTCTATGAGAGTCAGGTCGTTGAGCACTGGGTTGTCTGGATCCAATCGAACTGGATCGCGAGCCATAGCCCCTGACTATCTCGGCGTAGGTGGTGCCGCCTAGCAGCCAGACGGGGCTGCGCGCGCGGCGCTGCGGGGAGCGCGCGCGGCGGGCGCGGGCGCTGTCGCCGCTGGACACGAGCATGCTCAGAGTCCTCACCGGCTCGTCCGGCTCGCTAGCCGTCGCCGGCATCACGAAGTACGGGTCCAACTCGTAGATAGCGCGTGTCAGCTCTTCGATACGCCGGTTGACCTCCTGATACGCAAGTACGGACAGACATAATTTACAATTGGGTTATTGGAGAACGATAATGATTCGCGAGGTTTACGAAGCTGAGGATGATTAAAAGAAACTATATGGCTGAGATGTGTCGAATACGTTTAATAGATATTTTAAGTAAACGTTCATTTAAAAAAAATACAAAGTAGGAATAGAGTCTAAAAAAAACACGGTCGCTACGCGTCTCGGAGCGGATCCGAGTCGGGACTTCCGCGTTGAACTAGGAGTTTGATTCGCTCGTTCCGCGCCTGAATTTTACTCTGGAGCGATTTCACTCTCTCTCGACACTCCTATTAGAGGATATCGATAGACGTGTTAGTAGCGGTGAGGTGAGAGGAGCGGAGAACAAAAAAAAAAGAACGAAATAAATAAACTGCTACGAATGTGATGGTGACAAATGTACAGTGACCCTACTCGTCGCTCGTGTCGAAGTATATAAACAAAACTAGAATACTCGCGAGCCACGGAGTGGTTGCGATATCGACGTGGAGAGGGGCTTACCTGTTGATGTTTTTGCGCGCGCTCGGGTTCGCGCGGGCTGTAGTTGGGCTGCGCGGCGTGCCGCAGCTGCTGCTCGGCCTGCAGCAGCTGCTGGCGCAGGCGCGCCACGTCCGCGCAGTACGCCTCCACCTGCGCCAGGGCCGCGCCCAGCGCCGACGCCTGCGCTGAAGTCTGCGCGTCGAGCGCGTCCAGAGACGCGCCCAGTGCTCGCGCGTTAGCCTCCACGCCTTCCGGCCCCCGCGATCCTGCCGCCACGCCGTCTGGGCCGAAGTGAACCTGCACACAGAATACGAAGTTAAGCCAATGCTGCCGATACTGCTGCTACGACTGTAAAAAAAGAAAACGACTGACGTTCAGCTTCTCGACGGCGTAAGATATTTTTGTTTTCTGAGTGGAGATATCGTTGATGAGCTTCTCCCGGAACGCGAGGCGATCTCGCAGTGGTTTCTTTGCGTTCTGAGGTGTTTCGAGGGTTCGGGCGGTTGCTTCCAGCCAATGCCCGACATCCTTCAGTTTCTTTTCGCATCTTTCCCATTCTTCGGCGAGTTCTTGCAGTAGACCATTCTGTAAAAATATATAAAATAATTAATGTGTTCGTTGGTCCTCAGGCACTCGGCGTTTATTTGGATAAATACTGACTGTCTTGGCTAATTTCTTCTCGACGTCGACTGTCGAGTTCTCGGCCGCTTCGAGTCTCGAAGGGAGATCGCCTGAGCTTGTTACCCTTTCTATCGTTTCAATCTCTTTGGCCATATCCGCTAAGTTTTTGGCTTGCTGCTTACAACTCTTAAGTGCGTTCTGAAAAAGAAACAATAATAGGTTAATACATTGTAGTCTGGCCCTAATTATTTGAAAAAAGAAATATTATATTGTTTTGAATACCCCGTATTCAGTCTGTTTCTGTTGCGCCTCCTGCAAGTCGGCCAAAGGCAATGGCCGCGCTAGGAATGCACGTTGTGTCTCAACCCAAAGGAGGACTTTCTCAAGAAGAGCAAGGAATCTAGCTACAGCATCACACGCGTCTTCGACGGCTGCCTGGCGAGCCTCTAGCTCACTGCACACAGCAGCGAATTGTTCGGAGAGCGCCGTCACTGTCGACTGCACGAGTTGTCGTTCTCCAGCATCACGACTGCCTTCCACGATTGCTCGTGCATTTCGTGTCAACCGCTCTACGCGGTCGGCAACGTTTGGCACCTCAGACCTGGTCGCCACCAGGCGCTCTCTATAAGCTTCAGGAGGCAAAGTTCGGTCTCTCGCTGTCAATTCTGCCGTTCTGATCCATGTTTGCACATCTTCCACGTCTGTCGCGTATTCTGAGCGAGCTGTACGCGCACGTTTCCATTCCCTTTCTTTCTCCTCCATTGCTGCTGCCAATGCTTCCGATGACAATTCTAAAGTGGACAGCTCTTGAGCAACGTCAGCCGGCGCGGATCCACCGTACCGCTTCCTGCTTTCCTCGGTGAAGTTCTTTGTGCGTTGAACAAGTTCGGAAACTTCCGCGGTAAGTGCGCGCACTCCTTCCGCCTCGTCCTCGCCAAAGACGTAGAAAGTCTTCACTTTAGCAATAGACACGTCGATCAACTGTCGGAGTTCGTCTATCTTCTCCGACACTCGGTCGAACTCAGAAACTATCTTATCGATTTCCGCGAGCCTCGCCGCTATAGTCTGTCGCAATCTGAAAAAGAAAAATATTTATTATTGAGCGTTCAGTTTGCACAGAGGTCTACGGGAGTATGTAACCATCACACGAGTGCGGTAGAGCTGCCAAAATGCGACGAAAATAATCCGGCGCGGCATGACGCGGCGCCCGTGACGGCGCAAGGTCGGCGGTACCTTGTCGTTCGTGCTCGTTCGCTTGCGGCGCTCCGCTCGCGGCGCCCGACCGTCGCTCAATGAACCGTTCTCGATAGATTCGCTGGACGCATCTAAATTTAAATTCCACGTTCTAATGTTTGCACGGTGACATCAGAGCGCGCGAGTTTTTTCGGTGCATTTGCCGGCGTGAGTGTTTACGTTTTGCACACAAGACCAACAGCGTCCATTCTCCGATAATGACGCGACCGGCGCGACCTCGAGCGTCGCGAACCACAAGTGCCGAAAGCTATTATAAAAATTGCTAATTATGAGCCTAACCAGTTTTGTTAAAGAAGTTCTTAAAGGTTATATTGCGCAACAGCCCACATGCGCCGATGTCGCAGCGGTGATGCCGGCCGGCGCCGCATGTTCTGTGCTAAACGTCCGCAATAAACATTAAAAGGGGCCGCTGCCAAAAATTACGCGAGCACATGATCTTACAGAGCTGCACGATCGTTGAATTCGTTCCTAATTCACAAAAATATCTCGACTCCGTGACTCATCGCTGCATAGACACGTAGGCACAATCACATCAGTATCACATAATTCGGCTTTTTGGTATGAGTTCTATTTCACATCGCCGGGCGCGGCGAAGGCACGTCCCAGTCTCCTTATAGCATGAGAATACTTTACGAAATCGTTTATCTTTCACCACTTATTTTAGGACCGGTTTCAGGAGAGTTGTTTTTAGTTTGCGGAAGGGAAAAACCACGGGTCACACTGCGTTTCACCGCGCCTCGCTTGCACGCCTCGGAACTTGGACACATATCGTATTTTTTTTATTTAATCTTCTATGAAAAATCTATACTTGTGAAAGATGGCGTATGTTCTAAGTATATCCCTAAGCTTGAGCTGGTTCCAGTGCCGACTGGGAGGCCGTGACCTATAAAGGCGCAGCGCGCATGCGCGGCTCGCCTCGGACCTAGTAGTCTGCCAGTTTGAATAACGATTACACGTCTCTCGAGCCCGATATTGTCTGGAACGGCTGTCGTTCAATAATGCTCCCTATTGCGCAGAAATTGAGTTTCTGTATCGCACACCTGCTACTGTGTGTTATCATGTTTATGGTTGCTAAGTAGGTTCGCCGATTGATTCTATT
This sequence comes from Crambus lathoniellus, assembly GCA_949710035.1. Lineage (NCBI taxonomy): Eukaryota > Metazoa > Arthropoda > Insecta > Lepidoptera > Crambidae > Crambus > Crambus lathoniellus. The sequence continues at coordinate 29,333,324 of OX453306.1, read as the reverse complement.
CTAGACCTATAAAAACATGGCGCTGGATATGTTGGGAAAATTGTGTCGACTTTTCTAGAAGAAATTAATTTTCTATATAACATGCTTAGGATTTGGTAAATTATGATTTCAATGCCAAATTTTTTCCTTATGTTTAATTTTTACGATGATCGAATACCTATGAGGACAAAATTATTCTCCATACAATCAGACGATAAATCACCTTCCGCACTATAAATAGTATGGTTGTGATGTCATTCACATGACGAATTAGATAAACTGACTGAGTTAAGTTAACGAGAATTGGTTATTCATCGACTTTAACTTTAGTTAAGACTCGTTCCTATGATTAAATATCAAATCATAGCTTCGTATGAGAAACTCACAATTTCATGTGCACTCCAAGGTGCAATTTATATTATCCAAATAAATGATTTTTATTTTATTTTAAATATGATTTTGTCTTAGAGATAAATAATTTTTCATCCCATCAATTCGAAAAGCGATGATTTTTTATCTAATAACAGGGTCCAAAACGTTTCATTTTTTACCTGTTATGACAAGAGGGAATAAATGAGATTTGAATTTTGAACAGCTTCATAACAGGGTCAAAAACAATGAGATTTGAATTTAGAACATAATTAAAGAAGCATTGGTTGGAGTGTAGCAAAGGGTGTGCAGTACTTAAAAAAAAATTCAACTGATTTTGTATGGGGCCGGGACTTTTTTCGGGACCGAGAAATTTTCAAAAACGGAATTTTATAAAATTGAGAATATCTCGTAAACGGTGAGTCGTAGCTAAAATCTAACAATCCCCGGAGATACTTATAAGAAATCTGATGGACATATTTTTTTATTTTTTTTTTCAAAACTTAATTTTTTTTTCTCTCCCGACTAGCGCTATGATGTATCCGAACGACAAAGAAAGGTAGGTAGTTTGAGTTGTCTTTACTGCTTTTCTTATAGAGGGGGATGAAAAGCAGAGTGTATTACTCGGCCGCAAAATAATTTTCACCTCGGGTGGCGTATATTGAATCCCTCGCTGCGTTCAGGATTCTACTTTAGAATCCCTCGCTGCGCTCGAGATTCTACTCTAGAATCCTTCACTGCGCTCTGGATTCAAAATAGCGCCCTCGCCGTAAATATATTATTTTGCTCCCTTGTAATACAATCTACTATTGAATCATCTATGATATATTTATTACTTGTTTCTTAAGCTTTGTTTGTTTATCAACAAATAATTTTATCGATGCCACGTTATAATAATTCAGCAAACCATGCCGCGTTGCAATAACCCCGACCTTTACGAAACTTCTTACTTTATAGTTCATCAGTACTTATTCGCCAAGATTTGGAAGAATTTCTGCACTCTCAACAAGCCATGGTATCCGCATTCATTAAAATTCGGCTAAACTACTAAAATAGCATTTATAACATCGCCGGAAACCGAACCGAAACACATTAGAATGAGACTCAAGGACGCGGGCACATTTTATTTGATTACATTGGCGTTTTTTACTTGGAACTTGGAACCAGCTGTGAGCAGCATTGGTTATTTAATGGGTATAAACGGTTGCTATGCTTAAAAACGTATCGAACAAACAAATAATTATCAAATAAATCTTTTGAATGCTTATTTTTATAATAATTGTCAATGTCTTTTAATCTTGAATTAAGTACTTTATATTATATAGGTATATAACTGGCTCTGAATGGACATACTTACCACATTACACATTACTTTGATTATCACGTGCGTTAAGCAACCAACTAACCAACGTTTATTGTACCTAACCGATGGTTAGTGAACTGGGGCTCTATTATCCGACATTCAATGTTCTAAGCACTGCAAGCAAACTTTTACCTTTTTTGAAATAAACATTAATTTGTATCTTGTATGGACAAGATCGGTAGGTATTGGATGCTGCTTGGATGCAACAGCGTTAAGTTAATTATCATACTTCTTTTGTTTTACGTGGCTCAAATTTAATCTTGGTGTTTTGACTAAAGACACGCGCTGCAGCAGTTTCCATATACCTATTTCTTTAATTATAGCTCCGTTTGAAGCGCGCTCTATCTCACCATTGCATTAAAAATATACTATTCGTGACTAGTACGTGATGGTTTTTAAGATAGACCTCATTCGATTTTCTACCTTATGGTGCAAAGAATAAAGGAAAATATTGGTTGCAAATGGCATGACATCACCATCAGAATAAAAATCTCTTTTTTTAGTACACGTCTTTGACATTTTTACTGATGATTTCATGGTAGAAACATCTCGTCGTCAGAGCGAAAAAATAAGTGAAATTAATAGGTTTTTCTTTGAAGAGACAAAAATACTATAGCAAAATCCTTGTAAAATATGAAATGCGCTATAATAATATAAATTATCCGTTTATGAGGTCGAAATATTTTGAAAGACATAGTATTAAACATGTATTTTTAGAAATAATTTAATTTCACATCAAACTAGTTTCTCTAAATAACTTTATTGTGTTAAGGTCGCTTGATATTTAAGTTTGTTTTAAATACGTTTCTAAACACATTCGTAGGTAATCCAATTTAGTATTTGAAAGCAGTAGATTTTATAAAAATATATTTATTTCTGGAATCAATTTTCAGTTATTACGCCGGGACTTCCCAATTAGTAATCAGAGAAAACTATCTACTTGTATCGGGGTTGGGGATGGCTCACCGTGAATAGTTTTCGTAGCAGGTGATAGCAAGTAGGTACTTATTGTCTTAAAATATCTATAATAACTTTTGATAGGTACTAATTCTTATTACTGAAAAGATCATTACAATGATTCTTCTAAGAGTTCTAAAATCAGAAATGTGTTTCTCATAGTATATTTCTTGAAATATTTTCTTTACTCTTCTTCTTGGTAGATTTCTTAGGTTATTATAATAATTATATTTTACAATATCTACTACATTATCCATCTATAAAGTTATCCTTATGGATGGATAAGGAGATAGAGCCATAACCCACCACGCGGGCCCAATGCGGGTGGTGGGTTTAACGACTGCAAATGTAGCCGGGACCCAACGGCTTAGCGTGCCTTCCGAAGCACGGAGGAGCTCGAGATGAAAAGTTTTTGGTCACCCATCTCGTGACCGACCATTGCGAACGTTGCTTAACCTCAACAATCGCAGACCTAGCGCGATAGCTACTTCTCCCCGGGCTCCTCACCTACTACCTTATCCACTTATCCATATAAAGCTCCCATATTCCACTTTTCTCACGTTCCTCACGAGACAAGCATTGCGAACAGGTTACCATTTGTGTCAACGGCGACTCGCCCTTGACCGCGCCATACGTGACACGGCCAATAAAAGGGTGACATCACTACATACATTCAAGCCACTCTAACACGTAATGCCACTGCATAAAGTATAAATGAGAACAGCTGCTTATTGCAAAGTAATAAAATTTGGCAGCAGTATGCCGTTTCCCGTCGTATTTTGTTCCATTTATGTGTAAGAGATGTGCGTTTGTAGCTCTGTACGAGATATTGCTTCATTATTTGCGTCATGTATTGATTTAAAAGTAGTTTATTCTGTTACAGCGGATCCTTGCTGTTTTACCCGCGTTGTACCCTCTCCCGTGGGAATATCGGGTTAAAATATAGCCTATGTCACTCGGGAAGAATGTAACTTTTTGATGGTCACAGAATTTTCTAAAACGGTCCAGTAGTTTCAGAGCCTATTCAATTCAAACAAGCAATCAAATATTTCCTCTTTATAGTATAAGTGTAGAAGTTTAGTATAGATAACGTTTGAGTCTGTTTTCTACAAACATCAAAAGTGTGTAGGAGTCAAGTACATTTTTAGCTATAAAATTTTACCTAATCTTGTTATTCAGACTATTCCAGACTGGCTTCTTGCTTTATTTTTTTATGTTTTAGTAAACAATTTTATCCCAATTATGTTGAAAACATTAAAAAATGCAATTTTAACAATTTTCTTGGTTGCATTAAAGCAGGATGCAGGTAACGTTTCTTGAAAATACAGGCAACATATTTGTTTATAAATTATTATTAACTTTAGTTATGTTTGTTATTTAATTGGATTCAATATACCTAACTATAATTATGATTAAATTATATTTCGTTTCAATGAGACAAACAACAGGTGATTTATTCTAAGTACCTACCTACCTACTAAAGCTAAATGGAACACTGATCACTTATTCGTGAATATTTTTGGCGACTCTATCCTTGTTTACAATTTACGCTGTGAGGCCGATAAATCTGTCATTTTAACGTTAAATATACACATTACGCTAGGGATCGATGTTTACCTTGAAAATTGTCTAACAAACAATGAAAACTTCGATTCTTCTTGTTCAAATATTGTCAAAGTTGTGGTCAGTTACATAACTAGTATTTGTCGATTTTTTGTCGTTCATGCCAAGTAGTGTGCACATTACCGGGTCAGTGGGAAAATTATTATTTCCAAGCGCCTCTGCGATGACATTGTTTTGAATAACTGCCAAAACGGTCGTTTTTATTGGACTTCCGTCATTTATTGGCGCGTGAAAAGTGAGAAGTATTTTCAAAGTTAATGTTTCTGTCTGGTTTCGGGTAATTAGTAACAACATCGAGTAACACAAGATAAATATTGCTGGCCAGTGTCTGCCGCATTGTGCCAATTAAAAGTGAAAGTAGTTTCTGTAATACCTACTCGTAGAAACGCATTATTATGGAGTGTAACGACGAAACGGAACGAAGAGCAAATGCATGAGCATACATAATGAGATGTTTATCTGCTGTTTAGAGATCTTTTTATACGGAATACGTTAAATTCGAAATTCAGTTTGTTCAAAACTGTTATGTCATAATCATCATTAATAATTACTTATAAGGCTGTTTGTAATATAGGTACGCTGCAATTTAAAAACAAAATAACGATACTTAAGTTTTTTTTTCTTGTTGACATGGATCTTGATTGGTTTAGTCTGAATACTTACATTAAGTGAGTAGGTACTTTGTTGAGCTTCTCACCAGGTTTTAATGGCTAGCATCAAAATTTTCACGCGTATGTATTGAAATAAAACATTTTTACGGTCTATTTTAGATTTCATGTAGTTTAATGATTTTTGATATCGGAGAAAGAAGAATACTAAGTAAATAACACAATATTTTAAAATCTCATTACCTATGTTTGTGTAACCAAACTAAACGTCTTGTAAGCCGTAATGCTTCTATAGCGTCTCTATAAAGAAGTTGATAATGTGTCCTGTAATACTTACTTTAAAAGTAGTGATCGATAAAAATCTTTTTTCTAATATTGTGAGAAAAATCTGTATTTATGAAAACGATACGCCATCTTTACACAATCCTGCGTCAATTATCCCAACAATAGGTTGAGACGACAATACCTCAATACCTTTCATTCAATATCCATTACCCATTGAATAAAAGCGATCTGTTTATTTAAAGCCGCTTTGCTTTGAAACACTTAAATACCTATTATATATACTTACCTTCACATTGGATAGCACTGTAATACTTATAACTAACTACTACAAATACTTTCAAGAAAATCTCTTTCACGAAGACAATGTTTCATCTTTTATGAATTGCAAGAACGATTTACACACACTAGGTACGTAAAATGTCAAGAACGTCTAAAAAGATATTGCGTTAAAAATTCCGTCGCTAAACCTTTTATCTATATAAAACATAATGTAACAATAACTACTTTCATATACTCTTATCTCGAAAAAAAATGTTCACTAAACCGCATAAATGGATTTTCATCCGAATTTTGTTCCCCGCGACACGCTACTCGCTTTCCGATTTATACCACTGTACTTACTCACTGCTCTTATTTCTAATTTGCTAAACATAAAAACTATGTAAATTAAGTAAGACACTAGAAAAGTAGCAGACTCTACCACAATATTGAACACATCTATGCACACACGACACACAATACTCACTTCTCGTAGTTCTCCACCAGTTCCTTAACATTGCCGTCTGTCTCCTCAGCTGACTCCTTTGAGTGTGTCTTCAGGAGGCTCACGATGAAGTCTGCGTGCTCCAAGAGTTCGTCCCTGGTGTCTTCTAGACCTTCCACGTCACTTTGCAGTTCCTGGTTCAGAGAAGAAAAATAATTATAAGACTTTTAACTATTTGAGGTTCAATATTAATAAAGATTTTTTGAGAATGTGATAAAGTATGATCACGTTTTTATTATTTTAGCACTTTAGTGTGGCTTCTCCTCTCCTAAATTGCAAATGATGTCAAGAAGTCTTGATTGAGCTGATCAACTATAATCATCTTGTGAGAAGCACTAATAGGGTATTAACAACAACTCAACGATAACTCATCATAGCCTGACTTATTTTTTTCTTAACTACTAAAATGTGTATATTCAATTGTTTACTTTTTTTTTTAAAGCACAAATCTCTTTACCATGGCTGACCAACAAATGAGTGAAGTGAGTGATAAAAAGTTTATTTAAATATCAATAACGCAGAATGAATCCAAGGAATTCAATGATTTTCTAGAATTTTAACGATATCGGTAAATAGCTATAAAAACGTAATTTCCGACTTTGCTCATAGTAATAAATTCTAAATTTATAAAAGAATTTCGTAATAGTAAACATTGCGTGTCGAACAGTTTCGTGTTTAATGGTCTCTTTTTAGAAGCAAAAGAAACAATAAGTGATATAGATAAAAATACTGTAAGCCTTGTTGGGTGCAGTGGATACAAAGAACGTTTGCTTCGAAAGAAAACTTTAAAATATGTCAATATCAATATTAACATAGATCAAAGTACAGAAAAACAAGCAAGGACATTGAGTTTCCTAGGCAACACCTAGCAACACCCAGTCAACTGTCGTCGTTAATTCTATGTTAATAATCGGGATCATGTCTATCCCTATCTGTGGATAGATTATTAATTCTGGCCGTTAGTGTATCCTCAATATCCTCTCGGAAACTCAATGTCCTTGCTTGTTTTTGATCTATGTTAATATTGATATATTTATATCTGTGTATTGATTTAATTCTGGCCGTAAGTTTAGCAGCATATCTTTATAGATAATGCCGCAGTATTTACCTGACTACCTATCATCTACTCTATCTACAATATTTCCTTACCTGGAGAGCGTGTCTTATGTCAAGGGCCTTTCGCCTGGTGCTGGCAGAGGCGTCGAGCTGCCGCAGCCGGTCGCTGGCAGCAGTGATGGACGCCGTGAGGCTCCTCTGGACATCCAAGAGTTGACTCCAGCGTTGGAGTTGATGGTCTTCTGTAGCTGCCCGCTTGGCTAGACCTGTGGACGAGTTGGACTTTTTAAAGGAATCCTTACTTCACTTCACTACATAGTATAAAACAAAGTCGCTTTCTCTGTCCCTATGTCCCTTTGTATGCTTAAATCTTTGAAACTACGCAACGGATTTTGATGCGTTTTTTTTTAATAGATAGAGTGATTCAAGAGGAAGGTTTATATGTACACTGTGTGTTACACAATCACACCTAAACTACTGAACCGATTTGAATGAATTTTGGTACAGAGATAGTCTAGAGCCTGAGAAAGGACATAGGCTACTTTTTATTCCTGAAAAATATCACCTTCCCGCGGGATAACGTCGTGTAGTACACGCGGGCGAAGCCGCGGGCGGAAGGCTATCTGATATAATTATCAATTTAAAGATAGTGTATTTTTCTATTTTCATATCACTACATAGTATAAAACAAAGTCGCTTTCTCTGTCCCTATGTCCCTTTGTATGCTTAAATCTTTGTAACTACGCAACGGATTTTGATGCGTTTTTTTTAATAGATAGAGTGATTCAAGAGGAAGGTTTATATGTACTTTTTATCCCGATATTCCCACGGGAACGGGAACCACGCGGGTGAAACCGCGGGCGGCCGCTAGTAGTTAATCTAAGACAATTTAATTCAAGACATTGAGAAAACTACTAATAAAAACATAATATGGTAGGTAATTTTACATAAAGTAGGTAGTGATAGTAAATGAAAAATAATACATAATAGTAATCATGGAAAACTCTATTGCAGTGGGTCTACGGGGAAAAAAATAACCGTAGACCCACCAGTGGGGCTAAATGATGGGGCCACGGTTAATACGTGAACATTTTGAGTAAAATGTTATACTTTGTACAATAAATTAATTTATTGGCGAAATGATGACGCACGCAGATAGCAGAGGAAGTTATAAAAAGTGATATTTAAAAAGCGTATTATGTTATAATAGTTTTACTAACTGATATAAAATTGTGGTTTGAATTACAGTCGTCACGTCCATTGAGAGTTGCTCATTTGTCGCAGTTTTATCAAACTACTACTAGCTTGCTTTGCTACTGAAACTTTTCTATTGTTTTATATTGATGACCCGAAACGAACTTGACCTTTACTTCATTACAAATGCCATCTAGCGTAAGCTAGGGCTCACGCCATTATTAAACAGTGTGATAGTTAGTACAAAATGTGTATAGAACTCTAGGGTGTTAACCCAGATAAGCCTGAAACTCTTTTTCTCGTAGATTTTTAAAGTTTCTAAATATATAAAAAACCCGTTTCAAATTAATAAAGCAATGATGCTAGATCTTTAATTTCTCAAAACCCATGTATTGGTCGGTCGGCTTAAGTCGGTTAAAATAAGTCGTCCGATTACCATAGTTTGGCGTTCTGTTTCTTTAGATTTGTGGCTTCATTAGGTCTGATACCTCTTTTCTCTTAAAGTTCTCGTTAACTCACTTCGAGCGCGTGTTACTTATTTACCCTGGAAGCTTCCAAGAAGTCTGGAATCAGTTTAATCTTGGCTTATTGTATCTGATCTACAGTTGAGTGAAGGGTGATAAAATAACTTAACAAGTGCTAAGGTGTTATCCGTATTACCTATGTGTCCTGTGACCAAAACTTTAAGCCAAAAAACTTGAGTCAAGAAATAATGACTACCGATCTTCGCAGGCTGTGCCCCAGCAGCGGTCTGGCAGCCCAAGTCACAAGTCATCTGACCTTTTTTTATCAAGAGGAGAATGCAGTCTTTAGTCATACCACACGCTCCACACGACCCGGGAAGTGTGGCCCGTTAGGGCTTCACCCTACAGGACGAACAGGGCCTTACTGCGCCCCTTCTTGCGACTAGGGGAGATCAAGATGCGCACGTTTGCGTCTCGTTTTCCCCGGCAGTGCACGTCGGAGTTGGCTCGCTACGACGTCCGCCTCGCAAACTCTCTCCGCGGCCTCCTTCTTTGGGATGACATCATCGCAGAAGGAGACTGTGGTCTGCCATCCCCACCTCGCTCTGCAGCATCGCAACTGGGAATTGGGAAGCGAGAGGTCCACATCTGGATGATCTAGTCTTATGTACTGACCTTCGCAGGCGGTGCCCCAACGGTCTGCTAACTCCCTGGTCTTCTGCTCGACGCGCTCGCCACTGGCCGCGTCGGCGCCGCTGCACAGCTCGCGCGCCCGCTCCCGGACCACGTCCAGGAGGGGCTGCTGGTTCTGAGGACATGGACAAGGGGAAATAGGCATTATCCATATGTAAAATGCTTAAAGGTTTTTCGATAGAACTTGTTTATATGTATAGCACGTGTATAAAAATGTAGAGTTCGCAACACTTCAAACATGACAATGTTAAACGTTTTGGTAGGTTCTGCAGAAGTGCTGTCGACTCGCACAAGAGCAATATTATAAAAGAGTCCGTGGGTGTAAGAAAGATTGAATTGAAGGGTGTATGTGAGTTTCTGCAGTTCAACAAAATCGAAATTAGAGAATTAGCTGCAACCGATTCGGAGGCACTTAATTAAATAAAAATATTTTTAAATCGTACTTCGATACGTAGATTAATGCGATAGATATTTATAAGTAACTTAACCACTCTTTAAACAGGCAATATGTAAATGTTAAAGCAATTGAGACGACTGCAAAAATATTTAATTTAAAAGAGCCTTGTCTTGCAAGGGTGAGATGGCAATAGCACATTTTACTGTAAGAAAAACTATGATTATTTAAGGTTAAAAAACAGTTTTAATAAGATACGTCTTAAAATGTTTAATGTGCACAAGATACGCCAAAAGTCTCACGGTCTCCATTATGTTCAAATACGATGATGTCAGTTCTCTGTGTAGTTTCTGTAGCTACCTAGGTATATGATTTTTTTTTTCCTAGATCCGTAGGACTATTATATATTCTGTTATATTGTCATGTCCAATCCGGACCCATAATGTTCTGTTCATATTTTTAAGACCTATTATACATATGGTGTGCAATAAACTGATTTGATTTGATTCCGAAACTTGCGGTACCTACTCTGAACAAAGGCGAAGGCGTTTGCCATGGGAGAGCAGAGCCCTTAGAGGATCAAAATTACCTAAAACTCATAGTTTTCTCATACACTTCGTCTTTCAGAGTACCTACTGTACTGATACCAAAACTAAGAAAAACACGAGATTAATAAAATAAAATAAATAAATAATAAAATAAAAATCGTTTTATTTCTCAAATTCATAAGCAAATTGATAGTGAGACAACCCCAGAGAGTAATATTAATACTTGTAATAGGGAGTCTCGCGATTAAGGCGATACTCGGAAAAATTATGCTAAAGCGAGATAGCAATGAGAAAACGACGCGCGCGGGAGCGAGACCGATTTTGCAGATTACGCAAAAATAACACAAAATCACTTCGTATTAAAAAACTATAGCGATTTTAAAAAAATGCTTCTATACGATCCTAAATATTATTGGTGTCCACTAATTAAACCAATTTTCAATAGTATATGTTACCCCATTTAAGAATAATCTTGATATTTCGTAACTTTTAGAGGTATTTTCGAAAATAAAAAGTGTCGAGCCAAAATCATAAAATCGTGTTTCAAAAACTATACGATTCTAGATAAAGGTATGAAGAAATATATATCTTATTACCAGATTTATAACAACTCTAACCGTCCTATAGTTTTATATCAAAAAGTCCATACTTTTTCCGAGTAGCGCCTCGGAAGTGGCAGTTTTTTCGTTATAATCGATTTGCGATGCTTACGTAGCTACCGATGTAAATTAGAATAGTTACTTTGAGTTACCTAGGTACTTTACGAAAAGCCATAAATTTGCGGGTTCGAGTCCCATCGGTGTTTTTCTAAATCAAAATTTTTCTTCTATTGAAACTGACCTAAAATTGCATACACAGTGTGGTATATTTATGTTGTTATCACAAGTAGGTACATAGGTACCGATGACTGATAGTCACATTGATAAAGAGCTTTAGATAGAATTCCTTAGAGGTAAATATTATGGTTTACCGGCCGGCTGGCGCCTGAAAAAAACAGTTTTCAGTGATTTTTAACGAAAAACATGTCGGTACAAAACAAAATATATAAAACATTATTCTTTTTTGATTCGTTCCAAAGTTTTCAAGTTATAGAATTCTCTAGGTTTTTGGCAAGTCATGATGATCTGTTTTAATAATAGATATGTTAATCTAGCTAGGTATTGAAATAAATATTTTAACCGATTACGAAGTACAATAGGCGCTTTACAGTGGCGGAAACAAGGAACTGCATATATTACGGCTAAAAATATAACTGGCTGAAACAATGACGTTATTGTTTAATCATTGAAACAAAAAGTATACAAGCAAAGAGTAATGATAAGTAATCATGGCGCAAGAGTTTAAACCGAAAAAGTTTAATTAAATTTCAAAATATACACAAAAGAATATAAAGTTAATGGTAAATCACTCATCCGTGGTAAACACGAACAGATTTTCTTTACAAAAACATTGAGCCGGCGTTAAATTTAGCACTCACTCACCTTCCTTTTACGCGGAATGTTTACGTTTTAACTAAACCTTATGACTAAAAACTAAACAACCAAAAAACGAAAAAAATAATCAAACTACGTAGGCACGTGAATATTGCACTTGTACAACAACAAAACGCAATAAAAAATAATGTAACGAGTGTGTGTTGTTCTCATTTCGCCGGCGTTCTACACAGAACTGGCGAGTAGCATTACTGGCTCGCTCGTGCTAACTATGACATCACTTGTTAAGGCGAATCGCTATAAGATTGGCATATTGACATTGAACTGAATCTGATGTTGGTTCGTGAACTTGATTACTAAGTAACCTGTTAGCATTACCTATAGTATAACATGAGTATAACCTTTTCTTATGCTTGATTTATGGAACTAGTGAACCTAACCTTCAATTTTAAAGAAATAGGAAATCGTACATAGTTGCTTAGTGATTATCTTATCGCGTTCTAAAAATAACTAGGTATAAAATATTATCAAAGTAAGTAATCAGATTTCTAATAAAATTGTTTTATTTAAGCAGAACTTTAATACTTAATATGTTAAAATAGGCTTAATTTATAATCACACCATTTTAAATAAGTTCACATTTCATTTTCTTCAGCATAGTGTTAAAAACGTTTTATCTATATATTTTATAACAACGTAATATTTAATCGTTTTGCTAATACTAACTGCTACACTATTTCATTAATAAAACTGAATAATACAATCAGTTTTTTTATTTTATACAGTATTTTAATTCAATTTAGTTAATTTAGTGAATAAAAAAAAATGTAAGTACCTGTTTCTTTTCATTGCCTTGATTGATGATTGGATATTGGATAAGTAAATAAATACACGTCTAATCAATCTTAAATTCCTCAAGTAAACTTTAGATGGTGATAAAATCCTTATTATGTATTTAGTTATGATGTCATGACTACAGCACGTTGTTATTTTAGTAGATTTTAAATTACACTAATAATGTAGGTAAGTAATTTATACATTTTGAATCCCCTTAAGTACTTGTGATTGTTAGCTAGCGAACGGATTCATGAACCTATTTTGATTTTTTTATTCCAATTTAGTTGTAACCCATTTGAAAAAGTACTCTGCCAAATAGCGCCCTTTTATATTTTTCTGTCAATCAATTTGGTTACTATAATTTATACTTGTAAAAAATTTATTCCCAATTTTTTTATAATTTATCTAAACGCAAAAACGCAGTGTCTTCTTAACTCCAGTCTGAGTGGGACATTGAAGAGTTAAACCAATTAATGGCATGTGACGCACCGGCGTCAAACCGCGACGCGTCTCCTTAATGAATTGGTGTGTAGGGTGCATTAAACCCACTGAGGATATCTGCTAAAAAACTCTGCCGGCTCACTGCCGTATAAATGCACTCAAGGCCGACAGTTCTGTGGCGCCTATTGTTATTCATATAAATAATCAGAATCTGAGATAATAGCTTCAAAGCTTAGACTGAAATTTTTAACTTGGAGAAATCTTACGACACATCTTCAGAAATATGAACTTAACGCAAGAGTAATAAGTGTACAAGAATGCAAAGAACAAAGATGAATTTAAAGAAAACAAATTGTTTAGAATTTTGTAAACTTTCAAATCTGCGAGTACGATGCCAATTATGATTTGAGAAGGTAGGCTTTTAAATGGATTCAAATCATAACCTAATCGATTTTTATAAACCTAATCTATTACTGAAAAATGGAAAATGAAGTATTTTGAAAAAATCGACCCGTCTCACAATCAGCTCCGATGGATGATTGTGAGACGGGTCGATTTTTTCTAAATACTTCATTTTCCATTTTTCAGTAATAAAAATTGCATTGTGAATGCAAAAAACTAAAAATTAAAATAACCTAATCTATGTCTTAGTCTCAATGCAAAGGGATATAAGATGCATTTTTATTTTTTCAATCATAAATAAATTCATCATGAAGTGTGGTCAGTTATGAAATTAAAGATTATCAGAGATTATATTGAAAGCATCGATTACTTACTAGAATAATTAGGTGACTGTTTGTAAATATTAGATTTAAAACTGAACGTGAAAAAGTAATATTTAGGTTTTGCAGTGTGTGATATCACTCATACCAGTGATTTTGTTTTAATTATAATTTCCTAGAGCGAATTAAAACGATAGGAAAAGTCTTGTAAATCGTAGTTTGGATAGTGTACACTTTAAATATTGGATCAATACTAACACCCACGGACAGAGCTCATACTGTTTAATGACAGTATTTGATGTTAAATTAAGAACAACAATCGTTTCACTTACCTCTAAGTCGTTCTTCGCGTGTTTCAGCTTCTCCAAATGTAACCGAAGCTCATCCACGGTTTTGAAAGGTTCATCCGGAATGTCATTCTTGTCCAAGATTGCCTTGATCTTGTCCACCAGTTGGCAGAAGTCTTTCCAGATCTCCAAATCCTGTTCCAATTGTGCTTGGCGGGACTTCGCGGAGTTCAGAGTATTCTTCAACAGTTGGTTGTGCTTCTGGTGGTCCTTTGATAATTCTTCTTGTTCTGAGGCCGCCAAAGAAGGCCAGATTTTGTCAACAATATCTTGCATTCGCTTGCCGACCAAATCTTTCATTTCAGGCTCAGAAGCATTAAAGAATGATTTATGTTCCTCCAAATCAGCTTCAATGTTCTCAAAATCAGTACCATTCTTGCCCATATCAAGACGAATGTTCGCTTCGTTAACCCAAATATTCAGTTTCTCTACTAGCTGGAGATACAGTTGCCTATTCTTTTTGTTGTCTTGTAAATACTTTTCTCTGTTTGCCAGCTCGGCCGGTAGTGAAGTCTTAAGGGAATTTCCTTCTGACACCATTTCTAACAAAGATCCAGGCACGCCGTCATCGTTTTTAATAGTCTCAGTTATTTTATCTAATTTATTGAGATACGATTGAATATTTTTAGCCAAAGCAGCATGTTCTATTAGTTTCTTGTCCACACTAGCGATGTCTCTGTTGAGGAGAGGACGCGAATGTACCGCTGCTTCGTTATCATGTAGCCACTGAAGAATGTCTGAGAGATCTGAAGCAAGTTTCTTGTGCTCCGCAGCTGCTCGTTCATGTTCTTGACGTTTCGATTCAACGGTTCTTCGCAAAGTAAGAAGTTGCTGTTTCAATGATTGTAGTAACTCAGTTATATTATTTCTGTCAATAACTGTACCTTCCGCTGCGATTTGTTGACCTTTATCTGTGGCTGTAGCCAACAGAGCTTCACAGCCTTGTATTTTGCCTATGACTTCATCATACCGTTTTATTTTATCTTCTAATGAGTCATTTGACTTTTCTATATCAGTTGTGACTTCGGTGTACTTAGAAATAAACTCTTCGATTTCTTTAACAAGAGCAAAGAACTGCTCACGTAAGAGGAGAAGCTGTTTGAGTTTTGATATTTGATCTTCAATAGTAACCATGAGATCATCCTGTTGGGTGAGAATGTCTTGTAGGTCGTGCAGATTTCCACCTTGTAGTTCATTAAGCATTGCTTTGTTCTTTTTGAGATCAGCAAGTATTGATTCATACGCTTGTATAATTGGCTGGACATCTTCTACTTTACTGCCGATAGGTTTGTTTAATGCTTTTAGTTTGTTTTGAATTTCATTCAAGAACTCCAAAGCTGCAGCAATCTTAGCCGCTGCATCTTTGTATTCTTTGATGTGCTTCATTAGTATGTTCTTTTTATCATTAATGATGGCATTAATTCTCGCAAACTTATCCGATAAAATATTGACTTGTTCTTTTAGTTGCAGTTTATTAGAATCTGAAAGCGTATCCATTATATCCTTAGATTTGTCCTTAATTTTAGTTATATTTTTATCAATATCTTCTGCTTCTTTACTTAGTTTTTCAAACTTAGCTAACTGTTCCTCTAAGAGCTGTAAGCTAGTTGTACGTAGTTCTGGAGTTGCAGCCACTTCAGCTTCGTTTAGCCAACTCTGACATTTCGCAACTTCTGATTCGAAATCATTTCTTCCTTGCAACAACTTGTTCAACGCAGATAGTTTATCATCGATATCTACTTTGGCCGAAGTATAATTCTTATTCAGATCTTCTAGAATAGCTTGCAACTTAGCTCTATCTTCACTGGAACAGTCTTTAGATACAGAATTACCTTGGCGTATAACTTCAGTAAGTGTATCATTATGGAAGTCTGATAATTCACTTTGATGTTTTTTGTGAATTGATATTTCTTTTTCTACCTTTGCTGCTTCTAACGGTACAGGCCCACCAAGTTTCTTAATTTCTGCAAGTTTAGTTTTCAACCAATTCTTTGCCTTCTCGATATCATTTTCTAATTTCTTTCTGTCTTCAGTGCAGCCGCCTAATCTTTCAATCTCTTGTTTAATTAGGGAAGCTAATTGTTTTTGTTTAGATGACAGTTCAGATAGTTCAGATTCAAGTTGCATTTGTTCGGATGGTTCTAATTCAGACTGTATGTTACTTACTTTCTTTTCTAAAGAATCAATTACCGTTTTCTTGCTATCAGTTTCTTTCAATAAGTTAGCAGCCTTCTTTTGGCGCTCTTTGACTGATTTGCTTTCATAACCCAATGGCTCAGGGTGCATCATGTTATCTATTTCTTTTTGCATCCATTCATTTTGTGCATTCACTTCACTCTTCGTTCCATCGATAGCCTTGTAAGTAATTTCAAGCATGTGTAATTTACGTTGAATACGCTTCGCGATGTCATTGTAGCGCCTCTCGACAGATTTCATCTGAAAACAATTACAATTATTAATAAAGGAAACAAAGATTCAACAAGGTTAGATTTGGAATGTGTAGCAACATTTATACAAATACAATTTTATATATATATATATTTTTTTAATAACTTACCTGTTCTTCGACTTGTTGGGATTCCAAATTGCTAACAATGTTAATAACTTGAGAGCCGACTTGCTTGATGCCATTGACCTTATCCTTTCCTGCCTGATCAAATTCGGCAGATAATTCTCTTAAAGCACTTAATTTTTGTGGACACGGAAGACCGGAACCTTTATCAGCCAAACACATTTTCTTCAATACTGCGTCGAACCAATCATGAATTTCTTGACATTTGTGACGGAAGTCATCTATGATTGCCTGGTTACCTTTTTCTCTTTCTATCGCTTTAACTATCTTTTCTTCCAGATTGTCCAAATCTTCTTCAAGATTGATTTCATCTTCAAGACCTGTGTCATACAAAAAAATTATAAAGGAAAATATTAAGACACTGTTAAAATTAAATATATTCAGTTTTATGACTATCTAACCTTCAGTTGGTATTTCAGTAAATAGTCTGTTCCTCTTCTCTCCCAGTGATACAAGAGCATCACTCATTGCTGCAATATCTTGTTTCGCTGCTTCAGGGCGTAGTTTGGACGGATTAGCGAGCCAATCTCGGGCAAGCGCATTGTGAATGTTGATCCATTCTTGTATTTCAACGACTTGTTTCATCGATTCTTCCATACTTTGAACGGCATCACCCAGAGTTTCGAGATGGCTTTGTACCTGTTAATATTGTTTAAATTCAAATACTTGTTTAAAAGTTTATAACTTATAGTAAGTGCATTTATTGTGCTTGTGTTAGGTACTTTTGCATACATAATATGTTACTTGTAACCATACGCTTAGATAAGAACTTCTAAGTATTGTTAATTATAATCAACCAGCAAGCGAAAGCCTTACCCTCTGTTCGTAAGATTTCAGCTTATCGTTGAACTCTGGTGTTTCCACGTTCTTAAGAAAAGCATCGATGCGCGGCGCACTGCCGACATCACTCACATATTTCTAGAAACAAACCATGCATCACACCATACAACACGCAAACACGCGGTGCTATGTTATAAATTAGTGCAGTTGCGAAACAACAGTACTAAGTATTAGTTCTTGCAAAAAACTTTCAAAATGCGAAATACTTCTTACGTTATTTTTTATTAACAACTACCTATTATTCGTCAAAGAATTACAAGAAACACGATAAGTTTCTTTTTTTGTCAAATATTAATTTAAGCTTTGTGTTAATAGAGGTCTATTCTTTTATCTCTACTGAGGAAATATACAATGTAGTGTAAAGCGATTAAGACAAGTCTTTCATTATGAATGCAGCTTCATACAATATTATTAAAATACTTTTTACAACAGCGTGCATTGTGTCAACTTTGTTTAAATTACACACTTTACTTGTTACTCATTACCCAAATCAAGTGAATGCTTAACGCTGAACCAAGACGATTATATTTTAAAACCTTTAATTAATTATACATTAAACAAAATGTATATCTTTATAGAGTACCTAACCTTTTAATCATCTTGAGTCAGTTTGCTTACCAGGTGCGCAAAAATACATTGCCAACGAAAAGCCTTTACATTTCAGATTGACTAGCTACCTACACTAGATCTGCTATCTACAGCTTCAAAACCAAAAGTAGTAACTATAACCTTACTTCAGGCACATTATTACTCGTTGGTTTTGTTCTTTTTGTAGACCTGGCAAACTAGAATCTTTATTATTAAAATAATTATTTTCTTATCATCAACACAACCTTAGTTTTATGAACACATTTAAGGCACACTGATTAAAGAACCTTTAGTAAGAAATAAAACATTTGACTTAATCTTGCTCATTTAGAATGAAGTCAAGACATCAGAGGCCAGCACAGAAGATGAAGCGCCGAGTACCTGATCGATGAGGTCTTCAAGTCGCGCTCGGACGTGCAGCTCTCGCGGTGGAATGGGTAATGGCGCTGTATCTGCTGGAGACGAGGGTCTGGAGACGGATGCGGCAGCAGCTGAGCACGCCGCAACTGCGGCTGACAGGCGGCTCTTCTCAGTTTGGAGACGGTTGTGAAGTGCCTGAGGTAAGATATGAATTAACATTTCAGAACTTACTTTAGTTGGACGTGTGTCTTTTAGGACATTATATTCATACTACAAACAATTTTTGTTTATATCAAGTGTAAGTTAGTTATCAATGAAACCAAAGTATGCGATGATAAATTGTAATTAATGAATAGTTTCTGGTGTTTTTTCAGTAGAGGCAAACGAAGTTTCTGAAGTTAACTAAGTAAACTTAATGTAGCATACGTACCCTAGCTTTGTCTAGTAATTCCCTGCCGTGCGATAGTCCATCAACAGGAACATCCAGTTCGGTAATGGCAGGCTCACACTCGTCAAGGTTATTAAGGATGCTCTCGAGCGTGTCTTCATATTCCTTGAATTTAGCAAGACCTTCACGGAGACGACGCTCAATTTGAAGCGCTGTGGCAAGAAGAGATTTGTGGCTATCGTTGACATTCTTTAGCTGTTTACCTACAGTATCCTTGATTGAAGGGGTAGTAGCTTCGTAACGCTCAATTTGCGCCCGACCCTTAGCTTCTAAGTTATCAAGAGTAGAACGATATTTCTGAATATCGTCTAATAATACTGCATGCTGAGCAAGTTGTTCTTCAGTTTGTTCCCTATTTGAAATGTACAATGAATTGTGGGCCATAAGTTGGAATGAAATTTGAAGCAACCATTTCTCTGTATCTTGCAAAGACTGATGATATTGATTATAGTCCTTAATTTCAGACTCTAATTCAGCCTTCTTTGCGGTACATTTAGCTCGCAAAGCTTTGCATTTCTTTTCAATTTCAGTAACAGATTCTTTTACTGCTGGTTTTTTGGCCCATCCACTCAACTCAGCTGCTTCACCCTTTAGTCTATCTAATTCTGGTTTCTTGTTGTCGATTTCATCTTCAATGTGTTTGTATTTCTCAAGTAATGTTTTCATCTCTCCAAGCTCGCCTCCAGTCGCTGGAACTTTATCAAGGTTCTGTTCCGTTTCCTTAATCCATTTATTCATTTTATTTTTAGACTCCTCAAAGTCTTCCCATTTACCAATGGCAGCCTTTAGTTGAGCTGTGATAGAGTTTAAGTCGATCTTAAGTTGATCCCAACTTTCTTGTAAAAGTTTGACATTGTTTCTTAAACTGTCTTGCTCTTCAGGTGGGGTGTTATTTAAAGCTTTTTTAAATGCCTCTTGCAATACCACTAATAAATGATGACCTTCCGTCATTCTGTTACCAACGAGTTTGACAGTTTCAAGTTTATCCTTTGTAGTCTCGATGTCACCTACTCCTATCGAGTCTTGTACAGTTCCATGAGCTGTTTCAAGCCATTGTTGTAGATCTTGTTTAGCCTTAATGAATTCAGTGTGATCTGACAAGTTCTTCTCTCCATTAGAAACGAGGCCTTGTATTTTAGTTAATAGTGCTGTATATTCTGTCTGTAAAGTGACAGTTTTGTCGCGAACCCATGTGCATGCACTCAGCTCCATCAAGTTTTCACACCTATCATTAAGTTCTTCTAACACATGTTTGTGTCCCAGTGCTTCAGCTAACAATTCCTGAAAGACAATTAGCACATACATAAAGATAGCACTACAAGCTTTCATTATATGATATTTATGTAATAAATTTATATTGAAGTTCTTTTATAGTAATTAACGGTGACTTACCCGACATTTTTCTAGATGCTCAGGAGTAATTTTATCCACCTTCTGAACAGACTTTAATTTATTTTCAAAATCTTTAATCCATTTACTCATTTTATCTGATGTTTCTAGGAAGTCTGACCAAGCAGATAAACATTTTTCTAATAGTTTCTTAGTATCCTTGCAAATTTGTTGTAGATTTTCCCATTCAATTTGTAACTGTTTGATTTCTTGGTTGATGCTATCTTTCCCTTCATTACCAGTAGTTTTCAGTACAGCTTCACTTAGTTGAATTGTTTTCTTAAGAAGAGCTTCACCTTTAGGCAATGATGCAATAATTGTATTCACATTTTTCAATTTCTTTTGAACTTCTTCTTTTTCGCCGTGTGAGTCTGAACATTGTTGGATTTCTATTTTGCAGTTACGAATCCAGTCATAGAAGTTATCATATGATTCTTTGTATTGTATGTGAGAGTTCACGTAATCTTCAAGTTTCTGAAATCATAAAGAACATTAGTATACTAGTATAACGAACAGAAACAAATTGCATAATTGAGCCAATAACTCACAGAAATCATTTCGTTAACGGTCTGTCTGATGTTATCGTAGCGTTTGAGGCTATCATCAATATTCTTTGACTTTAAGGATGCATCTTCTTTGAGTTTTTCATTTAATTTTTTAACAAGGTCGTTGTGGGAGTCAATATCCCTATTAAATGTTTTGAATTTCTCTAGCTTTGATTTCTTTTCTGACAAATCATTCAATAAGGAGTCATCAGCTTGTATCTTCTGGTCAATGTCGTCTAACCATTCTACCAGCAACTTATGTATCTGAAAAAAAAATCATTAGTAGTCTTGTTCCATATTATTTTATAATAAATCAGTTGAAATAAACTAAGTACCTTTGAGATGTCATCGAACTGGGATGCTCTGCTCGTAAGTTTATTGCGAACATCTTGCAGGTCTGCAATTAACTTATCAAATTCTTGTTTCAAGTTGTCAGTGTCTTCTTGGATCTTAGCTGCGCCAGTCTGCTCTGTGTTCATTATTACCTTCTCTTTCAGCTCAAGGAGATACCGTAATTTATTTTGACCTTGCTCCAGAGATTGACGTAACAGTTTAACGGTATTCAGTTTACTATTGACTTCTGGTAGAGTATTGGGAATTTCGGCACACTGGTTAAGCTTTTCGCGAGTTCTGTCAAGCCAATCCTGACACTCTCCGTATAATGCATTATGTTGTTGATGTTCCTATAAACATTTTAATGTAAGTTAAGATTAAAACCGTTGAAATATTTAAACCAGTTTGACGTTTATTTAAAAAATCGTGATTTCTGACCATTAACCCGTTAAAATTTTGATAGGATTACATTACCTGATAATGTAGTTCTAGCCTCTTCATTACTTCTTTAGCCAAAGACAATAATGCGTTATACTTTGTAGTAATCTGAGTGATACCATTTGATATTCTAGTATCAGAACAGGTTTCTAACAGAGTTTGTGCATGGACATTAAGTTTATCCAATTCAGCTTGCCAGTCAAACAACATCTGTAGATGACCCTGTAAAATTGATAAATATAATAATATATTTTTTTACAATAAGAAAATCATAATTTATTAATAAAAGTAGCGTTAGAATATAAATTACCTGGAATTCCTCAAGAACAACCTTTTTCTGTTCCAAATTATTTTGCAACTTATTAAATGATTGCACTAATTTTTCAGTCTTTGACAACCAATCTAAGGCTTCCTTGTATTGCTCTTCATATTCAGTCCACTTCACGATACCTCCTTCTATTAAAGCTTTGGTGTTATTTAACTGCTCACTGTAACACAATATGGAAGTTCATTAGAAGAGTGTACCTACTTACACATCGTCTACTTAAATAATAAATCATGATAATTATATCACTTTACTTACACATAGGTATCGTATTCCTCTTGCATTAGAGCTATTTCTTCCTCTATTTCCTCTCTGTCTTCATCATCTGCGACACCACATGATATTTCACCTTGTTCAAGAGCCTTTTGTAATTTCGCTTGCCCTTCTGGTAGTTCACTTTCAAGTACTTTAAGTTGTGATATTTTACTGCTCAATGATTCTCTATCTCCAGTTGCATCACAGCACTTGCCAAGCCTTTCTTTAGCAGCTCTAATCCATTGCACGAAATCTGAACCAGCGTCTATGAAAGCTTGATGTTGTTCAACTGCTTCTTTTTGTTTTTCATACAAATCTTTAGCTTGCTTGGACAACGTTTCATATTTGCTTGTAATTTCTGATGCTGGAGCTTGTTGCATAAGTTCTGAAGCCTTAGAAGTTACAGACTGAATCATGGGTTCAAACGAAACAATATCTTGAACAATATTATTTGTTTGACGAAGTGTGGCTTTTCTTTCACCTAGACTAAGACCGGTTGTTAGACCTGCAAGTCGGTCTTGGCCTTTCTTTGATTTAGCAACTTTTTGCTCACACACTTCCTGTAATTTTGCTTCTCTGTCTGAAATCCATTGTTGAAGTTGCGAATAACTTGAACTATAGTCAGCCCATTGTAGTAATGCCGTTTCCAAATGAACTTTTGCTGTGGTCATCTTTTTAACTAAGCGATCCCATTCGTTTTGAAGCTCTTTAAGCTCAGTATTAATTCTGTCTTTGCCATCGGACCTCGTGTTCCTAAGCACTTTCTCTCCACTGTTTACTGTAGCGTGAACTAAGTTTTGTCCTTCCTCTCTCCTCTTTAACAAGTCTTCGATTTGTTCCAAACGTTTTTGAAGAGCTTCCTTACTGCTGTTACTTCCAGCGTCACTGCCACTGCGAGTAATTTCCCAGGCGTCATTTATCCATTTCTTCGTTGTAGCATAGTTGTCATCGTAATTTTGATGTTGCTCATAGTTAGTCTCTACCTTCTTAAGAACATCGTTAGCCATATTAACGAGAACTTGATACCTTGAATTAAGATGCCTCAATTGATTGTTTACATAAGTATCAAGATGAGAAGCCAATAATCCTGCCGCAGAAGCATTAAATCTATCGAAATCTTCTTTTCCTTTATGGACTTGGTCAACTATCTCTTTTACTTCGTTAACCTGGGCACCTTTTTCCTTCGCAGTACCTAATAATGCTAGCTTGTGGTTTTTGATAAGAATTTCTTTTTGTTGTAACCAGTCTGAAAGCCTTTCATATTCATCTTTATACTCACGCCACTGACTGACAGTTTCTTCCAATTGATTTTTCTGTTGCTTGATTTCATTGAAAAGAGCATCAAAGCTTTCTTTCAATGCTTTCATTTCGTTTTTAATAATGGTTTGACCCTCAGGTGATGTGCTAGCGAGAACAACTTCTCCGGTGTGCTGAAGGTGTTCGAGCAATAACTCTCCTTGTGCTTGCTTATTTATTAGAGCATCTAGTGGAGCCACAGAGTTCTCGATTGCTAATTTATCACTCAATGGTTTTGATTTCAAAGATGGGACCTTTTCTCTTGCTCTACCTAACCACTGTATCAATTCATCATGAGCTTCTTTGTACAGTCTATGATCTTTGTACTGTTCCTCTCGATCTGCAAGTAACTTCTTAATTTTGTCATACAGTGTGTCAAATTTATTCAATGTTTCTTGGGCTCTCGATGCCACTTGATTTTGTTGTCCACTCGCAATCATTTCTGATGCTTTTGCTTTAAGTGTATCAACATCAAGGCGATCACAACGAGCTTTTTCTTCGACTTCTTTAAGTTTTTCTAGCTGAACTCTTTTATCCGTCATGGATGATTCAAATGGCAATAACTCTGCAAGCATATTTTCAAGCCAAGTGTTACTTTTCTCTATGAGCTGAATTTGTTCCAAGAAGCCAGCCCATTTCGTTACAGAATCATCCAACATACTCTTGGTTTCTATCATTCTAGATAACAAAGCAGACCACTGATCTTGTAATGCAATAAGGGAGTTGTTTATAGCTTCATGGCCTGCTGGTGCAGTGTTAGCCATAACATTTTGAGCAAGTTCAACTAGTGACTGCACTTTTGTGAAACCTTCATCTTTAGTTAACAATAAGTTTTGAATTAGAACCAACTTTGTTTCTAAATCATCTTGCGATCCTGAGCTCATATCAGCACAGAAATCTAATTTATCTCTTAGTTCTTCAATCCATTGTGAACATTCAGATACATTACTTGCAAACTCTTGATGCGTTTTAACATATTGTTGCCATCTATTCGTCAGATCTTTCACTTTCTGTGAGAGTGTCTGGTATTTAATTGACAAATCAGATATTTGTGACCCACGTGGCCCTAGTACTCCTGTATATAAATGCTGTGCTTTCTCAGTAATGTTATCGATTTCGAGTTCCTTTGCTCGAACCTCTCCTTGTAATTCCTGGAACTTCTTGAATTGATCTTGTTTCTCGGGCAATGTTGCTTTTAAATCTACTGCATGAATTTGATTGTCAGTGTTTCTTATCCATGCCAAACATTGATCTTTCATGTTCTCATATTCATTCCATTGTTGTATTTTATTTTCTAAGTTTTCAATAGTCTTGTTAATAAATGATACTAGACCTTCCCACTCTTGATGAGATGAATCGATTTGATTTCTAATATTAGCTTGCCCATTGCTAATTGTTCCAGGAAGAACCTTTTCACCAAGTGATCGGATTTTGTCGATACGACTTTTTTCTTCAGGTAAACTAAGCTGCAGGGATTTTAATTTCTCGCAGTTGCTACTTAAGGCTACGCGTTCTAAATTCACGTCACCCCATAGCTCTGCAGTATTGTGAGTGGCTTCTACCCATTCTTGTAAGTCCATTACAGCTTTAGTATATTGTTGGTGATTATTGACAATAGCTTCATACTGTTCTACAAAAGATTTAGCTCTACCAAGGATAGTTTCATGCCTCTGTTTTAGTTGGTTGATTTCTTTTGTAATATCCTTGGTTATATCCGGAAGCCCTTGAGCACGCTCTTTTAAATTTCCAATGTCTTGTTGATGCGCAATAGCATCTTGAAGATATGATCTATAAACATTTAGTTGATTACGTTTTTCATCTAAAGTAGCTTTTAACTCAATTTCTTTTGGCAGATTTTTCTCCGCGGTTAGTAACCATTGCTGGACATTCTTTAGATTATCTTCAAACGAAGACCATTTGTTTAATTCAGAGTCAAGATTCTTTTCAGCTTTTGTTATATTATCATATAAGTTATCTATCGCCTGCTGAATTTCTTGTAACTGTTGCTCTATCAATTCTTTACCCTCTGGTGATGTTGAAGGATATAATTTTTCACCTACTTCACAGGTATTGTTTACTAGAAGAGTTGCATTTCTTCGTTGACTTAGCAAATCATTCAAACTTTCACGCTTAGCGCTAATCCCTTCAGGGGTGTTTGCCAAGTTTTTATTACATTCATCAAATTTATACTGCGCTGCGTTGATCCATTCAGTACATTGGTTGTATTTGTCTTGATAAGCATGATGGTCATTAACGGCCTGTTCACATTTCTTCACGAGCTCTTTAGCTGTTGATTGGACTGATTGGAACCGAGAAGTCATTTGTTGTAAATTCATTGTTATCCTTGTATCATTGCAGTTTTCAATGAGGTCACTAAATTCATCGGTCAGTTTATCGACATCATTTTCAGTTTTCTTTAAATTAGCCAAAATAGCCTGAAAAAAAAAAGAAGTTTTTATATTGTGAACAGTTCATCATTATAAGTCATTGGTTTAAACTAATCTACGACAACTACCAATTAGTATTGTCATACAGTTTCTAAAAAAGGATAAAACGTGTTTCAATAACCGTGTTCCAAGATATCAGAAGTTCCCATTACCATTAAAATTAGTAGTTTATTAAAGAAATATATACTAGTAATTATGGTCACAATTTATTTTTGTGACAGTTAACTTATATGTATGTCATATTATTGTTAGATATTTTAGGAAAGCCTTGGTGTAAATTAATAGATAAATCTACTGAAAGTTAGGCTAATCCTACAGTGCTACTTTAACTGTTTTTTATTTGAAATCTTACTTGATCCAAAGCTTCGCCAAGTCGTATTACGATGGTCAAATCATTTTCGTGATTATCAATCGCTTTACACAAATCCTGTTCGAAATTATTATAATTGAAAAATAAGAAAGCAAAGTATAACATAATGATAATTTTATGATTCGTAGAATTAAACGGCATTTTGCACTTTGTAAAATAGTATTTATCAAAATGCCTAACACGCGTAAAATCTGTATTTTTAATACTCAGTATGACCAGTTCAATTATAATTAAAATGGAGAATAGTGAAATAATAGTAATGTAAAAGATACTTCTTTATATCTTATTATATTAGTTACTTCTTTATAAATATACTTATTATATTAGTTTACAATTATATTTACCTGATACTTGTTGAGTTGGTCCACTTTTTCTTCCAATGTCGCCTTTGGAGTATATGTTTTCAGACTCATTTCAGTGTCACTTAACCAATGCTGTAAACGTTCATTAGCACTCTCAAACTCGATCCATTGTTGAATTTTATCCTCTATTCCTCGTTTCACATCATGAACGGTGGCAGTAAACTTTTCTAAATCAGCTTTTAGTAGTGCCATTTCTCGAGACATACCTTCTTTGCCTCGTGGAGATAGCTTTGAAGCGTTATTTTCGATCAAGTCGGACAAAATTTTCAACTTGTTATTTCCTGTCGGAATAGCATCAAGTAATTCTTGTAGCTTAGCTAATTTACTCTGTAATGCAGCTTTATTTCCAGAAAAGTCGGATAACAAGTGCAAACGGTCCCATAAATGTTTTTGATAATCTTGTAGTGCCTTTTGCTGGTCAGCAAACTGTTGATATATTTCAAATGTTTTTTCATGTTTGTTAATAATTTCAGAGAGCCGGTTAGTCAATGCGTTATATCTGTCCCAAATAGATTGAACAATTGCTGTCATTTCGTCATTTTCACCCTTGCCTGAGTGCAGAGAGGCCGCAACTGTTTTAGCTTTTTCAGTCACAGTCTCAATAACACGCTTGTGCGAGTAAATTTCTTGTAACAAAGTTTTATTTTTTAATAATTTTGATTTTATTTCCTGCGCCGAATTCAAAACAGATTTTTCCTCAGATTCAACTATCTTTTCCTTTTCGTCCAACCAAGACAACGTTTGCTGAAGAACATCTTGGTAGTTTGACCACTGTAGCGTTTGTGATTCATATTCTTTTTGCTGTTGTAAAATGGTATCATTTAACTTATCCCATCTTTCTCTTAACGCTCTTACTTCCGCTCGAATATTTTCTCTTCCGTTAGCTGCCGTTTCAGGCAGTACTTTATCCCCAGCTCCAGTGAGAATACTAATTTTATGTTCGCCGTTGTCTTTTTCCATTAAAAATATTTGAAGTTTGCTTCCTTTGCTTTCTATATTAAGTTTATCTTCTTTTGTGACCATTTGTGACAGTTGTTCTTCCAATGGTTTTAACCATGCATCAAATTCATTTCTTAGCTGAACGTACTTTCTATGATCTGCAACTAATTCAGACCAATGGTTAACAATATCTTTGGATATTAAATGCAACTGCTGGTAACGACTGCTAACTTGAGTTACTAGGGGTTTAAGACGCTCTACTCCGCTAAGTTGAATAAGGCTATGTGATTCATCGACAAAGGCATCAATTTCTTTCTCCTTGGAATTTATTTCATTACGTAGTTCCACACATCTCTTCAACTGCGCCTCTTTTTCTTCTAATGTAGAACAAAGACTTTGGTCCCGACATTTTGATTCCATTTCTTTCAGCCATTCGGTTATTGATTCGATAGAAGAATCAAATCTGTTCCAAATGTCAAGAGCATGTTTTAGTTTCTGCTCAGCTGTACCAATACTTTCAACAGTATTGCGCAGTTGGTCTAATAAGTTGTCAATTTCTGATTTTATTGCAACATTTCCTGATTCAGAAGTACTTTTACTGACCGAAGAAAATATATTCTTTATTTCATCTAATTTGCCAAACCCTATTTTTTCAATATCTTTCAAAACGGTGGCTGAATGCAGTTTCCGGGTGATCTCAGGCTTTTCCCCAGTAGCATTTTCAATATCTAGTAATTTTTCTGATTGAGAACTTAACCAATCTTTGTATTGTTGAATAAGTCGTACTAAATCTTCGTGTCTCTTAACGCAATCTTCCAAGTTATCTTGCAAGTTTTGAGATTTAGTTACAATATTTTGGAATAGTTGTTTGATAGATTGTAAATAAACATTCAAAGAAGCATCGTGTGTCTGGTCAACTAACTGTTGTGCTTTATCGCAAACTGATTCTACCAATTGCTGATGAGTCATAATTTCTTGGTGCATTATTTTATGGTTTTGTAATTGAGCTTTCTTTTCTTCTAGAGATGCTTTCAATTCTGTATGACGTTGCATAGCTCGTTCTACGTCCTTCAACCATTTCGTCAATTGTTCTTGAGCTAGGGAAAAGTCGGAGAATTGTAGTAGACACTGATCTAGTTTGTTTACTGTTTCTTGGAAACTGTCACCAAAAGTATCCCACAAAGTTCTAATTTTTCGTATTTTCTGACGAATAACTTCTCTGCCGTCAGGGCTTGTATGTGTGTAAAGTTTTTCTCCTAAACTTAGGAATTCTTCAAACGCAGGTGTTTTCTTATTGCGGGTTTCATACAGCTCTTTTGCTTTGTTTTGCTTATCTTGCAACACTGCATAATCACCCACAATTTCGTTCAGATCTTGCAGTTCTCCAAGCATTTCGTTAAGCCATTTTTCCATTTGCTCGTATTCAGACTCAAAAGCCTGGTGTTCTGAAACAAACACTTCATATTTGGATATAATTTCATTCACTAAATTATTTAAGGTGTGATAACGAGTCGCTAATTTTGAGGTCTTGTTTGTAAGGTCAGATTCACTTGAAATGGTCTGTTTGTTGCTTGTTAAAGCTGCAAAATCTGCACTACGCGCTGCGAGTTCACCTTGTATCTCTTTCACTTTCTGTAAGTGAGCAAGTTTAGCTTCGAGATTGCTCTTTAAACTTTGATCTCTTACTTGATTTTCTTTTATTTTAAGCCATTCTTCCAGTTCATCAATAGTTTTTTGGCTTTCGTTCCATTGTTTCAAAGTGTCTTTAAGCTTTTTATCTTGTTCCTTGCACTGTGTAGAAAATTGATCCCATGTAGTTTGAAGCTGTTCATATTCACAAATTAATACAGGATGACCGGCTGAACTTGTAGTCTGTAATACAGTATTCAATTGAGATTTAAGACCACCCAAAAGGTTTTCAATATCTGCTGCTTTTGATGTTACTTTACTAATAGCTGCAATTTTTGCGTCGACATCATCTTTTTGCGTAACTATTCCATAGCTGAGCATGCTATTTTCCGCAATTATGTGATTAAGGCGGTCCCGACATTCCTCAAATGACTGTACATATTGTTCGTGATCAGCAACATGTGATTCACTAGCAGCAATTCGCTTCTCAAGTTCTTTAGCCATTGCTTTATATCTGTCTATGGTTTTTGATAAACTCTTCTCTGCTTCTTCATCAGGCATAAGTTTGATTTTCTCAGTAAGCTGTTGGATCATAGACTGATGGAGTTCAACTTCCTGGTGCATAATTTTGTTTGTGTGAAGTTGAGCTTTCTTTTCTGGCAACGTTGAACATAACCTAGGCTCACCCAGTTCCTTTTCCTTATCAGCTATCCATTTTTGTACTTGATTGAACGTATCATCGAAAGATGATCTCTTATTTATTGTCGTTTCAATGTCTTTTATAATGTTATTTAGAGAATCTACTGAATCTTCAAAGTAGTCTCTCAGAGACCTTAATTCATTCCTTACTTGTTCGCGGCATTCTGGTGTTATGCCACTGAACAGTGCTTCTCCAGACTCTATGGCATTATTTAAAAGCTTTTGACCAATATCTTTATTATCATTGAGCCGTTTTACTTGTTCCAAATCAGCAGGACTTGGTTTAGCATGTTTACTCATTACGGATAGGTCCTTTATTTTTCCGTTTGCATCTTGCAACCAATTTTTAAAATCAGCTATCGATTTGTCATATTTACCTTTGTTATTTTTTAATTCTTGCAGTCTGTTAAGGTGATTATCAATAAACTTGGTAACAGTTTGGTATCTTGTGACTAAGTGGTTAATATACTGAATTACACGGGAATCAGGGTTGCGAGACACTATATTTTCCCCAATCACCGTTAGTTTGTTTATTTCGTTGTTATAGTTTTTCACTTCGTCATTCAACTTTTGAACTTCTGCAATTTTAGAATCAATTTCATTCATATTCAATAAATTAGCTGCTTCTAATCTAACTATATTTTCTTTATCTTTTAGCCATTCAGAAACATTTTCTAATAGTGTTTCATATTCTTGCCAAGAATCAATGTTTTCTTTCAATCTGTTTTTGATCTCACTATAATTAGCAGACAAAACTTCTAGGTTTTTCTGGGCTTTCTCCGTTTGCACTGCAGCTTCTTGAGCACATGCTGGTTCAGCTACGACTTTTAATATGTCACAAGCCTCTTTTAGTTCTTTGACTTTTCCATTGCATTCTGCAATGCCATTTTCTACATCCAATAAAGCAGCAGCTTTAACTTCTAAATTATATTTGTCGCTGCTAGCATCAGGAACACACCATCTTGTTTTGTCATCAAGTATTTTTAGGTTCCTGTTAAACATAGCCAGTTTGTCAGTAAATAATTTTTGTAAGAAGGTTAGGAGTGTTGTTTCTGTTTTGTTGGCATGCAAAAGCACGCTTTCAAAGCGTTTTTGAAGCGTGCTCAACTCTTTAGGAACTAACGATTCATAAAAGCCAGGATAATTTGCATTCATTTCTGAAACATTTTGAGCTACATTATCAATTTCATCACTTAGATTTTGTAACTCAACTTTGCAAGATTGACATTTCTTTAATCTGTCTAATATCTTAGCATTGTCACCAGTCATATCATCACATTTAATAATATCATCACGAATTTTGCTGACTTTATCTGAAAGGTGTTTAATATTGTCTTTTAACTTGTTTTCTTTCGATCCCAGAGATGATACGGCACTTTCCAAATTATCAGCTAAGCTTTGAAGAGCTTCAAATTCAGAATCCAAATAAGATACAATAGAAGACACTTGGTCCAATGGTATATTTTTGTTTAGATTAGTGATTTGTTCACATTTTGATTTAATACTATTCTTCAAAGACAAATAAATAGGTAGTTCTTCTTTATATTTTGTAAGGTGATTTTGACCAAATCTAATCTCTAAATTGTCACAAGCATTTGATAAATTTTGTCCTGTTTCACTCAACCAAGTAATAACTTGGTTTTTAGTATCATCAATTTGCCTCCAAACTATGAGTTGAGATTCTAAGTCTTGGATTCTTTTGATGGTAGCGTCATTGACCTTCTCCCACTGAGTTTGCGATTTGAGGAACGCTTCTTCAAGTGGACTTGTGTCAAATCCACCCAAAGTTGAAGCTTGTTTCAAAACCGACTGCTTAATAACATCCATTTGGTCCAGTAGACCCTTCGATCTTTTCAAAATTTCATAAGATTTCTTAGCTTTCTCTAACGATTGAGCTGTTTGTACATAATCACTTGGCGCATCTTTAGCTTCATTATACAGTTGTTCAGCCCTGCTCATTTCTCTGTCAAATGCAACGGTGAAGTTTTTCAGTTCTTGCAATGTAGAAGATAGTAGAATATATTTATTCTTCGTGTCACGAACATTGTTAACAATTTGATCCCAACTATTGTCAGCAGCGGATAGCGCATTCTGTATCGTGCCCATATTGGGATGATCTTCCCTCATCAAATGTAATCCTTCTTCTCTGAGTTCTTTCCTTATTGATTGTCTTTCTTTCAGTTCGGCGTCTAACTTATCTAGTTGTTCTGTCATGTCCTGAATCGTAGCTTCTGTTAAAGGAACAGGTTTTTGAGACATATCGTTCAAAACAGTTTGGATGTCATGTAAGACTTGAGACAAAGCATTGTGTTGAACATTAAATTTATCCCATCTGGCACCAACTTTTTGTACCAAATCTCTCTTGGTTGTAACTTGGTTAAGCAATGCATCGGCTTTCACTTCAATTTCTTTAACTAAACTTGTTGGTGCCATAATTCTTCCCGTGTTTTGATCAGTTACTTTAACTCTTGATGGGCCATCTAATAATGCTACATGACTTTTCCATTCAGGTACTTTAGTTATAATATTTACCAGTTCTTGACGTAAAATTTCATAACTTTCCGGCGTTAATTTGGGACCATCGATTTGATATTGAATATGGCCAAGTTGTTGTTTTGTATCATCATACCAATTAAGAAGTTCAGACCATTTTTGCAAAACAGCTTTATTTTGTTGTATATTGTTTTCAATGATTTGATAATGTTGTGCTATGTTAGAATAAGTTTCACTCAGAGATTTAGACTCTTCAGGGTGTGATGATAACGTCATATTTTTAATTTCATTGTAAATATCAGTAAACTCAGGTTCTTTAGCAGCATGTTCTTGAGACAACACATGCATTGATTGCAGAGTTGGTTCAACTTTATCAGCACTTATTTGGTCGTAACTTTCAGTTTTTCGTCTAAAGTCAGCTATCCAGTTATCGAAAGTATGGAGCTTTGTCGTGAATTCTTGGCGCACTATAATTTTATCAGACAGTTCATTAACTTTCGCTCGAACTGTCTCTGCTAAAGCGTTGGTGCGCTGTTTGATATCTGATACTTTGTTTTTTAAAACATTTGCACCCTCTGGTTGAATATTATGACATATATTATCACATGTCTGCGACAAGCTAATGATTTTAGCTTGTTGCTGTGATATTTCATTGCCAAAAGATTTTAATTTATTTAGTTCTCTGTCTAGCTTATCAACCTGAGGTGTTTCTATACTGACGTTGCGACTACTCAATAATTTTTCCCCGTTTTCAATCCAAGATTCTAACTTTTCAGCTTCTCGTTCGAAATTTTCCCAGTTTATAACCAGCTTATCTAACTTGTGGTTCCACTGATCTGCAAGATCATGAACCACTGCCCATCTTGAATGAATAGCATCGACCTCATCAGGAGCACTTGTTTTTCCTGATAATTGATGACTAACACTAGATAAAATTTGTAAATTCATCAGCTGTTTGTCGCAGTCAGTAACTAAAGCTCTTGATTGTTGTTGCAGCTGTTGAGCTTCGGGTAAAGTCGTAGGCTTAGGTGCACTTCCTAATTTAATTTCAGCTTCTTCGATCCATGGTTTTATTTCAGACACTCCTTTTTGATACTTTTGCCAACTAGCTAAGTCTAATTCAACTAATTTGGTTTGATGTTCGCTTGATCTTTGAATGTCAGCCATCATTCTCTCAAGCAATGCAACTTCACCTTTAAGCCGGTTAGCGTCTTGCACATGATGTTCAACGGCCAGCCTACCACCTTGATCGGCAACATTGTGTATGAGATGTAGTTTTTCATTTATTATTTTTTGTAGAGCTTGTGACTTTTCAACTCGGTCTTCAGGTGTGATATTTTCCGAACGGATCTGCGATAGTAAAGCTGGACTTTCTTTTTTTATCCATTCACGAACGTGTTCTAATTTCTTTTCAATTTTAACCCACTCTTGATTGAACTGTTCTAGATGTTCTACTTTAGTATGCACTTCATCTTGAACTCTGTCCAGTTTGTGCTCTATTGTTTCTAAATCTTTTTCAATTATTGGTTTTGGCTTATTAGCAGTGAGATTACGCAATTCCGCATAGGCTTGTTGTAATTGCGGGAGCCTTTCTTGCTTAGCTTTTTCAATATCGGAATTCAGGATTCGTGTTTCCTGAAGTTCACGACCAATATTAGAAACACCAAGCTCTAAGCCAGGGTGAGCCACATAGTTTTCAATTTTGTCGAGATCCGATAACAATTCATCTTTTTGGTATTCATAGTTGGACCATACTTTTTGAGTGTCTCGTAATTTATGTAGACGATCATTTGAAGTCTCGTATGCGTTATTCCAACCACTTTCGAGATTTCTGACATCTTCTCTTACGAACGCTGGTGCATTGGCGTCTTTGATGAGTTCTTTGCCTCGTTGTAACATTGACATGACGGATGGGCGTTGCCGGTCAAGTTTTTGTACTGCAGCCTGTTGCTCTAGGACTAGTTGTTCTACGTGTTGCAAAGACTGTGGCTCCGGTTCAATCATAGCTTGTTCTTTTGCACTTTCCAGAATACAAATAACTTCATGTACTTCTCTGCGGTAAGTATAACATCTTGTGTATGTCTCTGTCTTTATCATAGTAATTTCTATTGTCGGTATTAAATTCTTGTATCTAGCTATAAGATTCTCTAGCTTCATCTGCTCTTCTTGAGCTTCTAAGTCTGAACAATGGTTAGTCAACATATCGAGTGTTTGGACGAGCCACTTCATATCTTCTCGTTTTTTGTCAGCTTGACGACAGATGTTCTAAAATAAGAGTATCAGTTAATTTTGAAATTAAAACATATTCCAAAGAGACATCAGCGATGTTAAAAAAAACAAAGGTTCAAAGTAAACTAAGCTCATGAGGAGAAAATAACAATTAAATAGAACAAAAAATGGCTTTCGATTAATATTAAAAAATTACAGAAAAATAACAATCAATAGTTACCATCAGTTCTCTTAGCTGTTTCCAATGAGAGCATTAAAATTTGACATTTTAGTTTACTAACATAACTACTAGCATAAATAATTCACTTGAAAGCCAAATTATTCTAGATTTTTACCTGGAAAATAGTCTTCTCTCTTTCAAAAGCTTCCGCGGAGTCTACTTCTCTGACGATGCTGTCCATCGTCGTGCCAACGTGGTCCATCCACCGCTCCATTTCCCTGAACTTCTCTCTGTAGGAGTCCCACTTCGCGGGTATCCTTTGCAGCTGTTGTCTGAAGTGTTCTACTCTGTGGACGGTACTTTCCCACTGCTGTTCACATTTCCTCACAGCTTCTTCGAGAGCGGTGTCGCCCGTTTGGTGAGTGTAACTTGTGGCTATCGTCTTGAGATTTTGAAGGCAGTGCTCTACTTGCATCACCTTGCCTTGGTTGCGGAAGTATTCCTCGTTGCGAATGAGGATACCATCCGCGTCGTCGCTTTGATTGTAAGCCTTGAAAGAAAAGGGTGGTGTTTAATAGGTGAAAATGCATGACTTTATACAAATATATTTATACCTACTATAGATAGTAGCATAGTATTTAAGGCCGCACAAATGTCAGGGAGGAGAGCAGATATTATCACGACAACGTTTGGCTTGCACTAAATAAAAAACCAACCATACAATCCATTCTTTCATTCGGCCACCATTTTACAAATAGGTTATCATTTATAATTCTTTACTAATTACTTACTATCACGCCTTCCATCGTTACTTCCGCAGAAACAGATTTTTTAATTAATTTATTCGATCTTTCTGTGTCCTGTCTGATCGAGAAATGTTTGACTACATTTACTTTATTTAAATTTTTACTATTTTGCATTCACAATGCAATTTTTATTATTGAAAAAGTGAAAATGAAGTATTTAGAACAAATCGACCCGTTTCACAACCTCCGTTGGTGGTAGTTTTTTTTCAAAATACTTCATTTACATTTACTTTGCTAATAATATCCTTTATCCTCTTACAGTTCCAAACCTTGTGCATTTACGATTCTCGTTACTATCTTTTTTCAAACCCCAGTACTCTTCAATAAAAGGATTTAGTATGTTTACCTGTTCTTCGTAGGCGATCTCCTTGTCAATATCCTTGATACAATGGTGGAACACGGCCTCGTCGAGGCGGAACTCCAGCCGCATGAGGTGCGGCGGCGCGCGCGCCAGCAGCTTGCGCCAGCGCCGTTGCAGAGCTTCCACTGTTTGTACCACTTGCGGCCGGTCTTCTTCATTCACCAGCTGTAAGACAGGTAATTTTTTGAAACTGTGTTATGGAAACTAGATAACAGATAAATAGGTATATACATAAATACTTTTTTCATTTTTTTTGTAAACATAAAGTTTGAGGTTAGTTTTGCGTATTTTTAATCTTGAATTAGAATAATGAATTCAAAAACAACAGAATCATGGATGTATTCTCACTTAATCACATGTTCAGAACGATGAAATACCTATTTAGTCATCGAAATAGCATCCGGATTTATGCTTCATAATAGTGTAGCCATGTTTCCTGTGACTACTTTTATATCTGGATTGTGACATATCTATTGATTTGGTAATGCAAATAATAAGGCATTTTTTAAGTACGACATCATACTTTTTAGACAGTGTTTACATGTTTTAAATATTTAACATATGTTTCTTCAAAGTACGTTTCTTCAAAGTAACTCACTAACCTCCAAGAGCTCCCGTCCTGACCGCACCAGTTCCGACACCGCCCTCTCGTCGGCGCCCTGGAAAAATCTCTTGTGGAAGTCGACGGCCTGCTTGGAGTCTACGCGGCTGTCGGCCAGCAGGGCCTCGGCGCGGGACGCCCACTCCTCGACGGACCGCTTCTTGGTCTCGAACTCTTCCCACGCTCGCACTAAACGCTGGAGCTCGGACTCTCGGCGTGTGGCTTCCGAGGAGACGTGGGCAAATCTGCGAACAAAGAATAGCGATTAGACTAGAGTCATCTTAATTAACTCATCTTCATATTCAATCTCATATTCACAACATCATAAACATTGAAGTGATTCCGAAATTTATAATTAGCTTCGATATCAGAAGCAACGAGTAAGAAAAATTTCTAAATATTGCAAAGGAATAAACAAGTGTCAATTTAAATAAGGGCGATAACACATCCAAGTGGTGCGGCAACGCCGAAATCCATGGCTCTAGTCCAGTATTTGGCGGAATAAAGGTATACTTTATATAGTCAGGCGCAACACTGATTTCTTGACTGGTGTGCTTTCGCTCTGACTGTTTGTCCCGTGTGGGAATGGGAATTAACTCTCCTTTAAGGCAGGATTATCTATACTCCGTATCATCTAGTTACATAAATCATTATTGCATAATTATTATGAATTATTTTTAGAAAGTACTTTTTAGTATTTTATAAGTAGCAAAACCTCCTCTTTACCTTTCATTGATATCCCTCATGAGCCTGACTTGTTCGGTGACGTCAGCGCTGCGGTCGGAATCAGCGGACTTCACGATGTTCTGGAACACCTTGTTCTTGCTCTCCAGCATGGAGCGGTAGTACGTCGTCCGCGAGAAGAAGGAGCGGTGGATCTCGTAGTGCTCCTCTACGGTCTCGCTGGAAAGTAACAAGTTTATTAACATAATAATAGGTCTTTACCTATGAAATTGCCGTTTTCTATGGGGAAATTGTAGGAAGTTGGAATCGGCATACAAAGATATTTGGGGATTTCTTGGACATGTGAACTCCGAATTCAACGAAACTTTCGAGATATGATCAGACAAAATTATTCTAACTAGTTATTGCCTATAGTCTCTTTTGATAAACTGTATTAGAATAAAAAAAAATCTGTTCAAATCTGTCAAATTGACGACAACCAAAAAGGGGTACTTTGGAGCATTTATAAAAATTTTAGACGCATGTTTAATTATTCTTTTCTTAGATGTTTAACATGACGATATACTCTATTTTTGAAACTGACTATTAATTTTGATATATTAATATTAATTAAAAAATTAGAGACCAATAAACATGTGAGAAAAAGACGGCAATTTCATATGTAAAGACCTATTATTATGAGCCTAGTATAGCCTAAATCAAATCAAATCAAATCAAAAGCAAATCAAAAGCAAATCAAAAACATTTATGTATTTCTGATATTATTAATATTCTAACAACCTTGCCGTAAAAAAATTAAATCCACAAACTTCGATCAGCAATAGAACTAGATGAAGGCTCACGAACTAAATCAATACTTTCTACGGCACCTTGAAACGGAGAAAAAAGGTTAAAAATGTTACGATCTTACGTTTAAAATGACAGGAACTACTTGTAAATATACACTCAAGTGGTCGTATATCGCTCGGCCATGTTTGTCAGTCCAACTATGTATCTAGACCTAGGTGTTATTATTGATCGAAGTCCATAAAACTTTAGGTTAGGTATATTTCTTTTATTGCAGTGAACATTAGGTCATTTACCGTTTAGTTTCTGTTCTGGTCCTGAGCGTTTCCTCGGCCCTGTCGAGCCAGCTGCCGATCTCCTTCTGTCCACTCTCCAGCGACTCGTGTTGTACCAGTAGTTGCCTGTACTGGTGCAGCTTCACCGGCACAGTTGCCCGCACGCGGACTAAGGCTTCCTTTTGTTGTTTAAGTTTTGCCATGTTGCCTTCTACCTCGTCTCGTGGGAGGTCAGCTATCGCGCTTTGGAAGGTTCTGGAAATTAAATTATAGTTTAAAAAGATATATTTAGTGCTGCAAAAGTCTGGTTAAGGCTAGCTCCATAGCTAGCCGCTCCCAGACCAGATAGGAGATACACATAAAGAACATCGTTTCACAGCGACGTGGATTGGTCCGTACGGCCCAAGTTTTGATGCCCACGCGCGGGTGGCCCATACAGGTCTCCCAGATGACTGTGAAACCAGTCTAAGAGTGTCACAATCTGTAAAAAATGTCATCCTCAATATAGGTATTTTATTAAATTTTCCATTAAATAGACCAACCTGCTAATAGTCTTAAACAGTTCTTCATGATGTTCAATCTCCGAGTTAAGTTGTAATAATTGGTCAATATAAGCTTGAATATCAGCGGTACTGGCGTATGGTTGTCGCAATAGTAAATTCTCAGCAGCAGTTAACCAGTTGTCCAAAGCCTGCACTCCGGAGGCCAGCTCTCGTCTGTGGCGTAAAGCATCGCCACCACGTACATATCTACAATAAGACAAAGACAATAAATGAATTGGTGAAGACAAGGCCGATGCTGTAATGAAAATTTAATCTTATTTTTTTCTGAGAATAGCTAATACCAACCGTTCAGCTTCATCCCAAACGCGTTCCCATCGTTCAGTTATTTCTACGTATTTTCTTTTAATTTCTGAACTGATTTCGTCAGAACATGTAGCAGCCAAGAAACCAGCTGCATCACCTAATAGCTGATGTTTTTCCTTCCAGACTGTTAAGTCTTGGAAGAATTCCAATCTCTCATCTTCAGACACCCTCAGCATATGCTGAGCCTTGTCCAACCATGTTGTGAAATCGTCAGACAATGTATTCCACCTCTCCCAATGAGCAATTATTTCTTCAAGCACGCTTCGAGCACATCTCACATCTGAAGCTACTCTCCTCCATGTTTCAGCAACTTCTTTTAAAAATGTATCAATCTCTCTTGCTTCAGTTCTATCTACTTCACAAACTCTCTTATATTCTTCAGCAACTTGTTTTATATCCACGTACGCTCTATCAAACTCTTGGAAAATCTTATTCTTAGTTACGAAATTGTCATAGTCATCTAATAAGGCACGGACATGATCAACGCGACCACACTTGCTCGTCCAAGCGGCAAGTTTAGCTCTCGTTAGTTCTGTAAATGCTACTATACAACATTTGTGCTCCAGATATTTTAATCTTGCTTTCCTCTGTGGTGCCCTTCGACTTACGGTCTCGAGCCTATCCTTCATATCTTGAAGCCTCTCGCCAGGTATTCTAGAAGCTTCAGGAGACCTTAACGCTCTCTCGAATCTTTCCAAAACCTCTGGGAGATTGGCAAAGAATGAACTATGTTCTTCCAACTTTTCGCTGATTATTGCAGCTGTTCTTTCGTCTAAGCTCGTTGGAATTTCATCGAAGTATAAAAGGTATTCAGCCCTCGCTAGCCATTCTCCTATGACTTTAAAATCTCCTGGCAAATCCGAGTCTAACAGCCAAAGCCATCTTCTGTGTAATCTTTCCAGCTCTACCCAAAGAGAAACGAGCTCTCGCCAGGATTTGGGAGCTATAGCAACTAAGCTTTGTGTGTACATAAGTTTTTCGAGTTTCTGATAGATAGGCTCACGAGCGAGCCTGTCATTTTCGGCGCGCACGTAATCTTCGTAGTTTCGCGATAGTGTTCGCGAGTCGTATTGCCTTTGAACTATGGTGACCCGCTCGGTCAACCACATTCGAAGAGATTCGTACTCCTCTTGTACTGCCGCTACGGCATCTGGGCCTGTTGTCTAAAATAAAAAAATACCATTAGCGCGTATTATAAAGTCAATTTGCACATAATATTATTTAGCATTCAAGTTTCAATTTAAAAGTATTTAGCTTACCAACTATAAAGTTATGTTAAACTTACTTTGGGTTCAGGATATTTGTGCAGGAACTGGGCTACATATGTCATAATGGATCTCTCATCAGGTTTCTCCACATCCACATCTTCAGCGTCTAGGAGCCGCGCGATGCCAAGCTCGCTCTCTGCGACTTCAAACGCGTGTTCGAGACGTTGTTTGTTGGTTTTCCTCTTCATCTCTGCCAGGTTGATCAGGTTGGCTTTAATCGCGTCGATGATGGCTAAGAACGCAATTCCGTCTCGCCACGAAGGACCGAAGTCTGTGACTTGGATGTTTGAATCCCTGTGAAGTTTAGTTCATGTAAGTTATTAATAAATCTACATTACATTTTCATTGCTAGCATTTCATGGTGGTAGTGAAGGTGGAATCGCACTACTCCCGGAATTCTCTCTTACTGAGGAACTGGCTATCTTATCTCAAACTGCCGGAACATAACAATGCTGAAAATGTCGTTGTTATAGCGTCAGACTTAGATTAGATGGTGGTAGCTAGCCAGGTGGACTTATAACAAGTCTTACCACCAACCAAACTGAATACAATATTTACCCCCACTGGGAATCAAACCCGGGACATCTTGGTCTGAAATCGGTGGTGTGAACCACTAGACCACAGAGGCGGTTAAAAGTGGCCTTTGTCTTTGGCGGTCTTCAATTGGCTCCCTGGCTACTCACTTGGGCAGGGCGTTGGCGACCCACTGCAGCAACGTCTTCCTGGCGCCCTGCTTCCACCGGTCCTCTGCCCTCTGAGTGGGGGTGGCCGTCCCCGACTCTTGGGACATGACCGACGCACATCTCGAGCCAACCAGGTACTCAAGCGCTCGACTGTTCTCCTCAATCTGTGAACAACGGGAGGGTTAAGCTTCTGACGAGAATTAAGTTGGGCAAAAATTTGTAGTAGGTTTTTGTTAAAGCTTCCCAGCGAGCGAAAATCGCTGTGTACAGTCAGCGTTATTTATTTATATATTTCTTTACGTGTTTTCTAATATTGTGATAAAAACTAAGTGCAAGGGTGCATTTTACCCATTACCATTACATTTCATCTACGTGTTTTCAGTATAGGTACGCTGATACAAAGCCAACAAAATTATAACCTGTAAGTACGTACCTACTGAAAATACAACTACTTTACCCCGAATAAATAATTGGTACTTAGGTATATTTTGAGTCACAATATGATAAAAAAAACTCTTAGCAAAAACACGTTTATCTTGTTTGACATTACATGCAAGTTTGTCCTTGTACCTATATTATTATCAGCCACACTAATTCAGTGTCAAACAAGTCATTAAAACATGTTTAATCTTTTAGTACGATAAAACTTGAAAAAAATAAAACGCCTACTTTTGTAAACAAAAAGAAACGAAACATAACGTTTAGTTTCTCCGATAAAAATTAACTCCTAATGTAATTAAGTAGTTTATTAAACTTTTATTGAAATTGTCTGCATTATAAGTTTATAACTTTTTAAATTTAACTAGCTGAACCGACAGGTTGTCCTGTCGTAACCATTAGAATTTTGAATTCGAAGTGATATTATATCTAATCGACGAAGAAATTATAATTTTTCACTTCTCATGCTCGTAAAGTTCGTGTTTATGTTGGGTATAGGCTGCATAGAAACGCTTTTTATGCTCTAGTGCATAAAGTAAAATCTTCGTCTAAGTCTCAGACTCTATGACAAAGGTCGTCACGTAAACAGTCACACACGCAATTAAACTTCGTTAAATAAACTTGTTATTTCATTCTGTTTCTTCAATTTTGTACATAATCCATGTTAAATTACTAAATTAATAAAACTAGGCAAAATTATTGAGTTTTCTAAGAAACAAGTATTTCAAGAGCATTATAAACTACGATCTATGCTACAGTCACTGTGCTGCCACTGCCACGTATAAAAAAAAAAAAAGAAAGCCTTCCCGCCAATATGGCGAAGTCTTAATTTTTTCATTTTTGCAATATTGTTACCTATTTATTTTCCTCACACTCGAAGTGAAAAGCAGAGTGTATAACTCGTACATAAAACCCATTTTACCCTCGAATTGACTATCCACCCTTGCCTACGTCTCGGGTAAAATGGTACGTTTTATGCACTTGTTGTACAATCTACTATTTAATTTAGCACGCATTCTGTCAATCGCGCCTACTGTCAAACAATTGGCATTAATGTCAAAAGCCAGGTTAGGTCTATAGCGCTAAGGAGATTACATTAGAAGCATTTTTCCTTAATTCTTATTTTCCGCGCAAATTTCTTATTTTTTCTTTTCTTTCATATCAGTCTTCTCCGGACAATAACAAACACGACGAAAAAACAGTGTCCAGCTGTTCACGCGTGACGTGATGCCGTGCGTGACCAAAGGAAATAATATGGATTCCTATTTATATATAAGTAGGTAGGTATATATATATAGATTTATATAAGTAGGTATATAGATTTATATAGGTAGATATAGATTTATGATTTGTGATAGTATACCGTGGTATACCCGCCAACCAATAGCAGAACGTTGTTCGAAAAAAGAATACTAAAAGGCGCTATCATGACATTGCTTTTTATATAATCGTAGGCGTTTATAAAAGCATTAATAAGTATAACACTAATGAAATAACAAGAAGAACATTAAAAATTAGAATTCAAAACACTAAGTAAGAGTTCATGCATCATTTATAGATATATATATATATATATATATATATATATATATATATATATATATATAGGTACAATTTTAAATTGTTTATTTTTATCAAGTACTATAAATAAAAATTATAAAATAAGTAGGTACCTGCTGTAATTTAATTATAAGCTGTGAGTATGGAGGGTAGAAGGTAAGGAGAACCATCTCTTATGGGCGGAAAGTTGAAAAAGTGTAGTACCTAACTAGTTGTTGACGGATTCTTAGGTAGGTAACTAGAGTGACATTTAATTTCCTCATTTTATTTATATAGGTATATGTATTTTTTTTTTATTAAACGCGTTAAAAAATTATATCTTTGTTTCTTATTTCGAAAAGTGCGGAGCGGAAGTTGAAATTTACTCTGTTGCAACTGTGGCGCCTCCGCAGTTTGAAGGTCACTTTTCACAATAGCACATAGAGACAGTTCTTCTTACATTCTACCCTCCATAGCTGTGAGGCAATACCCACCTGTTGTCTTCGATCCTGTGGGTCCAGTAAATAAAGAGAAGCTTGCGCAAACAAAATAAGTTCAAGCCAATTAAAATGAGAATAGACCATTTGTCAATGTCCAATAAAATATTCATGTTTCATATAAGGCATCGAACCTTATTGGCATACCTAGGTTACAAGTATGACATATTCATTTTTGTGTACACCTATGAAGTGTCAGTCAACCGAGAAAATAATTACAAACGACAATTAACTACGACAAAATGTCGTAAATGATATACATACTTACTTTTTAAATATTTCACCTTGAATGTGTAGAATAGAACTGTTTTACATCTTCGAACTGAAATATTTCAGAAGTTATATCATTTACGCCAGTTGACTGGCGCATGTTTCATAGGTGTGCACCAAAATATGTCATACTTGCAACTAGGTATGCCAGGCTCCATATAAAAAAGTTCAAAGTCTTTTAAAAGTAAGCCAAGCCAATTATTGGTTTATCCTCATTCAATATGGTCAGTTAGTGCTACTAGATGTATGTACCAATTCGAAATTTTGGACGAAACGATCTTCTAGTTATAAATAAAGTGATCAAAATGACAAATAAATTAATTTTGAATAAAATTTTAAGTTTCCAATAAAGACAAGATGTTTTTGAGTAAAATTAATAGATTGGATTGGGTAATCTAATTTGTCTTCTTGTTCTTACTATTTTGTTTCTAGTTACATAAAAATATGATTGTTGTTTTCTTAAGAAGATCGCTTTATCGTATAATTTTGCGTAGCTTCAAGGACTTTGCAAGGCATGGATAAAAAATGTATTTACCCTGCTATTGGCTGTCCATTATATTCAAAATTATGAAAATGACACCAAAAGCAGAGACAGATTTAAAGAACTATTGTAAAATTCGAAAAGAGCCTAC
This sequence comes from Crambus lathoniellus, assembly GCA_949710035.1. Lineage (NCBI taxonomy): Eukaryota > Metazoa > Arthropoda > Insecta > Lepidoptera > Crambidae > Crambus > Crambus lathoniellus. The sequence goes on along the minus strand of OX453306.1, from coordinate 29,288,825 downwards.
CTACCTTAGTTAAAAGATAGATAGGGCAGTCTACGTCTTTCGTCCATGAACATTTTGATGAAATAAAATTAAAATATCTCTATGCAGATACATAATTGACTAACATCGGTGTCAGTCAAGCTACTATTCAGTAGGCTGTTTGCAAAGTTTGAAGTTTTTCTGCGAAGTCTGGTTGATAACACAGCTTTATTGTTTTCGTAATGATTTTAAGTCTCACTATCTATATTAATACTTATTACTGTGCTTTTAATGTTTACTACTTAAGTATTTAAACACACCTGTGCTTTCTAAATCACCCTTTTGGAACTATTTGAAACTATTTAGAATGGAAATTGGCAGTGATTTTGTTAAAAAAAAAATTCATTTCCTTGAATGATAAAATCGTTACCGTGTAAACCATTGTAAACCATCTCAATATCAAGAGTTAACTCTTCAGTTCCCAGTGTCACCTGAAGGTTGAGGTAAGGTAAGAAGGTTGTAAATCACAGAATATTGAAATATATTCTTTCTATGTTCTGTGTTGTAAATCTTCTGTTACAGTGCCACAAACTTAGCTGTGCCGGTGGCCAAAATGTGAAACTAGCGTGTTTTTTTGTCATTCTGCTGTCAAGTTCATGTCCAACCATAGCGCTGCTGGCGGCTGAAGTTCTTAGAAGTCAGGGCGTTAAATTGCTACAAAAAAAGATAAAACGTACGTAGCGCCGCTGTCACCGGAACAGAAAAGGTTGTGGCACTGTACCTATATAGGCATGAAGCTCGACTTAATACTGAGGTAACTGGAGAGTGCAGTACGAACAATTTTTTGAATACCACAAATAACACAGTGGCTGTCTTCCGTCTCACATACACTTTAAAAAAATACGTATGGTCATATGAGACAACTGACAGCCACTACCTGCCACTACATACATAAATGTCAAATTTGCTGGCGACACTTTTTTATTCAGAGTGAGAGCTCCAGTTACCTCAGAGTATTAAGTCAAACTTCATGTATATAGGCACAGATAATATAATACTATACTAGATATAGGTGACACTGGGAACTGAAGAGTAAATAAAGTAAGACACCACAGATTATAGACAAATTCGAAATTGAAATAGACAAGAGACGACCATAGAGTTTCATTCTATAAGGCCCGAGTTCACCAAACAGTATGTTACGTTAACCGTCGGTTTGTTGATTAGTTAACGCACGTGATTGGTATTAGTATGGGTTTGATTGGTGGTAGGGCTTGTTAAAAGTCCGCATGGCTAGCTACTACCATCTTATCTAGTCAGACGCGATAACAACGATGTTTTCTGCATTGTTGTGTTCTGGCACTTAGAGGGATAGCCAGTTCCTCAGTAATTGAGAATTCCGGGAGTAGCTTCCACCTTCAGTCTTATCATCACTTAACATCAGGTGTGATCAAGGCTAGCTAAGTGCTATACCCCGTTGTGAATAAAAAAACCGACGGTTAACTTAACGGGCCTTATAATCATCAAAACTAAAAAAATATTCAAATGATAAACTGTTATTGTAGAAATTATCACGAAACAACACTGCCAATTTCCAATTAAATAAACGTATAAGATATACTTAAGGCCAGTTTCACCTGATAAGTTCCTGATATTTTATCCACCAGATATCTTAGACGTTGTCTCTTTGTCAATTCTCAGAAAAAGAAAACAGACAGACATGATAACTTACTGATAGACATATTATCAGGAACTTAACCGACAGTGGTGAAACTGGCCCTTAAACTACATCATTACCTGGTCCTCCTCCATTCTAAAGCAACATATTGACAGACATTACCAACACCGACCAAGAACTGCGTGTTTATGTATTCCCGATCCGTTGGGCATAATTAAATAAACATACGCTCAATATTTTTGTGTACTTACCTCGGAACGAATCGCTGAAATTGTAGATCAAAATTTTTCAGCATTTCTAACGAATGCTGATTGAACAGATATAAACTTAACTGAATACTGTCAGTCATTCGTCACAAATCAGAGTTTTACTGACTTTTTCTTATGTAAATATATCTATTTTCTCTTTAAGAGCTCTAGTCTTAGTTTAGTAGTAGGTAACTTCTACGTTAGGTTTTAAAATTTCTTCCCCAGTCTTTCTAATATTTATGAAGGGTCCGATAGCAATGCAAATAATATATGTCAATCCAAAAGGAGGTGGAATAAGACCCCCAATGACTATTGCAGAAAAATAATGCTATCGATTTATCGATACACAATATCACTATAATACTATCGATAGTATTAAACACAGTACTTATTAAAAGTACTATTAAAACAGATATCGCAAGTATTAAGGCTTCTTCGGACAGGGTATCGATACAATCGATAGCCAACTCATTTTCAAGCATAACCCAAATGGTGTTCCAAATTGGGTATTCCCCCTTTCTGACTCGGCATCCGTCTTTGTCACTGGGGGGTCGGAAAGCGGAAAGGCGAGTCCCACATAACCACCACACACCTCACTATAAAAAGAAATAGTGTTCCAAATTAAGAACGCATCCCTTCCTACCTGGAAGTACAGGATGATGGTCCATATGAGGCCCAGCACGACAGCAGGTCTGCCGTCCACCAGGTCGGCGGCGTTGATGTTCACGAGCTTGATCCGCTTGCCAGCGAGGAACCGGAGCGCTGTGTTGGCGTTGGAGAGGAAGTGAGGTCTTCGGAGGACGCGACCTCGCTCCATTGGCTGGGGAATTAAGTAAGATTAAGAAGTCGATTAATTCAATACTTGGATCTCAAATTTTGGTTTGTATGTTATACACAGACTGCTGGGTTGGGTATATGATAGAATAGAAGAATAGAATAGAATGGTAAGTAACAGCGACCATGATAGGCTGGTGGTACAGCAATCGTAGTGCTGCCAAGATTTTTTTTATCCTAAAGTGGGACAGAATTATTCTCGTTTTATGATAGCTACAGATGTGATCTTACAAAGATGGAGGACGACACGGCTTTGCCCGATAATGACTAAAGAATTCATGTGCATTTTTAATTCAAGTACCTATACATATGAATGAATTGAAAACAGTTCAGTTGAATTTTGAAAAGGTGCAAATTGGTAAAATATTGGCGGGTAGCATTTTCTCTCTTCGCGATGAAAAATGAGTAACGAATTTTCTATTATATTAAGCTGATGAAGAGGCGAAACGCCCTATTTATTATAAGTATATAATAGTTTTAAAAATTTACACGAAGCCCTGAATTCTCACATAAAATGTCAAACTTCATCTCCCATATAACGTTACCTATATAGAGCGATAAGTTCGGATTATTCTTTTCTCTTTTTCGCAAAATTGAAGACAGTTTGAAGATTTTTGAAGAGTGATTCAACAATTGGGCGTTTTGTCCCTTCGTCGACGTAAGGACCATTGCACAGATGCAAATAGTTTCCTATCTATGAGACGCTAAAGTGAGCATGTTTGTATGAAAAAAGTACAGTGATTTGATTTAATTGCACGCGAGTGTAGTTGTTCTTCTTTACTATTCATATAATAAAATTGACTCACCAGTTTTTCGCCTGAGAGCACCTCGAGCAGCGCGAGCAGCTTGGTGCCATCTCGTAGATCATAGATGAGGTCGTCGATGCGCAAAGGTGGAACTCGCTGGATAGTAAAACAAAAGAAATTAATAATACTTAGAGAGGGCACCAGATAAGTCTGCGCGCGGTCGAAATCAAATACTAATCTTTTCCATAACTTTAGAACAAAAATGTACTATAACTAGCGCCAAAAACGCTCCAGTCACGCGCAGAGTTATCTGGCTCGGACTCCTGATATAAACTTTGATAAAATATGTTCATAATACGTACTATTTTCCATTTTGGACTATTATATATTCTGTGATTTTGGTTATGCAGTATCTACCTAGAATCCATGCCAGATAACTCTGCGTGCGACTATGGGGAGCTTTTGGCGCAAGTTTCAGTACTTTTTTTGTTCTTAGATTATGGTATTTATGGTAAAAGAATAGTATTCGATTTCGACCGCGCATAGACTTATCTGGCGCGCACTTTAAAACTTGAATCGAACCCGGGACCTCTAGAGATAGCGGCACCTTGAAAACCGGTGCGTACACCACTCGGCCACGGAGGTTGTAATAGTAATTTTATAATTACTGATATTTGAACTTGTTGGTAATAATTTGTTATGTTTGTTACAATTCTTTGCCATAATTTACTGAGAATTTATGTATTAAAATATTTCAATAGATTCAAATACTTAAATAAATAAAAAAAACAGCTTGTGAATTTACAAATCATAAAAGTGTGTTTTTTTTTCACAACGGGATAGCACTTAGCCTTCATCACACCTGATGTTAAGTGGTGATAAGGCTCAAGGTGGAAGCGCACTACTCCCGGAATCCTCAATCACTGAGGAACTGGCTATCTTATCTTTAACTGCCGGAACACAATAATGCTGAAAACATCATTGTTTTGGCGTCAGACTTAGATAAGATGGTGGTAGCTAGCCAGGCGGACTAAGAACAAGTCCTACCACCAACTAAACTCAGACCAGTCTGAGCAACCAAATCGAATACAATATGTACCCACACTGAGAATCGAACCCGGGATCTCTGGGTCTGAAATCGGTGGTGTGAACCACTAGACCACAGAGGCGGTTAAAGTGCTTTAATTTTAGGAAATTATTTTATTTATTATGAAGATGTGTTGGAAAACTAATTGACACCTTATGGTGTAAGGAACAATTTTAAAATTAAGGAAATCAGACTGCTCATACCTTCGACAGATGTGAATTGATCCAATTTACGAACGTTTTCTTCTGTACTCTTTCCTGTTCATCTGTAACAAAAGAAAAATATAATTAATAATTTAATGCGTGATAAGCTATTCTCTAAATATAAGGTCCTTCTTAAATAGTACACATAATTTTAAGGGGTCAATGTACTCATGCATACAAACAACTTTTACTATGGTACCAACATTGACGACCGATTTGGCGCAGGGGTAGGCTACCCACCTTCTGCGCCAGTGATCTCGGGTTCGATTCCCGAACAAGACAAATATTTGTGCGCATGAACATGTCTATTTGTCTTGGTCTGGGTGTTTACTATGTATATTAAGTATGTATTTACAAACAAAAAGTATTTAAGGATATATTTATCCGTTATCAAGTTTTCCATGATACAGTTTCTTAATGAAATTAAATTGGGCTTAGATAATTGGCGTGAATGTAAGAAGTTATTTATATTTATTTATTATTATTATCATTGAAAACGGGAAAAAATATCAGCTGTTCCATACATTTTGATCTATTCGATTTAAAATTTTCTATGAAACAGCTGATTTTTTTCGCTTTTTCAATTTTGATACCAAAGTAAAAGTTGTTTGTATGCGTGAGTACATTGACCCCTTAAAATTATGTGCACTATTTAAGAAGGACTCAGCTCTTGTCATCACCCAGTAACTGAAAAATCTTTAGTAAGTATTTGATTGAATCAGGCGTCATTTGGCGGAAGTCCCTAACCATGGTGAAAAATAAATATATGTAGCTTTCTTCCGCAAATAATCAAGAACTTGCACCTTCACTGATTACACTCTATGAGTAGTGTGCATATATTTATTTTTCACAATGACAAACCTTTCCGACCTAAACTTTGTATATCATTGACGTGGCGTGCTGCTGTGGTCACGCTCACGACGAGATTGAATTCATTATAAAACATTTAACCCTTAACGTCATCTAAAAATTTATCAGAAATAAACTAAATGGATGAAAAATGGAAAACGAAGTATTTAGAAAAATCGACCCGTCTCACAACTAGCTCCGATGGGACTCGAACCCACGACCTTTCGCTTTTCGGGCGACTGCTCTGCGGCCGGGCGGGCTGCTGCTGGGCGAAAGCGAAAGGTCGTGGGTTCGAGTCCCATCCGAGCTAGTTGTGAGACGGGTCGATTTTTTCTAAATACTTCGTTTTCCATTTTTCAGTAATAAAAATTGCATTGTGAATGCAAAAAACAAAAAATTAAAATAAACTAAATGGATTTTTATCTTTTGCAACGAATAGTACACGGGATAATAACAATGATTACGTTTATCTCATCAATAAACATAATTCTCATTTCACCTTCTAATAAAGCAATCACGGCTATAATTATTCCGATTGCCTTCGTAATTATCCTAGAATAGCTTAATGCAAGAGTGAGTCACTATCATTGTTTCGCCAGTCGCCCTTGCCAAGTTCACTGCACCGTCTGACAGTGCATCTATATGCAATACTCGTACGATAGCAATGTAACAGAGGCTGATATTCGGACAGAGATGAGATATCTCACAAAATTATATACCTAGATATTTTGTCTCGCTCGTTAATTTAGTCATTATAATTAGACTATGCAAAACAAAAATTAATTATTGTTGAAAAAATGCAAAATATAATAAAAGAAATCGTTTCGCGGTATCTATACTAATATTATAAATGAAAGTGTGTTTGTTTGTTTGTTTATTTGTTTGTTTTCCATCTTTCACGTCAAAACGGAGCAACGGATCGACGAGATCTTCGGTATGGGGATAATTCGAGAGCTGGAGAGTAACATAGGCTACTTTTTATCCAGGAAAACTATAAAATAAAAATGGTAATTTTGTATAGAAAACCGTTAAACTGTCATACTTCACACAACTGTCATTTCTTAGCCGCTTCCAAAGAGTAGGTATGTCAAAGAGTATGTAATCACTGACATTTTTTCCGCTTAGGATTACTTTTTTTTTAATAAGTGACATTGTGTCAGGCAGGTTAAACGAAGTTCGTGTCAAATAAAATTTATATGGAAAAACAACGTTTGCCGGGTCAGCTAGTTTATTATACATGACATGATGACTAAACATGATGACGATACTTTATGATAATATTATCGTATTTTTACACTATTTATGTACTTAAATATAATAAACATGGTTTTGAAATAAGTGAGTTTTAAATGGAAAACTTTTTGAAGTGAAAACTTTTTTAGCGGCGTTATGCACTTTTTGTGATGGGTAAAAAATGTTAAACTCGCGTCAGGACACGTGACCGTCAGATTGAAAATTCGCTAGACGGACATGTGACTTGATCGAAAAACTGTTACAATGGTTGCATTTAGCCTAACTAATCGCTGACTAATCGCTAAGTCATCGATTACTTGTCTGATTACTATTTTCGATAGATTCTGCTGAACGCGCTTTCGTTTGCTTGGTTTTGACAGTTAGTTTAATTTAATTAAATTCATAATTAATTTCGATTTCCATGTTGTTAAACACTTTTTTACTTGGTCTGAGGTTAATTAAACGTAATAAACTTCGAAAGTAGAAAAAAATAAATAAAGTTTATTTACACAAACAATAGTTTGACAGCAACTTGCAACTAATCGCTGCTTCTCATCGAAAATCAAATGCGATGGTAAAAATGGCGTCCGATTGCTGTAAATCGCTGTCAGTCATCGCATTTTTGTGTGCGTTCAGCAGATTATTTGTAATCGATTACTCATCGATGAGTTCTGATAAATGCGGCCAATGTCATTAGAATACGAAGGCAAATTTTGCCACCGTTTCCAAAGTTGTAATAGCTCAGGTTAGAAAACAGGCGGCATTGAAGCCAATCTTACTTGTCCTATGTGGTAAACATTTACTTCCTAACTTTATAATAAAAGAAAAATAAATAAAGTATTATTGGACGGACGACCTCCGTGGCCGAGTGGCGTACGCACCGGTTTTCAAGGTGCCGCTATCTCTAAAGGTCCCGGGTTCGATTCCCGGTCGGGATCTCGGTTCAAATCCAGACCGTATTTTTTCTTTTTATCGTCAAATTCCTTTTTTTTGTGAAAAAGTCGAGGGAGCCCTTTTCGCTTCTCCTGCGGAGTGCGACCCGTTGTTTTTTTTATTTTGTCTCTGTTCGCTACTCAACTACTCCGTACGATCTATTTCTAGTTTATGAGGCTATTTACTTCCCAAAGCGGTAGTAAAAGTCGAAGGGCTTAAGAGAAAATTAATGACTAACAGTTTAGTATCACTATTTTCACGGAGACACCTAGTTTACTGCTGTTTCAAGAATTATAGCCATTTATAAATGCCTTATAATATAATTTATATTCGAATTTATGAATCTCATCATACCTGAACATAATAATGACACACTATAAAATAACTTTAAATAAGTATATAAAAAAACAATACCTACATTAGATTTCAAATTACTATGCTGTAAAGTAGAAAGGTAAACTTTTAAGCATTTATTAAGGTTTTAAAGTAACTTTTTGAAAAGTGATAGCAAAATTCGACGAGTCTTGTAATGTAAGCCTTTCGGTAGCGTAGTTGGTCAGAGCATCCCGGGGGCTCGGGTTCGAATCCCGCCTGAAAGTTACGTCTTGCAAGGCTGGTTTTTACTTTCACAATTTTTCACTAACAATACATTTAAGTACCTAGTGAACTTGATTTTGAATAATATTTTGAATTTTAAAACATTTTTTTTTATTGGTTGATAGGCAAGCGCTTGTCCGCTATCACGCCTGATGTTAAGCGTTGATGCGATCTACGATGAATCGCGCTTGCCTAAAAAGTACCGGTTCACTATACGGTGGTGATTGTGCTCATGAATATGAACAACTTTTACTTTGGAACCAACTCTGCAACTCAACAAAAAAATCAGGTGTTCTATACATTCTGGTCGAGTATGTAGGTTATTGACAATTTGTATGAAACAGCTAATTTTTTTTGTTGAGTTGCAGAGCTGGCCCCGTTGTAAAAATTGTTCATATTCATAAGCACAATCACCATCTAAAGGTTTTGCGCTTATTCATTAACACTTTGTAGAATACTTTAACCATGGTATTGTCTCTCCTTCCCACAATAACATGTAAATAAGTTTTTAATAAAAATTTCATTTTCATGACAAGCTTTTTTGCTGACTATACTTAAATATTGTGTTGTCATCTAAACCAAACCTGTATACAAAATTTCAGCTCCATCGGGCACTGGGAAGTGGGTCAAATTAAACTTGTAAGATTTGCCCCCCACTAACTAACAAAATAACATGGCAAGTTAATAAAAAAGCTTGTAAAAACAGATCGATATATTCGACGATGAATGAGTTTTTAACCGACTTCTAAATCAAAAAGGAGGAGGTTCTCTATTCGTCTGTATGTATGTTTTTTTTGTGTATGTCCACCGATTACTCGAAGACGGCTGAACCGATTGAAATGGTTCAAACGTTATTACATCAGGTTGTTTTCCAAGTTGGTCCCATTTTTTGAAATTTTGAAATTGGTTCAGTAGTTTTCAGGAAATCTTGAAAATACTGTCGTTTTCGTTACCACTGAATTTAATACGTATCTTTAGGCATAACTCCTTTGTTTATAAACCGATTTAGATGATTCTTGTTTTGTTAAAAAGGGGATACCTCAAGGTATTTTGACCGACTTCGAAAAAGGAGGTTTTCAGTTTGATCACATACCTATTTACCAGAAAACACGTAAATTGCCTGCACGATGCACTAAAAAGAGTGAAATAAAAATTATTTTTATAAAAAAATAAAACCGCCTTCAAAAGAACCACATCAAAAAAGTAAGAAATAATTCCTCATCAAATAAATAACGTAAGTACTTTGAAGTCGGGCGGGTTTTAACAACAACAACAAAAAATTGTATACTTAGGTACATGTTTCACGCCCGACTTCAAAGTACTTACGTTATTTATTTGGTGAGGAATTATTTCTTACTTTTTTGATGTGGTTTTTTTGAAGGCGGTTTAATTTTTTTATAAAAATAATCATGACAAGCTTTTTTGCTGACTATACTTAAATATTGTGTTGTCATCTAAACCAAACCTGTATACAAAATTTCAGCTCCATCGGGCACTGGGAAGTGGGTCAAATTAAACTTGTAAAATTTGCCCCCCACTAACTAACTAACTAACATGGCAAGTGGTTTTCTTGCCAATGTGGTTTTCTTTGTGTTAGTAATGTAGCTTAAGTTCTCAATTGTATTTTTTATTATGCTAAATAAATAAATAAATCAATCAATCAATAAAAAAGCTTGTAAAAACATATCGATATATTCGACGATGACTGAGTTTTTATTTAAATTATTGTCATTTTCAAGATCGCAAACTTTAAGCTCAATAATATTTTCTCGTTTGCCCCGATTGTCTTGATGTTTTTCCGATCGTCTTCCCCAATAACTTGGTGAAACATGTCCGGGGCTCCCGCGGGACGTCAGCCGGGAGTCACGCAGGCGGACATCGAACACGCACCCGGCACCACCAGGCACAGTGTCTAACTTTTGTTTCAGGGCTGATTCGTTGGAAAATCTGCTCTGCTTCTTCCGGGAAAAATAGCGCTTTAAATGTAGAGAAACAAAAAGGATCAAAGGACGATGGGACAAAACGTCCCCCAAAACCAACAAATTTGAAATGTCATCATCATCATCATCATCATGTCAGCCGAACGACGCCCACTGCTAGGCATAGGCCTCCCCCAAGGATCTCCACAACGATCGGCCCTGCGCTGCCCGCATCCAGCGGCTTCCCGCGACCTTGACCAGATCGTCGGTCCACCTTGTAGGGGGCCTGCCCACGGAACGTCGTCCGGCACGCGGTCGCCATTCAAGAACCTTTCCGCCCCAACGGCCATCGGTTCTCCGCGCTATGTGTCCCGCGCCCACTGCCACTACAATGATGCAATCCTTCGAGCGATGTCGGTTGTTTTAGTTCTCCTGCGGATTTCATCATTTCTGATTCGATCGAGCAGGGAAATCTCAGGTGAAAGATATTAATAAAGTGACAACTTTTAACTATGGCGACATCCCTCAAATGTGTGGGAATTCTGAGAAAATATTATTTTAATATTGTTAGATTTACTACAAAAGTAACACCTACGTTAATAAAAAATCTTTGATTTTTACCATTTCTAAGTGACTTCAAACAAAAAGAAGCTTCTCAGTTTGATTTGTATGTATGTATATATGTATGTACGTATGTATGTTTGTCCGCGATTATCTTGCGTTTGGCTGAACCGATTTTGATGCAGTTTTCAGGAAAGTATTTTGTTATATTTAGGAGAAGGTTTTGGTATTTTAACCGACTTCAAAAAAGGAGGTTCTCGCTTTGACTAAACCCCATGGATTTTGACATTGAATATGGCTATTAATCTAATTATAGATAAGTACGTATGAATATTGTCGACACACATAAAAGGTATGCTGGAGGGGGGGACGGCTCCCATACTAATTTGCCCATCATCCTTTAATAGATTGGATGAAAATAGAGCAGTAATTTAATCAATAGAAGATTATAAAATTGATATTAAGGCTTTAAATAAGACATTTAACATAATTTTATGGCGCTGCATGCCTAGCTATGAACAAAAACAAAATCTTTTTATAGCAGCCACTTTGTAGTTCGACTTTTCTACACTAGTTTCTTCCTTTAACTGATGAAAAGGTACCTATTTATCTTTTATCTACCTAAACATAAAAAAATGCTTAAAGAAGACAGCCCTATATTTTAGAAATTATGCGATTGCGTGCGAGATAACTCGATAAAGTTGGTTTCGGCTTATCAGAGGCATCCTCATGACATTTTGTTGGTTCACTAAAATGTCTGCGATCGTTTGGTAAAAGGGGTTCCGACAAGTTTACACCTATAAATCTACATTCTAAAGGTAAACAAAAGCTATTTAGCTCCTTAGGTAATATTTTTTTTAAGGAATTGTATTCATAGAAGAGATAATGTAAGTAGGTAGGTACCTATTAGGTTCATAGGGGTCCTGCCTGTTCAATGTTTATAAATAATAAATAAATAAATAATAAATAAATATTTATTTCATCAAAAGTCTGTTTTACATAAGTTAGTGGCCGGAGTCGCCTTTTAAGCTAATAATGCCTGTCTCAGGTGACTCCGCTCTTCCGTTACAATATGTTAATTTTGTTCTAGACTATATCTATCTATTATCTATTTATTACTTATTTGATTAAATAAAAAACTTAAAACTAAACAATAAACAAAAAGCTTAAATTAGTGCGTGTGTGAGTGATGGTGTGTGTGTGTGTGTGCATGTGTGTTCGTGTATGTGTGTTTGTGGGTGTTTGAACTAAGTAAGTTTATAGTTTTATTTTACATCTTTTATGAATAACTCCGTCAACTCATAATCGAGAGTTCCCAACCACGTATGTATCATCTTTTTACATTCATAGTATTGCTTAGAGTAAATTTCCAGGTCTTTGTTAACTTTATTGTATATTCGAACTGAAAGAGATTTGTATTGTGAAGAAGCGAACATTGTTTTAGTTGGAAGAACTTTAACTACATTAGGTTTTCTTCTGCTTTCTTTTTTTTTTGGGACATATGGTAAGTTTTTATGTTTTTTTAATATTATATGTTTTAAAAAGAGTTTTCTTACTGAGAGCAACTCACTATCCAAATAAAGTTGATTAGTAGGATATCAAATTTTTTTTAAATAAGTACATAATTTTTATCAAAACACGTTGCGATCGCTCCACCTCGATGAACCTTGTTTTACCCGCTCCACCCCAAACAGGAATGCAGTACACCAGGATAGATTGAGCTAATGCGATGTATATTCTATTCAAGAGATTGTTTGGTGAGTTTTTTTGGAATTACATATCTTAGTGTACGAAATATCCATATCAGCTTTCTCACTCTTCCAGCCAGCTGCTCAAGATGGGCATACCAGGATAGTTTCTGATCTATTATAATGCCTAGGTACTTATATTGGGTGACTTTGCTAATGATTGGGCAGTTACAGTTCATAGCGGTAGCGCCCTTGCAGGCGTGAACTCTTATGGCGAAGTTGTCATTAGGCTGATTACTGTTGTAAATGCTAAAACATATGTAATTTGTTTTCGATGTATTTAGGGATAGTAAATTGTATTTCAGCCAAGTAGATATTTGAGCCATTCCTATCTCAGCACTAGACTTTACAGCATTCCAGGAGGTACCAGAGAAGACAACAGCTGTATCATCGGCGTACGAGAAAATTTTAGAGTCATTGATCTGAAGGTTACATAAATCATTGATATAAATCAAAAATAGTGTAGGCCCTAAGACGCTTCCCTGGGGTACGCCGTATGTTACGTCCGCGTCCTCACTGGTATAGTTTAGATTTCTATATTTTATATTTTCTATAAGTACCTACCTATACTATTTCTGTTGGAGATTTTATACAAGTATTCATTACAGTAGTCTTTGGAGTGTATGTAACACATTACAGTTCTCGCTCTCGTAGATACATTGTTGTGAGTGACCACGATAAGTAGAGTCAGGCCAAAAATATTATTAAAATACCTACAATGTTTTAATTTTAGTTGAAAAAACTACACCAATGTAAAACACATGTTATGACATAAGAACTGAAGGTAGGTACTACTGTTAATTTAAAATTTACGCTTTTATTAAACTATCCTAAGTATTCACAAAAAAGCAAGATTTCGGACGAAAATAAAAATCAATCATAATTTAATAGAACTTTCAATCAATCTCAGAAAGTAAGTAGGTATTATTCTAGAAAAATGGAAAATGAAGTATTTTAGAAAAAATCGACCCGTCTCACGACTAGCTCCGATGGGACTCAAACCCACGATCTCTTGCGCCGTCGCCGCCGCGCACCTAGATAGAGGGAATAGCAGGCGGCGCGTGGACAGCTGGGTGCCTGCTAGCTGTCGCCGCGTGGACTGCTGGGTACCTGCTAGCTGTCGCTGCGTACTGCTGGGTACCTGCTAGCTATCGCCTTAGTTTAGGGTGTTGGGTGGGAGCGGTGTTGGAGCGGTGCGGTATAAGTGGGCTATAACCTTAACGACTTCAATGTCTCCCTGTATATCACATGAGCAAATAAGTGATTGCATTGTGCCGTCTGAGCGCGTGCCTTAACAAACCGGAAAGTATCAAATTTTATGGTTAAATTGGATTGACCCCGCACCGTCGGGTCTTTCAGCCAAATTGCCGAGCACATTGGGTGGGATGTATTGCGGGTTTCATTAAATGGACACTGACAAACTCGCTCAATGAATTTATGTTGAAATTGGCTGTTGCACGTCACTTCGCCTGCATGAATCTTGTATGAATGAACTCCCGAACATAGGTACCTACTTTAAATTGTTGGTAAGTATCTCACTATCTTCAAAGTGATTTTCGCTTATAAATAAGTGTCTATGTAAATAGATCTATACAAATCTGTAGGTACAACAATTTGTTACTTAATGTGGAAAGGGTAAGTAATGAGGAGACCAAATGATTACCATTGTAGGTACCTACTAATACTTGTCTATCGTCTTATCGCTTAGTATCCTGTAAAAACTAAACGTGTGACCTACGTCTGTACTAATATTATTGTACCTGTTAATTTCGTATAATTTTTGTTTCACTAGATTTTAAAATATTAATTAAATAGGTCGGTAGTTTGGCAATAAAAAAAATCTTTTATAAGGATATAAGTAATACCTTATCTATCTAAAATTCTGTCATCAATATCATCATTACGTTTTCTATATAATAGGTCTTTACCTATGAAATTGCCGTTTTCTATGGGGATATTGTAGGAAGTTGGAATTAGCATACAAAGATATTTGGGGGTTTCTTGGACATGTGAACTCCGAATTCAACGAAACTATCGATATATGATCAGACAAAATTAATCTAACTATTGCCTATAATCTCATTTAATAAACTGTTTTAGAATAATAAAAAAATCTGTTCAAAGCTGTCAAATTGACGACAACCAAAGAGCGGTACTTTGAAGCAGTTATAACAATTTTAGACGCGTGTTTAATTATTCTTTTCTTAGATGTGTAACATGACGATATAATCTATTTTCGAAACTGACTGTTAATTTTGATATATTAATATTAATTAAAAAATTAGAGACCAATAAACATGTGAGAAAAAGACGGCAATTTCATATGTAAAGACCTATTATATTATGTAAAAAAAACAAAAAGTATATAATTAACTATATACCTATTTATCCGTTATCTAGTTTCCATAACACAGTTTCTTAATGAAAACTAGATAGGAGTAAGAGCCAGGTAATTGGTGTGACTGTAAGAAAGTGTCATACTAGGTAAGTAAAACGTGGTAAAACTTCAAAATTCAAATGTAGTCAGAGGTAAACTGAAGTAAACAAATTAGTTGGCACGTTGCTAGCGCCACAGTCACTCGCTGATCTCATCAACCATGCCGCCAATGTCAAGAGCATATTGTTGTGGACTGGCCTAGTGCAGTGCATCGACGGAAATATTACTAGCAAACAACTTAACCAGTATAGGAAAAATGTGATAGTAAAAAACCACGAGCCCTATAAGTAGCTTTCAGGCGGGATTCGAACCCGCGCCTCCGGGAATCCGGCCCGATGCTCTGACCAACTAAGCTACCGAAAGGCTTACACGACTCGTCGAATTTTGCCATCACTTGTTACGCTGTAGGCCAGCGTTGCTTCATCAATGTGAGGAAACCCTCGCATCCGAAAGAAACATTTTTACAAATGTTTAACAATCGATTAAGATGAAACAGCCATATTGAGATTTTATATTATTTTTATGCATTCACAATGCAATTTTGTAAGTATAGGAAAAATGTGATAGTAAAAAACCACGAGCCCGATGCTCTGACCATTGGTCAGAGCATCGGGCCGGATTCCCGGAGGCGCGGGTTCGAATCCCGCCTGAAAGCTACTTATAGGGCTCGTGGTTTTTTACTATCACATTTTTCCTATACTTACAAAATTGCATTGTGAATGCATAAAAATAATATAAAACTTAACCAGTGATGCAATAGCAATATACAGGCAACAGCATGTCAACAGTTGCACTATTAAACTCGTTAGGTACGTCGTTTTCAGTCTATCTATCTATACTAATATTAAATGGAGGAAATTATTTGATTGTTTGTTTGTTTGAATTGGCTCCGAAACTACTGGACCGATTTAGAAAATTCTTTGACCATTACAAAGCTACATACATTCTTCCCTAGTGACATATAGGCTATATTTTATGCCGATATTCCCATAGGAACGGGTACCACGCGAGTAAAACCGCGAGGATCCGCTAGTCTATACTAATATTATAAAGAGGAAAGATTTGATTGTTTGTTTGTTTGTTTGCATCGAATAGGCTCCGAAACTACTGGATCGATTTAAAAGATTCTTTGACCATTAGAAAGCTACATTCTTCCCGAGTGACTAATATTATCCCGATATTCCCACGGGAACGGCAACTAGTAATTAAACCCGCTGACCCGCGCACGTGTGTCGTCGACTTTTTATCGGATGGTTTATCGACGACTACACATTCTCATTCAACGTTGTCGCCAGCACGAAATCAGCAACTTTTTTGGTATTTAGCGACAGGTCGAGTGTCGAGATTATTTGAAACTAGCTTTCCGCCCACTGCTTCTCCCGCGTGGACTACACGACGTTATCCAGTGGGAGTGTAAATTTTTCCGAAATAAAAAGTAGTTTCGAGCTTCCAAACTATCCCCTTACTAAAAATTCGATCCGTTGCTCTGTTTTGGCGTGTACGGGGACAAACAAATAAACAAACAAACACACTTTCACAGTATAGGGCATATTAGTATGGATAAAACCGCCGACACCCACCGGGCTGAGTCGGCGGCGGGTGTCGTCGGATGGTGTGTAGGCACAGATTACTAAATAGTTACTATGTAACAGATAGTTCACTCCGCTAAGCCATTTAAATAAATAGCAACTCTAACTGTAACGCAATAAAGAAGAATTCAGCTTGTACGGCGCAGCAAATTACGAACGGCCACTCGTTGTCGTTGCATCTCTTTCTATCGCATATATTCTAGCTCTTTTGCAGACCTAATTTCTATGCCATACGCCTGCCCGGCATGCGCGCCGTCCGAACGTACCTAAACTGCGGAGTGACACCCTCCTGGTGTAGGTAGACTGGTTAAGGTACAGCCAGGGACAAATTCGGTGAACCACTTCTTACTTCTTTTCGTGTGGCTGTCGTCTCACCGTTCACTTGCAGTTCCTACCCATAATTGCTTATGCATTGTACTAACCTAGTTTAATACATAAGCAAATAGTAAAAGAGTCTGCGATTGAATGGCGAGGCACCAGCCACACGAAAAGAAGTAAGAGGTGGTTCACCGAATTTGACCCCGACTGTACCTATATGTGTTGAACTTGTTGAGCTTTTGGCTGTATCGCAGCATGTTTTACAAACCGTAAATTTTCAGAAATAAATTTTGAACCTTCATTTGTAAGACAGTATAGGTTCGGAGATGATTAAAGACATTCTTTCATTATTTCATGAGGTCACGTAGTTGTCGGCTGTCTGTACCTGGGTGACAGAGTGACCTAATCTGAACGTGACATATCAACTTAAAAATGTTTTTTAATTACTACGCATATTTTTTTGTTATCTTTACACTGCCAGGTGCTCCATAGAAATAACCAAATAAGTATATAGTAAATCAACATTTTTTAATTATTAATTTAATTTGGAAAGATTTGAACATATCGTATTATTTTTGATTGACTGAATTAAATTGAATTGATTTACAATATGACATTTTTTTATGATTATTTATTACTTTTTTTGACATTGTATTATTTTATGACATAGGTAGCTGTAATTTTTCATAATTCAAATACCTTTGACATTTTTTATCTTTTCATCAATTAAACCTATCATGTGTTTTACAGGACTTCCAATACAAACTCGCTCATACCTATCACCTGCAGCCGTGAGCTTACTGTCTTTCTTCAGTCATTCTTCATTTCACTAGTTTTAGTTTAGTGAAATGACATAATTATCACTGAACTTGTTTAGGAAAATGACGTCGTAAATAAGAATATTCCACATCTTCCGTGATTTCGTGGTATCCCTAGGGATTTCGTGAAATCTCTGATTTCCTCATATCCCTACGACACATACATATACTCACGCTTATTTCCCACGGGGGTAGGCAGAGACTATGGATCGCCAAAGAATTTTGAAAAAAGGAAAAAGTTTAATGGTACGAAATCAGCAGTCGCCGGGCTGCGTCGGTGGGTGTCGACGGGTATAGAAGTGTAGACTGGTTAAGGTCTATGTGTTGAACTTGTTGAGCTGTTACCTGACGCAGCAGGTTTTACAGATCCGTAAATTTTCAGAAATAGATGGTCGGGTCGGTGGGTTTGGTGTGTCCATGGAGACTCCATTAATAAATAATAATAAATAAATAAATATTGAACACCATCACATACATTGTTCCAATGCCAAAATATAGTAGCTTAAGCACTAGTATTATGGAAATTGGAAACAACGACGGGTATTACCTACCACATACACCCAGACCCGAGGAAATATTGAAAAGTTTTGTTTCCAATATTTACCCGACCGGGGATCGAACCCGGAACCTCTAGAGATAGCGGCACCTTGAAAACCGGTGCGTACAGTCAGCGTCAAATTGATATAAGCGTCTAGAGTAGTCAAAAAGATCTGAAAAACATAAACGCAATTTGATCTAAGCAGTTCGAATCATCATATTGTTATAAGCGCGCAAGGTGTTCAAAATATCTAGGCAGTCATTGTTTCATATTTATATGAGCAGTTAGAGTGTCCAAATTTATCTAAGCAAACAAAGCTGTCAAAACATCTGTGCATAATGTACAACACCATATTGCATAGATATTTTGAGAGCTTTGTTTGCTTAGATGATTTTGAACACTCTGACTGCTCCTATAAATATGAAACAATGAGTGCCTAGATATTTTGAACACCTTGCGCGCTTACAACAATATGATGATTCGAACTGCCTAGATCAAATTGGTTTTATGTTTTTCAGATCTTTTTGACTACTCTACATGCTTATATCAATTTGACGCTGACTGTACACCATTCGGCCACGGAGGTCGTGCAATAAGCACGCCCATAAAGCGGTCGTAACGAGTTCCTTAGTGTTGACATGCTGTTGCCTGTTGTATATTGCTATTGCAACACTGTTTAGTTGTCTTTTTTTCTAACCTTAGCCTTCATCACACCTGATAATAAGTGGTGATAAGGCTGAAGGTGGAAGCGCACTACTCCCGGAATCCTCAATCACTGAGGAACTGGCTATCTTAACTCTAACTGCCGGAACACAATATTTCTGAAAACATCATTGTTATGGCGTCAGACTTAGATAAGATGGTGGTAGCTAGCCAGGCGGACTAAGAACAAGTCCTACCACCAACCAAACCGAATACAATATGTACCCCCACTGGGAATCGAACCCGGGACCTCTTGGTCTGAAATCGGTGGTGTAAACCACTAGACCACAGAGGCGATTAAAACTAGTTTCGTAGTGTTGACATGCTGTTGCCTGATGCTATTGCATCACTGTTTAGTTGTCTGCCAGTAATATTTCCGTCGATGCACTGCACCAGGTCAGTCCACAAAGTGAATTGTTTTTATTTTATTGCAATAAAATTGTTTGTAAATTGTGTTTTTTTTTATTTTACTGTAGTCTGAACTTATGATGTGTCAATAAATATCTTTCATTCATTCATTCATTCACTTTAGCGGTTGATTTCACACGATGATCTACAAAAGTATAGCAAACACGCGCAACCGCAAGATGATCTAAGCGACCTTGGCACGTTACTTCGAGGCACTATGTCACTCTGATTGTTCTACGAACACGATATTGGTCAGGTTTATTTTGTACAAGTGGATGCCCGTGACTTCTTACCTCTCTTCTGAAGTTTGCTACAATAGCTACGCATTAATTCTCACGGTTAATGGGCCTAAGTGATTTGAAGTATGGACGTTAAACGTTACGCTAGGTACTAAACCAAAGACTTCATAGTTAAATTTATTTAAAAAAAAACACGGGTTGCACTCCGGGAGTGCCGGCAGAAGTGAAAAGGGCTCCATAGACTTTTCACAAAAAAAGGAATTTGACAAAAATAAGAAAAATATTCGGACTAGATTTGAACCGAGGTCTTCTGGCTTCAATGCCGCCCGTTTTCTAACTGACCTATTAAAACTTTGGCAACGATGGAGAAATTTGCCTTCGTATTCGTACATTGGGGCGGGTAAAAATACTTGCCTCCAGGAGGCAAGGAACCATTGAGTGGTTATAGTTTTAATTTGGTTTTTCATTTGGTACTTTTGCTTTTCATTTTTTAAGTTAAATTGTATAGGATATGATCATACTATTTGCAATAATCGCATGCGCATCCATGTTATTTGTGGGAACCCTGCAATGTGTAAAATTTACAATTTAGTTAAAACATTTTTGCTTGTGTATGTACATATTGATCATTTACTCACTTTCATTGTTTGGCTCACTCTTTACAGCGTTAAATTATAACTTTGTGACGCCCACTTATGTTTAATTTCCAATTTAAGTATTGCTTTTTCGTATTAGTTTGTTTCTTTAAAATGTGCACTGGAAACTCAATTTATTTGTTTCACGTATTTTTCTTCTGCCATAGTTGTGCAACTTGTGCATTTAATTGTATTGCTTACTTTAGTTTTATGTAATAATTGTCTTTTTCTTGTTTTAGTTTAGGTTTTTAGTTTTCTTAGTTTGTAAGTACACTGCACATAACGCTAGCCAGACTAGATAAATATGATAATTTATTAGACACTAGACGCATCGCGTCTCTGACTAATCTGTGTAGTGCGACAAGCTTCTTTTTTTTCTGTTCCGGTGATAATCTTTGGATTATCCCGGCCGGCACTAGCGTCTATGTGTTTCGGACTTGTTTGTTTTTGTGTCGGTTTTTTGGGTAAACTTCGCAGCCTCACCAAACACGGTTCCGACGGAAGATCAGCGCTGGCCATGCTGGGCAAGCATTTTGCTGAGTCGGAACCGTTTTGGGACATACCCTAGTACCTACGTGTTTTTGTGTTTACTTAATTTTTCATTTCTGTGATGTCCCAAATAAATATTATTTTCTTTCTTTCTTTCTTTCTTTCTATTTTAATGACATTGTAACAGTTTTTCGATGGTCTCGTGTCCGTCTTACGAATTTTCGATCTGACGGCCACGTGTTCCTGACGCGAGTTTTTTACCCATCACAAAAAGTGCACAAAACGCCGCTAACGAAGTTTTTACTACAAAAACAATTGTCGACTTGGATCCATGAGGCTGGACTTAATACTGAGCTCGACTTAATACTGAGGTAACTGGAGTTCTCACTCTGAATAAAAAAGTGTACCCAGCAAATTTGACATTTATGTATGTAGTGGCTGTCAGTTGTCTCATATGACCATACGTATTTTTTTAAAGTGTAGGTGAGACGGAAGACAGCCACTGTGTAATTTTTGGTCACAAAAAAGTGTTAGTATTGCACTCTCCAGTTACCTCAGTATTAAGTCGAGCTTCATGCTTGGATCTATCGGCCATGACGTTGAAGTTCGATTCTAAACATAGCACAAATATTTTACTAACCATATCTTCTTACCATATGGACTAGATAATTGATGTCATTGTAATAAAGTAGATATTTATGTTTTAACTTAATCAAAGACTTATTTCTCACATGTAAACTTCGATCAACAATATGTTTAAAGGTTACACTACTTACACAATTTTCTTTTTGTTTTTGTAAGGCATAAGCCATCAATTAAATCAAATCGTACTTTCAAAATTGGTAGACAATACACACCTACCTAGCTATTGTTTCAAAATAGTAACACAATTCAGAAACTAATCTTACTTACGCCTTTCTCATCACCGTCATCTTCATTCACTATAACCTCGACTTCATTATCAAATCTCGACTTGTAGGCCTTGCTAGCTATCGAACTGTCATTGCTATAAATAAAACATGTATAATATTATATTACATCAAAACATTCATCATTACTCCTTATCGTCACGAATAATGTGTGAAGAGAATTTTAATTATACTTAGGTAGAGTTGGTCTGTCGATACGATGTATTAGTTTAATCTTTTTTATATCTTACTTACCTCAGTTAAAGAGTCATTCACTATTATGTCCTGCATTACACTTATGTATGTGAGAAGACTTTTAATTATAGTTGGAACTAACTGGTATGTCGATAGGATGATATGACTTGATTTGTCATTGTTTTATGGATTTACTAAGTACCTAAGTAGTTTTTGTCCGTTAAACTTCGGTAGCAGGTAAGGTAGAGTAACTAGGTACCTACAAATCTTTTATACAATCTTTATAATATGTCTATTGTGTGTACCTATATGTTTAATAAACCAATAATAATTCTTTAAATGGTTTACTAAATATCTTAATGTAGAGGGGTGTTCATTGAGAATTGAGAGAGAATGACATATTATAATACTCTTTGGTAAGAAAAAAAAGAAATACAGGCCGGCCAGCTATAATATGTAGCTCATTTATCTATACATATAATAAAACAGAAACGGACAAAAAGTCTGTACATGAAATATTAAAAAAAAAAATTACTGCTATGTGATGTGTACAGGATATAGACCCCAAAACGATAGATATTAAAATTTTTGTCTGTTTGTCTGTTTGTCTGTTTGTATGTTCGCTTTTCACGCAAAAACTACTGGACGGATTTTTACCAAATTTTGTGTAGTAATAGCTTATAACCCGGGTCAACATATAGGGTACCTTTTATTGCGGGAAATTTAATTATTCCTACGGGAAAATACAAAAACTGATTCTTACTAAAATAGATGGCGCCACATGATTATGAAAATACGTTATATTTAATCGCTGTCTCAATTAATAATGAATCATGTTATTTTTTTTTACCTGCTTCAAAACATAATATAAATTAAAACCCATCCAGGCTCACATAAAATCATAAAAATAATTTCATGTTATTTACGTCATTATATCTACTAAGCAATAGATGGCGCAGGAAGTCAGTAAGATTACGATATACCTCTCACAAAAGAACATTCGAATGATTATATTAATTAGGGTGAAAGCCCCCTCTGTTGCCACTTTAAGATGTTTTTCACTTCTTTTGCATCATAACTACTAAGCAATAGATGGCGCGGGAAGTCAGTAAGATTACGATATACCTTTCACAAAAGTACATCCGAATGATTACCTATATTAAGTAGGGTGAAAGCCCCCGCTGTTGCCACTTTAATTTTTTTTCACTTCTTTCGCCTATGGTCTTAAGTAGGTATCTAAAATTGTCAAGAATGTATCTTATACTTTTCTTTACAACAATTCGTTTTCGTCAAGTAAACATTGTATTAAAGACTTCCACAGGACAGGCATAGCCTAGTGTGGAAGACTTTGTAAATGATACACCAAATAATGTAATTTTCGGAAATAAATAAATTATTATTATTATTATTATTATTATTTAAATTTTTAAATTTACAATACAAAAAACTACTTAAAAAATTTAACCGACTCCAAAAAGTATTTGTCAACTGAAAAGGAAAAATATAATTTATATTATAATTAAGGTACCTTTTTGAGGTCGGTGCCAGTCAGTTTATTTTTTTAAATTACTATTTATTTCCTAAGTTTTAGTGTATATTGTACAATAACATACCCACGAAAACTACTAAACCGATTTTGATGAATCTTAGACTGTTCCCAAAGTTAGAATACACCTAATTTAAATCAAATAGAATCATCTCGATATGCCTTTAGATTTCGAGAAATTCGTGGACATACATAGTAAAAACATATAACTAAGTATTCATATACTTACGAAATTTAGTTTTATTTAAGTCAATTAAAAACCTATTTTTTAAACTTAAAATGTGCGAGGGGTGCCGATTGATGTGTTTTTTGTCAATCAAATTTCAAAAGATACATCGAGAAATCAATACTTAACTAACTTAGATAAAATAAAAGAAACATCTAATTCGATGTAAACTGAAAAGCGTTTATTGAATAATATTCCTATGTCATAAAGAATTATTACTATTGTTATTATGACTTAAAAGTCATAGATAAAAAGTATATTATCAAGCAAAAGTTATTAACGAAATGTTTAAAGCTAAGTAAGCACTCGGGGCAGTGGCCAAAACTAAAGTTCTTACCCTATTGATATAAAATTTATATTTCGCATTTCCACTCGACGCTAGATGTCGCTACAGTAAGTATAGTGCCACAAATATATCTGAACCGGGATAGTGGTCTTGGAGGAGCCACTAGCAATACAAAATTAACTGTCAAAATGGACTGCCGGCAGTCAACAGTATATTTAGTACCAAAAAATAAGAACCACTGTGTGAAATAAGTTTGTCGCAATGTAGACAAAATGTCACCAATGTAGTTTTGAAAATTTTGCTCAAACGCTAAGTGGCCAGTACGTAGTTACCTACACCTACAGTGCCACAAGCTTTTCTGTTCCGGTGACAGTCGTGACAGAGGAGCCACTTGCAATACGAAATTAGCTGTCATGATGGACTGTCGCATGAAAACTGTTTTAGTTCCTAAGATAATCACCGGAACAGAAAAGATTGGCGCACTATACCTACCATTTTTTATGTCATTTAACCGGCTCTGGCTACTTAGGCCTTCAGCCGTAGGTACCATCCAATAAAATAAAGGAATATTAAAAATAGTTTTCTATCTAACTTATTTATTCATTTATTTACTAGGAAAGCTTACATAAGTGATGATTGATTAAAATTAAATAATTAAATGGTATATCATTACATTTTATACCTGTTACTTAAGGAAGAAATGTCTCCATATCAAAATACTAGCCTTCCGCCCGCGACTTCGCCCGCTCGGACTAAACGACGACGTTATCCCACGGGAATGTGATATTTTTCAGGGATAAAAAGTAGCCAAAGGCAGCCATTACATCCAGATCGCGATCACTGATCGTGATCTTGATCGCGATCGAGATTTACTTTGTAGATATTTTGCGATCAAGATCGCGAGCCGTCAATCACCTTCGTACACAGTCAATCTGCATCGCGATCATTGATCATTGATCATTGATCCAGATTGACTGTCTAATGGCTGCCTAAGTATGTCACTTTTCAGCTGCCTAACTATTCCCATTCCAAAAGTCACGTCGATCCGTTGCACCAATTTTGACGTGAAAGACGGACAAACAAACAAACCCACTTTCACATTTATAATATTAGTATGGATACGCACAATCTCTTTTACATTTTATAGTAAAAATATGATTGGCCTGATATTATGCATTACTAAGTAAGAACTTTTGTTTGAATCGTGAAAGCGCGCATAGGCGCAAAACGATAATACGCGCTCTATCGCGCGCGGCAAGAGTGCGCTTCACCACTGGAGCTCCATAGTAGTGGTCGGAGTGGACGTGCCTCGTGCGATCCAAGGGCACCAAGAGAACAAATTAGATTCACGATCCATGATCCCCAATCTTAGGTCTCGTGGTTGGCCAATCCAAGATGGATCGTCTGGTGTGGTTCAGTCTTATGAACCTCGCGTAGAATAGATCTATTGCCCGCTAGCAAGCAACGTCGAAGAACGAAGAACGGCTGTTCAAAATAATCGTTATCATTATACACTGTTATGTGTGATACATGCATTTTTGCGTATAAAAACCATATGAAAATATAGATAAGTTATCACAACTTACTGTAAATCGAGATTTGACAGCCTAAACCGACCTAGATAGCGGTTTAAATTTAAATCGGGATCGGTAACAACAAGTAGCTAAATGGGATTTATAAGAAAATCGAGATCCAAGTGGCCCATTTGAGTTATGAAGAAGAGAAGAGAAGTTTTTTTTTTTTGTCGCCTCTAAGGGATTGCAGACTTCAGTATTTAATTTGACATACATTTTAGCTTGATACCTCCCACGCATACTTGAGAAAAAGTTTCTTGACAGACGGACAGATCTTTGAATGAGGGCTCAACTATGTTCATGCAGCATATGATAACAACATACCATGTTCATACCCTAGCCTGCATATTCGATATTCTTTAGACCCTTTTAGTAGAGAATAGGACTTCAAGAAGAGCGTTATGAAATCTGAGCAACAAACACACATAAACTAAACTAACACAAAAGTCACTACACCGCGCGTACGAAGTCGCGGGCAACAGCTAGTTAATAATATGTTTTTTTTGGATGTATTGATTTGTTTTCTTCGTTTGGGAACGTGTTCTCGAAAATGGAGAGAAAATTGAAGTTCGTGCGAAATAAAGTACGGAGCAGATTTAATCAAGACTTACGGGAAACATTAGGTGTTAATTAATGTTTCTTCGTATTCTACAGTGGCACGTTGGTGTCCCCGATTAAAGGAGCACCTCAAAATTTTATGATGATAACGCAGTGATCGCTGCTGTACCTACATGATTTTCTAAGCAGTCAGGACGAAGATTTTATTCAAAAAGGGATTTCAAGTTTAGAAAAAAGATGCTAAAATGTGACTAAGTATATTGAAAAATAAAATAACATTTAATTACGGATAACTGCGTTTTAGTCATTCTCACTAATTAATGAACATCCTTCGTATCGTACTAAATTATCCATTTTGTGAACAAAAAGGGACGTTAACGAGAAACTAGAACGAAAAGGCGTATATTTAAGTACTTACTTACCTATACCTTACCTTACCTTTATTTTCTTTTCTATTATTTATTCGGTCGCGCGCGGGCACTAATATGTGTGCTACGTGGAACCTATTAGACATTTACTTTTTATTTTTTGCATTGATGTATGGTATGGCTCTACAATGTACGCATGTTGGTGCTGGTGATTTATTAATGGTATTTTTGTGCATAGGTATAGGTATTTTTTATGGTTTTTTTTTGTGTGTTACTGCCAAACATGTTGTGGCAGCTTATAAATAAGGCAACACTGCTACTTGTACCATTTAAGTTATTTTAATGCATTGTATTGTATCTAGTGTATGTTTTGTTAGCTGTCCTAATTAAATAAAACAAAATAAATAAAATAAGATTTTTATAGAAACATGAAATTTTGAAGTTCGTTTTGCACAAACATTATTATTGTCCAATTTAGATTTTCTAAAGTTCTCACGGTAATAGGAAACAAAGTTGTTTCTACAACGCTCTACGAGTACACAATAGTTTAAAACATCCTTAGTTCATTACCTACATCATGCCAATTTCAAAGTAAAATAAATTAAAACAAGGGAATATTATGTGAACCCAAATACTTAGGTGCTGCAAATTAGACCAACTTTCGTAACATGTTTTTCGTACTATTCACAAGAGTTGGTACATTAGAAAGATTTTGTCTTTCAGTTATTATTAACCCTGCGACTTCGTAGGATATTTTTTGCAGATACCCATATATTTACAATCCTCAAAATTTATTAGGTACTTACTTATTGTGTTTTTTTCTAACTCATACATTTTTAACTTTACATTTGACCCAGAGATATTATATCAGACCTTGGAGAGAGATGTTGACTATTTTAAGGTGCATGTAGTCGTGAAACGATCTTTTTTGAGGCCCTAAAACTTATAAATTAGCCTACTGATGAATCCAGAATTAATATATATTAAATATTGATATATAAACTTCAATCTGAGCATTTAAAAATAACATAATATTTAAGATACTATTAAAAAAAAACATTGAAATGAAGCTGTTTTCAACTTGAAATACGCTACTTCTTCTAAACTACAAGTGATATTTTCACGTTTCTTACAGGAAGAGATTGCTAACTTGTTTTTAACTTAAAACTGAGAATTTTTCGTTTTAAAATAATACATAGTTTTGACAAAACGTGTGTTTAAGCTGTTTTTGTGCGGGTAGCGGGAGGGAAAATTAGGCCACTTTTCTATGGCCAAGGTCGTTGGCGATACCACGGGCCTTAAGGCTTTTACGACTCAAGCGCGATACAACTGCGAGCGCAATTTGGCCGAATACGACACAGACGAAGTCGCAGACACAAAGCATCCCATATGATCGTAATCCGCCAACCTTGGCAATCCCGCCATCACATGCCCTTGGCGTCGGCGGCCATTGCCGTTGGAGCCGCGTTCTATGGCGGAACTAATAGTCAGCTGTTAAGCAACAAGTGCAATAGAGTAGTGTAGACAGTTATAGTTTTGAAGAATATGGAGTAAAACTTTTACATGTTAAATGAAGCTGAATATGTTAAAAATCCTACTAATATTATAAAGGTGAAAGTTTAGATGTTTGGATGTTTGTTACTCAATCACGCCAAAACGGCTGAACCGATTTGGCTGAAATTTGGGACATAGATACTTTGTAGCCTGGAGAGGAACATAGACTACTTTTTATCCCGGAAAAGTAACACATTCCCAAGGGATAACGTCGTGTAGTCCATGCGGGCGAAGCCGCGAGCGGAAAGCTAGTATATGATATAAATATAACAAATATTATTACTAGTATAGTATTATATATATTATCTGTGATATTATGTAGAAAGGACACCTGTTCGCGCCAACCTTGGCACGTCGAGCCTTTGGCGCCGAACGGTCGTTGGCGTTATGTCATGTCGCTCTATGGCGGCACTAATGGCGGACTGTTCAGCAAACAAGTGTAATATAGTGAAGACAGTTTTAGTTTGGGATTTTCTGTGGGCGACGGGGGGTTATACACGGTAATTTTTTTTGTCACCCCGGATAATTTTAGGGATTGTTCTACTCATGAAAACAAAAAAAAACTTTTATTAGGGGACCAAAACTGAAATAGCGAAAAAAACAGCTGTTCCATATATTTTTATCAAACATTTTTGCACTTTTGTGTGGAAAAGCAGATTTTTCTTCGCGATTTCAGTTTTGGTCCCATAATAGATACTTAAAAGACGTTTTATTTTTATTTTTATAAATACATAATACCATACAATAACTAAAAAGCCCATACATCCCAACTAATTTAATTTATATAAAATTGAATGCAATAAAATAAAATTTTTTTAAAGTAATTTCTAATATTTCCTGCTCATTCATTAGGTGAATTTCTGACAGATTTTAACTCAGAACAATAACTAATTAGTTATTGTTCTGAGGATTTTAAGCTCTACGATGACGTAAGAGAGCACGTGACGGGTCGCGTCACAGCCTTCTCTACATCAGACGATAGAGAAGTAGTGTAGGCAATGAACAGATTCTTTGTATGGAGACCCATACACTAATTCCTCAGTCGATGAAACTTTGCTGGGTTATAAAATAGCATGAGCCATAAACTTTTAAATGATTATCCAAAAAAAAACTCACACGGAAGTTAGGTATTTATACCTAAATAAACAAATCTGTTTATATATTGAACCGAGTAATTTCTCAGTCCAAATTTATTTTACCAAATGAGTTATTTATACTAGTATGTGATACTTGATAAAAATCCAAAACTTTTTTCAAGCATGAGTATGCTTGACAAAATGGTATAATTCCGTTAAAAAGTTCGGCCGAGACATTTTTCAGTTCAAGTCACCCCAATTGTTTTATTAAAAATTGGTGTTTCTGCTGGGATATTTTTTTGGATATTTCATATTATTGTTTTTATACGTTTCTTGAATATGTCCTGTGAAGAAAGTTTAGACGGAGCATTTTTCCTAAAAAAGATATCAATGAAATAAGACTTTCATAAAAAAATACCTAGCCTTCTATTGTTATTATTTTTTGGAAATTTATACCATACTTTTAATTTATTGATACTTTATCATGCTGTAAAGTTTTTTGTGACTGAGGAATTACTGTGGGGGTCAACTAGCTTCATTGACTACACTAAAGGCTCTGGTCGCGCGCGTAACATTTTTAGAATCGGCAAAAATGAAGAATTTTTTTTTGGAAGTTTATTTTATTTTATTTTATTTATTTGGACAACCAACAAGTACATACACCCTTACATTATATTTTTGATGATTACATAGTGTTGACTTAATTATAGGCTGCCACGGAAAGCAATAACTTAACTAGCTGGATGAAGTTTAAACCCTCTTATAAATGTGTGGAATCGATTCTATTCTCGACACAACTATTTTCTCAGTTTCGCTAAAAGTATTACAACGTTGTACATATAGAAAAAGTGCCTAAGTAATAAAAACTTAGTAGAATTATTTTCATGTAAGTACAGTTTTAAGAAAATTATTTAATTTAATTTTACACTAATATAATGTGTATTTTCTTCGTTGAAATTGTTAAGTATATCTAATCAGTAACAAGTATTGGTTATTGAAACTTATTTATATAAGTAACTTATTTAAATAAATTACCTAATTTATTATATATAACAACTAATAATTACCTATTACCACAGAATATATACCTAATAGCTATTACTTTTGATTGGATCATTTTGCAATAGCAGTAGTTTAATGATGTAAAATATCAAACATATATTATGTTAACAATAATTCAAGGTTAACATCTACGACATTGATATTCTATGGCTCTACCATTAAAAGTATAAGTGTAGCCGCGGGACAAATATATCGTTGTTTTTAAAATTTCTACAGTTTGCTCATTCATATAACTAGCGTTCCCCCGCGACGTCGACCGAGTGGAATTTGTGCCAGAGGGCTGAATGTAGCATTGAAGATATGCAAATGTCGAAATCGCGTTTTGACAGATTAATCATTATAATGAAAAGGAATATTTACGGAAAATATAAATTTTGGTAAACACAAAAGTGCACGTCTCATAACGCTCATTCAAAAAAAAAAAACAACGGCTTGCACTCCGGGGGCGGCAGAAGTGAAAAGGGCTCCCTAGACTTTTTCACAAAAAAAAGAAAGAAATACGGTCTAGATTTGAACCGAGTTCTTCTGGCTTCAATGCCGCCCGTTTTCTAACTTGAGCTATCACAACTTTGGAAACGGTGGCGTTTGCCTTCATATTCTAATGACAGTTTTTCGATCAGTGCCCGTAGTGCTTTTATGTCAAGCAAACGCAAACTATCGCGATTCCGTATTTATGTCAATTTGTATGAAAACTGTATCAGCACCTCTAGCGGCGAGTAGCGCGCTTATTTTACAATATAGGGCAGGCGTACCGGTTTTGGCCACTTTTTGCTCTAACAGTTTTCTAAACGACTTTTAGCCATTTCTGATAAAGGCAATTTAAATAAGGTATTTTAAGGTAATAATAACAACCGTTAGAATTCCTTATGTCATAAGATTTTTTTTTCAATAAATTCCATTTTCTGTTTGAAAAAATGATTTGTATGAAAATTTTAAGAAATTTGTTTTGGATAAAATACTTTATAAACCTTTGTTTCTTACAATTAAATTGTTGTTTTGCAATTGACTGGTTTCTAGCGCATTAGAATATATTGATTTTACCTGGGTTTGATTTTGATTTTTCGCAATACTTACAAAAGTTTAACTATCAGTAAGTGGCCAAAACCGGTACATTTGGCACCGCTCACACATTTTGTATTATATACAAAAAACTATTTAACTTTAAAAAAATTAAAAAAATGTACCTTTAAAGCGTGATATATTATCTATAATTTAAGATGTAATTTGTGACCTAAATACCTAAGACCATTTAGTACTTAGTGCTTAAAAGTCAAAAATTCCTTAAAGTGGCCACAAAGGGTACCTCTGCCCTACTTAAAGAGGATAAATTTGATTTTTTTGTTTGTTATGGATAAAATGAAAAACTACTGGAAATATTTAAAAAATTCTTTCACCATTACAGCTAAATTTTTTCCGAGTGACATGTAGGCAATATTTTATCCTACTACGCAGGTAAATCCGCGGGGAGAAACTAGCAATAGTATAAGCACGTATAAGTACTCCATTCATAGTAGATAGCTAATAGCGATAGACAGCCGTTGGCAAGTTGCGAAGTAAAACATAATTATTTTTGCAGATGACATCATTTCTGTATCTCAGCGCTGGCGCATATCTTATGCCAGAGAAAAATCAGGTCATACGGGTTATTTCAAGTTGAGTGTCAAGTTTTTTCCTCTTCATTAGGGTTATTTTGACGACCGATTTGGCGCAGGGGTAATCTATCTGCCTTCTGCGCCAGAGGTCTCGGGTTCGATTCCCGAACAAGACAAATATTTGTGTGCATGAACATGTCTATTTGTCTTGGTCTGGGTGTTTTCTATGTATATTAAGTATGTATTTACAAACAAAAAGTATTTAAGTATATATTTATCCGTTATCAAGTTCACGTAAGTATACACAGTCTGTTTCATAAGAAATTAACTACGGGCTTAGATAATTGGTGTGATTGTAAGAAAATATTTATTTATTTATTTTTGAATGAATTTATGAGTACTGCATTTCCAATTTTATTATGTTTCAGTGATTTGCACTCACATTTTTTTTTAAATACTTAACTTTGT
Source organism: Crambus lathoniellus (assembly GCA_949710035.1). NCBI lineage: Eukaryota > Metazoa > Arthropoda > Insecta > Lepidoptera > Crambidae > Crambus > Crambus lathoniellus. The sequence goes on along the minus strand of OX453306.1, from coordinate 29,256,645 downwards.
ATTTAATTCGGGCGGACCTCGAAGCCGTGACCTTCACAACTGTAACCCAGATGAGTCACCTGGCAGACGTTAGAAGATCAGTTGATTTTTTGTCCATTTTTTGTTTGCGCCTCTTTCTCAATGGGAGGAATAACTTCGACACATTTTGAAGTGCTTAAGATATACCTACTAGGTAGGTAGCCTAAGCAAAATGTTTTTTCCATGGTTAGGACATGGTGTTTTACTACAATTATGTACGTCATTTGTCTAATCCATAGGTACTAATATCTATACTTCTATACTTTAATATTATAAAGAGGAAAGATTTGTATTTTGTATGTAACGAATAAACTCAAAAAGCACTGGACCGATTTAGAAAATTCTTTCACCGTTAGAAAGCTACAGTCTTCCCGAGTGACATAGGCTATATTTTATCCCGATACTCCCACGGGAACGGGTACCACGCGGGTGAAACCGCGGGCGGCCACTAGTATATTATAAATGTGAACGTGTGTTAGTTTGTTTGTTTATCCGTCTTTCACGTCAAAACGGAGCAATGGATGGACGTGATTTTTGTTTCGGAAATAGTCTAGAAGATGGAGAGTGACATAAGCCAATTTATATCTCCGGAAAAACATGACATTCCCGCGGGATAACGTCGTAATGACCACGCGGGTGAAGCTGCCGGCATTAATCATAATCATAATCATAATCATAATAAAAAGGCAGCATAAAAAATAAATATCAATTAATTAATTTTCTACAATCACATTGTAGGACAGCTCGCGATAATAAGGCCCCAGATCTTCTAAACATAGTTTTATACTTACTTATACAAAATTACAAAAGTTACCTTTTTTATTTGGAACAAAAATTAACGAAGAAGAGGAATTCAATATCATCATTATATCAATGTAATGTCACTCTCACTTCGTAATCAAGGTGTCAAATTATTAAACTTTCGACATGTTGCTATCAGATTCACCGAATTGAATGTTTATTTCCACAATCATGCATGTACATCTCAACGCTTAGCATATTCAGTTCAGAAGCCGATGATTGCTACCAAAGATATTATAATATAACAAGATTGTGCACTATGAAAATAAAAGCAATGTCAATTCGATTCTATGCAGTTACAATAAGGTTTATTTTCGTATGACATTACGATAAACGGAAAAACGAGCCGAGCGAGAGGCTCCTAAATAGGATTGCATCCCTGTCTACTGGGCTGCCACAATGAAATATTTTTGGTTGTAGTAGAACTTATTTCAAATTCATATTTCCTGTTCTCGAGAATTTTCAAAATATTAATTAATTAAAAGGAATGTTAAGCTGATAATAATAAAGTCCATATCATTTGTATTATTTAAAACCTTAAAAACTACTTGTTTAAATGTAAGAGCCGGTGTTATGGTAGTTTTAATTATAATAAATTTGCAACACTTTGCGTCTGGACAATTTTAATAAAAATAAAAACATCATCAATATGGCGACGGCAAATTAATTTATGTGTGTAAAGTTAGTGTGTGGATCTTAATTATCATTTTAAAATTACGTTTAAATCAATAAAAATTGTTCTCACTTGATGTGTGAAAGGATGCAAAAGCGCATCATATAAACGTAGCGGTGTATCTTTTCATAGGTAAGTATTTAGCCAAAGTTTTATTCTTGCGTATAGTAGGGTGTCCATTTCGTTTGTAATCTATAGACTGGAATTTACTTTCTTACTTAACCCAAACATTAATTTTCATTGTTTCAGATTTCCTAAAGATGAAGAAATTAAAAAAGGTTGGCTTAACGTCATACCTGAAAAAATTACACAATACTCAGCAGAAGAAGAAAAAGAAGAACTTTATCAGAAAATAGGCATGAAACAGAACTTATTAAATGTATTATAACGACTGTATTTTAATTTAAGGTTAAAAAAGTAGGTACGCAAAAAACGAATCTTTAAAATTAATTGAACACAAAGCCTCCATGCGTCAAAAGATCCGCAAGACAATTTTGTTTAGCAATGTATAGTCTAACTAATAAACATATTTTTATTACTGTACGTGAACTTTTTATTTCTATCCTTTTTAGCAAAATACGCCTATCAGAAATACAGACATACATTTCATATAAGTACATACAGGTCAAACTGACAACCTCCTTTTTTGAAGTCGGTTCAAAAGTAAGTATGCTTATAAAGCATATGTGTATGTGTCGATTGTCACATTATTGCCTCATAAGTGATGCAAAGTGCCCTCTATACTTTGCCTCGCGGAGTCCTCATTTTAACTAATTTTATAAATAGAAAGTGAGTTCGGATGTTTAAATGTATGTTTGTTTTAGCTACAAGAGCTCCCTAGGAAGCGTGGTGTTCGAATCCTACGTGAGCCAAGTCTGGTTAACTATAAATTGTCCTAGAAAAAACCAAATCGTGTAGTCACTCACGTCTCTCTCATTAGAGAGGGATGCACACCATAATAGGGCTATCTCGCTCGGCTCGGCTGTAACTCATGAGTGCGCAATCTAGTTATATTATATTATCTTTGATTGCTACTAAATGATGACACGCCTCTCACAATTACCTATACCATAGTAAAATATACTTTTCACTTCTCATGCTCGTAAAGTTCGTGTTTATGTTGGGTATAGGCTGCATAAAATCTCTTTTTATGCTCTAGTGCATAAAGTAAAATCTTCGTCTAAGTCTCAGATTCTAAGACAAAGGTCGTCAGGTAAACAGTCACACACGCAAGGAAACTTCGTTATATAAACCTGTTATTTCATTCTGTTTCTTAAATTTTGTACATAATCCATGTTAAATTACTAAATTAATAAAACTAGGCAAAATTAATGAGTTTTATAAGAAATAAGTATTTCAATTCAAGAGCATTATGGACTACGAGTACGATCTATGCTAAAGTCAATGTGCTGCCACTGCCACGTATAAAAAAAGAAAGTCTTCCCGCCAATATGGCGAAGTCTTTATTTTTTCTTTTTGCAATATTGTTATTTATTAAATTTTCCTCACACTCGAAGTGAAAAGCAGAGTGTATAACTCGTACATAAAACCCATTTTACCCTCGAATTGACTATCCACCCTCGCCTACGGCTCGGATGGATATATATACGTCTCGGGTAAAATGGTACGTTTTATGCACTTGTTGTACAATCTACTATTTCACTTCTCATGCTCGTAAAGTTCGTGTTTATGTTGGGTATAGGCTGCATAAAATCGCTTTTTATGCTCTAGTGCATAAAGTAAAATCTTCGTCTAAGTCTCAGACTCTAAGACAAAAGTCGTCAGGTAAACAGTCACACACACACGCAATTAAACTCCGTAAATAAACTTGTTATTTAATTCTGTTTCTTCAATTTTGTACATATAATTCATATTAAATTACTAAATTAATAAAACTAGGCAAAATTTATGAGTTTTGTAAGAAATAAGTAGGTATTTCAAGAGCATTATGGACTACGATCTATGCTAAAGTCACTGTGCTGCCACTGCCACGTATAAAAAAAAAAGTAAGTCTTCCCGCCAATATGGCGAAGTCTTTATTTTTTCTTTTTTGCAATATTGTTATTTATTTTCCTTACACTCGAAGTGAAAAGCAGAGTGTATAACTCGTAGATAAAACCCATTTTACCCTCGAATTGACTATCCACCCTCGCCTACGGCTCGGATGGATATATACGTCTCGGGTAAAATGGTACGTTTTATGCACTTGTTGTACAATCTACTATTTACTATGCCTATACTCAGTGAACTAGGGCAGTATAATGATAATGAATGACATATTATTGGTTCCAAGAAATCAGCGGTGTGTAATGTAGTGTTAAAACTTTATAAATTATAAGAAATCCTTGTATTACAAACAAATCTTAGCTTGTGTTGATCGCCTCAACTCGCTGCGCGACCTTATTATATTAAGCAGGTACCTTTATCTATGCATATTTATATCAACTGTTCTTCACTATCAATGGTATCTACATAATTTCAATCAATACAATTTTCACTTCGTTTAAAGCCAGGGTTGTTTTTATACGGAAAAGTAAAACCAAAACAGCGCTTATTTATCTATGGAAAAGTATAACAAAAAGCTAATAGGTTACTAATAGGTAACCCGTGTTTATATAAGGTTTCTTCACCTCATCCAAAAATTTGAGTATAAGTAGTTTTTGCGACTAAAACGCAATTTGAAGGTCAAATACAGACACAAAAACTCGTGGAAGGCTATTGAAGTCTAGAGTTGTTAATCTGTGCAAGGTATCCGCATTATTTTGTTTACTTTTTGTAGAAGACTAGTTCTAAAGATATATTATGAAAACACTTGCCTTCCGCAGGCAGCTTCAGCAGGGAGGATGGCGCTACCAACTTGTGACGTCACAAGTTGGTAGCGCTGTCCAACTAAAGTCTGTTCGAATCCAATTTGGAAAAAATGTAAACAAACCTGTTCCATTAAAAATTCTCACACTTTCGGCCACTAAATGGATTTAAAAACACATTCATTAGTAATTAGAAGGTTTCAACTTATATCTCACTAATTTGTTCCAAAGATCGTAGTATGTTTATTATTTTTAAAATTTATTTGAAAATTTTAAGAAGAAAAGTGAGGTTATTTATCCAAGCAAAAATCTTGTATTATCTGTGATCGCCATGGTGACCGCATAGTGCTTGACGTAATGTCTATCAGATAATTCAATTATTAGTTCAACTATATCGATTATTAATCGATGTTATGTAATCGAAGAGAAAATATCTCTGTCTTGATAAAAATTATCACAAAAATCACAAATATTAAAAAAAGTATATTCTCGGGTCCGTTAGGGCTGGGACATAGCGGAATTCCGTGCGCATAATTTGCTGAAACGATGTCATTGCTACTTTATCGTAAGTAGAGTCTTATGAATATGATTCAGAAATTTCAGAAAATATTTTTTTCGCTATTTATCAAGTAGGATAAATACAATTTCTAACGAGTGAGAATCGAGTCCGTGATCAGCAGCCGCGATCAAATCGCGATAACTATCACGCGTGTAACGTTTGCCAGCAAGTAAGCAACACTGTCGTCGATACGACCCGACACGACACGACGCATTACCATTTTTTTCGGTAATTATCGATTGTTCACATTGGACCGATTACTGGTAAAAACCGATTACCGATTACCGTTTTGCATACCCTAGCATCCGCCATACTGTTTATCTGTTGATCAACCACATAGTTTATGACACTTTAAATACATAGATAAATAGTGAACTGAGCTTTTCATAATGTATACGATTTGGTGGATTCGTTGATAGATGGCGATGTAAGACACTACCTGCGAGCTTGCCTTTTGACTTACTAGATGGCGCTGTAATATAATATTTAGTAGAATAAGCTTTTCTTATTTAATTTCAAAATAGTCAACAAAACTTTAAAGCTAGAAATTAATGAAATTATGTCTTTAAGAAATCACTTAATATAGTAGGATAACAATTAAATAAAACAACATACTTTGAAATTAAGAATTTATTTTCTTTTAACATTAAACTTCTAAGTCAGAATACAAAATATAAACCAACCGATAATAATAACTATCACATAGATTCATCAAAACAATAACACACTTGGTGTTCGCTAAAACACCTTCGATAGCTCACGAGCGTTAGTCTTTTCGTTTCTAATTAATGCCAAAGGCATGGGGCAGAAGCGATGTGATGCTGTTCTTCAAGAAGGATGATAAGACTCTCTTAAAGAACTACCGACCCATCTCGCTTCTGAGCCATATCTACAAGTTGTTTTCGAGAGTCATTACGAATCGTCTCGCTCGCAGGTTTGACGACTTCCAACCTCCCGAACAAGCCGGGTTCCGAAAAGGTTATAGTACCATAGACCACATTCATACGCTGCGACAAGTTATACAGAAGACCGAAGAGTATAACTTGCCACTATGCTTGGCGTTCGTGGACTATGAGAAAGCCTTTGATTCGATCGAGACCTGGGCAGTGCTGCAGTCTCTCCAGAGGTGCCAAATAGACTACAGGTACATCGAGGTGCTGAGGACCGACGATCTGGTCAAGGTCGCGGGAAACCGGCAGGATGCGGGCAGCGCAGGACCGATCGTTGTAGAGATCCTTGGGGAAGGCCTATGCCCAGCAGTGGGCATCGCACGGCTAAAATGATGATGATGATGATGATTATGTACCGGGTTCTTTATTTTGTTTTAATATTTATGATAAATTTGTGATGGAAAGTGACCTTATATAATATATATTATGTTAAAGTCACTTTTCAATTTGTTATGTGATGATGATGTGTTTGTGTGAAATTAAAAAAATCCCGCCTGAAAGCTACTTATAGGGCTCGTGGTTTTTACTAAGTATTACATTTTTCCTATACTTACAAAATTGCATTGTGAATGCATAAAAATAATTTAAAATCTTAATTTTTACTCGGTTCAATGTAAGCCTTTTATTTCTCTATAATCGCGATGAACACCGTCATCTTTCGAGGCTTGAGAAGTAATAAACTAAAAACTCTTTACTAACGCGAAGCTCCAACATAATAGCATTCAATTAATCGAATCGAAGCAATCAAATTATTTATCGATTTATAAATGGTATAATTTTTACCACATCACTAAATAGTCTATGGTCAGAATAATGGCGTCTTTGTTTACATTTTTTCCAAATTGGATTCGAACAGACTATACCTTTGTTGTGTTGCTGATATTATTTCTAAAAACATTTTAAATAAATAAAAAAAACATGTCCAGTCCCCAATTTTATTCTAACGCAGCTTAAATTATTCGGGCCTTCATCGAACTTGAAAGAATTTGACAATGTTATTAATTATGATGTTGATTTTTTATTGAAAATAGAATATTTTATAGCAAAACGTGATTCAGACAAAATAATTCCAAAGCAACGTCCACACATACGCGTGAGTCTTTGACTAATCATAATTGTCACGGCTTCATTCGCCAGTCTCGTAGAATAACGTTTTTCCAAACAAATCTCTAGTTCACCTAAAATGTACTCTACATTTCTTGCATTAAGGTACCTTTTAGAAGTTTATGTTACAAGTCTGTGGAATAAACTGAGGTCACCTTCACCTTTGGTAAACAGCTTAATGCTGGACGTGATGTGGACAAAGGTTTCGATTTCTATTACCGTTTTATACAATTAACATACCTAGGTAGTAAATTACTATATTTATTAACATTAGATTAAGCTGTTTTCTTGCATAATATTAGGATAAGAAATTAAATATGTGTTTCGCAGTTTAATGTTTGTGCTAAAACTTTGATGAAAAGAATTTGGTTTTCATCTTTAAATGAATAAGGGTTTCTTTTAGATCTTTAAACACAACGTGTTAATGCAATAAGCAAAAAGCCCGTACACCCCAACTAATTAATTTTATATTAAATTGATCACAATTGAAAAAAAAATTTTTTAAAGAAACTTCCAAGATATTCGTGCCCTTAGTCTCCGTGAATTTCTGACAGATTTTAAGGGCCCGCTATAGGCCAACGAGAATCAGATTGCTTTACATGATCGTCTGTAGTATCAATATTAATGAAAATCTAAATTTCAAATTAAGATGCAGCAAACTTCAGGACTAATACTAGTGACTATGTTACTCAAAAACACGATTGCATAAAATTTTCTCGATAGAAAAAAATTGTGAAGTTGCCTCCAAATCACTTTAACACGATAGTCTGCTAGTACCTATTCGAGTAATACATTAAAACAAAGCTTGGAACTTTTTAGTATAATAACAAGGATAAGGCAGGGCTTATGTTATATATTTTTTGGAATAACCTTTAAATATCCTTTTAAAAAAAGAATTTCCTTCATTTCTTCATTCTGGACCGGCCGAATGGTGTCGGAGAATTAAAAAGTAAATGCTGCCTTATGTCTTATAGAAATAAGGCAGCATTTACTTTGCAGTTGGCCGTTGCAGTTACTACTTTTGCTTTTGGCCTAGTGCGCGCCCTTAAGCTCTACTATAACGTAGGAGAGCACGTGACGGGTTGCGCTCGTATTGAATGAATAGGCAGTAGACAAAAACATTTTTAGAAGCAGCAAAAAATGAAAATATTTTTTTTGTAAAATTTAACCCCTATCCAGAATGTATGGAATCGATTCTACTCTCGATCCCGAACAAAGACTATTTTCTCAGCTTCGCTAAAAGTGCTAACACGTTGTATACTTATGTCTCTCTCTACAGCAAAAAAAAGTTCCAAAGCAATAGCACGTTTATAACTTTAACCTTGCTTAATCCTTATAAAGATGATGACAATCTACATAAACATAAATCGCTACGAATGCACGCAAATGCGCTTACTATTTAGTAAGTATAATATTTTTATGATGCTAACTGATGTCAACACCTAATAATAGACTTTAAATTAGTAAACAACAAAATAGAACATCATAAATTCTTAACTTAAAAAACTGTAGAATTTATGATATCTCCAAGTTGTTTATAAATAAACCTATACTATCTCGGGACGGGAGATATCTGTGCACTAAATTTAGCCTGCAACTGCATGTGAATGCATTTTGAACTAGTGGTGGGACATGTGAAGTTATTTTTGTTGCATAACTGATATAAAGTAAAGTAAGTAAATATTTATTCAGTATGTTTCATACAATAAAAATAGAAAATTGGAAATGATTCCTTACCTTTACCATCTATCACTAGGTATGAGAAACAATTGAAAGGCTGACTAGCTCAGGGTGCCTACCATCAACTCTTATTGCGGTTTTGTATAGGACCTAAACTGATCTGCTTCGCTTATTCGTACCACGACAGCTTAAGGTGTATCGATGAGCTCAGTGGCGCCGCCAATGGAAATAAATCAATTGCATTTTATTAAAGGCTTGGATTAAAAGTTTCGGTTATTTCGCGCAAATAGAACAGCAAAATGCAATTTTTAATTGTTTTTTCATGGCCTCAAATATGAGCACCAAGCTATGGATCTCGATATTGCCAAATGTGACCACTTTTGGCACTATTGAGATTCACGACTTATTGCGTAAGTTTGAGTTCTCAAAAGTATATTTATAAAATGCATTCCACTCTTTCACCTGCGCGAAATAACCGAAACTTTTAATTCAAGCCTTTAATAAAATGCAAATGATTTATTCCCATTGGCGGCGCCACTGAGCTCATCGATACACCTTAATATCAATGACTGCGATTCAGTGATCATTCAATGACATTTCACAGCCGCTAAGCTGTCATGTAGGCTTATTTGACTTATAAGCCTACATGACAGCTTCGGCCAAGTTAGAATGACACCATGACAGAATCGAGTGAAAGAGAAGAGTAGAAGAAATAAGGACACAAATCGTTCGGTCATTCACATTTAGCAATTCATTTGCGATCCAGTTTTTAGAAGGTCAGAGTACGAAAGAAAGCAATTCATTTTAGGAACCTATTCTGCATCGCGCTATTTTTGAATCGCTGTCTTAAAGTTGATGGTAGGCACCCTGCTCGTGTTGCAGCTTGTAGCCACAAAGCTGATTTTCAGCGTCTATAGCTCTATAAAGATAGTGACACAAAATAGTTGCAAATGCAAATTTGCAACTATTGCTAATGGTGTCGATTCGGCATACGCCTAACTAAACTAAACTAAAATTAGTCCTGTCACTTTCTATCATTTTTAATTGAAAAGGGACCGAAGATCATTTGTTTTGTTTTGTCTTTGACTTAACGCCTAACTGTCAAATTTAGTGGCTTTTTATTCGTCATGGTGTTTAGGTAGGCACTAAAACAAGACTAAATTTGACAGTTAGTCGTGATAGAAAGTAACTAATTTTAGTTTAGTTTAGTTAGGCCTTAGTTAGACGTATGCCGAATCGACACCATTGCTATTGTTGCAAATGCATCAAATAGCTTTTACTTTTTTCATTCACAATGCAATTTTTGTTATTGAAACTACGGACGTTAATACTATTATATATTCTGTGCTACGGATCTACGGGACCTCTCACTCACTGTCCAGGCGAATGTTCTTACTGCTACCGACTAGCAGTAAGAACTTTCGCCCGGACAGTGAAAGGTCCCGGGTTCGATTACCGCCGGAACCACAGATTACTTAATATCTATGTAACCGGAACTAATGGAGGATGGGCCGTCTTTTTTTCTAATATTTCATTTTTAATAAGGTAACTATCATTATACATTATTTTTTTACTAGATATCACAATTTTTCCTATAAGCAATATACGTCTTGTAATTCAATTTAGGAGAAAAGTATTATTAATCTTCTTTTGCAATAGGATTAGGTTCTTATTTCTCTGTTGGGTATTAGTGTAGATTAAGTTTGCTTTAAGTACTAGCGTTATATGTAGGTAAATTAAAATAAACATAACATCAGTTCATCACTGTTTTCCAATTCCACTGCGTCTGACATTGTAACATGAAGTCTATTGAAAATTGAACTTTATGTTAAAGTGAAAAGGACTTTCTTATAGGAGCACGCATTTATCAATTTGTTATTTTATATTCCTTCAGAGTGCTGTTGAAAACTTTTTCAAAGATTTTGACTTCTGAGATTCTTTCAATTTTGTTGAGAATATATTTTGTATCGTGTCTGAAATCCTTTTCCAGTGTAATGACACTTTTAACTTCAATCTGGAGCTCTAATTACGTTTGACCTATAGGTACTAATATTATAAAGAGGAATAATTATATTGTTTTTTTGTTTGCATCGAATAGGCTCCGAAACTACTGCACCGATTTAGATAATTCTTTGATCATTAGAAAGCTACATTCTTCCGGAGTGACATAAGCTGTATTTTATCCCAAAACTCCCACGGAAACGGGCGGGTACCACACGGGTAAAACCGTGAGGATCCGCTAGTATATTATAAACTTTGAAGCTTAATCTAATTTCCCTAATCATAATATTTTTGCCTTTTTTATGATCATAATTTTCATCGTCAACTATAACGGGTGTCCCAAAAGTAGGTATAGGATGATTTGTCTCAATGAAACGCGAATGGATTGGAATTTCTTCGTAGTTTATTTTTATTTTAAAGAAGAGACTTGTACAATTTTATCTGAATAGAATATCTGCTAAATGGCCGCCACGGGCATTTTTGCTGTGTGTAAGTTTTTCATGACACTTTCACACATTTCGCTGCTAATTTCACACATTTCTCTACTTATTTCACCAATAACTCGGCGAATATTTTGTCTATATTGTCTATGTTTTTGTTGATCGTTGTTGTAGACTTTATCTTTGACGTAGCCCCAAAGAAAGAAATCCAGTGGCGTCAGATGGCAAGATCTCGGTGGCCAATTGATATCACCTCTTCTTGAAATTACGAGATTTTTCGACCTTTCGACGAGTGTTTGAAATTGATCGTGAATTTTCGTTAAATATTTGTATAACTTCTATGCTCTGTTTTATTGTGAAACGCTCCACGATTAATTTTACATGTGTCAAGATGACGTATGTCAAATTTCAACCCGCCATCTTGAATATTTCGGAAATAGCGCGAAATTCAAATCCTATACGTACTTTTGGGACACCCGGTATTATCTCTCTACTGGTAGAGATCTTCAAAAGCAAAAAGAATAACATATTATTATAATAAAGTCAAGTCAAGAGTTACTAAATCCGTTTTCCTATCCCATTCAAGTCTTCTTTGTGTATGTTTAAGGAGAACGTGCCTTAATAAACCACAACAAGAGCCCAATGTGGGTGTTTTAACGTCTGCAGCCGAGTCATCGGCTTAAAACGTGTACAAGTAGTACCAACTGAAAAACTCAGGTAAATAAATACATTTCTGGTTACCCATATAGAGCCTCGCGTTTTTCTTCGGGTAAAAGCTGAAAACCAGTAGTGTTTGTTCTTTCGGGGCAAAATATACGCTGAGCTTTTGCCTCTTTGCGGCGCTGTGCTGTGACAGATATGAACACAATATACCTGCTTGAAATTAACCTAACAATTCAATTTCATAGGTAGGTCTCTGTTGGTAGCTTTTTGCTTACATAATTTGTTAGTACCCACCTAAGTAGGTAGTTTGTTTATTTCTCTTTTCTTTTCTTTTCTTTTGTTTATGTGCATATTGTGCATGTAGGTATGTTTGTGATGCAAATAAATGAATTTATCTATCTATCTATCTAGAGCAGGCTTACGAAAGTGGTTTTCGTTAACCAAAGCACTGCACCATCGAGATGTCTATAATTTGTAATTAATATTTAAATTAATTATGCTCAATCCTTATAAATGAACTTGACATTATATCAAAAACATATTAATATTGACATCGCGGTCGTGCATATAACCACTATTAAATATTTATTATGTTATAAAATTTGCGCTATTAATTCCTGGCATCGTTGATTAAGTGACATTTTCCATTCTATTATCGTCTATTTAACCTAATCTTCCACTCGATGAATCTTCCACAGCTACACCTAAGTATGAAATAAGTAGATGTTGATGCTGACGACAACCATTTCTAACATTAGTCATTTAAACCTAGCACCTGTTTAAAGTACCTACCGTTTATCCTCAATATGAAAGCTTTTTGATGAAGATCGAACCCTCGAGTCCTGACCCTCTGAGCCTAGCCTATTAGCACTATTAGGCACATTCGGCATAATACTGGGTGGCGCCACAGAATATACAATAGTACCTACTAACGTGTGGCGCAAAAGTACCGCCACTATTTGGTTCACCTAAACTTTTTTTCTAAATTAGAATACTAGAATTATTTTTTTATATATGTATATTTATGCCATGAAATTTCGTATCATCAGGATTTAAAGACGTTATCTCTTAATTGGTGACCTCCTGAGTTGACGCTCATTTGAGCCCTATAAATCACATTTTTCATAATTTGCCGTAACACTTCCTGCGATATGTTCCTTTTCTTGATAAATGTTTCTTTTTAGGGTTAAAGGTTTCTAGAGTCTGTGGCTTGTTCACATACACTAGAGATTTCAAATAACCCCAAAGAAGGAAGTCTGGACAGGTCAGACCGGGTGATCTGAAAACGTCGACGAAACTCTCGTTGTGTTTTTGCCACTGATGAACTATTACGTAAAACATTGACACGATTATTCCACATTCTTGGGGAATAGGTATATCAGTCCATATTTATTTTTAGTGTAAGTATTTTACATTTGTTTACTACACAGTTTTCAATATCAGAATAACAGGAGATGTCATATAAAAAAAATATAAGTATTTCTTATAGTGCCAGCACTTTTGCGCCACTCAGTAAATATATAAAGTGTATGTCAACAACCCACCAAATAGTCAGATCAGAAGATCAACAAAATAAGGCAATCAGCAGTTACGCAATGCGCTTGCACAGATGAGGTCATCACGCTCACACGGACACCGGCTTTGATAAAATACACGTTAAGACCTTGAAACAGGATTCTGTTTGGAATAACATAGCGTGCGCAAGAGGGACACACTGTCAGTCAGAGTGAAATGGAGAGTGTTTGCCGATTTTAGTATGGAATCTAAAACTTGTTTTAGCAAAGAATTCAAGTTGACTTTAGCAAGGAATCGAATTGTTAGGCCGTGCGCATACGTGGGACACTCAGTAAGTTGAAACTAAAAAACTAACTTCTATGGATAAAATATTTTAATATTTTTTTAAGAACTCTCCACCAACCTCTATACAAAGTTTCATGCGTCTAAACAAATTTTCTAAACATTTTTTCAGTCCGCCGCAGACACCTCTTCCACGGCCTTCTCAAGCGCTGATAGCTTGTCTTCCGGCGATGAAAACTGTATCCCTTTCAGCTCAATTTTTATTTTAGGGATGAACGGTAGATGGTTGCTTTTGAAGGTCCTTCATCCATAAAAGCCATTTGAAGTCGATCAAATGACTCATCAGGTTTAAGGTCACGATTTGAAATCGTAGAAAATCATCGCTGGAAAATGTTCTTGATGCATCCATTTTTAAATGAGACCCGATAAATTTAATTTGGCTCTTATAAAGATGTGGAGGGAAATTCGAAATTAGAGCAATGGTATTTTTACATTTAAATAACCAAAATTTGGCCAGTGCCTTACCTATAGAAAAATACTTTTTTTCGCAAAACTTTCTGAGTGGCCATGCACTGTCCATCCAATCGAGGCCGTAGGTAGTTCCGTACATGTAAAGTGGAGGCTGAACTAAAAGCGTAGCTAGCTGAAAAGACGTTAGTTTGGCTATACATCTACATAATTCTTATAATATTAACTTCTTTCCTACTCCTTTTCTGTGCATGCTGTTCGATTGTGGAATGCGCTACCGGAAGGTATCAGAAAGGCTCAAACTCTTAGATCCTTTGACGTCCAGGTTAGAAGTCATTTCCTTTCTGTATCTCCGAATTTATAGTTATCATATTTATTTATTCTTGTTCTCTTTCTATCTGTATTCATATATCTTATGTAGGTATCCTACTTACTCCTTATTCTTTTCTTTTTGCACCAATTCCCCTTTTATATTTTTTATTTTATTTTTCTCTTTCACCCAAGGTTGCCTGGTAGAGATTGCTATATAGCAATAAGGCCGCCTTTTGTGTGTTTACTTTTGTTTGTAATTTCTCTGTATTTTGTCCTTTTTATGTGCAATAAAGTCTTTTATTACTATTTATTAATTAAGGAAACTATGAAGTAAGTTCAACCACCCCTGTTGTCTAGTGGTTCACACCACCGGCTGCAGACCCAGAGGTACCGGGTTCGATTCCTAGAGGGGGTACATATTGTATTCGGTTTAGTTAGTGGTATATAGGACTTTTTCCTAATCCACCTGGCTAGCTACCACCTCTTATTTAAGTCTGACGTCATAACAATGATGTTTTCAGCATTATTGTGTTCCGGCAGTTAGAGATGATCTTCAGTGATTAGATTAAGGTGTGATAAAGGCTGAGTGCAACCCTTTGTGAATTAAAAAAAAGTATTATGAACGAACCTCTTGAACAAAGATACTGCTCGTATTGGAGAATGTAGAATGTCAGCATCAGACAGAATTGTGAGATGTAGAAAAACTTAAACTTCCTTCTGTTTAAAAATTAGACGTTAATAAAGAAATATAATAAAGAAATATTAGATACCAGTTTCAATAGAGACTTGATTGATACAAAATGAAAACCAACATAATCGCAAGCGGATCTTTGAAGAACGTTGCTTCATAAAAGTTTAATACATAATTTAGAGTTGTACCCATTCGTTCATCGTTCCACAGTACCATTAACTTTAAAAGTCTAGATGTGACAGCAAAACTTAATGTAAAATATTCGGCACGTGTAACCACGACGTAAAGGTGCCTCGCCATGTTTTAAACATATGTATTAAGTCGTGAATATGTCTAGAAAATAGACAGGCTAGTTTTATGCTACTGAAATAATGCGTTATGCATGGGCCAAAGTTACCTGCTTTTTAGAAATACCTACAGAAGTACATAAAGTAATGTGGTTTATTTATACCTATACGACCAGCCCCGGTTTTGCACGGTTGCATTGCAATACCTATGCAGGAATCCTACTAATATTATTATAAACTAGCGGCCGCCCGCGGTTTCACCCGCGTGGTTCTCGTTCCCGTGGGAATATCGGGATAAAAAGTAGCCTAAGCTAAGTTACTCCTTATTATATCAGCTACATGCCAGTGAAAGTCCCGTCAAAATCGGTCCAGCTGATTCAGAGATTAGCCGGAACAAACAGACAGACAGACAGACAGACCGACAGACAAAAATTGAAAAAAATGTTATTTTGGTATATGTACCGTATATATTATATTATAATCATATGCATGTAATAAAAAGCGGTTATTTTAATATTACAAACAGACACTCCAATTTTATTTATTTGTTTAGATTAGATTAGATGCGAAAGTTTGTGAGTATGGATGTTTGTTACTCATTCACGCAAAAACTACTGAACGGATCTGGATGAAATTTGCAACAAAGATAGATTATAGGCTGGAATAACACATAGGATACTTTTTATCCCGATATTCGCACGGGAACTGGAACCACGCGGACGAAACCGCGGGCGGCCGCTATTAAATAAATAATCACATATAGAAAGAAAATTTATTTCGAAAAACCATTTATTTCGACATCACACGGCAAAAACAACAAACATTTAATAAAAACAGATCACAGATACAAAAAAATAAATAACACAAATGAGACAAAAAAAGACAAAA
Organism: Crambus lathoniellus; assembly: GCA_949710035.1. Taxonomy (NCBI): domain Eukaryota; kingdom Metazoa; phylum Arthropoda; class Insecta; order Lepidoptera; family Crambidae; genus Crambus; species Crambus lathoniellus. The sequence goes on along the minus strand of OX453306.1, from coordinate 29,240,506 downwards.
CAATTTATTAAAATACGATAAAGAGTGTTTTGCAACAACTCATGAGGATGATATTCATTTAGATATGTACGTATAGGTATATGTATGTATAGGTACTATTATCGGTGTTTTTAATACTTTAACAAAAACATACCCAATAAACTTAAACCAACCGAAACAGACACATTTAGAAACATTTTTTCGGTGTAAACTAAAATGCAATGTTATTCAATTCATTTTCATTATATTAAAATTGTATGCATGCTACGCGTCGCATACAATACGCATATTCTCTATGCTCATTTACCATGAAGATGAATTTGCATAAATAGTGGATAAATAGTTAGCTATTGAATTCGCGAAATAGCGCTAACAATACCATGTCCGGGACACAAGGACGATTTTGGAAATTAGATATTTAGACAGGCTAGATTTTTTTTTATCTCCAGTGCTGGGGCACATGTTTTTCATATAAGTACCAGTAATTCACAATGAAGCAAATAATTGTTCACACAAGAACTGACTATGATTACTAATCCAATGTTCACGAAGTTTTGTGTAGAAGTTTACAATATTTCAACTCGGATCAAAATTTAGGCTACATTTTAATGTGGTACCTACATATCTATACCACAGAATATATAACAGTACTAACATATCTATACCATTAATTTCCAGAGGAGTGCGAATGGGATATCATATTGCAACGACTTTATATCGTTGATGAACTAAATCGTTACTATACCTAAGAGCTTATAAACGTCATCTTGTGAAGACACGATGGTGAAGATGTACAAGATTTCCTTAAGGCGCTACTCGGAAAAATATGGACTTTTTGATTTAAAACTATAGGACGGTTACAGTTGTTATAATCTGGTAATAAGATATATATTTCTTCATACCTTTATCTAGAATCGTATAGTTTCAGAAACACGTTTTTATGATTTTGGCTCGACACTTTTTATTTTCGAAAATACCTCTAAAAAATAAGAAATATCAAGATTATTCTTAAATGGGGATACATATACTATTGAAAATTGGTTTAATTAGTGGACACCAATAATATTTAGGATCGTATAGAAGCATTTTTTTAAAACCGCTATAGTTTTTGAATACGAAGTGATTTTGTGTTTTTTTTTGCGTAATCGGCAAAATCGGTCTCGCTCCCGCGCGCGTCGCTTTCTCATTGCTATCTCGCTTTAGCATAATTTTTCCGAGTATCGCCTTAAAGCTAAGATACGTTCCAGTATTCGGGCGTAAGATTAACGACAGACTATCGAAATATACACCTCTAAATTTTAATTAGTACCTACAAAGATTTTAGGGGATGATAGTGTCCATCCACGGAATCTCAAAAAAAAACAGCTGTTCCATACAAAAGTACAACATCGACTTGACGACGCGATTCCGTGCTTAGCCCCATAGTAAAAATTGTTCGTATTGATGGACACTATCATCCCATAAAATCGTTGTACTAATTAAAATTTTGTGGTGTATTGTCATTAAGCAATTTCGGGTCGGAGAGACCTCGTGCGTTCAGTTTTCACAGGTAAGCCTACACAGTCATGATTCCCCAGTATAAAAACCTTTATCTAAGAGTTGACCTTGACGAACGGAAATTCTAAAATGCCACAGACAATTTGACGCCATAATTATTTTTCTGCTACTTTTTTATTTGTTCAACAAATCAATTATATTTCTCAGCTTCAAATTAAAACTGTATGTGTAGAGGTTACTTTTAGCTAAGTTTTATTTTTGTTCCAAGTGTTCGAGAATAAAATGCATAAAATCAAAAACATCTGATTCACAATTGTGTGACGTATACGAGAACCAAAAAAGGACACAAATATACGTACAAATATACACATTTTGTAGTAAACAACACCCATACACGGAACAAAAACACCATTGTTCAAACCCACGTAAGGCCTGATCAGAGCACTACCACTGCGCTTGTGGGCCAGTCAAAGAATTGTACAGAAAACTAATTGATTCCTAAAATACTTCAAGTACATTCAAAGTTTGTAGCAAAAGCGGTTTTATAAAAATATTTACGTTAAATACTATCCCAATTTCCTAAACCAACGAATCAAACTAACGATTGGTAATGTATGAGCAACGCTGTTCTAAATATAGAACCATCAAAGAAGGCTAAATTTAGACTCGGCTGAAGTAATCAACTTCTAGTTAGTTACTACGGTTTCGCTAGTAAACTCACGATTGTAGCTGGTAATTACTTACGTCAATCTTCAATTTATAGCACGTTTTAGATTCAGTTATTTATTAATTATAATATTTTATCTTTCATCATCTCCTAAATCAACTACAACTAAAACGAAATCAACTAAACTAATAATACTATTACTTAGTCTGTAGATGCGAATGAACAACCTTTTTTATTAGGTTTTTATTTTCTGTTGTTTTTATTTTACTCGGGTTTCGATTTCGAGTAATGTTTTTTTATACTCTACTGTAAAGAAAAAGCCCATAAAAAAGATAATAAAAAGTAGCAGATTGATTTTATGTTCAAAATAATAAACTGAAATGACACACCAGTACCTAGAAGTAATTCATTAGAGTATAAACCTGTGAAAATGTTTTGAAGTCATATAAAAATAATAGAGTGGCTGTAATTTTTCACGGTCCCTCGTGCCTTGAAATAGTTTCATTAATCAATAACACATTAGATTACACACACACACAACTGACTTTTTCTACAATTTTCAGTGTTCAATTTTAACAAACTAGAACTATGGTCATTATTTTATGTAGGGTCGAAATTTTATTGCCAGGAGATTGAACAGACAACAGAAACAAACAGAAAAGGAAGAATAAGTAGGTAATACATATTTTCTGTTTTTGGCATCGATTCAACCTGATTGTACACACAACCAAAAATAAGTAAGTATTGAGTAAAAATTTCATATTTATGTCAAGCTTTTTTGCTGACTGTACTTTAATATTGTATTGTCATCTAAACCAAACCTGTATACAAAATTTCAGCTCCATTGGACACTGGGAAGTGGGTCAAACTAAGCTTGCTAGATTTGTCCCCCACTAACTAACTAACATTTTACAGACTGTAATTGCTTGAACAGCCACACCGGATACAGTATCTAAACTAGCAATTAAGCTTAGCTAATACTCCAAAACATCGTAATAAGACAACAAGCAAACGGCCCGTAATATCAACATGATCGTTAGCCATAAATAACTAGTAAAAAAATCTTTATGTTTAAAACTTTGCATTGAATATGCTATTGTTCTAAGATTTAGTTTGAAAAAAAGATCCACGGACGGCACGGACAACAAAAGAGCCGTTGGTGTATGTCTGAGTAAATTAAGGAAAAGTATTATTTTCAAAGTCAAAGTTTATTCCATGATTGTTATTTACAATACTTGTGAACGTCATAGAAGCTACGCCATCGGTTCGCAAACCCTACAGCGGGAGGTCTTGGAGAAGAACCGGCAAGAAACTCCAAGGGTTGACTATTATTTCCATTGAAAAGTTTATCTAACAAGAAATAATTAGGAACCCCTTAAATATGTAAAACTTAAATTTAATTTTTATTTGTCGGTGTATCGATGAGCTCAGTGGCGCTGTCAATGGAAATAAATCAATTGCATTTTATTAAAGGCTTGGATTAAAAGTTTCGGTTATTTCGCGCAGGTGAAAGAGTGAATGCATTTTTTAAATATACTTTTGAGAACTCAAACTTACGCAATAAGTCGTGAATCTCAATAGTGCCAAAAGTGGCCACATTTGGCAATATCGAGATCCATAACTTGGTGCTTATATTTGAGGCCACGAAAATACAATTAAAAATTGCATTTTGCTCTTCTATTTGCGCGAAATAACCGAAACTTTTATTCTAAGTCCTTGATAAATCGTAAATGATTCATTTCCATTGGTGGCGCTACTGAGCTCATCGAACCACCTTAAATAAGTGACTTTACCCCATTGTTTTGCTTATCAACAACATTATTACGTAAAACTGATAGACTTCGCATCGTCAAAAAATGTCTTACCGGCCAAAACTCAAGGTCACTCATCATCATCATCATCATCAGCCATTTAATGTCCCCACTGCTGGGGCACTGGCCTTCCTTATGGATGGATAAGGAGAATGAGCCATGACCCACCACGCGGGCTCAGTGCGGATTGGTGGGTATTAACGACTGCAAGTGCAGCCGGGACCAACGGCTTAACGTGCCTTCCGAAGCACGGAGGAGCTCGAGATGAAAATTTTTTGGTCACCCATCCCGTGACCGACCATTGCGAACGTTGCTTAACTTCAACGATCGCAGGCCAAGCGCGCTATCCACTGCGCCACGGGCTCCTCAAGGTCACTCAATAATGCCCAACTAAGACCAGTTGATAGCAAACTATCAACTCGGCTCAGAATAGCAATAAATGATGTCATCCTAATTAGCATACTTAGGTCTCCACGAAATAGCACGTTGAAACGACGCGTGTAACGCGCTATTTCGTTTTCTAGACAAATAAACAACTCTATCTAAGAAAAATGGAAAATAAAGTATTCAGAAAAAATCGACCCGTCTCACAACCAGCTCCGATGGGACTCGAACCCACGACCTTTCGCTATCCGGGCGACTGCTCTAACCACTGAGCTACGGAGTCGTTACGAGAAGCGTCGAATTTATCAGATACTTCTTACACGCTGTAAAGCCAGCGTTAATTTCATCAATGTGAGGATATTACTACACCCACACGCGAAAGAAATACCTTTCCAGACATTTGACAATCGCTAAAGAAGAAATTACTATGGCAAGTTATTTAAATTTTTACTTTTTTGCATTCACAATGCAATGCAAATTATCATAGCTCTAAGAGCAGTCGCCCGGATAGCGAAAGGTCGTGGGTTCGAGTCCCATCGGAGCTGGTTGTGAGACGGGTCGATTTTTTCTGAATACTTTATTTTCCATTTTTCTATGATAAAAATTGCATTGTCAATGCAAAAAAGTAAAAATTTAAATAACTCTATCTAAACCTATATTGCAAACATATTTGACATGTGTTTGCATACGATTTTTTTTTAATATCATGACACGAGATCCTTCAAGAAGGAAAGCATGAGCGTTCCTTTTGAACGAGATCTTGGATTGAGATATCCTTACGGTCTCTGGGAGACTATTCCAAAGGCGGGTGGCTTGCAATGTGATGAAAGAATCGGCCATAATATAGCCAGAATGGTGGATAGGGGTTGAGAGTGCTGAAGAATTGGAAGATCGAAGATGACGGCTATGAGATTCGCAGAGATATGTAAACTTGCATTTCAGGTATTCTGTGAAAGGGGATTATTTAATATGGAGAAGAGCGTACAAAGCAACCTTAGCTGTCTACGCTGACGAAACCGGTAAGAAGAGACGTGATCGAACTTACGAACGAAGACAGAAGATAAAACGGATAGCATAGTTTAGTAGCCGGTCCAGGTTGTTAAGAAGATCCTCATTTAGGTCAGAGTAACAGACATCAGCATAATCAATTTGAGGGAAAATAAGAGAGAATTTCGTTATTTTAAACTTAACAGGTTCCCTGTCCCTATACAATTCACTTTTTGTTATCGTATATGTCCTAATCTAAAAAAAATTATTATTATTTTTTGATACACCACACTAGTTTTTTTTAACTTTCTACTTACCAAAGATGTTAATGTTCTACACACGTCCCGATAATAAAATTTGACTGTCTTGTTACTTCTAATTTAGCTGAAGGTCGGAATTTAACTCTTAATTTGACCATAATTATATGATTCATAAACGTGTGACTCTTGGTACTAAATATGTTAAAAACAAAAAGATAGATCCGAATCGTGAATCACAACAACATTTGTAGGTACTAGGAGTAAAAGTAGTAGGAGTAAAAGTACTAGGAGTAAAGAGGAAGAGTAAGAGCTGATGTGAGACGGGTCGATTTTTTCTAAATAAGTTCTTCATTTTCCATTTTTCAGTAATAAAAATTGCATTGTGAATGCAAAAACCTAAAAATTTAAATAACTTGCAAATATTTCATTGTTTAATTCCACTTGTTTTTTATGAATTTGACATACAGATCTGATCGTGTTCGAACGCAAAGGGAATACTTATGAAGTGACTGCTGAATATCCTTACAGAATGTACTCATAAACAGGATCCCTTTATAAGTAACAAGCCTTCCGCCAGCGGCTTCGCCCGCGTGGATTACACGACGTTTTATCCCGCCGGAATGTGATATTTTTCCGGAATAAGAAGTAGCCATGCTCCCAGCTCCCAAACTATCCCCATACCAAAAATCATGTCGAGCCGTTGCCCTATTTTGACGTGAAAGAGGGACAAACATACAAGTGCAACAGGGAGTGCAACATTTTAGCTTTTATAACCCTATTAATACGATTTAATCCATCTAAGATCTATCCTCAAGCTTTTGCGGCAAATGAGCGCAAACGCCCAGGCCATTTGTGGTCTCTGTTTAAGTTGACACATCGAGGCCTCGACCACAAACGTAGCCATGAGGAAAAACACATTAACCATGGGAAATTTAATAAGAGAAAAGGCCGATCAAGTTACAATCGCTTAACTGGCCGAGGTTAAATGACAGAGTAGTTTTGAATTTATAAGTAAACTAGCTTTCCGCCCGCGGCTTCGCCCGCGTGAATTACCGTTATCCCGCGGGAATGTGATATTTTCCCAGGATAAAAAGTAGCCTATGTTTGTCTCCAGGCTATAAAGTATCTGTGTCTCAAATTTCAGCCAAATCCGTTCAGCCGTTCTGACGTGATTGAGTAATAAACATACACACATCCAAACATCCAAGCATCCAAACATCTAAACTTTCACATTTATAATATTAGTAGGGTTTAATTTAAGTTGCTGCTTAAATCCGAAATACTTTAATAAGCTTTCCATGACTGCTCTTCAAGATTTGTTAAACGGATATTTTATTATTTCTACTTATTTGTTAATAATAATGTCTGAAGTAGTGGTGAAAGCTTTAGATCAAATGTGTACTTGTTTTAATTATTGCAACTTTGGTAGTACTCAATTATTTTTATTTTTCACTAATGTAAACTCTATGTTAATATTTCTCATTAACTAAACTAAAAAGGGCAAAAATAAAATATCTTTAAATAAAAAAGACTTATTAAAAAATTTACCTACACATAATAACTCAAAGAACGAGTCCAAACAATATTCTTATGTCCAAACTTGGCAGAGGCGAAAAGCTTATGGAAGACGTGGAGCGAATTGAAACGCGATGCTCAAAACCGACCACGTTGTTGAAGATCTACTGTGGACCCCTTTCAGTTGTCCCATCCAGGGGACGTAGGATATTAACGGCCAGTTTCACCACCGTCTGAATCGAACTGAAGTAAGTTCTGATAAGTTCCTAATATTTTGTCCACCAGATATCTTAGATGCTGTCTTTGTCTATTCTCCGTAAAGAAGACAGACAGACATGATAACTGATAGATAAGTTAACAGTTGTGAAACTGGCCCTAAGTCAAGTAAGTCAATAAAAATAATAATTATTGCAATTGCGAAATTCCTTACTCAATGCATCTTTGATTACATTTTATCAGAACTGTATACGATAACATTTTTATAAGCTGCTTTCATCCAGTATCTTAATTATAGCATCGGCTTGTTATCATTGATTTATTACGTCTGTTCAGTTTATTTATAATCATATCACTTTGTGTCGTTAAGGTTACTAAGATCTAGCTGCTTCAAGCAGCTTTACCCGCGTAGTACCCGTTCCAGTAGGAATATCGCCATAAATATAGCCTACTAGCCAGCACCCATCTATACAAAGTTTTATGCGTCTAAACCATGGATCGAAGGTCTGAACCAATTTTTGAAACATTTATGATCCAGTCCGCCGCAGACAACTCTTCCACGGCCTTCTCGAACGCTGATAGCGCGTCTTCCGGCGATTGAAACACAAAAGGGATACACTTTCAGATGATTCTTTTTATTTTAGGGATGAACGGTAGATAGGTTTTAGGATTAGGAACGGTTGCTTTTGAAGGTTTTGAAGGTCATTTGAAGTCGATCAAATGACTCATCAAGTTTTAGGCGCCATTTAAAATTGTAGAAAATCATCACACGATAATGTTCTTGATGCAGAATACGATTTGGCTCTTGAAAAAATGTGGAGGGAAATTCGAAATTCGAACATTGGTATTTTTACTTTAAATAACCAAATTTTTCAAAATAATTAGGTATAGGCAAAGAATATATACACTTACGCGAAGTATAGGTACTCTTTTTTTCGCAAAACTTTCTGAGAGACGGTAATATATTGCTCATCGCAAAGCTTAAATTTATGCAGTAAAGTTATTTTTCAGAATTTTTTAAAATTAAATTAACCGCCTCTTCGGTAGAAAAATTTAAACAAATAATAATGTATAAGTTTTGAAGTAAGAATAAAATGAATCTTTGTAATAAATTGTGTACCTTTGTGTGTTTTGTGGTTACAAAAAGTCATTAAAAGATTTAATTCCGCATCAAATCGCCGTTTTTCCTTTTCTCATGACAGTCTCGCGCTATTAATTTGCGAATTTATGGGCTTTTATTTATAATTACTACAACTACTTGGAACCGTGACTAAAATAAGTACCTAGTATCTACCTATGTTTCAACCATGTTTCAACCTTTTAATAGTACTTAACTGCACATTAAGGCGCTACTCGGAAAAATATGGACTTTTTGATTTAAAACTATAGGACGGTTACAGTTGTTACAAATCTGGTAATATGATATATATTTCTTCATACCTTTATCTAGATTCGTATGGTTTCAAAAACACGATTTTATGAATTTGCCTCGACACTTTTTCTTTTCGAAAAGACCTCTAAAAAATACGAAAAGTGAAGATTATTCTTAAATGGGGTTACTTACATTACACTATTGAAAATTGGTTTAATTAGTGGACACCAATAATATTGAGGATCGTATAGAAGCATTTTTTTTATAATTTATTTTAAATTTTTTAATACGAAGTGATTTTGTGTTTTTTTTTGCCTAATCTGCAAAATCGGTCTCGCTCCCGCGCGCGTCGTTTTCTCATTGCTATCTCGCTTCAGCACATTTTTTCCGAGTATCGCCTTAATGCCTATTGTCTAGAGAGGCTAATGATGTGTACGTAGTATATTGTGTTACTTTTATTTTATCATAAAAAATATTATTTCGTTGATATCTTTTATCATACATTTTGATTTTAACATTTGTTTTGCTTTATTTTGCTTTGCCGAACGACCCGACGACGAACGTTTGGTCAAAACAAGAAAAAATATCTCTATATTACTTCTTCTGTTACTGTAACAATCCTTCATCCTAAACTTTGCCCCCGGCGAACAATGTGTGCGCGCAAAGTGTTTTTTTTACTTATTTTGCTCTTCATCCCAATTTTCTTGATTTCCTCAAATATCATCATAAACCATGTTTTAATGTCTCTACTACGTGTCTCAACCCATGCTCCGTGATGGATGGTTAAGGAGATTGCGACATTAACCAATGTTGGTGGGTGTTTGCAGTTTAAATACTTTGAATTCTAGATAATATGACATAAAAATTTATAAAATGATACTATGAAATAAATTAAATGGATTAGCCTTGCCATTTCAATATCGGTTAATAGCTTTATTTTTCTTAATGATAAATTATTGCTATGAAAGTTTTATGCGCAACTTTAAATAAAGTACTATTTACTTCGTCAGTAAATAGTAGTTAATAGTAAATATTGTCATTAACAGATCCTAATAGCCGATTGCCGGCCGGCGGCCTTGGCGGCGGCGCCGGCGTGACATCATATCTAGTCATCTGACTTTGTTCACGTTTACGGTTTTCTCAGTGTACATTAATTAACATTCCTCCCGTGCAGGTTAAATTAAAAGATTTTGTCTTTATCGAAATGTCAAAAATGACATTTCATCGTAGACAAACCTATTGTTTGGCTGTCAATTATAGACTTTCGAGGTAAACAAAACTCTTCTCGGGTTTGTCATGCTACGCGTGCTGGAAAGGGTTAAGTGGTGGGTGAGGTTTGTAATTTTGTTTATAGTGAGGGCAAATACAGTCTTTTCGTATACCGCTAACGGCATGTTGGACTCAGTCAGACAAGGTCTGTCTCTCGCCGCGCCCAGCCCTCCCGCCAAGCCTAATAGGTTTCGCGTCAGGGCTGGGCGGTTCTAACCCCTGCCCCGCCCCCTGACGACCTCGAAAGCTCGACAGGCGCTAATACATACACACATAATAATATTAGGGATAGGGATATAACCTTTAGGGATGAAATTTTTCAAAGTGCTCAAATCATCTTAATTCATCTTGAGCAATATTTAAAATAATAATGCAATATCACTTGAATACCGTAAAAACTAGAAATCATAAAATCTTCAAAATAGCAAATAATAGAAACAAAGCTAACTTAACAATCACGGCGAATCTTGAGACGTCGATTTCGTTAAAAGCGAAATATTTCGGACGAATGATTTCATACATACTCGAACATGAGCCATTACTTGCAATTATTATCACATCGCTAATGTGTGAAGCGCAAGCGATAAGAAGAACAAATAAAATTTCAAGAAGCAAAACGAAATTGAATCTTATGGCTAAGAAAATAAGCTTGAGAAGATGGTAGATAAAATTAACACTTTAGGTTAATCAGTCATGATTAACAAGAGAAAATTATAGCAATGTGCGGAATTTGTATCAGTGTTACGAATTGATATGGAATGTAGGTAATATCGATAAACGCATACTGTACCTAGGTATGTACCTACAATGAAAGTCTTTTATTACAAAATCATATTTTTGATACTAAAGTAAAGTAGTAAAGATAATAAAAAACACGAATGTTGTAAAAATTTAATTGTAAAGTCGATTTAAAAAGTGAAAGAAAACCAATTTTAAAACAAACCGTAAATCTTTCTCAGACAAAGAGCATAAACTATAACAATTTCTGATTCATATCCATCAACTACATTCAGCGGACCAAGAATGTCCTTTCACGATGATACCATCATACATCATTCCTTTGATTGATAGCTAATCTCTAGACGCTTTTAGAAAGCAAACTTTCCATTGCATGCAAACTTCAATAGATCTTCAGCTAATCTTAAAAGAACAGATACTACTTACCTACTACTTTATGTCAATTCACAATAACTGGTGATTCAATAGAAACTTCTTCATAAATATTATTAACAAACTCTATTATCCTTAATTCTAAAGATTTTAGAATCAACAAAAACATTTGACGATCTTGTACGACCGTGACTTTGTTATTTGAGTCATTTGTACAACCCACTTCACGCATAATCACATTAACAGCGTTATCTATCCACCAAAGTAAACCAAATTCACTTACGTAGAAAACATATTGTGTAACATTGTTTACATCATTTTTACGGACAAGGTCGCGACCCTTTGACATTATGTTGCGGTGACCTAAAATGTTGTCCGAGTCTAAGATCAATATTTTTCTAGGTTTTCTGTTAAGTTTGGTTGTTGTGACCTTCATTTTTAGTTATGAATATTGCTTAGTACTTACCGCGTATTTCTGCAATGTGAGAATCATACTCCGACCTGCTCCTAACATACTCCACCCTAGGAGCTGTGTGCAAGGTCTGTTGTTTGTACTCCGAGTACCACTCATGCTGAGGCGACTCGGCGCGCTCTTCCCTGCTTTCAGTTATAGTTTTCTTCACGGTGACCCTCTCGAATTTGACAAAACGGACTCCAGAGGCCAGGTCGCCCTCTTCGACCTGTCTCTCGAACCGTTCAACTTCCTCGACGGGCTCTACATGTCTCAACTTTAAATTAGGAAAAGAAGCTTCGTAGCTTCTCGTAGGAGATTCCGTGTCGCGCGTATGCTTAAGCTTAACATCAATTTTAGGGGATTCGGGACGTCGTTTGCGCTGCTCTATGCGGCGTTCGATGTCGTCAACATCGGTGGTCGCATCGACCGTATCCTTGTCGGCGTGGCCGGCCCACACTTTCTCGAAGAACGAGACGCGGTCGCGGAGACCGCTTTGCGACGGGGAGTCGCGGCCGTCAGACATTGCAACATGACCGACCCGTGCGGAGGTGCGTTCGATACTGCCTGCGGAGGCGCGGCGCAGGCGCGGGGCCACGTGCGCGCTAGACGGGCTCCAGACGAGCTTGCTGGGGTGCTTTGCTGCGAGCCTTCAACTTGCAACCTCCTGCCCGCCCATGCCGCCCTGGTACCTGAATTTCGCTTACTCTTCCGTGATTCCGGGTGTTAATTCAGCTAACTTCGTTGTTCCCGTATAAATGTCACGGGAAATTGTCACGTTTGCGTTTTTCTGTTAGTTTTCCACACAACACAAAAATGGATTCCACCTGTTGAATGTATTGCACTACTTTTGTGTGTTACAACTTCGATAAGAAGCGGTTAAGCGTATCTTATGTTGTCTAACAATATTTGTTTTCATGATATGATTATTATGATTATTAAATAATTATTAGAAGACGTTTTCTAAATTTAATAAATTGTATATTCTGAAATAGTACAATACGTAAATATCAGAAACAGCTATTTCGTTTCGATTTGCAAGTAAGTTCATCTTTGCTCATACATTTAAAAAATACTTATCAGTGTGATAATGATAACCAACCGAAGATCATACAATAAAAATACCAAAGCTCAAAAAAATACCTACCTACCTAAATAAACATGTTTTTAACTCCCTTTACCAGCCCAATATATGAAAGCTATAAATGTTTCAACAAAAACATGCCCCTAAACATAAAATCCTACGATAGCATTGTTGCATAAGCAATGAATTGATACAAAACACCGTAGGTATCTCGGCATATTTTGAAACAGTTACTATGACAACTCTTGCCCCAAAGCAACCCAAAGCGACCCACATATCAAATATTCGTTGATTGAACTGGATCACGAAAGCCGATACGTCTGTATAAAAATAACGATAATATTTCAGTTGTTGTTGTAATGTCGATGTTGAACACATTCTGACTTTAAGGTTGCTCTCGATATACGAGCGCAATGTTGAAAGTTCGATAATTTATTATTTATTTATTTATTACTAGCTTTCCGCCCGCGGCTTCGCCCGCGTGTACTACACGACATTATCCTCAGGGAATGTGATATTTTCCGGGATAAACTACGTCACTTTCCAGCTCCCAAGAAAATATTGACGATTCATAAGTACATATTTATTATGTCTAAGTGAATAAAGAATATTTTTATCTTATCTTATCCAATCTATCCCCGTACCAAAAATCACATTGATCCGTTGCTCCGTTTTGACGTGAAAGACGGACAAACAATTAATACCTACCTACTGTTTTCCCGTGGAAATATGATACTTTCCTGTGGTAAAAAGTATAAGTAGCCTATTATAATCCTTCCCAGGGTCTCAAATTATTTACTTAAATAGGTTACGACTCCTGGCCGCAAATTAGCCCGCGCTTAAAATGATCTTCGTATGGGACTGAGATTTTTCCCGCGGTAAAAAGTGTTATGTCTATCCCAGGGCCTTAAACTGTCTCTATTCTAAATTCCATTAACTTAAACTATCACCTTAAATACCAATTCCATTCCACAGCTATGCCCGTGCTAAAACTTATTTTACCATGGGAATGATCCTTATTCCCGCGGTAAAAAGTCCTTCCTAAGGGCACTAAAATATCTCCATTCCAAATTTCATCTGAATCGGTATTAAGATCACTTAAAATCAAAAGAGAAGAAAAAAGTGAAAGTACCTATATGTTTTTTTTGTCAACCCTAGTGGTAGAAACGACACCTAAATAGGTGATATGTATCGTATGTTCTCAGAGATGTTCGTTTATTATGACTTCCGTAATGTATGTAAGTGTACTAAGAAGTATGTGACTTCAATACATTGCCTAATAATAATATTGAAAACTGATAACAACAAAAAATCTTGTGAAAGAAATAACACTCACCCAGTTGCAGAAAGCTCCATTAAAGTTAATGCTTCATTAAATCTATTGCTGTCACTTTTTATTTCTTGACAACGAAAAGTGACAGCAATAGATTTAATGAAGCATAACTTTAATGTAGTTTTCTGCAACTGTATATATCACCTATAATTTAAAAGAACACTACGAAACCTAAGTACCTAGTATTTCTGTTATGAATCCAACGAAAGGATAACAAATATAATAGCGAAAATACACAGTTCACTTTTGCCTTTCAATTTGGATGAAGCAACCAAATTGAACAATGTAAACGTATAAGTGAATCATTCAATGTCAATGAGCGCCTGAATTTCTGCCGCTTTCAACCAAAGTGATTCAATTTGGTTGAACCGTGTAATATTAGCATTAGCTATGCGTTCACTGATTAGAGCAACATCCCAGATCCTCCCGATCCTACTCATTTTCTGACGACTATAGGACACAGCACATTACATCAACTCGGAAAGGGATCGACACCGTATCGCCTTCGCCTAGCCGTCAACCTAACGCAAGCACGTAACCAAACCGGATCAGCGTCGGTACGTCGGCTCGGCTACGGCTAGGCGACGCCGCGCTTATGGCTCGCCGCACAGTGGTTCCATATTTAAAAAAAAGAATGAGAGAAAAAAATTATAATTTTTTTTTAATAAGAAAAAAATTAAAACAAAACAAAAAAATTAAAAAAAATGACAAAAAAATGAGAAAAAATAATTATAAAAAAAAATTGATGTTCATTTTCATTTTCAGACCACTGTGCGTAGAGCCGTAAGCTCGGGTACGGACGGAGAGACGTGAGCGCGTGGACGACTAGCGGTAAGCGCGGGGACAGCAAGTTGAGCGACCCGCAAAGCGGTTCGTGAGCGTCCCGAGGCGAGGCGATTACGTTACGATTCCAATTAGTGTGCTTTGCAGTAGGGGGTTTCATACAAAGAATACTGAACCGGTCGAGTTGATACGTTTACGATCCCTTTCCGAGTTGATGTATGTGCTGTGACCTTAACGGTTGGATAGGGCAGTTTTTATGAGTCTTGAGTAAGCATACTTACTCGCTAACTTATGGGTTAGACAGCCAATTTATGGTTACCTGTTGCTGATGGTGAGGAACAACAATACTTATTTTTAATAATGTATCAGTCTTGATTTTTATATTTAAGATGCTCGGAGCTATTTCGATACTTTTTTAAAGCAGCTAGATCAATCGAAAGGGCCCAACTTCCCCCTAGCCAGACATACACAAAGCTTACATAAGTATGAGCGTGAGCGTGATAATTCGATTGTTTTATTTACCCTTAAATTGGCCGTCTGCCCAAGTTAGCGATTATGCCTACTCGTAAAAGACGCTTATAAAATAAACAATCCAATCCAACGCCTTTTAGTCGTCAGAATATAAGTAAGGGATCTTGGACCTTATGCCTGAAAGGATAAAACAGATCACGGTGTAAACACAAAATATTCACGTCATAAATCGAACCAGAGGTTTCTGGTGCAGTACAGTACCTACATCACTGGAGAAAGCTTTATTGTTCGTGAGCAATATGCGCATATCCAACCGGTGTGGTCCGAAAGTTCATTCACGCTGTGATCATGAATGCCGCTTGCAATTTAAATTGTAAGAACAATATTCGGCTGTTTATATCAATGAATATGAATTTAATTGTAGCCATTTCTCTTTCTCCATCTTCGATAATATACTTTCAACATTGTTTCATCTTCGATTCAAAATTTTTTCTATCAAGATTAGTCCCAAAAGCAACGCAATACGACAAAAGTCAATAGAAAAATGTATCGTTTGACAATCTTGAGCAACTATTGGTCAGTCACACCAAGACAACCCCAATCAAGTCAATGCGAAATTTATTTACAAACATCATTCATCATCATCATCAGCCATTTAAGGACCCTACTGCTGGAGTACTGGCTTTCCTTAAGGCCCGTGGTATCGCCAACGACCTTGGGCATAGAAAAGTGGCCTAATTTTCCCGCCCGCTGCCCGCACCAAAACAGCTTAAACACACGTTTCGTCAAAACTATGTATTATTTTAAAACGAAAAATGCTCAGTTTTAAGTTAAACAAGTTAGCAATCTTTTCCTGAAAGAAACGTGAAAATATCACTTGTAGTTTAGAAGCAGTAGCGTATTTCAAGTTGAAAACAGCTTCATTTCAATGTTTTTTTTAATAGTATCTTAAAGACTATGTTTTTTTTTAAATTATATATCAACTAGCTTTCCGCCCGCGGCTTCGCCCGCGTGGACTACACGACGTTATACCGCAGGAATGTGATATATTTCCGAGATAAAAAGTAGCCTATGTTCCTCTCCAGGCTACATAGTATCTGTGTCTCAAATTTCAGCCAAATCCGTTCAGCCGTTTTGGCGTGATTGAGTAACAAACATCCAAACATCTAAACATTCTTCTTAGTCGGGCACTCTTGACAGAGTGGTCGTGGCTGTCGATGGACAGGGTTGCGGCTCGCCGTCGCCACTCGCTCCCAGGGCGGCCGCACGTCGAGCGATGTCTCTCCACTTTGTTCGACTTTCAGCGCTGCGAAAACATTGTACTGCGGTCGACTGCGTAGTCTTCTTAATAAGGTCGATCCAACGAGTCGGAGAGCGACCTCGTGATCTCTTCCCCTCTGTGTGACCTTGTACTACGAGCCTCTCCATCGAATCCTCGTTTCTGGAGATATGCCCAAAGAACTTGAGTATTCATTTCAATCTAAACATCCAAACATCTAAACTTTCACATTTATAATATTATATAGTAGGATATTTAATATATATTAATTCTGGATTCATCAGTAGGCTAATTTATGAGTTTTAGGGCCTCAAAAATGATAGTTTCACGACTACATGCACCTTAAGGATGAATAAGGAGAATGTGCCATCCATGACTGTAAATGCAGTAGTGACTAAGTAACGGTTTAACGTGCCTTCCGAAGCACGGAGGAGCTCGAGATAAAAAGTTTTTTTGTCACGCATCCCGTGACCAACCATTGGGAAATTCGCTTAACCTCAACGATCGCAGGCCGAGCGCGCCAACCACTGCGCCACGGACTCCTCTACAAACAGTTAGCCAATAAATATTATTTTTATCTGTTACTGGAAAAAATTGCATTCGTTTCGTTCGTTATTTTGCCCGTCAACGCCATTTGGAACAATTACGACGCAGTATCGCCGAAAATCAAATGCAATTTCCTATCTATCGGTCCCTCTTTATCCATTGTGTGGGGTCTTCCGTCTCTGTCTAAAGGGCCTGAGCCCTGCCCTTGGTCACAGTAAACTGCGCAACAGACTGTGACCTACATTGGCCCTTGCAATGAACGTTAGGTACTGCCCGGAATTCGTGGAAATTGGGTCAAAGTGATGGTAACAATTAACTCGACCACCTATATATAGTACCCTTAGTATTATGATATTTAAAAATGTTACTCTAACTTTAATAAGTTTTTAGTAAAAATTTCATTTTTATGACAAGCTTTTTTGCTGGCTGTACTTTAATATTGTATTGTCATCTAAATTAATCTTGCATACAAAATTTTAGCGGGAAGCTTGCAAGATTTGACCCGAACGGACATACATGCATACTACACTGCAAGATAAATTAAAAGCTTGTAAAATTGGTATCTTCTATAGCTCTACAATAACTACTTTTAATACACATACGAGTAGGTACTTAAACGAGAATGAGAATATAAAGTGGAATCACATTGTGGAATGCTGTGAATTACGTTCGAGCTAAGAATATTGGCTGCTGCCTAAGGCTAGTTTTACAGCTGTCTGGGGTTTACTGTACGGCCCGCCTGTACTGTACACGGATTATGTCAAGTATCTATCCGCAGGACGGATCAAACCGCGTCGCTTTGAATCGATGTTCCAGCTAGCGCCTCACGTGTTTGTCCGTTGCGGTAGCGGTCCTTGCCTATATGTGAAACTGCCTTACGTGCGACGATGTCTTCGCTGCGCGTTTGCTCCCAAGAATACGGAGCAAAGTTGTGTTTGAAACATCTCTTTGACATGAAATGTATTAAAACATAGCTCCGTTTCAGTGGCATCGTAGCCTTAGTGTCGCGACACATCTGCGGAACGTTCGGTTGAATATGCTCGCAGTGGTTTTGAAGTCCCCTATGACAAATCAGCCGAAATTACGTCGCTTGAAAAAACGTCAGTCGCTGAACTTTCGGCTCCGTACGTTCAGCAGACATATCCGCACCCTTAGTATTAGTAAGAGTCTTAGAATTGGAATTATTCCTAATATAGTAACTTGCTGGATCTAATAAATCTTTCATGTAACTTCTGAACATGTCTGGACAGAAACACGTCCACCGTCGACGGTGACTATCATTTCAACCTGGCTTAGCCTTATTTTCATTACAATTTGATGATGACATGGTTAGATGACTTCGCTTTTAAGGTAAAGTAGGTTTTATATACTTCAATTACTTTTTACCGTTTTAACGAAAAGTGCTCGATAGGATTTTAGCTGTCTAACCTAATTGAAGGTATTTGGGATTTTGAATATGTCTCTCACATAATATTCATTCACACATGTGAGAATGGTAACTTGATTAAAAATTATTGAGTGTAAATTGTTTACACTCTTTGTTTAATAAATCTTGTCGTTATCCCAATTCTCTTTAAGGTTCAGATAATCTATGACAACTCTTTCCTTATTTTCTACGGTAGTTTGTCACTCATTCGTAATCGTATCGAAATAACAACTTCTTGATATATTATAACACATATTTTAATATTTACAATAGTCACTAGAAATGGCTTTACCCTAACATATTTATTCGCAAATCGTGCCATTGTTACTACATTGTTACACAAATTGCATTTCCTTCGTCCACATTGTTAAGGACGTGAGCCGAGTTGCAATCAGTAACTTTGGAAATGTGCAAACGAGTGTTACATTTGTTTTAAGAGTTTTAATTCTAGACCTTATTTCCTTATTATTAAGTTCTTGTATGCCACAACTTACAGACTTCTATTTTGCATTGCTGGCTGCTTACAAACAATGGTTATTTAACCTTCACCCCCTTTCATAAATTTGGGATATGACTGTAATGGTGATTATGTACTTTTGCGTTTACTGGACCAATGACACTACGGGTACAAAACAGGAGCGACTCGGTAAAGTTCTCGGTTATTTTATTAACAAAGAACAAATCCAAATGAATTGATGGTTCTTAAAATAATATACTTAGGTACTTATGTAAACATACAGATGCTAAATAATAATAGCAGAAAGCACATTACCTTGACCGAGTCTAAGATCACGTTAATGGCATAAAGCTTGTGGCATTCTGACCTTAGTTCTGCCA
Source organism: Crambus lathoniellus (assembly GCA_949710035.1). Lineage (NCBI taxonomy): Eukaryota > Metazoa > Arthropoda > Insecta > Lepidoptera > Crambidae > Crambus > Crambus lathoniellus. The sequence goes on along the minus strand of OX453306.1, from coordinate 29,221,229 downwards.
ATTACCGCAAACATATACGAGTAGAGATAAAATTATGCAGCAACGTTGCATGTTAAGGTGGTCAGTATCAATAACAAAAAGGGGCGCTTTTAACTTGAATAAAAGAGTGCTCTATTAATTAAATAGGTATTTCATGTACTAAATATTATTATATTATTATCAATAATCAATTAAACAAATTGACTGGCTGAGAGTAAAGATTTTAAATTATTTTTATGCATTCACAATGCTATACTGTAATTATAATAGGAAAATCCCGCCTGTAAGCTACTTACAATTAAATAAAACAGCTACTTCCAAGACTGGTGTTTTTTTTCTATCGCTATTTTTGTCACTAAAAAGTACAAGGTAGGTACATCTACGTGAGAGTATTTTAATTTAAGTCAGTACCCCTAGTGTAAGTTTTTATGTCAAAAAACGCAAACTAACTCGATTCCGTATTTATGTCAATTTGTATGAAAACTGTATTAGCGCCTCTAGCGGCGAGTAGCGCGCTTATATAGTTTTCATACAAATTGACATAAATACGGAATCGAAATAGTTTGCGTTTGCTTGACATAAAAACTTACACTAGGGGTACAGGCATGAAGTTTGACTTAATACTCTGAGGTAACTGGAGCTCTCACCCTGAATAAAAAAGTGTCGCCACCAAATTTGACATTTATGTATGTAGTGGCTGTCAGCTGTCTCATATGACCATACGTATTTTTTTAAAGTGTAGGTGAGACGGAAGACAGCCACTGTGTTATTTGTGGTATTCAAAAAATTGTTCGTACTGCACGCTCCAGTTACCTCAGTATTAAGTCGAACTTCATGGGTACAGGTATACAACCAAAGACAAGACCTTTACAATAGTAAAAGATACAAACAACTTTTTTTGCAAATACATACTGAGTCTAAAAAATAGTAAGTAGGTACTTACATTACATATAAACAGCTGCAAACTACCAACAAACAGAAATAAGCCAGTAAAAGAAGATAAAATATAAAAAGTAGGTTTTTATAAATACTCCATTAATCCCATATCACTTTTTTAAATATTTTCATTCTTAGCTCCACATGCAAGGTTGTTGTTGAGGTTGCATGACCCTGGATGGGGATGATGATAGAACCCACCAGTGCAGGGCACCACGAGATAATTAAGTCATCATTCATCGCGACAGCATGTGTTGCTATCTTGCTTAACTTAGTGATAAGTGAGCGAGACAAAATCATAGGGCTCTTAGTAAGTGAAAAAGCCAAAATTGGCTATTTTCTCGCTAGGCAAGGAATGCAAGGAAGGCCTACCATTAGGGTTGCCAACTTTTTTTTACAAAAGAAAAGTATATAAAGGTCGGAAAAGAAAAATAAACAGTATTTTTTTTTTTTTTTTTTTTATTGGTTTTCGGGATTTTTGTCATAAGTTGACGATGCCAATCCCATCGTACTTATAATATTATAGGCTAATCCTTAAAAACAGAGTATAAAAACTTAGCTGCTATTGAAGTTGGTTCTGACAAAATTACGTGGTACATTCCTATATCAAGTCTATTAAGGTTTAAATTGCTTATTAAATGCTGCCTCTTACTCGCAAAACGGGCACAATCCATCAAAATGTGTTGCAAATCATCAGATCAAATCAAATCAAATCAAATCATCAAATCAGTATTTTAGAAAAACGAGCAGTATTTTATTGTTTTTAATGTTTTGTTGTTTTGAAGACATATTTATTTGTGCTTCTCGCACAACTTATCAATTTTGAGTCATCTTGGAAAGCTTCGTAAGCATCATTACAGGAGAGGCCTTAAAACGCAGTGTTGGGCGTTTACTTTATAAATAGACCTATGGATACCAGTGTCGTTTGCTGAAAACAGTATATTTGTATACTTTTTTTTTGTTCAACAGTAAAAAGTATAATGTAGTGAAAAACAGTATAATACTGTTTTTAGCAGTATAGTTGGCAACCCTACCTACCATAGAATTACCGCGATCGGGGCGCTGCGCTGGCTCTGTAGGTACCCGTATGGTCATACTATGAATATATAAATGAAATTATTGAGCAGTATTCTCATGAACCCTAATCTGTTCGCTCTAGAAGGTCCAAAGTGACCCAGCAGCTATCAGAATTGCCGTTAAACCGGTCCAGAATTGAAGCGCCATTGTCTCATTGTGGGCCCACGCGTGGGCGTGGACGCCAGAGTGAATAACTTGGCTGTTTCATATTCGCAAGCTATACACGAACTTGTACAACGACACACGACATTGACAATGGCATTTGAGTGTCTATTTAACATAATCAGTTTATGGTAATATCTTACTATAATAATTATAAATGTGAAAGTTAAGTTTAGATGTTTGGATTATTTGATGTTTTGATGTTTTGATGCAATGCATCAAATTAGAAAAAATTGCACAACTAGCTTGAACGACTCCGTGGCTCAGTGGTTAGAACATTCGCCCGGACAGTGAAAGGTCGTGGGTCCGAGCGAGTTCTATCGGAGCTAGTTGTGGGATTGGTCGATTTTTCTAATAACTGGACCTGAGAGGCATTAAGGATATAGCATAGGTAAAAAAAATATCGTCGATGGCCGTTGCTTACACAAGCGAGGGGGTGCTGGGATCGGTAAGACTCCGGCCGCGGCACTCTCGTAGACTGAGAAATACGTGTAGACGCGGCATGCAGCGCGCATTCTATTTACATCTAAAATATCACGTATGTGCGCTTTTACTAAGGAAATTATATTATGTAGAATACAAGAAGAATTATTATGAATATTTATTGTAAACGTCGGTTTGTAGGAAGAGTAGATCTTTGATATTATTCGTACCTATGTAGTAAAAAAAAGCTTTTTTTTACAAAAATAGTCACTTCAAACGATTCTTTAAAATGCAGAACATAGCAGCAGCTATTTATATTTATTTTCTATCTCTAGATCATTTCGATAATATATCCATTATCGAAATGATCTTCGCAGGCAAAACTACAACATTTGCTACAAATTACACTGAAAAAAATAAATAATGTATACTGCTCTAACCAGTAGGTACATTTTCTGATTTATTCCAATCAAATTAATAAAACTTATAATTTAATATGAATAAATATAAATAACTCATACTAGCCCATCATCCAATACTTTTTTACAAAATAAATCTACTTAGTTAATCAATATTTAAATAAGTATACCGTTTATATAAAATCACGCTATCAATCTATAATATAAATCAATATATAAAAAAAAACACTTAAATAAAAATATTGTTTAAGTACAAAAAAATAAAATAAAATACATATTATTCCAATACCAAAAATGATAATATCAAATAATACAATAACTTGTGTCATTGAAAATTGGAAGCAACGATCACATACACCCAGATACAAGAAAATATCTAAAAGTTAGTTTTCGACATTTACCCGTCCGAGAATCGAACCCGGGACCTCAGAGATAGTGGCACCTAGAAAACCGGTGCGTACACCAATCGGCCACGGAGATCGTCGAATTTGTTTAAACAAAATGTAGCGCAACTGAAATAATTGATACTTTGGTTACTAATGTAAACTTGCCAGTTTTATAATGTGGTTGGTTATAGTACTTGAATAAAATTTTGTGTGAATAGATTCACCCAGAAGATGCCTATTCACTTGCGACTTTAAGAGGTTTGGGTTGTAGGTACTCGGGCAAACAGAAGCCGGCAGGGTATTCCAGGCATGATGAAGGAGTACTTAATTCTCTGAGCGTGAGTTTAACACCAGTAACATAGAGATCCTTACTTAGTACTTACCGAACTTAGTACTGTACGGTCACTTCAGTCTACAAACCTCCCAATGCACCGTATTACTTCAGCTGTCCGCCGAACTTTAACGCCCATCCGGTTAGATTCGTTCTTGGTAATTTTAATAGCCATAGCGAGAACTGGGGATACAGAACCAGTGATGACAACGGAGTGAAGGTTGAAGAATGGGTTGATGGACACATACCTACTATCTTTGATCCATGATCCAAAACTTCCGTCATCATTCAACAGCGGTCGCTGGAAAAGGGGTTAAAACCCTGATCTAATCTTTGCCAGTGATCACATAGATCACCAGTGCGTGAAGACAGTAAGTGGTGCAATACGGAGGACCTAATTATGTGCCAGGCCTTACGACCTGAAGGATAAAATAATAAAATAAAATAAAAAATATCTTTATTCAACTTGACTTAATAAATAAGCTCTTTTGAATCGTCAATATTTTCGTTCAAGACTTTTTTAACTGATAAGAAGAATAGGCGCAATAAGCTTATCAGCTTTAATAATTGGAATAACGATATTTCCAAAGATTTATATCGTTAACTTTTACAACTTTTTCATTATAATATTACATTAGTTCAGCTAAGGTTATGTGTTACATCAAATCCATGCATTACGGTCTTTCAAATAGTCGTCTACTTTATAATATCCTTTGCCCATGAGCGATTTTTTGCCATGACTTTTGAATTTGTGCAAAGGCAGCTCTACTAAATTCTGTGGAACTTTATTAAAACTAGCTACGCTTTTCCCCAAAAACGAACTTCTTGTTTTTTCAAGTCGAATTCTTGGAACGGCAATCTTATTTTTATTTCTTGTTTTGAATTGATGTATATTGCTACGTTTTACAAATGTATTGAGATACTTCTTCACATATACCATATTCTCATATATGTATTGTCCTTCAACAGTTAATATGTTGATTTCTTTTAAAGAATCTCTTGGCCGAAGTTTGTATATGGCGCGAATAGCTCTTTTCTGAAGCACAAAAATACTTTCGATGTTAGCTGCTGAACCCCAAAGTAATAGGCCGTAGGACAATACACTCTGAAAATAGCTAAAATAGATTAACCTTGCCGTTTCAATATCGGTTAAGAGACAGCAAATGCCGCAGAACTGAGTCTACCGGCCAAGGCTTTAATATGAGGGTCCCATTGAAGTCAATAATCTTATGTTATATCAAAAAATTTAGTACTGTTAATTAATTCTACTACATTGTCATCCAATTTTATGTGAATATCAACCTGTCTTACATTTGGCAGGGATTTTTTTTTTCACATTTTGTTTTTTTCGAGTTTAATGATAGATTAATTGATGGTACCACGGCAAAAAGAAATTGCCACAGTACCATCAATGGTACTGTGTAATGGTACGATGGTGAAGGAATAGATTATTGCTATGAAACCAATGCGCAACTTTCGATAAAGTACTATTTACTTCGTCAGAACAATTATTACCTCTGTCAACTTTAAAGACTAGAGGAAGTGTCATCAGCAAATAGCACTGTCTCGCATAAATTCTTTGCTTAAAAAGGAAGGTCATTTATATAAATTAAAAACAGCAAAAGGGACCAGTATTGACCCCTGGGGTACGCCCATGTTGATAGGGGCTTCAGTAGACTCAGTTTTGTTGATAACTACTTTCTGTGTTCTTTCACATAGATATGATTGCATAAGGCTAACCGATTTATCATAGACACCATAATGTTTTAATTTCCTTAAAAGCGTTTGAAGAGGTCACAATAAATACCAACTACATCTCGCTTGCTCTCCCAAGCATCAAATATATGTTTTTAAATATAATATGATAGGATGACATACCAAGACCAGTATGAATTAGATCCCATCTCACAGGACACCATCGATTTTGGGAATGAATTGCTAGAAGCCATATCCGAAACAACGAGAGAAAAGTGGAACAAGCTAATCGAAGGCGTAGATATGACGCATAAAAGCAAGAAGGCATGGTGTTTTATAAGGAAACTAAATAATGATCCTAAAATCGCTGATCGTCATTCCAATGTGACCACAAACCAGATCGCTCACCACTTACTCCAAAATGGGAAAGCTTCCACAAAAAGTCTCCAGAAGAAATTTACACGAGACCCTGGTAAAGAGGTTAACCAATTGGACGAGACTTTTATAGAAACAGAGCTCAAGTTTGCCCTTGATAAGCTCAAAGAAGGTAAAGCCGCTGGCTTTGACAACATCAGGGTCGAGCAGCTGAAACGGTTTGGTTTCGTAGTACTTATACAAAACTGTCATTTCTTCCATGGCCGCTTCCAAAGGGTATATAATCTAATCACTGACGTTTTAGCCACCTACTTTTAATAAATGACATTTGTGGCAGAGAGTGTATATACAACTTCTTCGAGATTATTTATTTTTATGACTTTATTATATTTGATATAATATGTTAATCAGTTTAAAGTTAGCCCGCCATTTGTTTATACTATGTGCAATGAAATTTAAATAATGAAATAAATATTCCTCCTTCGGAAGTACTTGTACCTATGCAATATTTCATTAGAGTATCAAAAATTTTACTCCGACTATGCAAGTCTCCTTACAGAACTCCGCAAACTTATCTGACGCGGTGGTTAAATTTGAGAGTTAAAGCTGTCAATACAGCTGACAGACTTTTCATTCTTTTTTATTGCTACTGGCGCCTCAACCATCGGTTTTAGATATTGTTGTGGGGATTTCGAATATCGAATTTCAAAACCGCGAGAGCATTTTTTGCAAGAAATTGTATGCATGCTCTATTTTGTACTAATAATGGATAAGAGAATCAGTAATAAAAATGTTTTTAACCTGAAATTTACACAAAATGGTGCGGTTTATGTTCCTCACTCAAAGGAAAGAAGCTGGACTTCTCACAGTCTCAAAAAAGTGTAATGGTGATATTAGATCAACTAGGTATATAAAATTCTTACATCGGTTTTATTTCAAGAATTGCTTGTACATTATGTCTCTGTAAAAAACTTTTTCAACAAGGGAATTTCTTATTTCTTGATGCAATTTTTTACACCTACCTATCTTAACTTTCTCACATTTTCAATTTTGAGGAACCTAAAACGAACATAAATTTAATATCTAGTAGAAGTTAGAAACTTAGACTAATTATGTACCTACAACACAACAAAATATTGGTACTCAAATAGGTACAACTTTTATGGGCTCTTTAATTATCTTAGGCAATATTATCCGTCACTTTTATTTCAAACTATTGATGTTTGCTTTAGGTAATGAGTAAAATAACTTGTCCTAGGTTACATAGGTCTATGGTTATGCAATAAATGGCAAAGCACTCATCTATACCCAATCCTGAAGCGCTATTTCAATATTTCCTAGCAAAATAAGCATCATTGAAAAAAATTTGGATCCTAGTGTGAGTTTTTTTTTTAAATTTTGGCGCAATCGGAGCGATACAGTCTCTACGTCCAAACGCCGCCAATGCCAGGCGGAGACTGAACAATTATGCTGCGAAACGGTGCACGATGCATTTTGGGATACTAGTTATTGACTATAAATATAACAAAAAAAAATTTTAGTAACTTCCCTAGATATGACTAAGAACTACTTACACAAAAAAAATTAGCTTGATTACTCAACTAGTTATTGAGATAATTGAGTTTAAGACGGAAAAAAGGGGTCTAGAAAATAATTTTTTTAGTACATTGTATTTATTTGATTCAAACAAATTTTAGTAACTTCCCTTCATAAAGAAAAGATCTATCACATATAATATTTTGAAAGGCCTAGCAATGATACTTTGTCAGGAAATTTAATTTAAAAACATTGAAAATTCTGAGTTTGATCGCCGCAATAGCCTTAAGCTGCAAGTGCCAAAACCATAATTTTACAGTAGAGACAACTTTGTGAAAAAATTGCTGTTGTATGGACTTTATCCCTAAGTAACTAAGAAAAGCAAAAGCTTTAGCAGTATTTTTTTTAATTTGGTTAATAGAATAACTATTATAGATTAAGAAATGCCACAATAAGAGATCATCTTTTCGTTTAATTTACTAAAATTTTATGAAGTTTAGAAAAACTACGTTACATACAGTTTTATGTGTCAGAATTGCGACAGGACACGGTAGAGGCAGAAGTATGTAACTCCGCACTTACGGTTACGTTGTTATCACTACATAGTATAAAACAAAGTCGCTTTCTCTGTCCCTATGTCCCTTTGTATGCTTAAATCTTTGAAACTACGCAACGGATTTTGATGCGTTTTTTTTTAATAGATAGAGTGTTTCAAGAGGAAGGTTTATATGTACTTTTTATCCCGATATTCCCACGGGAACGGGAACCACGCGGGTGAAACCGCGGGCGGCCGCTAGTACAATTATAAAACTCTGGGTTCTGACCAACTTTTTGAACATACAGTTTTATCGCTGGAAAGAATACGGGTTTTTTTATACATTAGGCTTAAAAAGCAAAAAACGCTAAAAATGGACTTACAGTGTTATGCTTCTCAGGTCCAGATAAGTTCCTACTTCATTTTCAATATTTTCACATCAAGCAAGTTCAGGGAAATACCTACCCTTCTTTTTGTTGGTCTATGAAATGTTCTACGAGTCTTGGCAGAGCCTAGAGTTCGTTAACCCCGCATATAAGTGCCGTCTTGCTGCGACGAATTTTTGCAGAATGCGCTAACCGAATGTTGGCGTAAGTGCAATGCGCAAAATTAAATAACTATTAAGTTTCTTAGAATTGTTTTTATTGCGCTCTCTGCAATTAATTTGTTATACCTACGATTATTGTTTTGTGACTAATCTTAATAAAATTTTGTCTTAGGTATTTAATTTTGCAATACATATTCGTGGATTTTTTTGTAGTGTACTAAATAAAGTAATTGTACCTACTTAAAATTTTGTATTTCTCTGTAAATTATGACAAAATATAGTTATATATTATGGCTACCACTTTGTAATTCAGTAGTGTGTATTAATAAAATAAGTAGGGCAGGCGTACCGGTTTTGGCCACTGTACCGGTTTTGGTCACTTTTCACTTTAAAGTTATATAAATAGGAATTAAATAATTATTGCTTATATTTATTAATGGCGAATAAAAGATTGGACTTTTAGTTAAGAATTACAGCACTTAGCTTTTTTATGTAGTACGATATTTTAGAAATAAACACGTGCTATGTTCCAAAGTTAACATTTTGTAAAATTCTTAAGCAAAATGTTAAGGGTCAAGGTTTTGTAAAATCATTTTTTTTCTACAATAAAATTATTTTATGGTTATTTAATGTTTTATATCATATTGGAATATGTTTCTTCTAGATGGATTAAGTGTTGTTTTTTCACTGTTCTTACAAAAAGTTGGGAAACAATAAGTGTAGGAAAAATGTGATAGTAAAAAACCACGAGCCCTATAAGTAGCTTTCATGCGGGAAGCTACTTATAGGGCTCGTGGTTTTTTACTATCACATTTTTCCTATACTTACAAAAATTGCATTGTAAATGCATAAAAATAATATAAAATCAAAAACAATAAGTGGCCAAAAGTGGGGCTAGAAATTTTAGCATTGTGCCACCTTTGGCCACTTTGGCATTAGTAGAAAGTTTCCAACCTATCATAAAGTTCATTTATTTTAAAAGACTCACAACTCACTTTTGTTAGCTAACGTATTAGAAAATTAGCGGATTGAGGCTAGTGTAGGCTAGTGCCTACACCAGCCTCAATCCGCTAATTTTCTTTTAATCAAGTGATAAAGGTATACTTATAAAATTGTAGTAAGGAGCTAGCTGTGATTGAAATACTATTTCATGTAGTGTTTTAGTCCAGAACTCTAATAAGACATCAATTAAGCATAAACTCAACTTATAAATATAGTAGTTTTATGAAAGTGGCCAAAACCAATGCAAACGGTGTATTTGGCCCCCTCAGCAGAATTTGTTCTAAATAAAAAAAACTATTGTTTTTTTTTTTACTTTGTAGATTGTACCCTTAAAGGTCGATAAATTATCTATAACTCTACATTATAAATTTTCTCTAAAATACTTAAGATCATTGAGCACTAAGCGGTTAAAAGTGAAAATATCCTTAAAGTGGCCAAAACCGGTACGCCTGCCCTACCTATGTGTGTAAAATAAGTTTTTTGTAAAAAAAACTTTTTTATGACAAGCTTTTTTGCTGACTGTTCTTAAATATTGTATTGTCATTTATACCAAACCTGTATACTTACAAAATTTCAGCTCCATTGGACACTGGAAAGTGGGTCAAATTAAGCTTGCAAGACTTGTCCCCCACTAACTAACTAACATACTATAACTAACATAGGTAGCAAGATATTAAAAAGATTGTAATAATAAAGCAAAAATAGTGATATAAATTGTAGGTAGGTACCTATTAATTTAAAAGTGTGTAAGAGTACGAACAAATTACAATTTGTCGGGGGATTTTTACCTCTTTATTAATAGGAGGAGCTCGTAGCGCAGTGGTTAGCGCTCTCGGCCTGCGATCGTTGAAGTTAAGCAATTTTCGCAATGGTCAGTCACGGGATGTGTGACTAAAATTTATCATCGTGAGCTCCTTCGTGCTTTGGAAGTCACGTTAAGGCGCCGATAGTGTATAGTAAATAGTGTATTTTAAATTATGGATTACTCGCAAAGCACAACACGCAAGTACTCAAAATTTGAAAAAAAAAATTTTTTATTTTTTTTTGTGAAAAAAATATTTGTTATTTTACAGTTATTTATCTAAAGTGCTTCCGGCCGTTTTTTTTTCGATTGGTGATATTTTACTGTGTCAAATAAATAAATAAATAATAAATAATAATAAATAAATAACTTCTTACATTCACACCAATTATCTAAGCCCATTTTAATTTCATTGAGAATGGAAAACTTGATAACGGATAATTATATACTTAAATACTTTTTTTTGTAAATACATACTTAAATACATAGTAATCACCCAGACCAAGACAAATAGACATGTTCATGCACACAAATATTTGTCTTGTTCGGGAATCGAACCCGAGACCACTGGCGCAGAAGGTGGGTAGCCTACCCCTGCGCCAAATCGGTCGTCAAATAAAATCCCCAACATCCGTCTAATCGTAATCCAAATATCCTATTACTTGCAGTATACTTGGTTTTAGTTAATGAAAAATATACGAAAATAATTGTCTTTGAATAGCCGAGGGATTCCGGCCGTCATAAGTTTAATTTTTTTTTTATTTAATTTTTAATTGAATTTTAAGTGATTTTCGATTCACGGGGCGCTCGCGAGTTCACAGTTCTCTGCCGGCTGCCGCTGCGTCCGAGTCCGCGTGAAGTCGCGCGCGGCCGAGCAAGCGTTAGCGTGCCTATTTCGGTCGGGAATCCTCGTCTTATAGTCCATGGAAATCGTACATTTTGCCTTGCGTTAAATGAGGATTTTTTTGTATGTTAGTAGTGATGAGATAGTAATGACAAATCCAAGTTTTCCACCTCGAAAGCCCTTCGGATCATTGTTAAATATTTAAAAATCCAATAAATTTTCAGTTTTTTTTTCAGTTTTTGACAATTTTTACCACCAAGGACCTGTGTTACGACAAAAAATACTATGCACGCTTTAAAGTAGACTAAATTTGCAATAAAAAGATAATAATTTCGTTTTTGTAAGTCAAATAGTTTTTAAGATAGGGCTATTTAAAAGTTTGCAAGAATTCAAAAAAAGGAAGTATTACAGTTTTTTTAGTTTTCGTCATTTTGACCCATAGTAGTGGGTTTATGGCAAAAGTTAAATTATTAGTTATTAAAGTCCATTAAATTTCCTACAAAATGAGACCAATTAGTAATATCAACTTACACTTGATAGTTCCTGACAGCTGTTCAATGTTATTGAGGGTAGTATACAATTATGTAATAGAAGGGTTTGCAAAATGAAGTACGCCCTAAAGGAAGAAGGATCTGGGAGGTGGTGGGATCAATAATGTACATTGTATGTATATTTTTGATGGACCAGGCACGTCCTCTGAATCCACAGCACACTTTTTGGGGGCAGCTTGCTGAGGTTTGATTTCTTCATCGAACTGCTCAGAAAGGTCAAAATCGTCCTTTGATGGTGGGTTATCAATCAATGGTTCATCAATGTCATCACACATCAGGTCTGGTATGTTCTCACATGATTTGCCAATGCAGTAGCTGCAAACAGCCGAACATTTGAGTTCTGCTTTCCTGCAACCACATCTGCTGGTACAACCTTACATCTTTGGTATGCTTTCAAGGTGATTAAGGTTTGCGTGTCATTAACAGGGTAGAACGGGAACGCCTCCCAGATCCTACTTCCTTTAGGGCTTACTACCTTTTGCAAACCCTTCTATTACATAATTATTTACTTACCCACCTCTATAACATTGAACAGCTGTGTCTCAGGAACTATTGATCAGGTGTAAATTGACATAATTAATATCATTTTGTTGGAAATTAAATGGACTTTAATAACTAATAAAAAAGTTTTGCCATAAACCCACTACTAGGGGGTCAAAGTTGACGAAAAATAAAAAAACCGTTATACTTCCTTTTTTGGGATTTTGCAAATTTTAAAATAGCCGTAACTTAAAAACTATATGGTCTACAAAAACTAAATTATTCTCTATCCATTGCAAATTTAGTCTAATTTAAACAGTGCATAGTAACATTTGCCGTAAGTCAGATCCTTGGTGGTAAAAATTGACAAAAACTGAAAAATAGCCGAAAATTTTATGGATTTTTAAGTATTTAACAATGATCCAAAGGGCTTTCGAGGTGGAAAACTTGGATTTGTCATTACCATCTCATTAGTACTAACATATAAAAAAATCAGAACTACCTCATTTAATGCATGGCAACACCACTTATTTGGTACGATTTCCATGTTGGTCCCGGCTGCATTTGCAGTCGTTAAAACCCACCAATCCGCATTGGGCGTGGTGGATTATGGCCCATTCTCCTCCCTGCATAAAGAATACCTGTGCCATTAAATGGGTGATAATAATGATTAATAGGATACTCTTCCATTAGTAGTAAATGTCGTAATTAGCCGATACACCTTCCGCATGGGATATAAAGATTAAAGACTTTATGTGCATGTATTTTACTAAAGGTCTCTTAACACAAGCTCGTTTAGTTATTTTATCTACACTCATGTTATAATATTCGAATTATGAACTCATGCCTGGGTGCCTACCATCAACTCTTATTGCGGTTTTGTTTAGGACCTAAACTGATCTGCTTCGCTTATTCGTACCACGACAGCTTAATATCAATGACAGCGATTCAGTGATCATTTAATGACATTCCACAGCCGCTAAGCTGTCATGTAGTCTTATTTGACTTATAACTCGGCCAAGCTAACATGACATCTGCAGGTTATACCCGTCCTTCTAACTCTCCGGGCATGATAGAATCGAGTGAAAGAGGACGGGTAGAAGTAATAAGGACACAAATCGTTCGGTCATTCACATTTAGCAATTCATTTGCGATCCAGTTTTTAGAAGGTCGTAGTACGAAAGAAAGCACAGCCATCTCTATCGTCTTCTACAAGCCATGCGCATAAAATTGGCAACGTAGTTTTAAGTGAACCGATTTGACACCGTTTGCATCGTTTGACAGGTAAACAGCGAGTAAACCTCGAATACTGAATCCTATGGAGATGGCATAATATCTTCTATACATCTATACAAATAAATAAAATTGGAGTGTCTGTTTGTAACATTAAATAACCGCTTTTTACTAGGTGCATATGATTAAATATACGGTACATATACCAAAATGACATGTGTTACAATTTTTGTCTGTCTGTCTGTTTGTTCCGGCTAATCTCTGAAACGGCTGGACCGATTAATACGACCAGTAGAAGAAGTTTAAAATTGAATTCAAAGATTTTCTTACATTGTGACTTAGTTACACCTCACTTTTTCGTAGGTATGCCACCTCCATAGGATTTAGTACTCAGAGGAGTAAACCGGTTCACAGCAATGTTGCCGTTCCGTATCATAGCATGGCTTGTAGAAGACGATAGAGACGGCTGTGAAGAAAGCAATTCATTTTAGGAACCTATTCTGCATCGCGCTATTTTTGAATCGTTGTCTTAAAGTTGATGGTAGGCACCCTGAACGTATATTGATACACTTTATGCCATAGTCAACTTTAAAAAATAAAAGTGTTTAATAATGGTCATTATGATACAACCGGATACAGCTTTCACTCATTATAAAACACTTATTTTTCTTAATTTTACCATCTCTATGGCAACTGAAGGATTTACCGGCCCTGACTTCCAACTCTTTCAAGCCCTTCTTTAGCTGGCGACAATAAGAAACTTTTTAATATTAGAATTTTCAAATTTATAGACTCCTATCAGTGGGGTTTGGCGCCAATCGACATTTTATAAATTTTAATATTTTTTTGCTTAATTTTTGAAATATATGATAAATGTAATGAGTGTAGATAAAGTAGTGAATGAGACTGCACATAACTCGGTATTAAAACACTCCTTATGCGACAGTCACATAAACTACTATTATAGTTTTTTTTTTTTAATTATGGTTGTGAAACGGGTCGATTTTTTCTAAATACTTCAATTTTCATTTTTCAGTTTCTTCCCCTTTATTTTATTTAGGAACTTGGTTTTTTATTTTATAGTTCCTAATATTATTTCACGTGACGAGTGTTGTTTTAAGTCCATTAAGGAGTACAATGTAAACAAAACAGTATAAAGTCAGTAAATTTTTTTCAATTTGCATCTTGCATCATCACACCGCAACATCATGCGTGTTTTCCGATTTCCGACGCATCCACACAATTGCACTTATGCATGTTATTTCTAAGCGCGTCAAACGCATTCCTGAGGACGCAAGATGCACCGGCAGCCGGACCGGATCGAGAACAAGAACAAAACGAGCCGGACCGGTCCGCGCTGGAAATCTGAGCGCGCATTGTGGCCAGGAATAGCCTAGGTCACCCGCTTGCGACCTATGACTGGATCGGTGCACTATGCATATCTACTATACGGAGATATGCAAAAGTTAACACTTTTTTTTTGCAGATTAGGCAAAAAAACACAAAATCACTTCGTTTTAAAAAACTACAGGGATTTTTAAAAACATGCTTCTATACGATCCTCAATATTATTGGTGTCCACTAATTAAACCAATTTCCAATAGGTAGTGTAAGTAACCCCATTTAAGAATAATCTTCACTTTTCGTATTTTTTAGAGGTCTTTTCGAAAAGAAAAAGTGTCAGGGCAAAATCATAAAATCGTGTTTTTGAAACTATACGATTCTAGATAAAGGTATGAAGAAATATATATCTTATTACCAGATTTGTAACAACTGTAACCACAGAATAATATTTGTAGCTGTAACCGTCCTATAGTTTTAAATCAAAAAGTCCATATTTTTCCGAGTAGCGCCTTAAAGCACAAGAATAAGTGCGAGCGCACATTGGGCCACTAGTCGTGGCCTCCAAACGCGACCACAAGCTGCGGACTAGTATTTTCATACATTTTGTATAGCATCGGCGCAAACCGAGCGATCGAGTGACCGTGTTCGAGCCACAAGCCATAGTAAAACCAAATAAGTACGTTGACTTCATACATAGGCACAATATTACACGATTGCCCTATCTAGACCTCTACGCCGCCCGTCGGCCTACTGTATGGAAAAATTGGTTATGCTGTGGTAGTGGCTCAGTGGCTGCGACAGGTGGCCGCTACTAAGCCACCAGTGGTCGCGATTAGTGGCCGCGATTGTGCGAGCGCTCTAAGAAGCAAGTGACGACTAGAGTCTCGCCAACGGAAGCTGTCTTTTAGTAATATTTGGAGTGATCCCCAAGAGCGAGATTCTTGTACCTACATACATATAACCGAATTATACGCTGACGATATCGCATGCGGAACATTTCTATATATCAATACTGTTAGTATTCGGTAGTATAGTGGTCAGTATCCCCGCCTGGCACGCGGGAGACCGGGGTTCGATTCCCCGCCGGAGAGCCATTGTTACGGGACGTAGGTAGGTTCGATTTGTAGCCGGAGAGCCATTGTTACGGGACCCCTTCGTCGGTCAGCGGTACACTAGCCGGTCGGAGCGTCGAAAGTCACCGCACAGTATTCAATTAGTAGATGTTGTAGAGAATAAAAGATTGTTTCATCACTTGGAGAGTTGTTTTATTTAGGTAATTATGGTAAATTTGAAATATGAAAGAATATGAACTGCTTATAATTTAAATATTTGCTATAACTAAAAACACTGTTCTGATAACTGTAAAGCTCACGAGCTCTGTTCAGCTCGATTATTTTGGTCAAAGAGTATATAATCACTACGTTTTAGTTTTGGTAGGACTGAAGCAAAATGCTGAACAGGGCACGTGGAACGAAGAATTTAAATTTAAATTACGAAAGAACAGATAGAGGATAAAATTGATGGCCAGTAAGTTTAAAACTATGGAGTTTCCAGCCATTATGGAGGTTCTAACCATCCATAAGACTGGAACGTAACGGTTACGTTACAATACTATTATTATAAATGTGAAAGTGTGTTTGTTTATTTGTTTGTCCCTCTTCGTCCCTCTTTCACGTCAAAACGGAGCAATAATGGATCGACGTGTGAAGTTTAGTAGAGTATATTCAACTTATACAGGTTTTTTTTTTATCTGTGCACAAATTTTTAAGGTCGTCTCAGAATCGTTGAAATATATTTTTGTTTTTTACTTTTGTTGTATTTCGACCCATGTTTCTAGGAGGAAGTTGTTCAATTACCGATTCTGAGCCGATCTTAAAAATTTGTGCACTGATAAAAAATTATCCAGTACCAATACTCGCTGAGATCGAGTTGCATCAGAATAGGTGCATTAATAACCATATTAACTAAGTTGTATAATAAGCGTATATCCTTTCATTATGCGATCGTGCCTTACGCCCGACCTGAAGTCACGTAGGGTCGGTAAACATCTTTGTATAAAAGAGCTAGGGCTGCCAAAATTAAAAAAATGTAATATAAACCAAATAAAAGTGATACATTTAAATTTGTTAGGTTCGAACTAACATACACTGAAAATCAACTTTTACTATTGTATCAAATCTATTGGTCTATCTATTAGGCTGGAACTAACATTCAAAACAAACAACACAAACAAAAAAAATTCATTAACACGTTGATTCATTTCAATTCATTAAAAAAACGTGTTATAAATAAGCGCAAAACCTCTTAGGTGGTGATTGTGTAGATATGAACACCTTTTACAATGGGGTCAACTCTGCAACTGAACAAAAAAAAACCAGCTGTTCCATACATTCTGGTGGAGTAGGTGTTGACAATTTGTATACAAAAGCAGATTTTTTGTTGAGTTGGAGATTAAGTAAAAGTTGTTCATATTCATGAGCACAAGGTGCTAAGTCCTCGGAAAAAGTATGGACTCTTTGATATAAAACTATAGGACGGTTAGAGTTATTTTAATTTTAAGTTTTTTGCATTCACAATGCAATTTTTATAATAGAAAAATGGAAAATGAAGTATTTAGAAAAAAACGACCCGTCTCACAACTAGCTCCGATGGGACTCGAACCCACGACCTTTCGCTTTCCGGGCGACTGCTCTAACCACTGAGCTACGGAGTCGTTACGAGAAGCGTCGAATTTATCCAATACTTCTTACTCGCTGTATAATCAGCGTTAATTTCATCAATGTGGAGATATTACTACCCTCACATCGATCGATTTTTTCTAAATACTTCATTTTCCATTTTTCTACGGTTAGAGTTGTTATAAATCTGGTAATAAGATATATATTTCTTCATAACTTTATCTAGAATGGTATAGTTTCAGAAACACGATTTTATGATTTTGGCTCGACACTTTTTATTTTCGAAAATACCTCTAAAAAATAAGAAATATCAAGATTATACTTAAATGGGGACACATATACGATTGAAAATTGGTTAAATTAGTGGACACCAATAATATTTAGGATCGTATAGAAGCATTTTTTTTTAAATCGCTATAGTTTTTGAATACGAAGTGATTTTGTGTTTTTTTGCATAATCGGCAAAATCGGTCTCGCTCCCGCGCGCGTCGTTTTCTCATTGCTATCTCGCTTTAGCATAATTTTTCCGAGTATCGCCTTAAGAGGTTTTGCGCTTATTCATTAACACGTTGTATAAAAAAAATGTTTTCACTTGCTTAGACGGGGGACAACTTAAAGAAAAAGAGTTGTTAATTTTTTCAGCTATTTTGGAAAGCATTCACTGATAAAATGAAAATTTTAAATCGAAAGTAACTAACGCCTCAGGAACTAAAACAAAACTCGAACATGACACCGACTGACTTTTTTGAGACAGAGAAAAGGTTTCGAATTTTACGATCTCACGTCACAAATTACCGGAAACGATATGAAATAAGAGCACCTTTGAAGTGCGCTCCAGTAACATTCTGATCTAACCTGTTATTAGTGGTAGGTATTGTTGATCAAAGTCAAAAGTAATAAAATGCATCACGTTAATGCTGATGAATTTAACTTTGGATTTATCGTGGTTTGTAAGAATTTTTAATATGAGTCATCATCATCATCATCATGTCAGCCGAACGGCGCCCACTGCTGGGCATAGGCCTCCCCAAGGATCTCCACAACGATCGGTCCTGCGCTGCCCGCATCCAGCGGCTTCCCGCGATCTTGATCAGATCGTCGGTCCACCTTGTAGGGGGCCTGCCCACGGAACGTCGTCTGGTACGCGGTCGCCATTCGAGAACCTTTCCGCCCCAACGGCCATCGGTTCTCCGCGCTATGTGTCCCGCCCACTGCCACTTCAATGATGCAATCCTTCGAGCTATGTCGGTTGTTTTAGTTCTCCTGCGGATCTCATCATTTCTGATTCGATCGAGCAGGGAAATACCAAGCATCGCTCTCTCCATTGCCCGCTGGGTGACTTTGAGCCTTCTTATGAGACCCATAGTAAAAGACCACGTCTCACTTCCATAGGTCATTACTGGCAACACACACTGGTCAAAGACTTTTGTCTTGAGAATTCTTTAAGTTATTTAAATTTTTACTTTTTTGCATTCACAATGCAATTTTTATGGTTGAAAAATGGAAAATGAAGTATTTAGAAAAAATCGACCCGTCTCACAACCAGCTCCGATGGGACTCGAACCCACGACTTTTCGCTATCCGTCCGTCCGTATAGAGCAGTCGCCCGGATAGCGAAAGGTCGTGGGTTCGGGTCCCATCGGAGCTGGTTGTAAGACGGGTCGATTTTTTCTAAATACATACTTCATTTTTCATTTTTCAACGAATTCTTTAATTGAGTCAGCCCTTAACTAAACAGGTCCCGATAAGGAGCGTTCTAAGAACTATCGCGATTATTAATATGGCACAAGGCGATCTACATCGTATGAACGATTTTATAACTATACTTATTATGACAATATGTTGGAATGTAACCAAATAGTATTTGGTATCACTTTGGAAGAAAGTTGTAAATGTTAGGTAGGTAGGTAGGTACTTATTTTTGTTTTGGATAACTGACTGTCAATCTCAGTGACGCCTCACATACCTCAACTGCAATGTAGAGTCTTCGTACATTAGTAGTAGTTATTCGATCCAAACGATGGAGCACATGATCTGCTGCCCAAGCCTCCCCACATCGTGCACTCTACAAGACCTCTATGAAGCCAGTCGGACAGGGATTGACGTCGCGCACTACTGGCAAAATATCATTTGAAATATCAACCGTTGACACGAAAAGAAGAAGAAGTAGTGGGTAGTAGGTAACTATTGACAAGATTTGATAAAAAATATACCCATCAAAACTTTTGGAGTGATCGATAAACTTAATAAGTTAGCATAAAAAATCCGCTTTCCATAACCTTACCAGACGAGCATGAAGAAAAAAATGCTCAAAAGTGGTGGCTATACCTGAAACAAAATAAATGAATTTTGAATTCACTACACATACGAGTATCATAATAGATTTTTGCATAATTTTTCATTATTTTAGTAGTCACAATAACTAAAAAATAATTTTTAAGAGAAATGAATTTAAGTGCAAATATACCTAATCATTAAGTAGTTACTGAACACGGACACAGTATTAAATATCTTAACATAACACTGTGACACGGACAAGTGTTTCGATTCTAAGGGTGCGCTGAAGGCCATAAGTAGAGATGTGGATGCGCTACGGACTGTGCTTTTTATTAGGCAATTAAGTTATAGGCTACACAATCACATTCACAATTTGAAAAAGTCAATCCACAAATCGATAGAACTATCTACATACTTTTATCCACTACGCTTACGGGAGTGCACCTAGCCTTCATCACAACATTATCGGTTGAATGTAGAAGCGCACAATCCCGGAATCCTCAACCACCTCAAACATAATTTTAACACGAGAATTAAAAATAAGCTTGTCGTTCCAAGATTCGGGCTGGAAAAAAGTAGAGGCTCATTTTTGAGAAAAGGCATAGCTTTCTTTATTAAAGTTCCACAATAAGTAATTGAGCTGCCTTGGAACAAATTTAAAAAACGTGTTAAAAAGATTTGTAGAAGATTATGTTAGAGAATGCATGGTTGTAATAGTAAGACTAATAAATAATAAATAAATAAATAAATTTTTTCTTACAATCACACCAATTATCTAAGCCCGTAGTTAATTTCTTAAGAAACTGTGTCTACGTGAACTTGATAACGGATAAATATATACTTAAATACTTTTTGTTTGTAAATACATACTTAATATACATACAAACACCCAGACCAAGACAAATAGACATGTTCATGCACACAAATATTTGTCTTGTTCGGGAATCGAACCCGAGACCTCTGGCGCAGAAGCCAGGTAGATTACCCCTGCGCCAAATCGGTCGTCTTGTACTAATCCATACTAATCCATACTCCATACTAATATTATAAATGCGAAAGTGTGTTTGTTTGTTTGTTTATTTGTTTGTTTGTTTGTTTGTTTGTCCTTCTATCACGACAAAACGGAGCAACGGATCGACGTGATATTTGGTATGGGGATAGTTTGGGAGCTGGAGAGTAACATAGGCTACTTATTATTCCGGAAAATTGAGTAAAAATTGTAATTTTCTATGAAAATCGTTTAACTATCGTACCTTCGATACAAAACTGTCATTTCTTCCATTGCCGTTTCCAAAGAGTATTTAATCACTGACGTCTGCGCGGTCAAAACCGAATACTAATCTTTTCCATAAGCTTAGAATAAAAAAATGTACTGTAGCTAGCGCTAAAAATGCTCCAGTCGCGCATGCGCGCAGAGTTATCTGACACTCACTTTACTTCACAGAGTAATTTTTTATGTAAGAAATAGAGACCAAGCTTGGGCCCCTTTATTGGTAGTGTGTAACTAGCGCTATCTGTTTTCTGGTGTAAGCAACTTTTGGTGTATAAACACACACACAAGATGTTGGTGACCGGGTCCACTATTTTATGGCAAAACAACGTTTGCCGGGTCAGCTAGTAATATTATAAATGTGAAAGTTTAGATGTTTGGATGTTTAGATTTTTGGATGTTTGTTACTCAATCACGCAAAAACGGTTAAACGGATTGGGCTGAAATTTAGGACACAGATACTTTGTAGCTTAAAGAGGGACATAGGCTACTTTTTATCCCGGAAAAAATATCACATTCCTGCGGAGTAACGTCTGCCTACAGCAGTCCACGCGGGCGAAGCCGCGGGCGAAAAGCTAGTATTGTATAAAAGGAAAATATTCTAATACTTAACTATGAAAAATTTTTTCTTGAGCATTAGCTTTTTTTATACTTACTTGTACTTACCATTTTGTCTAGCAACGACATAATTATTTTGTAAATGCGTTTTTCTTGTCAGTTAAAAGATGTCCATAACGGGTGGTAGGTAAAAAAATGTTGGACGATTCATAAGCATTAAATTTATTTAATCTATGCGAATAAAAAATATTGACTTGACTTGGCTGAGGAACTGGATGTCTTATCTCTACCTGCCGAAACACAACAATGCTGAAAACATTGTTGTTAATGGCGTCAGACTTAATATGATGGTGGTAGTTAGCAAGTAAATCCTACCACCAACCAAACCGAATACAATATATGTATATCCCCACTGGGAATTGAACCCAAGACCTGTGGGTCTGATACCGGTACTTTTGTACCACTAGATCGCAGAGGCCGTTTAATGACATGTAAGTATATCATTTATGAAAACAGATATATTTTTAGAAGTGAGCCAATTTAGCAACCATTCTCCTATTAAGCATGCGGTAAATACATCTGATTATGTGAATGACAACAGGGTTAGCTGGAATAGATGACATCATCTGGTGACCAAGGTGGCAGGTTGATCTTAATGAGGACAAACCTGCGCCTTGCATCATCGCTGCATCTATCGAGCTGTAACGAGAACTATGTGAATTTAAATTTATTATAACAGGTTTTAAGCTAAGTATAATAAACATCAATTTTACTTTAGTCTTCGAATACACTTGTCAAAAACCTATCAAAATAAATATATGGTAAGATGGTAATCGAGAACATTTTAGAAAATAAAAATAATTTAGTCTCAATTATGAATAAAAAATATAATTTAGTGCAGTTACAAGCTCACAAGACTTATTACTACACAACACAACACACACACAAGACTAAGATAATGCCCATTTTGTTTAGTTGTTCTCTTTTTTTATACCTAGTTATTTGTATTTTAACGATGGCATTAACAAAATTGTGCTATTTGTGAATACCACTTTTGGCCAAATTAATTTAAGCTTTACTAATACTAGTGTTTAAGAAGTTTAAGTAGGCTGTTTGTTGTTCCTTAATCTATATATATAAAATCGAGGGGACATAACTCACTCATCACGAAATCTCGAAAACTACTGGACCAACGAAGATGTAATTTGGCAGGAAGGTAGATTATGCCTAGGAGACGTCCGCTAAGAACGGATTTTTGGAAGCTCCCCCCCCTAAAGGGGTAAAATGGGGGGGTTAAGGTTATATGGAACTTCCTCATTTATGGATTTAGAAGCATGAAAATTGGTACGTTGGATAATGGTTACGACCGAAAATGATCTGAGTAAGCAAAGTAAAAAAAAACCCCCTTAATAGGGTAAAATGGGGAGATAAAGCTTATATGGAACTTCTTCATTTCTGAACTTAGAAGTATGAAAATTGGTATGTTGAATACTGATCACGATTGAAAATTATCTGCGTAAGCGAAGTTAAAAAAAACTCCCCGATAATGGGGTAAACGCTTATATGGAACTTCCTCATTTCTAAACTTAGAAGTATGAAAATTGGTATGTTGTATACTGGTCACGATTGAAAATGATCTGCGTATGCGAATTTATAAAAAAAACCCATAATAGGGTAGAAAGGGGGGGGGGGGGCTAATGTTTATATAGGGTGGGTGGGGAGTTTGGATGTTTATGGCTCAATCACAACTAAAGGGCTAAATCGATCGGGATAATTGAAAACTGGCCGGGAAAATTTCATACGGTTTTTTTAACTCGGGAAAATGACAGTTTCCGTGAGATACAGTTTTTTTTGTTCACTTTATATAATGAAGCATGGGTCCCATGACAGCTCATTTTCGTGCAAGGCAATATATTCTTTATGCATTGGAATAAAACTCAAGAAAATCAGTATTACACATTTTTTAACAAAGTATTGACTTGATTTTTTGCATTTTGGTAGTTCAAAAGTAGGAGAATGTATTCATACGATAGTAGCTCCTGTTTGTCTAGGTATCGTTACCTTCTTATGCCTAAACCACGGGTAGCGTGCTCGGCCTACGATCGATGAGGTAATGTGACTTTTGCAATGGTCTATCATGGGATTGCTGTTAAAAAATATATCGTGCTTCGGAAGACACGATAAGCCGATGCTTCTGGCTGCATTTGGATTGGTTAGTACACCATAACTTCAATGGGCGCGTGTGGAACGTCATGGCCCATTCTCCTTATCCATCTATATGAAGGCCTGTGCCCCAGCAGCGGGGACATTAAAATAGGTTGATGATGGTACTGATGAGACCTTAGAGAATACCTATCTACCTACTTTTTGACACAAAATTTTGCGATGTAGTACTCGCGGACGTAGTCGCGGCCGGCCATTCATATTCCTATTTCTACTATCCCCACTATTATTATAAATGCGAAATTGTATATGCTCACGTCAAAATGGCTGAACCAATTTTGATGAAACTTGGATTGGAGATAAATTGAGACAGTGCTTCCGGTGCTCCTACTAATTACTCCTACTGATAGAAGCACTGGGACACCCATGTCCTAATGCTAGGAAGGACATAGGCAAATTGTAACAGCGGGAATAAGGCTCATTCCCATGGTAAAATAAGTTTTCGCTCGGGCAAAGCTGTAGTATGGAATTGGTATTTAAGGCGATAGTTTGAGTTCATAAGAAGGATGATATTTAGAATAGAGACAGTTTAAGGCCCTGGAAAGGATATATTTTACTTTTTACCGCGGGAAATCTCATTGTATGGAATAATCACTTTAAGCGCAGGCTAATTTGGGGGCAGAAATTGGTATATAAGTAAATAATTAGAGACCCTGGCAAGGGTTATAATAAGCTACTTATACTTTTTACCACAGGATAGTATCATATTCCCACGGGAAAATCAATAAGTAGGTATTTTTTGTTTGTCCGTCTTTCACGTCCAAAACGGAGTAAAGGATCAATGTGATTTTTGGTACGGGAGTAGATTGGGAGCTGGAGAATGACATAGTTTATCCCGGAAAATATTACATTCCATCAGGATAATGTCGTGTAGTACACGCAGGCGAAGCCGCGGGCGGAAAGCTAGTAATAAAATAAAAATAAAATAAAAAGACAAGACAAGAAATTTCCATAAAAAGTGTCAGTAACGATAATAACTAAAGTTCGATGGCATGAATTTAAATCTTTTACATCTAGGTATACTTATAATAAAAATATAATATACTTATAATAAAGTTCCAAAACATTCATCACATCTTAAAAAAGGAAAATTGTATAAGATGTCGTAGAGCATCAAACTTGTAAAGTGTAAGCAGGCGTTCAAACGCAAGTTCCTATAACTTTTTGTCTGCCAACACATTCGGACTTTTTTCGCACTCCACTCTGGCACAACTGGCTGCGGCCGGCACGCGGCAGTGGTCAGGTGAGAACTGTCAATCATCCTCCATGACCGCGTTCTGTCGCTCCCGGACTATTCCGGGACAGGAACCGGGACATTGACCTCGCCACACTTCTCGGGAATCAGGAACGAGAAGGTGAGAAAGTGAAGATTTTTTTTGCTCATCTCTAAACGCTCCCAAATGCTACCACTAATGAGCGTGGTTCGAACAGAATTTATTTCTTAAATTGCTTTTACAATTTGATTCTTATTTAGTCAAACTGATGGCTCATTCACTCATTTCATCAACACATAACGACTATCAAAGCTATATTAAATATAACTATTTGTTCCCATAACGGACCCTAGTGCAACACCTATACCAAGCATAGAAGACAATAGAATATCCTCGTCCTATATTATCAATTGATCTGTCTTGTTTAGGCTTGGAATCTTCTAATTTTTTTCTATGGCTTTTTATTTCGTTTCAATCAAATATTTGGAAAAATTATCGTTCATATTTGCTAGCGATGAGCTTTCAAGTATATGGGATAAAAGTTGAAAGACTCTAAATGTTTCATCTGAATAATAATATTTGATCTTCGTCTAATTCTGACGGAGAAAAAAGAAGATTTAGGTCACCGAGACGTGATGATTGACCCATTTCCATTTAACCATAAACTTTAACGAGGAAAATTAAGAGATCCATTTAAATTGCTTTTAGTTGTTGTTATCAGTAGTATTGGTGTATATTTGGCACGTCCATAGAGTTTCAGCGATAGATTAGCTGGCACGTGAGTTTTTTTTATTTTTAACAGTGACCGAAGTAAGGTTGAGGCCGTGAAACTCGCGGACGTAAAAGCGGTCCAGTTTCGAAGTAAGTATTATAAAATAACTGGAAAGTATGTTTTACTGTTAACACTTTCTTTTTGTCTTCAAAAACATATCATGTTAGTAGCCTTGAGTAGGTATATTTTAGTTTTAACACTTTTCTTATCCCTTAAAAATTTCTAAATGCTCATAAATAGTCTATTCCTAGTAAAAGGCAGCCCTACAAAAGACTTTTGCCTAGATGTTTCTTTCAAATGGTGAGATGTAGGTACTACAGGCAGCTAACATTGACCCACATTTAATACGATTCATCGGGAGCTTAATGTACCGATTATTACAGTTAAGAAAAAAAAACGAAATCCACAACAACCTTTATGGTAATAGTAAAACAAATATCTGGCTACGTAAGAAAATGGCACATGAAGTATAAAACAAGATGTTGACTGTACTAAAAAATCACACTTGACTCTAACAGAATTTTGCACTTTAAAGCTTAATAATTCACAAACAGATGCCTCAATCAAAAAACTGTTT
Source organism: Crambus lathoniellus (assembly GCA_949710035.1). Taxonomy (NCBI): domain Eukaryota; kingdom Metazoa; phylum Arthropoda; class Insecta; order Lepidoptera; family Crambidae; genus Crambus; species Crambus lathoniellus. The sequence goes on along the minus strand of OX453306.1, from coordinate 29,195,003 downwards.
TTGAAATTGCTATCCAACAACATCTCACACTATGGGGTAAACAAGCAAAAAAATTACATACCCACTTCACGTGTAGGGGGGGTAACCTAATGCCAAATTACAGCTTTCTAGTACTAAGAGTCTATGAGCTAGACTGGGGTCAGACGGACGGACAGACGGACAGACGGACATGGCGAAACTATAAGGATTCCTTGTTGACTACGCTACCCTAAAAAAGGGACTGTCCCTATGCCATGTGAAAGTAAGAAATGCCCTTATTTTGTAAGGTAATTTTGGATTTCAATATTGGATTCCAAATACCTATATCATTTTATTCTGTTTAAATTCTCCAATCCTTTCCGATCACAATTCAGTAAAAACACATTTTGAGTAAGTAGCAAACAAACATTTCTGAGAATTTTTCAAACAGTTACAGTGTCAGTGTTTACATTATCCGTCAACACGGTCTTTTTACGGCGCTTGCATCAGGTGTTATTATGCAAAACGTTTTATTGCTCTCGTAGGAGTTTATTGCTTTTTTCTTTGCTCTTCGTGCACGCCAGCTGTCTGTTGAAAATTTGTAGCAACCTTGTTCAATGAAATTCGACATACGATGGACCAAATTTCTGGAAAAAGTGTTGGATCTATTTCAACCCATGAAACGAGCGGGTCAAATTTTAATTCTTTACAACAGTTCTTAATTTATGTGGGAAACTAAAGTGAAGTGCAGCTTCTAAAAATGAATTACGATTACATGGCAGTTTTACGAAATAATAACTAAAATAATAGCAAATAGGACTAATCTTAACTGGAAAGTTGTAATCCGACAACTCCACAACACTTTTTACTTTTATTTTGACACATTTACATATAGTTATTTTGTTTTACACATTTAGTTCTTCTAATCCATACTAATTTTGAAACAGTAATTATGTCTGATTGTTACCTTTCAACTCAAATACTAGTGATAAATGGACTTCGAGGAAGGCATAATAATGCTATTTTTTGGCACAAAATAAATATCCAACGGAACTTTATCTTACTGAAAATTACATAAACGAAATCGCGTGTGGTCGCAATCTAAAATTAAGGAGTACTAAAACTTAGTCAGTAAAACGTAATTTACGAACATTAAAAACTAAAGCCCTACAAATCATTGCCCCGTTAAAAGATAAAGAAGACTTAAAGAAGATAAAACGTAACATTCAAGTTGCATGTATCCCGGAGTTATTTCTAACAGTGCTCTAATCCAAGCAGATGTAGATGAATACATTCTGTCTAATACTCGAATAAACTGAGGCGGTTCTAAATATAAGTGAGTTAATATAGAACGATCTTCCGACGCACTACGTGGGTATATCGACGGCTATTTTTGATACTCGTACTGTGACATCGCATCAAAATTTGGAACTGTGATTATATCAAACATCCCCGTGGCATAAATCTTGCAGATAGGAATCTGTAAACTTGGTATGTGTGGGTTTTACAATTATTTTGTAGGAAGAGTAAGAGTAGTAGATTTATATATTATGTTTGCTAGAGAGTTTAGGTTCAAAATGCAATGAAAGTCTTAGTAGTCGTCTGCTTATGCACGGGTGATTTATTTTTCGTAAAAAGATTTAATATGCATGAATCCAAAGACATTTACATTAATCATGGGCTTAAATAATTAAACTTATCCAGTGTCTCGGAAAGTTCATGTATCTTTGAATTGAATTGCCTTTGAAATTTGTAAAATACTAACATTTTTCGTAGCAGTAAATTCTTAAATCTTAGAAATAATAACTAAGTAGCTATCCCAAATTATGATATTTTATAAATGTTTTAGTCAAGAGAAAAAAAATCTTTCCGTGTTCTGTGGTTTTAGTCATAATATCATAGCTAGTCATAAAACAGTAAATGTAAATACATAACCGATTAATCAATATAATTTTGCTACAAAGGCATTGCGAATTGCTGATATTGTAAAATTTTCAGTAGGTATTCGATCTTGAAAAATGATGTTAAATAATTATTCAAGATCTAAAGCTTTTTGCACTTTTAGCAATTTCCCATAAAATACCAGAAGATGGAACAAATGTAGAGGCTCCATAAAAGCCAAAAAGCAAATAACCACTAATCCCTTTACCTACATTGCGCTAAAAGAAACCAGGAACTTAGGGCATTAGTGTCAAATTACTTAACTTAATGTCAACAAGAACGGTTTTGGTGTCGTTTTAAAACTCGAAAACTCATAGGTATGGAACTATCATTCCTCAAAGTAATTCTCGAAAACATTATATATAGTAATGTCAGCAACAGCAACTACAACTTTGTCGCTGACGTCAACTATCATAAACTCGCTGGTATAGAGTACAACATTGCAGTCATATTAAGCATAATATGCTTATGACATCAAATACAAATTCGTTCAGTGCCACAATTCAACAATCGTTTACCATGCCAAGTAGTTCCCGAAAACATTCTGTAGTAATGTCAACGTCGACAACTTTGTCGCTGACATCAACTATCATGAACTCACAGGTATGGAACACAACACATTAATGCAGTCATATTAAGCATATGACATCAGCTACAAATGGTCGAGTGCCATAACTCAGCCATTGATTGCCAAGTACTTTCCGAGAACATTCATTCACAGCTTTAGTCGTAAATAGGTCAACCCCGCAAATAGCTGCAGTTGGTACCTCTACTTATCAAATACTGACGTTTCAAACAAGCAAATATGGGCAAGCAGTCGCCTGGATAGCGAAAGGTCGTGGGTTCGAGTCCTATCGGAGCTGGTTGTGAGACGTGTCGATTTTATTAATACTTCATTTTCAATTTTTTCAATAATAAAAATTGTCTTGTCAGTGCAAAAAAGTAAAAATTTTAATTACAAGCAAATATGTTGTGAAAAACGAAATATATGTAGCTTAATTATAAACAAGAGTAACGGGACTCAACGCGACATTTATTTGCGCGACATTTGTCGCGTTGAGTCCCGTTACTCTTGTTTATAATTATAATGGAACGCGAAAGTTTAAAATCTTATATGTAGCTTACTTCCGCAAAAAACACAATATGCTAGATACACTGTAATATGCAAATTATGAAACCAACTTTACTGGTTTTCGCACGAACTACCTAACTCTTGAGGATGCCCCGGGTTGGGGAGAAACACGTGTAGAGTAGTCTAATCAGTGAAGGTGCAAGGTGTATTGCTGTCTTGCTAAATGCAGGTATTGTGCACTGGTATTTCCGTGGTGTGCATGTGCAATTTTTTGCAGGCGGACGGGCGGTGCATCTTGCATATTGTGTTTTTTTGCGGAAGTAAGCTAAGTACACCGGCCCGGCCCGCTGCGCCCCGACATGATGTGCGCGAACCTTAAATAGACGCTAGACGGCTAGATGCATGAAGCTCGACTTAATACTGAGGTAACTGGAGAGTGCAGTACGAACAATTTTTTGAATACCACAATAATAACACAGTGGCTGTCTTCCGTCTCACCTACACTTTAAAAAAATACGTATGGTCATATGAGACAACTGACAGCCACTACCTGCCACTACATACATAAATGTCAAATTTGCTGGCGACACTTTTTTTATTCAGGGTGAGAGCTCCAGTTACCTCAGAGTGTTAAGTCAAACTTCATGGCTAGATGCGTCGCGTCATTGTCTATGAATGATTTGTTTTTTTTTTTACCAGCCCTGGCCTTTAAGAGTTTAAGTCTTGTGTGTTTTGGTGCCTTTTATTATGTTGGCTATTATATTTTATGGTCTTCAAATGTCAAATGATGCCCATGGTCATATCCATATGATGCCCACATGGTCTTCAAATGTCAAATGAAGCCCATGCTCATACCTATCCATATTTTTTTGCAGAGCTTCTTCAGATCCTGTCTACAGTCAGGCGCCATAGGTTCGTTGCCGTTTATCGGAACAAACAGCGTACAAACAGAATATTAATTTTACATGTCTCATATTCTGAAAGTAACTCATAACTTGCCTAAAATGCGGGTTGAAAGTGGTATGCTGCGGCCCTAGGGCTGTAATAAAATTTAAAAAATAATTAATATCGTAGATACCATACAAAAAAAGATACTTATTATTATTATAATATCTAAAACATTGATTTTGTTTAAAGAATGTGTTTTTAAAAACATATTAAACCAAATAAGTTATTTGTAACATAAAAAATCAAGTTATTAATTCCATGGAATTGCATAGACTACGGGTCAAACAGCAAACAAAGCTGTATGGACTTAGTTTCCATTGCCTTCCCTAAAGTAGAGAAAATGAACAAAAAAGTTGAGTCTATCGAAAATTTCGCGGCCATAGGAAAAATATTTTTTAGGTTATTTGTTTATTTTTACTTTCCTCATATTCAAAATGAAAAGTAGTCACTAACTTCGTTCGTGCGCCAAAACATTCGACTGTTATGGGTGCCATACATCCCTTGCTAAACAATCTACTATTACATACAAAACAGATTGCTAATAACAGGTCTTCACATTTAAAATGAAGATAGAATACTGGTGTACTTCCGTTCTTCCACCGAGAATCTAGACGCACAGCAGGCTATCATCCTTACTTGGTTAACATCCCGCGGATGCGTACCAAGCGCTTTTCTTCTCCCTTTGTGATGCGCACAATGGAATACCTTGCCTGCGTCTGTTTTTCCGAATGACTACAACCCTGTAATTTTACCCTTTTATTTTTTTATTTTAAACTAGCGGCCGCTTGCGGTTTCACCCGCGTGGTTCTCGTTCCCGTGGGATTATCGGGATAAAAAGTAGCCTAAGTTACTCCTTATTACATCAGCTACCTGCCAGTGAAAGTCCCGTCAAAATCGGTCCAGCCGTTTCAGAGATTAGCCGGAACAAACAGACAGACAGACAGACAGACAAAAATTGTAAAAAATGACATTTTGGTATATGTACCGTATATATAATCATATGCATGTAGTAAAAAGCGGTTATTTTAATATTAGAAACAGACACTTTAATTTTATTTATTTGTATAGATGACTCCGGCATATATTCGCGTCCGAAATACCTCAATGTCTCAAGACGAAAGTCTTTGACCAGTGTGTGTTGCCAGTAATGACCTATGGAAGTGAGACGTGGTCTTTTACTATGGGTCTCATAAGAAGGCTCAAAGTCACCCAGCGAGCAATGGAGAGAGCGATGCTTGGTATTTCCCTGCTCGATCGAATCAGAAATGATGAGATCCGCAGGAGAACTAAAACAACCGACATAGCTCGAAGGATTGCATCATTGAAGTGGCAGTGGGCGGGACACATAGCGCGGAGAACCGATGGCCGTTGGGGCGGAAAGGTTCTCGAATGGCGACCGCGTACCGGACGACGTTCCGTGGGCAGGCCCCCTACAAGGTGGACCGACGATCTGGTCAAGGTCGCGGGAAGCCGCTGGATGCGGGCAGCGCAGGACCGATCGTTGTGGAGATCCTTGGGGGAGGCCTATGCCCAGCAGTGGGCGTCGTTCGGCTGACATGATGATGTATAGATGAATGTAGTAAAAAGCGGCTATTTTAATATTACAAACAGACACTTCAATTTCATTTATTTGTAGTAAATATAGATAATAAAGCTAGAGTGAATAGGCTGCTTCTGGGTAAGCTCGCCCCATCTTAGGCTTCTTCTCAACCCTAAGGTTCAGTGTGAAGCAACAGCAAGCCCATACAATATAAAAAATAAAAATAAAACTTATTCTGTGCTCAAGGTTGACAGTTCCACCGTATGTGTTCTCGATTGTATGTACAAGAACGAAACACCGAACGGAAGTTGCATACAGAATTAGAACCGGCATCATTTGTACTGCTAGTAAGGCGGCTATTTAGAATTTACATCATATTTTGTTCGTCCAAAATAGCCCTAACCAGCCGCAATGCGATCCGTAGTAGAAACGTTGGCACGGTTTGGGCACGCTTCAGGAATCTTTCAGTTCAGTTCATGTGTAGTAAAAGAATGTTGTAGGAAAAATTGTGACAATGCGGCTGGCCCGAAGCTTCTTTCGGTAGCTTAGTTGGTCAGAGCATGTATACTATTATTTATAAGGTGTTATAAAAAAAGTCAACGGAATTTTAAGGGGTCAATGTACTCATGCATACAAACAACTTTTACTACGGTACGGTACCAACATTGAAATCGCGAAAAAAAAATCTGCTGTTCCATACATTTGATCTATTCGATTTCAAATTTTCTATTTAGCTGCTGATTTGTTTTTGCTATATCAATGTTGGTACCATAGTAAAAGTTGTTTGTATGCATGAGTACATGAACCCCTTAAAATTCCGTCGACTTTTTTTAAAACACCTTATAATAATCACCACACCACACCATATAGTAGAGATACATTCATAATGTTTATGGTATTGCATAATATTTCTTTACCTAGTTTAAATTTCTCGTCGTTTAATAAAAATATGTAAAATTTAACATGTACCTACTTATACAGTTTTTTACATGTCTGGCGACACCCCTCTAGAAGCCTGACTTCCTGGCTGCCAGCCAGACTTCAGGCTAGGCTAGACCCAGTCAATGATCTAAAAATTTATTGGACTATTTCTTATAGACTGGAACGGTTTATAAACGGGTTAATTTCCACACGATCGCAAGTGCGAACAGGATACAATCGTTATAGTGCAGCATGAAAAAAAATTAGGCATTTGCAACCCGAATTTATCTAGTCCCTACCCTCAAGAGATTCAAGTTCACACACGGACACACAAACACACACACGCAACACACACTCGCACACACACACACACACACATTCACATACCAAATGTCGTTGTCTTTGGCTGTTGTTTTTTTTTATTAATGTGTATACTAATCTACATTATGTCTGTGCTGTTGTTAACGCTAAAACGTTTTTGTACAAATGTCCTGATTTTACAAGCTTTTATTTAACTTGCAGTGTAGTATGTATGCATGTATGTCCGTTCGGGTCAAATCTTGCGAGCTAAATTTGACCCACTTTCCAATGTCCGATTGAGCTGAAATTTGGAATTCACCTTTGGTTCCGATGACAATGCAATTAGATATATAAACAGTATAGTTATCAATTCAGAATTCTTGCAAATTTTCAAGTTCTATATTCTTGTTTTGTTGTGATGGTTACTTGACACATTGTCAATGTACCATAAAGTTATAATCAGCGAGCATTCAGCGAGCGCAATCTTCATAGAGTGCGTGTCAGATAACTCTGCAACTGGGGCGTTTTTGGCACTAGTTACAGTACATTATTTTGTTCTAAGCTTATGGAAAATATTAGTATTCGATTTTGACCCCGCGCAAACTTATCTGGCGCACACTCTAAATTCAACTAGTAATAGAACACACGTCCCAACCCGACACCCGATTTGAATTGGTTATTTGAGAAAGAACATGAGTCCATGTCACTTAATTGCTCAGGAGGCAAAAAAACTGTCTGTTAAGGCGCTACTCGGAAAAAGTATGGACTTTTTGATATAAAACTATAGGACAGTTAGAGTTGTTATAAATCTGGTAATAAGATATATATTTCTTCATACCTTTATCTAGAATCGTATAGTTTCAGAAAGACGATTTTATGATTTTGCCTCGACACTTTTTCTTTTCGAAAATACCTCAAAAAAATACGAAATATCAAGATTATTTTTAAATGGGGTTACATATACTATTGGGAATTGGTTTAAATAGTGGACACCAATAATATTTAGGATCGTATTGAAGCATTTTTTTAAAATCGCTATAGTTTTTTAATACGAAGTGATTTTGTCGGAGGCGATACTCGGAAAACTTATGCTAAAGCGAGATAGCAATGAGAAAAAGACGCGCGCGGGGCGTGACCGATTTTGCAGATTACGCAAAAATTACTTTACTGCAATGATTTTCAAATTTAGAATGTTTACCTCGGAAAAGGTACTACCCATAGATATTATTACCAACCTTTTTTCTTTATTTTTTCTTTCGTTATTCCTGTGTATAAAAACAGAAAAAGCAAAGGGATATTTGCACCATACAGCCACATTATTATTATTATTAAGGTAATTATTATATCATAATTAGGTTAACTTTTTTTTAAATACGGTGCGCACAGAGTATATTACTTCGTATTGTACCACAAGCACCCTTAGCACGAACATCAATCGAAAAAACAAAATGAGATTTATCATAGACAAAATATCCTTTACGAGCATGGAAGTATTACCTGAATAATACTTCCATGTTTACCAGTAATTTTGTATGGGAAATATGTACACCGCCATCTACCGCCCAGAAGCGGGTATTGAAGTTGCGCATTTTAGTAGCAAGTATTAAGTATCAATAGGCTGTATGACCGTTCCACATGGTCTCACAAGCTAATATAAAAAAACGGCGGGAATGATTTTCAGCGGTTGATTTGATATCAATACAGTTTATAAGCTTATAAGCCTTTTATTTAAAATCAAGCTTTTTTTTTTGATTGAATCAGGCGTCATTTGGCGGAAGTCCCTAACCATTGTGAAAAATAAATATATGTAGCTTTCTTCCGCAAATAATCGCAAAACTTGCACCTGTTGCACTTGCACGTGTAGAGTAGTGTGATCGGTGAAGGTGCAAGTTTTGCGATTATTTGCGGAAGAAAGCTACATATATTTATTTTTCACAATTATCAAGCTTTTTTCAGAAAATAAATTTTGTATCAAGTCAAAACCAACAAATTTATTACATTAAACAATCTATAAGTATGTTTTAAAAGCTTGTCGCGAGATTTTATTGTTACTGGGCTTGCACTAAAACACAAATGCTTTTACTTATATTTGACATATGAAATTAAAGCGACAAGCTTTTAAAACATATAGATTGTTTAATGTAATAAATTTGTTGGTTTTGACTTGATACAAAATTTATTTTATTCTTTTTAGGAAATTTGAATAAAAGCTTGATTTTAAATAAAAGGTTTTTTTAAATATAATTTTTAAATAAAGATTTTATTATATTAAGGTTAGTCGAGTCATTTCGGATTTCAGGTATTTTGGGATTAGGTGTTTTTGAGAATTTGTCATTTTGACATTCGTGTGTTTTGGTATTTAGATCTTATGATCCGGAGGATAATCACTGTGCGAACTCTATCATAGAATCTTCTTCTTCTTTTCGTGTCAGTGTTCAGCCAAATATTCGTAGTACCTACTGTACCAGCAGTCAGCAACCGCTATTGCATACAATTCATTCATGTAAAAAAACTTCGATAGGTTAGGAGTTTATTTTTCGTGCTAATTTTTGCGTTACCTATTTGTTTAGATTTTTTTTTTCAGGTGTGCCTGAAGGACTCTCAAGTTTAGTTTACTTATATAAAAATTCGTTGTTGTTGTCCTAGCAACTTACTTCGAAGATCACAGCGATATCTTAAGGCTGGGATTCCCCAAAATATGGTATTTTAAATTATGGATTACTCGCAAATCACAACTACTTAAAATTTGGAATAAATATATGTTATTTTACAGTTATTTATCTAGTGCTTCCGGCCGTTTTTCAAATCCGTCAAATAAAATCCCAAACATCCGTCTAATCGTAATCCAAATATCCTATTACTTGCAGTATAGGTACTTGGTTTTAGCTAATGAAAAATATACGAAAATAATTGTTTTTGAATAGCCGAGGGATTCCGGCCGCCATAACTTTTTTTTTTTTTAATTTAATTTTTAATTGAATTTTAAGTGGTTTTCGATTCGCGGGGCGCTCGTGAGTTTACAGTTCACTGCCGGCTGCCGCTGCGTCCGGTCCGCGTGAAGTGTATCGCGCGCGCGCAGCCGAGTAAGCGTTAGCGTGCTTACATCGGTCGGGAATAATCGCCTTAATATAATAATAAATATTACTACAAACATACGTAAATGGCTACGCGTGTAAAACATAAACCAACCTTTCTCTATATGCCTTAGAGCAGTGGTTCCCAACCTGGGGTAATTACCCCCTCGGGGGTAAAATGGGTTTTTCGCGTGGGTCATGAGCTCTCGAACGCCGAAAGCTCATTACTTCCTACTTAATATTATAAATGTGAAAGTTTTGATGTTTGGATGTTTGTTACTCAATCACGCCAAAACGGCTGAACGGATTTAGCTGAAATTTGGGACACAGATACTTTATAGCCTGGAGAGGAACATAGGCTACTTTTTATCCCGGAAAGATATAACATTCCCGCGGGATAACGTCGTGTAGTCCACGCGGACGAAGCCGCGGGCGGAAATCTAGTTGTTAAATAAATTTAAAAAAGTCCTAAGTATGTGAAATTGTTTCAAGATTATGTAAGTAATTAGTAATTGTATACAAATATGTAAATTTTTCATGTGCATTTGTTTTATGTTTAATAAAATTTCAGTCTTAGGTCAAAACTTCGAAAAAGAAAGAATACAATTCCTGGGGGCGGGGGCGGGGGTACGCCACTAGGGGAGAGGTAAAATCATAAATTTAAGAAATCATTAATATTGTAATACATTTTGCTCATAAGAAATTTATGCAACTGTTTCTGAAATTTTGTTAATGTCAAGTTTGTAAGTGTTTCTGGCAACTTATTATAACTTATTAAATCCGTAACTCTATTAAGGGTAACGGAACTGAAAAGGTTATTAGGATCCACTGGCCTAGAGTATATGTAAACATAACGTGCACGACCAAAATAGCAACCTTCAAAATAAAGGTTACAAAACATAACCTATATTACTGATGGGCTGCTCACTGCTCAGTGCTAATGTGTTGTGAAATTATTGGGTTACAAGTTCTGATTCCGTCCGTTATTCTGGCGGCTTTCCACGGCCATTTATTATAAGATAAATGTAATAAAAACTGTACGAATTATTATTTGCTTTGGAATACTGGAAATATAGTTTTTCTAAAAGGTTGTGTCATGAGACGTTTAATTTTAAGTGTCACCTTTCAAAATATATATACGGAGAGTTAAATATTCAACGGTTAAGAAAAACAATGAACTATCGCTTGCTCGATTTAACAGCTTTCTTACTTTTCTGATGACTGGTTTCAATTTTCACGGGTTTGGCAAAATCTTTATCAAGATTTGTTAGGACCAAGATATTATAATACCTTCACGCATCGTATATTATGATAAGTGAGTAAGCTAATGTTACGTAAAATCCATACTAATATTATAAATGTGAAAGTGTGTTTGTTTGTTTGTCCGTCCTTCACGTCAAAACGGAGCAACGGATTGACGTGATTTTTGGTATGGGGATAGTTTGGAAGCTGGAGATTGATATAGGCTACTTTTTATCCCAGGAAAACATCACATTCCTGCGGGATAACGTCGTGTAGTCCACGCGGGCGAAGCCGCGGGCGGAAGGCTATTATAATATAATTGATAAACAAATAAATGTAGTTAGATCCATCTCATTTTGGAATTATGAGTATGCAGAAAGGTATATCTATCTACAGGCAAATAGAATAAAAAGGAATTGGAGATAACAGTGCAGATAAAAATAATTGTTTACATTCTTACATTTGCGTTAGTTTGCGTTGTTTGCTTCAAAATCAGTAGTTAGGCGGGTTTTAGGCCACAATCTTGGCCAACGTCTGAGTCGGCCTATGGCAAATTAACAAACATGTGATGACGTTGACTGTACAATAATGAATTAAGAAAACTTATTGTTGAAAACACTTAGTGAAATCCTCAGATCATATCTAGTATAGTATTATATGATCTGAGACCTAGTATAGTATTATATGATCTGAGGTGAAATCCATTGAGTGACATTGTCGTCGGGTTATTTTATACAAACATACATCGTTTCAGACTTAATGCATTTCTGCAATTAGTATGCTAGGTCCAATGGTCATTTATTTACTAGCTATAATAAAACGGTGTATTGTTTTAATACAATATTAAATATACGGGAATAGGGGTATAGTTTTCCATTCAGTCAGTGTATCAAACAACAATTTGATTGAATCAGGCGTCACTTGGCGGAAGTCCCTAACCATAGTGAAAAACGTTTTTCACAACAATTTAAGGTTTCATGCATTTAATTGGTGGCTACTGGTTATAAGTATATATCAGCCACCTCTGTGGCTTAGTGGTTCACACCGCAGACTGATTTCAGCCGCAGAGGTCCCATGTTCGATTCCCAGTGGGGGTACATATTGTGTTCGATTTTGTTGGTGGTAGGACTTGTTATTAGTCCGCCTGGCTAGCTACCACCATCTTATCTAAGTCTGACGCCACAACAATGATGTTTTCAACGTTATTATGCTCCGGCAGTTAGAGATAAGATAGCAAGTTCCTCAGTGATTGATTATTTCGGGAATAGTGCGCTTCCACCTTCAGCCTTATCACCACTTAACATCAGGTGTGATAAAAGGTAAGTGCTTCACACCGCTGACTGATTTCAGACGCAGAGGTCCCATGTTCGATTCCCAGTGGGGGTACATATTGTGTTCGATTTGGTTGGTGGTAGGACTTGTTATTAGTCCGCCTGGCTAGCTACCACCATCTTATCTAAGTCTGACGCCACAACAATGATGTTTTTAACGTTATTATGCTCCGGCAGTTAGAGATAAGATAGCAAGTTCCTCAGTGATTGATTATTTCGGGAATAGTGCGCTTTCACCTTCAGCCTTATCACCACTTAAGAAGAGGATTCCCGACCGAAATAGGCACGCTAACGCTTGCTCGGTCACGATCGATACACTTCGCGCGGACCCAGCGACAGCCGGCAGTGAACTGTGAACTTAGAAGCGCCCCGCGAATCGAATTATATTATTATAATTAAAAATTAAATAATAAAAAATTAAATTTATGACGGCCGGAATCCCTCGGCTATTCAAAGACAATTATTTTCATATGTTTTTATTAACTAAAACCAAGTATACTGCAAGTAATATAAAATTCAATTAAAAATTAAATAATAAAAAAAAAAATTATGATGGCCGGAATCCCTCGGCTATTCAAAGACAATTATTTTCATATGTTTTTCATTAACTAAAACCAAGTATACTGCAAGTAATATAACATTTGAATTATTATTAGACGGAGGTTTGGAATTTTATTTGATACAGTAAAATATCATTAATCGAAAAAAATACGGCTGGAAGCACTAGATAGGTAAATAACTGTAAAATAACATATATTCTTTCCAAAATTTAAGTACTTGTGATTTGCGAGTAATCCATAATTTAAAATACCCTATTTTCGGGAATCGGCGCCTTGACATCAGCCGGCCTAGCATGAGCGGCTTATAACGCGCGATATGGTACGGCATGCCGTCTTGCTTACACCTTAGTGGGGTAAACAAGACAACTTGCCGTACCATATCATATCGTGCGTTATAAGCCGCTCATGCTAGGCCGGCAGGTGTGATAAAAGCTAAGTGCTACCCTGTTGTGGCTAGTAAAATAATTAAAAAAATCAGCAGCATAATTACGAGAACTTGACCATACATCACATACAATACAATTTTAGACATGGGGCGGCCAGCTGATGCTGACGTCACTCCCGCCCCCGCTATCATGTTGACGTCACCGTCTGATCGAGCCGATGCGAACGTTCGAGGTCGATGCGCGACATTCGTATTTTTGAAAACTATGCTCTAACTTAGGGCTCTTACAGATGAGCGACAGTCTCGTCGCCAATGCAGTGCGTAACGTAAACGTAAGTACATAGGTAAGTAAGTAAGTATTTAAGTAAATAAAGTTCTTTATTGGCCAAATCAAAAGACAAATACATATATAAAAAAATAAAAAAAAAGAGAGAGAAAACAATACAAAACACAAACTTATTGGGATATTTACTTATAGGGTATCAGTGCATCTATCGACGGGCGTCGTCGCTAGCAAATCCAGCTTTTCGTCAGACGGTTACATCGGCGATGATCGCCGACATAAGGTCATAGCCCACTTATACCGCACCGCTTCCACCCAACCAAAGTATGAGCAGCCAAATATGGACTTAATATCGTTCACTGTAGATGCACTTTACAGTAACAATATACAATAGCAGACAGCGCGCGGTAAGCGCACCGTAAGCGAGCCTGCCGCAAGCTAAAGTGCATCAACAGAGCACGACATTGAGTCCATATTTGACTGCTCATACATTGGTTGGGTGGGAGAGGTGCGGTATAAGTGGGCTAAGTCCTATAGGCCCACTAGTTTCCACTAGAACTAACAGATTTGCTGGAAACTGGCTCCTGGACATACTGAGGTATTCACATTACCTATACCGGATACCGGATCCCACAAGAAATCCGGAGACAGCCCCCACCTTAGTTTGATTCGGACTAGAAATTGTCTAAGTATTTCATGGAAAAGATTTTTTATTAATTTGGAATAGGTATTTGAATCATAAGAGGGTAAACTGAAAAGCGACGAATCACAGTTCTTAAAATTTTATTATTTTCGAATGCCAGCATTTAGCGAGCGGAGGGCAGAGACAAACTTTAGTATGTAGGTAGATGGCACTGTCTAGAATTATACAAATGTCACTAAATAGTGATAGTAATAACGTCACGCCAGCCCCCGTGATCTGCCTGACGTCACTAAAGGTGTGCGTTATATTCGATAACGCATATAGCATAACGTTATAAAAATATAACTATCTCACCTAATATAAAAATATAACTTATTCTGCTATTGCTATATTCAATTATATCAAGCAGGGCGCTGCACGCCATCTAGTGTATTCGAAATGAACAAATGAAATGACAGAACTGAACGAATGAACTGTGTTCTCCTTTTCTATCCAGCCGTTATTTAAGCTTCTTGATCCAGCCGCACGCGATGCAAGTATTGCTCTCTCTTTTCTCGGTAATCAAATCTATCAAAATTCAACTCTATCAAATAGAAATAGAGTTGAATTTTGAAAGTTGGAAAACCAAATAACGCGTTATATTTGAAACAGTTGAGACAGACTCTAATATCTTATCAATAAGGACTAATAACATAAATCACGTACGACATGCGATTTGAACGAACATGTTATTTTTCTGCTATAATATTTATTACTGTTATTAGAATATTTAACTAATGCTCTCCTGTGGAATTCTTGATCGCGAACTCACGCTCGCTCGGGGCTTAAAAAGTACTTAAGAATTCTGTTTTTAACAGCGTAATATGAATTTATTCGTGTTGTTATTTGTAAAATAGTGGAAAAAAGAATAAAGAATTGGTTTTTTAATAGTACTTGATCATTAAGTAGTGTAAAAAACATTAATAACTACTTTTAGTTTAACGTTATTTATTATATTAGGTACTTAATACTAATATATTATAGCATTAAAAATAACCTAATATTTTAATGTAGCATAACGATATGCTATAATATACGAATATAACATAATAGCACACCTTTAGACGTCACCGTCTGATCGAGCCGATCCGAAAGTGCGAGGTTGATGCACGGCGATCGTATTTTTGAAAATCTAGCCAGTTGTCTCTTGGTGGAAATAGACACTGTTTGTTATTACGTAGAGTTTCGTAAGACCTTGGGGCTTTATTAGTGCAGCGGAAGATTTCACAGATCATAATACTTTATTCAATCTGAGAGACGATACGATCATTGGCCTGCAGAGAAAAAGGTTGCGCATTGGAGTTCAGTCTGTCCGGCCCTGAAATACAAATAGCTTCTATTTCTGTCATATATAGTTTATTTCTCGATTTGTTTATAGTAGAGCATTATTTTATACTTAGTAACTGCTTGCTTGTAGTCTCTCAATACAGTTGCAGATCTTTATCACAGGGTACGGTACAATGCGTTTACTTGTTTCTGTGGATTGATTTGTTTACTCGTTGTTTAAGTTTTTGCTGGTCAGACCTTCATATTATAGCAACACCTAAAGCATGACCTTCGAGTGCCATAAACATTAATTACATACTTAAATAAATCTAAACAAATAAAAATTCATTACTGAATCGACCTTCAATTCTCTAAAATTTGGGATACTTCACTTATTAATAACGACTCGATGTCATTATCGTAAATAAATCAGCTGTCAAGAGCTCATAAACCAACATCAGAGGATGCATTTTCGATCGTAAATCTTGTAAAACAGAATACATTTTTGTTTAAAGCGGATACGACGTCAGAGAGCAAGGTGGCTGATGTCAGAGGTGAAGATACAAGTACGATACATTAGACTATTGTTTTCTATGGCGATGATGAAGTTTGATGGTTCTTAGTATGTATAAGTGAATGTCTTTATTGCAGGCCATTCCAGCGATTCATCACGTTCGCGGTTCGTCTATTGTGTTTTATTTCATAATTTTATCAATGCATTTGACAACACAAGAGCCATAGCCCTCCAAGTACTTCCCAAAAGTCTGTCCCATAAGGAAAGTTTTATTATAACCACCTAGGTTTAGAGAGCGCAGTGGCCAAGGTAGCCGAATAAGCTTCATGGCTTTCTATTCAATCTCTTCTTCTTATCGCTCGGTTGCTTTTATTGAATCGTAAGGTTAATTTACATTGGACAAGTACAGAGGCTAGCAGCAAGTACAGTAGAGTAGCGAGTGGCAAAGCAAACCGCGATTCATCGATCGGTTTACTTACACCTCTGTATTGTGTACTTCGCTAAACACTAAAGGCCCGTATTCTAGAACGATACTCAAGTGGAGATCTCTTCTCAAGTACTATAATAGAAAGGGATGCAAATATATGCAACGAATACATTCATCCCTTGCAAACTATACTTGAGAAGGGATCTTCACTTGATTGTCGTTCTAGAATACGTGCCTAAAACAATGTAAATGGGACAGAGAACTTCAGAGAAGAGCTTATACTAACCGTGAGATACTATTTAATGATGTCTGTATGAATGAGTAAAATTCGGAGACCAGTTATATTCATTGACAGCTTTTTAGAGCCAGCCAACTTGCACACTCAGGAAGTAGGTCACCTACGTGATTGTCATGTTTTTCTTGATTTTGAACATAAATAAATGAACTCGCTAATACGAGTAGAACGTTTAAAGATAGTTTGAAAGTAACCGTCGGCCGTTCGCCAAATGATAGCTATCGGTACATTTTGATAGATTTTCGTTTTAAAGTCGAAGTGGGAAGGCTCAAATTCGCACACGTTTCATCCAGGTGTGATTGACGTGTCGCCTTGTCAAATGCACTAGAGACGCCTCAGAAATTATTGTATTTGGCGCGCCCCCAGCTGAGGACTGGGCTGAAGATATGACTACAGTTAAAAAAAAACACAGGGTGACTCCGGGAGTGCCGGCAGCTAAGTGAAAAGGGCTCCCTAGACTTTTCACAAAATAAATAGGAATTTGACAAAAAAAATTGAAAAAAATCCAGTCTTTATAACCCATACTAATATTATAAATGTGAAAGTGTGTTTGTTTGTTTGTTTGTTTGTCCGTCTTTCACGTCAAAACGGAGCAACGGATCAACTCGGTTTTTGGTGTGGGGATAGTTTGGGAGCTGGAGAGTAACATAGGCTACTTTTTATTCCGGAAAATAATAAAATAAAAATGATTATTTTGTATAGAAAATCGATAAACTGTCGTACTATACAAAACTGTCATTCTTCCATAGCCGCTTCCAAAGAGGTATGTCAAAGAGTATTGTAATCACTGACGTTTCGTTTTAGCCGCTTTGGATTACCAACTGTATAAAATTCTATAAAACTTCTTCGCGATTATTTATTTTCATCTGTCTATCTATAATAGATGTTGGTGATACGAAGTTTACCGGGTCCACTATAAATTAATATGGCAAAACAACGTTTGCCGGGTCAGCTAGTAAATAAATAAAGACTGAAATAAAGAACTCTTCTGACTTTTTCTAACCTGAGCTATTACAACTTTGGAAACGGTGGCAAAATTTGCCTTTGTATTCTGATGACATTGTAACAGTTTTTCGATTAGGTCACGTGTCCGTCTTACGAATTTTCGATCTGACGGTCACGTGTCCTGACGCGAGTTTAACATTTTTTACCCATTATAAAAAGTGCACAACACCGCTAAAGAAGTTTTCACTTCAAAAAAAAACATTTTCCATTTCATGTCCCACTGTTGGGACAGCAATATTATGGATGGATGAGGTGAATGGCCCAAAAAACACGTGGTTTTGGTTGAATTGACAAATTAAGCCAAAGCTGCAACGACTTCTACAAATGCAACTGTGAATAAGAGCGACTTTACGACTTATTTATTAAATTTTTACTTTTTTGCATTCACAATGCAATTTTTATGGTTGAAAAATGGAAAATGAAGTATTTAGAAAAAATCGACCCGTCTCACAACCAGCTCCGATGGGATTCGAACCCACGACCTTTCGCTATCCGGGCGACTGCTCTCGACGGACTCCGTAGCTCAGTGGTTAGAGCAGTCGCCCCGATAGCGAAAGGTCGTGGGTTCGAGTCCCATCGGAGCTGGTTGTGAGACGGGTCGATTTTTCTAAATACTTCATTTTCCATTTTTCGACTTTACGACTTTGACGTTGGGTGAAATGGTCAAGGTGACTGATCACCCGTCCGGCTTCGCTGGCTTACTTCCTTCTAAATGATACGCCTTTAACCGCTTAAGGCGATACTCGGAAAAAATGTGCTGAAGCGAGATAGCAATGAGAAAACGACGCGCGCGGGAGCGAGACCGACTTTGCAGATTAGGCAAAAAAAAAAACACAAAATCACTTCGTATTAAAAAACTACAGCGATTTTTAAAAAAATGCTTCTATACGATCCCCAATATTATTGTTGTCCACTAATTAAACCAATTTCCAATAGTGTAAGTAACCTCATTTAAGAATAATCTTCACTTTTCGTATTTTTTTGAGGTCTTTTCGAAAAGAAAAAGTGTCGAGGCAAAATCATAAAATCGTGTTTTTGAAACTATACGAATCTAGATAAAGGCACAAAATAAAGAGTTTACAGAAGGACCGCTCCCACCGCTTTTGAAAATCTATACCTATCCTTGTCTGACTCACTAGGGTTGCTTCTGTACTGATTCTAAATTTAATAAAAAGGAGTAGGTAGTAGAAGTTTCCATTCCTATATGTTATAATGTACCTATATACTCTATGAACAAGATATAAATATGGTGTGATAGTTATCCCACTAAAAACATAAACGTGAAAGGCACTAAGTTCGACGAAAACATAAATGTAAAAAGGGTGCCAAGTTCAGCGAAAAATAGTTGAAATCTAAATGGGTTACAAGTTCCATAAATTTTTTCGTTCAACTTCAAATAATTAATATTTTCTTAAATGTTTGATTTATAACTTGTAGGTAATCTTCAAAAATTGAAAAACCTTTATAACGCAAGAACTATATCAAGCAATAGTGGTAACTATTTTCAAAACAAGAAAGTGTATTTAAATACATATGTTGTGTGTTTTTATCGTATACTTATAGGTAAATAAAAAAATATAGTTTAATAGTTTAATAGTCAAAGTCAAATTTGTTTATTCAATTTAGATTGGTTTTTACAATACTTGTGAACGTCATAGAACCTACGCTATCGGTTCGCAAACCCTACAGCGGGAGAACAGCGAGATGAAAACAGGTTCATATTTGTTTCTGGCGCAGCTGTTCTTTTTAGTCTTTTCTTGCACTCAAGAATATCGTTTTTCAGCTTTCTTTTTCTGGGAGAATTTGCAGAAAGGTGAGCTGCTGTTTGTGAATTTGAGTCACATTTAACTTTTTCATATTGTTTACAAGATTCATTAGTCTCCACAGTGGCTTGGGATTCTTTATTTTCTTTTTTTTAAAGGTAGCAAAAGTTTGGGATTAGTGCCTTTTTTCAGGATAGTTCGGTTCGATGTCTTGATTATAGAATTAGTTTTGAAATGGACCTCACAAACTCGTAGATATGTTGACCATTTCTTGTGTACATCAATGAAACTTAACCATACGGTTTGCCTGAAAAGAAAGTCGTCAACATGACTTGTGGCTGTGTTCGCTGAACCGCCAAGAAGTTTTGAGAATACTATAACATCTAAATAAGGACCAGCGTCATCATCATGTCAGCTGAACGACGCCCACTGCTGGGAATAGGCCTCCCCCAAGGATCTTCACAAGTATGGGTCCTGCGCTGCCCGAATTAGTAATTAGATTATGCGTGACCCGCTGCGAGTTGTGATAGTGACCGGGGCGGGCGGCGGTCGAGCGACAACAAAGAATATATCTAGATACCTACTTAACTAAACCGAAGTACCCAAATACTGGCGTTTTACCAGCGAACGATAAGATGAATGTGTATGGTTGATCGTCGTTATCAAAGCGGCTAGTTCCAAAAGTACCTAGGTATACTCACCTACCAACAAGAGAAAACAGTTTTACATAACTTACCTTTCAATATCGTTTGGAAATTTAAGGAACGTTTATGCACAGTTTTTAGTCGTATTTAGACAACCAAATACACTGCAACTGTATTATTATCGGTTAATCATTTTGTTAATTATTGGTAAAATAAGTAGATATATAAGTAAGTGTCACAGTGACACGTAGCGGCGCGGACGTGAAGTGATCAATTAAATGCTCTTTGGAATTGCGATCACTGACCTCTTTGCGATACTCGGGACTGAGTACTGTCCCAAACTGCCCCATTTTGCCTGTAAATGTGACGTCTATGTGTGCGTGACGAAAATGGCACTTTGGCAAAGAATATATACACTTACGCGAAAAGAAACGACACTTAAGCATGTGTGCACGTAAAATCGCTTGCGGCTATGTGTGGGTGTCTGGATGTGAGCGGGGGCCGTGAGAGGCGCGCGGGGCGGGGAACAGGCAGTCGGTGAATGCCTTGGCCGAGGGCTGGCGCAATCTTCATACATTCAAATAGGAACTAAAGTTGTTAAAATTCAGTCGATAATAAATAATTATTGAGAGGACTAATTTTTATTTGGGCGATTATTGATTCACTCACTCAGTATTTTTGTCGCTAACTTAGTATTTTCTTTGGACGATTTAGAATTTTATTCGGACACTTGAATTATCTGTGTCCCACTGTTAGTAGCTTATTTTACGTACATATATTATTATTATTATTCCCTTTATTACATATAAAATACTTACAAAATTATATTTCTAAACATAAAATTTTAACAATATATAACACTAAAAAATATAACATTTTAAAATACAAAAATGCAGTTCTCCAACGGTAGCAAGATCAGGGCCCCGGCTACCGATCGTTAAGGATCCAGAGACAGGAACCTTCTCACACGAGCCGTGTCCAGAAGTAAGTACTGCCTTCTGCATCTGACTCCCAACCCAAGTAGCATTTTACTCCATTTAAGAGTACACATTTAGTTCCCAGGTGTACTTGAAGCATTATTACAGTTCAATCGTGATGTATAAGCTGCATTATTGCGATTAATAACACCTATACCTGTCTAAGGGACTTATAGAAGTGTAGAGTTATACTTTTTTACGATTATTGGTGTTATAATACTCTAACAACAATCCTTTAGTCAGCCGTCTGCCTAAGAGCATTATAGTAGGGTAGAGATACGGCAACCGCTGTTTAACGGCCTACTTGTACGATGTTATAGAGCTAGCATTTTAATAGAACACACGTGGTCATTTATAAAGCCAAAGGCTGTTATGTTTACTTGTTTTAGACTGTTATACAGCTAGTAGCTGTAATAGGACTTGTTTGTGATCATTAAAATAACCCTTTTTTTATCTGTACAGAAGTGTTTAAATGGTTCGCATGTGCACTATAGGCTGTTAAAAAGACTACATGTCTTGTCCATTAACATCAATAGCAGTTTATTTGTCCACAAGTACTACTCTTATTTGCTGTAAGCTGAACATGAATGTAAATGTGATATTCTATTACACTTATCCTACAAGCTGTGTGTTTATTACGTTGCGTGCAAAAATGTGTGAATTTCAGTATATTGAAAGAAAAAACGATGATACACAATTGACCTGAACTACAGCTTAAAGCTGAACATAAGTTCACATTAGAACGAATTTATAGACATTGGCTCTGTAGTGGTACAAATGTGGGACTTCATATAGATAACAGCATTTTAACAGAACACATGTGAACCTATTATACGCTCACCGCATTAAATTGGAGTTATAACAGTTCACATAGCCGTATTTCATCTCCACCATTTTGTTCTACGTAACCTAAAATATTTACCAAATAAATCTCCAAAATTATCATGCAGATTAATCACAAAATACGCAGATAGAGCGATTGAGTTTTGGTTTCATGTTATATTATTACCGTAGTATAATTATAATGCTAATATAATATCAAAAACTGAAAATTGTAGATTTCCTCTCAGCCACTTTTAAATATTTTAAAATGAATATCGCATTTTTACAGAGGCGCGTGAATATTTTAACTGTAAATATGTATACATTTCACGATAAAGTTGCATTCCCATGGCATTAACATTATTAAGTACTTAAAACAGCTACTTATCATACATTTTTATCCAATTGATATCCGCCGGAGTTGATGTGTTCTGATGGCACACACAAAACCAAACATTAGTAAAATAAAGAAATAATTTAGGACACACGTGAATTTTAGGTAGCACTGGAGTACTTTTGTCGGATTTTATATCTGTGAAGGCTGTGTATTTAGCCACTTGTTACTCTTTTTTACACTCATGTACGTTGTATGGTTCACACTGCGTCCCATATAGTGCCGTAAGTCAGCCTTAAGTCCGATGTTACTACTTAAACTGCTATTATAATGCTATTATACTGCTAATGTACAGCCATAGTGAACTTAAGGCTGTCTAATTTGTGCCCAAACTGGTTCTACAAGAGCATTATAGCAAGCTGTACAGCTCTTATACAGCTGACTTACACAGCTTGTGGAGTACATGTGAACGACTAGACGTCTTATATAGAACCCCGAATGCTACTTGGGAAAGCATCCACCTAACGCAAGCCTCTTAAGGTGTTTATCGAGGCTTTTGGGCTATCAATCAGACCATGGGCAGATATGACTATCGAAACAACAATTGCTGAATCAATGTCCCACATGTCAACAATCTCGTGAGCTAAATAAAGATATTTGTTTTCTTTATCTTTTTCAGCTTTCACAAGGTTGTCGTCAACTTGTCATGGCATGGGGAACAGCGACATCAACAATTATTGCGCGGCGTTCATGTCGATCTATCAGTACAATATCGGGCTTATTAGCTACAATAGTACTGCCTGTCTGTAATGAATGATAGATCGATCCCAATACAATGTGGCATGGCTATTTTCAAGAACCTGTTCTGGTGCATACTTGTAGTACGGCACCTCGGATGCCACAAGATTATGTTTCAGAGCAAGTTGTTGGTGTATTATCCTGGTCACTTGGTTATGTATGTCTATGCAAATACTCGCCGTTTGCGAGACGAGAACAACCGGAGATTACGTGTCTCACCCAGATGATGGCACGCTCGGCAAATATCCACTGTGCACGGAGCGAAAATCTGACAAAAAGACATTAATTTTTACTAAAATATTTATAAACCCGAGGACAACAAATGGCTTATAATAATTGTAAATCGATTTTTGTAAATGCAGTTAGTAAATATTACATGTTACATTTTAGTAATTTCAAAAGTGGTTTAGTATAAACGAATTGATGACGTCATAAACAAATACTAAACTGGGTGCTTACCATCAACTCTTATTACGGTTTTGTTTAGGAACCTAAACTGATCTGCTTCGCTTATTCGTACCACGACAGCTTAATATCAATGACAGCGATTCAGTGATCGATCAATGACATTTCACAGCCGCTAAGCTGTCAGAAACTCTTATTTGACTTATAACCCGGTCGATTTAACATGTCACCTGCAGGTTATACCCGTCCCTCTCACTCTCCGGGCATGACAGAATCGAGTGAAAGAGACGGGTAGAAGAAAAAGGACACAAATCGTTCGGTCATTAACATTTAGCAATTCATTTTCGATCCAGTTTTTAGAAGGTCAGAGTACGAAAGAAAGCGATTCATTTTAGGAACCTATTCTGAATCGCGCTATTTTTGAATCGCTGTCATAAAGTTGATGGTAGGCACCCTGTTTTGTAATTCTAAGAGTTCAGTAGTAATATCGGGAATGATGACGTCATTGACATTACTAACTGTTTTGTAATTTTAAGAGTTCTATAGTAATATCGGGTATGATGACGACATTGACATATACTAACTGTTTTGTAATTTTAAGAGTTTAATAGTAATATCGGAAATGATGACGTCATAGACAAATACTAACTGTTTTGTAATTTTTAAGAGTTCAATAGTAATATCGTGAATGATGACGTCATAGATAAATACTGATTTTTAGTTTATTTTGTTTTAGTAATTTATGTAGTTTAGCAATTTTATGTAAAGACCCATCATACAAGCTGTTGTATTAACAAAGGCATCAAAAATATTTTTATACCTCTGTTACAACAGCTTGTATGGGTCTTTACATAAAATTGCTAAACTACATAAATTACTTAAACTAAATAAACTAAAAATCAGTATTTACCTATTTATAGATACATCTATAGATTCACGTCTTAAATTATGGTATAAGTAGGGTGCGTAGGGTGTTTACTGTATTCTTACAATGAAATACTCATTTAATTTTCCTATCTTATTTATTTAAAAAATAACCATATTAATAGTTTTGCTACGTTACATAATTAATTACACAAAAAGCGATCGTGCAAATTAAAAGAGATGACGCTACAGTTTTTTGCATCAGTAACAGATGATCATCGGAGTGAAATTCTTCTTCTTTCTAAATCTAGTTTGGGATGAAGAAGGATGATGGGGTCATTCAATTTGTCGTTTTCAGGCCTTCGTTTAGTATTGAATTGCCGTCATGTGTGCATTTCAGTGCTTGAAGAACCTTAAACATAAAAATGTTCTATAGTACAATAAGCTACACAACACAAAGAACACCTAGAGCTACTAAATAAAAATGAATACTAATACCCACATAATCTGACTGATACCGACTGGCTCGAATCGGAATTGGAGTAGTGCGATGCGACCACCAGGCAGAAGCTGGCTGGATGAAGTTTGTGACCTCTGATTTGACTGTGGTACTATAACTCTTTATTATAGTGGGTTCTGTGGTTCCTGTATTAGAAGCGATGCCAATGATGGGTCTTCCTCAAACAGATTACTGACTGATAGGGTAGGCGCCTGAAAGTAAAATATAAGTTTTCATGAACAAATTTTTACACCTCCAAGGGAGTAGACTAGTATTTGATATTTATAACAGACAGACAGACAAACGGATAACGAATTGATATACTTAAGGGTTTCTTTTGATGTACGGAACCCTAAAAAATACCAAGGTAAAAAAAATATTTTTGACA
Source organism: Crambus lathoniellus (assembly GCA_949710035.1). NCBI lineage: Eukaryota > Metazoa > Arthropoda > Insecta > Lepidoptera > Crambidae > Crambus > Crambus lathoniellus. Next base: position 29,169,765 of record OX453306.1, on the reverse strand, counting down.
CAAATTTCTGACGGTCCACTGTACTACCTACACTGTACCAAAGATAAACTGTAATTTTCCGATCTTATTATTATCATTATTTGAATTATTTCAATGATCAAATACAACATACTACAATACAACCAACAATGTTTGTGAAAACTCTTCATTTTATTATTAATGTAGCGCCCACGCGTTACAGTACCTACCTATGTTTTTGTTATATTTGATAATTGGAATAATAGTAGTAAGACCATGCAGATCATTCAAGCAAGGTACAGAAGGAATAAGGGGTCCACTCTAACAGTAACCAGGGTTATTAAGTTCCAAAGTAAATGACTTGTAAATAAGCTTACCACAGAATGCACCAACGTATTCAATGAGACCCCAATTTCCTAAAAGGTTTCTGGTGAGAGGTTTTTTCACTGATGATTAACGATGTTGATTTTTGAAACACTAAAACTGGGCCATCACTTGACACAAGCGACAACTTCATCGTTTCGGCACATCCATAAAAAGCGATGAATTTTCCTTGATTTTAATAAGACCGCAACGTGTTACTTTCAAATCGCGTGCGCGTGCAAAATATAAAAGAAACGAAATGGCGGACAGCCGGACAAGTACCGCCCAGGTGGGCGTGGAATTACTAAAATTTAACTTGGAATTACAAAAAAAAATAGTTTTATTGTTTTAAGAAATACGTTAGTAATTTCAAGAAAATCGTATGTAAATTTAAAAATGTTGTTATTAAATATCACAAAAGTTTTGTAATGTTGCATTGTACTAAACACATTTCTTGAAACTACAAATGACCTTTTTAAAATACACTAAATCAGATTGCAAAAATTACAAAACTTTAGCTATATTTACCATAATTTGCAATAACCATGAAAATATGTAATATATTACATTTACTAAAACTGACTTTTAGGAATTACAATTACAAATACTAAAGTTTTGCTAAAAAGTAATAATGGTTGTTAAAACAGCAAAACTTTTGTAAGTAATATCAAAACTAACACCCGTTTGCACTAAACTTAAAAATCGCCTAAGTCTTTTCCTAGCTAACTTAAGAGATTCTTAACAAAAAATTGCTTTGCACTAACCTTAGGACATTCATAAATGCACTTTTGGCTATTCTTAACTTACGGGCCCAATATCGAGCGCCTAAGGCTTAAGAAATACCTATATCAGTGATTATTGTCTGTGGCATTGTGAGCAAAGAGTAGTGCGACAAGCTTTTCTGTTCCGGTGATTATCTTTGGAACTAAAACAGTTTTCATACGACAGTCCATTTTGACAGCTAATTTCGTATTGCAAGTGACTCCTGTGTCACGGCTGTCACCGGAACAGAAAAGCTTGTGGCTTTTGTATTCTTGTTTGCTAGAAAGAGACACAACACATGTGACATACGTCATTCATCATTTATTAAAAAAAAACATTACAGATCGACAATCTTTTCTGTTTCCATGACAGCGGCGCTTATGTTTAGCAGCAAAACATTAAAGTATTAGCAAAATGACATTAAAAACAAAACTCGTTAGTTCTAGTTTTGGCCACCGGAACAGAAAAGGTTGCGCACTGTATTTATGTTTTTCCTGACAGTTGAGCTCAGTTGACTTTTTCTTTTCTCGGTGAATTACTCCTACCAAATAAAATAGACAATGCCTTAGCTTTTGTCTCCTTTTAACTTACGAAGGAATCAATGAGAAGTTTCAACCAAAAAAATATCCAGTTACCTACTTTACCTAGCCAGGTTTAAAATCCATAAACAATTAATATTTGAATTCATTCATTCATTCTTTTAGCAAGGTGATGACTAATTTACCACGTAGTCTGTCAGTGCAAACAAAAATTTTAGCTTGGCTGTTTCAGGCTGTTTCTAAGCTAAGATGTATCTTATCTATGACAAGCTCAACCCGAGTTTAGTGCAAACGGGCATTAGTTTTTTCGTCTAATACAAAACAGTTTCTTAATTTTTGGTGGTCTTTTTTTTCTCCGTGTGCCATCTCTTAGGATATACTTTCGGTAGTTATTCGTCATCGCAACCTTATCCATAACTGCACAGAAAAACCTGCACAAAAAAACAAAAAATCACCAAAATGATACTTGTTTACAGAGATATACGTATTCCTGAACATATTCCAATAAAGTATTTTCGACTCGAAATTAGTCATTCGTAAATTGTCGCTAGTTTAGTTAATTTTTCGCAAACAAAATATAACGCTGCTCGGTTTCTTATTTGAGTATTTTATTAAATGTCGTTCATATTTTATTTTGTCGGAAATTTTATTATTTCCCATTTGTAAAGGTATTTAATAAATAAAAGTTGATTGAAAATTTAACGTGTCTTTCATTACCTAAATATTCTTCTTCTTACACAAGTTTAAATTATATAACATCCCACGTGTAATCTTCTTTGGCATATGTCTATATTCCATTTCGGAGCTAGACTAAATACTGAGGTTACCTCAGTATTAAGTCTAGATCCATGGTATCAACCCTAGCGTAGGCTAAATGTCACCGGCGCTCGAACTCTCACGGACACGGAGTGTCACCGCTGTGACTTTGGTCTAAGCGGACTCTCTGCTCCGGCGACCGCCCGCGTAGTTACTTTGTGATAAAGGTATGAAGAAATATATATATTATTACCAGATTTTGAACAACTGTAACCGTCCTATAGTTTTAAATCAAAAAGTCCAAATTTTTCCGAGTAGCGCCTTAAGCCGAATTTACCCAACAAGCATTTCCGTTAATGTCACATTCCTGAATTTTTTTCTATCTTAGGTAAGTCTGTCTTCTTGTTATGTTTATCTATTGATCGAAATCAAATATCACGTAGGTACGTCCACTTTTTTGTGGAGGAAAACGAAAATGGTAGTTGGTGCGGCCAAGAAAAGACTTGTCGGATAAATCCGACGAACGGTTCAAGATTCAAGATTCAAATTTGTTTATTCAATTTAGATTGTTATTTACAATACTTGTGAACGTCATAGAAGCTACGCCATCGGTTCGCAAACCCTACAGCGGGAGGCCTTGGAGAAGAACCGGCAAGAAACTCCAAGGGTTGTTTTTTTCTCCCTGTTTTATTTCATACAGAGTCGTCAAATTGGTTAAAGGGTTAAGGTTGACTTCCGAGCATCGCGGCCGAACGCAGCCGCGCGCGATCGATCGCGTGCGACTGACGCGCGCGGCTGATGCGACAATAGTCAGTGTATGAAAATGTATGGCGCCGCTTCCGAGGTATGCGGCAGACGCGTGCGGCCGACGACAGACGTCGGCCGCACGCGGCCGTAATTATAACGAAAACTTCTTTGTATTGTATAGATACTCACTTATCAAGACTAAAATCCATATTGTTTCTGACTTCACGCTTAAAAAAAGAAATTTCAGTCTCTTTAAGAAATCTCGGTGGGGTCGAAAACGCTTCGTACCGCCACAATGTCTGGTTTAGTATGAGGTCTAAAACGCCGCGTACCGCACCAATAGAAAGAATAGCTAATTCACTGAATACCGCAGTAGGGCATGTAATATCGGAAGGTTTTCAATTCCGATATTGATTTTCGATATTAGGTCTCAATATCGGAATTCCGATATTAATATCGGAATCGCACAAATTCTTAAAAAATTGCGCATTTTTTAAAAAAAATGCATAAATATTGCATATTTTCTTTATAAATTGCACCTTTTATATAAATTGCTCGAATATGATGATGGATTGTGTACAATAAAACCAATCTTTTATGCGAATAACTAACTACGCCACAGTACCTATGTATCGTCTGGCGTTGCGATGCATAGGTATTGTGACGTAGCGTAGTATGACGCTAGAATTTCAGACGAGATACCTTTTTCACTATTTTGTTTATCACCAGATAACGATCGCGCTCGGCGGCTAGTACATCAGTGTATTTTTCAGGCGAGCGATGTTGGTTTGGAACATCAAATTTTAAATATACATTATTAAGATTTTGATTATTTTTATACATTCACAATGCAATTCTATGAGTATAGCAAAAATGTAGATAAAAAAGAAACCACCAGCCCAGCAAGTAATCCGCTTGAAAGCTACTTGCAGGGTTTGTAGTTTTTTTTCTATCAAGAATTTTCCTAAACCTTGTATTTTTTTATTACTGAAATCAGCAAATCGCGAAAGAATTTGAATAGTTCAATATATTATCCACACTCCATGTTGTACTTATCACAGCCACCTAGCAGTTGAACTGCACGATGCTGTTCAACTAACAGTCTGAATGATAATCAGCCATCAATCAAACAGTAGGCATACGGCTTGGAGCTATGACTTTTGGCTACTTGCCTTGTTAATCACTGTTGGTGGCCAAGCTTACATTTTCTTTTGAAAAATGGTCTTCTGGTCTGGCGCTTCGCCTGCCGCTACCGTGGCACGCTCGCTTTACACACACGGCTCGCGCTTTCTTTGTCACAGTATGAACGCTTCGCTTTAAATATTTTTTTTTAATCCTGCACCCTCTTGCTAACTGCACCCCAATTTTAATAAATAATTTCTTACAATCACACCAATTATCTAAGCCCATGTAAATTTTGTTTAAAAACTGTGTCATGGGAAGCTTGATAACGAATAAATATATACATAAATACTTTTTGTTTGTAAAAACATACTTAATATACATAGAAAACACTCAGACCAAGACAAATATACATGTTCATGCACACAAATACGCGAATCGAACCCGAGACCTCTGGCGCAGAAGGCAGGTATCCTACCCCTGCACCAAATCGGTTGTCAAATCGTTAAACTTTTACACTGTATTTAATGCTTTTTTCTTATTTTCGTCATTGGTGACAAAACTTAGGCCTTCACATAGTTGGCTATCTAAAGGCCTAATTACCTATGAACCAGTCACCTAGCTGCTGAATAGCATCAATTTCATTTCATTTAATTTAATCATTTGGCTGCGATGTACACACAGGTAAACAGTGAACGAGGCAGACAACGCTATCATAGTTCTTGTATAGCATCACATGCTTAGCGATCTAAAGCGGGCTGCTAACAGGAACATTTATTTATTTATTTATTTATTTATTAGGAACACCAGCATTTGTTTACACTGTTACTTACACTAACTTAAAATAACATCTAGGTGCTAATTGCTAAGTGTAACAAATTTTAAAGGTGAACACCACATGCTTAAGGACAACAATATACTACCTACTTAATCTATTTTATGAAAATGAAAACATAAAATAAAATAATATATAAAAAATTAATTTAGGTATTAAATTGTAAACACTGAGTAAAAAGAAAATTTACACAGAATTGTGCCAAGCTTCGCAAATATTTTTTTTGAACTTGGTAAATGAGTCTTCAAAAATGTCGACGCTGCTACCATTGAGAAGCTTACATAGCCTCGGTACGACAGAATTTGCACCTAGTGTTGTCCTGCGTAGAGGAGGACAGAGCGGAGTGACGGGAGCTCGAGGAATTCTCCTTGGGACACGGAAATTGAATCTCTCAAGCAGTTGGGGGCAGTTAATTTTATTTTGGAGGATTTTAAAGAAAAACATGGTCAGTTCAGCTATCGCGTTTGGCGCTACGCAATACAAACAAGGTTTAAAACCTATACTGTAGCTCCGTGTGTTGTTTTACGCCGAACTGGTTTTTATAAAAAGTCAAATAAAAATATTTGTCCGATTCCGATATTACGATATTGGATGGCTCAATATCGGAATTGTAATATCGGATCTCAGGGTCCGAGATTCCGATATTACGATATCACGAGATTCCGAGATCCATGCCCTATACCGCAGTGAGCGTGATAGGGCGTTTGTGCACTACACTGAATTTTACTGATCCGGCGGTCCGTTTTTTTACGGACCGGCGTGGCATGAAAAACACGGATGATTGGCTTGTGCACTTGTCCGGTTTTTTACTGGCCGGGGCAGCGCAGTGATCTCTTTGAAACTACACTCTACGGACGCGTTTTAAACGAGAGGAATAATGAGTTCCTTGGAACGTCGGCAATTACTTGCTTTATTGCTTTATGTACGAAGACGTAGAAGACAGAAAGAATTTTGGGTTCATCCTCTTATCAGTGAAAGGTACCTGACAGGGTCATTTACCGAAATCACAATTAATTGAGGCAGGGTGAAAAATTATTTTTTAACTACTATCGAATGTCTACAGCTAGCTATATAACAAAAAAAAGGTTTCATCAAAATCCGCTTAGTAGTTTTTGCGTGAAACACGGACAGCAGACAGACAGACAGACAAACAAAAATTTCAAAAACTATATTTTTGGTGCTAGATATATTACGTGTTATTGGTGAGAAATAATAATTAATAATAATAAATAAATAACTTCTTACATTCACACCAATTAATTTCATTAAGAAACTGTATCATGGAAAACTTGATAACGGATAAATATATAGGTACTTAAATACTTTTTGTTTGTAAATACATACATATTATACATAGTTAACACCCAGACCAAGACAAATAGACATGTTCATGCACACAAATATTTGTCTTGTTTGGGAATCGAACCCGAGACCACTGGCGCAGAAGGTAGGTAGCCTACTCCTGCGCCAAATCGGTCGTCAATCGAGAAAGGCGCTTGAATTTATTTTGGCGTGCGTTAATTTATTTGCGATAACTCCTAAGATATTCATTTAAATTATATGGCCCATACCCCCGGGGCGGGGGCCCCGCCCGCTCATGAATATCACGTTTTCAGTTCAATATCACAGTTTCAATGTTTCAAAGCCGAAACTACACGAAATAAATTAATTCTTACTATGTATTATAAATAATTTATGATTAAAATACAACCATCCGTTTTTTCCGGACGGTAAAATTCCGTATAGTGCACAAGCGCACATATACATTCTATGGCCTGCTATATCGGACCGTAAAAAATCCATAAAAAATCAGACTGCCGGACGGTAACATTCAGTGTAGTGCACAAACGCCCAAAAGGAGAGTTTATAAAAATCATCTCAATCCAGCGTTGATACATCACATCTCTATTATAGAGCGCTCGCCAGATAACTTTGCGCGCGGTCGAATTTGGAACTAATTTCAAATTTGGCAGGTCGCCATGGTATTTGTTGTGACAGGCGAAATGAGTGTGTCAAGTGTCATTGTGTTTTATTAGTTTATTTAGTAATCGTAATGCCAAAAGTTATCAAAAGTGCTGGAAGAGAGATTGTTTTACAGGTGAAATGTGCTTGCGAAATAAAACAGGACAATAACAGGCTACTTAAACCATTTGCTAAAGTGCAGGCGCGGACTGCTTTCTTGACAGGTCATTTTTAGGGTGACCATTATGTGATATTTTGCTTTCGCTTGGGGTATTTTAGTTACTATTATTATCTACTCTATAGTTACTATAGTTACTTAATAAAATATTTCGAAATATATTTATTTTGTTGTTATTTAATTCCTAAATTACTAACAATTATAATAAACAATGTAAAATCTATCTGCTTATAAAAGTGTTTTTAATGTCTTACAGTTTTATATTGCTATTATAAATGGAAGTAACTAGATAAAATTTACTGTATTCACAATTATAGCAACCGGACAAAAGCCAGTTAGATTTTTTCCTCATCTACACGTGATGGGAAAATTATTTACAACTACTGGCAACATTAAATACGCCACCAGTCGCGCGCAGACTTATCTGGCGCGCACTCTACCACTGGATAAGCTGTCTCCATGAAGTTCGACTTAATACTGAGGTAACTGGAGAGTGCAGTACGAACAATTTTTTGAATACCACAAATAACACAGTGGCTGTCTTCCGTCTCACCTACACTTTAAAAAAATACGTATGGTCATATGAGACAGCTGACAGCCACTACATACATAAATGTCAAATTTGCTGGCGACACTTTTTTATTCAGGGTGAGAGCTCCAGTTAGAGTGTGTGTCAGATAACTCTGCGCGTGACTGGCGCGTTTTTGGCGCTAGTTACAGTGTATTTTTTTGTTCTAATGTTATAGAAAAGATTAGTATTCGATTTCTACCGCGCGCAGACTTATCTGACGAGCACTCTACCTCAGAGTATTAAGTCAAACTTCATGGCTGTCTCCATACAAATGACAGCTAATTTTGTGTAACAATTTGAAGCGCTACTAGTGTCACTACGAGGGTGCTGAGAACTAATATTTTGACGTGAGATTGTGACAGCCGCGAGATTTTTAAAAGTATTTATTTTATTTTGTGTTTTTTTGGTGTGATTTCAATTTCATATTTAATTCTGAAAGTTATTGTGAAAGTTAAACTCATAAACATGAGGAAATGTGTGTTTGTAAAACTCGGTACGAAGAAAGGGAGAAAAAGGTCATTTCACAGGCGAGTGTATTAAATTGTTGTTTTTAGTCAAAATTGACTTAAAACTGTGTGTAAAGCATTTGATTACTATCTGAAAATTGTTTGCAATGATATCTTATCAATATCTAGGCATTATAATGATGAATTTTGAGAGAATTATGAAAAAAATGTTTTGTTTATAATTCACTAGTGATTGACAAATTCTTATCGATAAAATGTCGATATTCAATACCAAAAGTTGATAGAGCTCAGGCTGATTCAGTAGCTGTTGTACACCCGTCTTTCGACATTATGGTAGTACCTAGCTCTCCGCTCGCGGCTTCGCCCGTGTGAACTACACGACGTTATCCCGTGGGAATGTGATATTTTTGCGGAATAAAAAGTAATAAGTAGCCTATGTTCCTCTCCAGGCAACAAAATATCTGTCTTAAATTTGTTCAAATCTGTTCAGCCGTTATGGCGTGATTGAGTAACACATACTTCCTACTTTTATAGTCGTGGTTTTAGTAATAAATCTTTTTTGTTTTAAATTACACTTGTAGATCTTAATTAAAATTTGATCAATTATTTTTGCAGATTTCCTTCCGAATTGAGTCTAAGAAACAGGTGGTTAGAAAATATGAAAGCCCTAAACTGGACCCCGAAGGAAACAGATTCACTTTCTTCAAAACATTTTGACACCTAGTGTTTCTTCACACATAACACCTTTTTTTAAATAAACTTGTTACTTGAGCAGTACTTATTTCTGTTTTTTATTTTGTATAAGCTACCCTTTATAACATGAATTAAGTAATATAACGTCAATTAAGGCTGTAGTTGTGTGTGTAAGTAAACGGTACGGATACGTACCTTGTAGTACCTCGATGGAAAAAAGTATTTCAACACAGTTGAATTGAAATTGTATTTCAACACACTCACAGTATTTCAACAGTTTTATCACATTTTTGGTGGTCGAGCATAGGACCCAACCCGGCCACGCTTCTATCGAAATAAATAGTAAGTTTATGATGGTACCTATCCTGTACCAACGATAATGTGTCCATTTTTCCCTTAAATTTGCAATAAAATAAATTTTTAGGGCATCGAAATTTCTGACAAAAAACGCCTGACATTATTGATTGATCGACTCAAGACGTCAAGTTACGTATATTGCTCAATCATGAATGTCAGGCGTTTTTTGACAGAAATTTCGATGCCCAAAACATTTATTTAATTACGATTTTAAAGGAAAAACGGACACATTTCCGTTGGTACAGAATAGGTACCATCAGCCTGTACCAAATTTGCATCATAAACTTAGTACTTATTTCAATAGAAGCGTGGCCGGGGACCGGCCACCAAAAATGTGTTTCACTGATGAAATGCTGTGGTACTCTTTTTTTCCATCGAGGTACTACGAGGTACGTATCCGTACCGTTTAGCCTTAATTGACGCCGCCGCCCCGGCCGGCGCCGTGGCCGGGCCAGAACGTAACACACGTATTTACAAACAAATAAGTATTTAAGTATATGTTATCCGTTATCAAGTTCATGTAGACAGTTTCTTAAGAAATTTACTATTGGCTTAGATTGTTAAAAAATATATATTTATTATGTTTATTATCATCGATGTATTATCATTACCACAGTCGACCTAAGAACATCACTAATGTTAGTTCCAAGTACTTTCGTATCTGCCTACAGCGCCAAAATGGCGATACTCAAATGATCACAAAAATATTTTACGTCAGCCAGTCCAGTGGTAGGTATAATAGAGGTCAGTGTGATAATGGTGTGATACATGAATTTTCTAACAATGACAGACAACCATAAATTAGAGATTAAAATAAGAAAGATGACAGAAAAGTGAGTATCTATACAATACAAAGAAGTTTTCATTATCGTTACGGCCACGTGCGGCCGACGTCTGTCGTCGGCCGCACGCGTCTGTCGCATACCTCTGAAGCGGCGCCATACATTTTCATACACTGACTATTGTCGCATCAGCCGAACGCGTCAGTCGCACTCGCACGCGATCGATCGCGCGCGGCTGCGATCGGCCGCGATGCTCGGAAGTCTACCTTTAAGCAGTACATTTATTGCCACCTTAACCGACCATTCCGAAAGTTAGTTAACCCTGGTAATTGAAGGCCCAACACACATCCATACCTATACTAATATTATAAAATTGTAAAAGTGTGTTAGTTTGTTTGTTTGTTTGTCTGTCTTTCACGTCAAAATGGAGCAACGAATCGACGTGATTTTTGGTACCTATTGGGATAGTTTGGGAGCTGGAGAGTGACAGAAGGCTACTTTTTATCCCGGAAAAATATCACATAATATGAATGATGTTTATTGTTCTTAATATTATTCAGGCAGGAATTGGAGTAGCAATTTAGAATAGACCTTTCGCCTTGTAATAATAGCAGAGTTTATAATACGTAACGTTCTAAAACTCAAAATAAATTACTCCAATTACAGCGCTAATGACGCTCACGTGCCAAATGTTTATTTGTTTAGTTAAACGACACATTTAATTGCAAATGCGAATCATTGATGCACAAAGTGCTTTCATTTTCCGCTTCCGAAATCATCGTCATATTGCTTTTGAGCTTAAAATATTTCTTACAAATATTAACATAAAATGATGACTTACACAAATAATCTGAAAAACTTTTTCAAAGCTATAGGTACCGCTTAATTTTACTAGCTTCAGCAAACATGAGGAGCATCGATCAAACAGATCAATTTTCAACATCAATAGCGAGTTAAACGCTGTTAAGGCCCGTGGTATCGCCAACGACCTTGGGCATAGAAAAGTGGCCTAATTTTCCCGCCCGCTACGCGCACAAAAACAGCTTAAACACACGTTTCGTCAAAACTATGTATTATTTTAAAACGAAAAATGCTCAGTTTTAAGTTAAACAAGTTAGCAATCTCTTCCTGAAAGAAACGTGAAAATATCACTTGTAGTTTAGAAGCAGTAGCGTATTAGAAGTTGAAAACAGCTTCATTTCAATGTTTTTTTTAATAGTATCTTAAAGACTATGTTTTTTTTAATGCTCAGATTGAAGTTTATATATCAGTAGGGTAATTTATGAGTTTTAGGGCCTCAAAAATGATCGTTTCACGACTACATGCACCTTAAAGCTAATATTACACTAGCTACGCATAGCGATAAAGTATCGAAAGCATACCTATGTAGGCAAGTACCACCCTTCACTGCTTTATTATAATTAAGATCAAAAAAGTAGCTGACTCACCTGACTTCCGTTCCTGTGTGATTAAGGCGATACTCGGAAAAAATATGCTGAAGCGAGATAGCAATGAGAAAACGACGCGCGCGGGAGCGAGACCGATTTTGCAGATTAGGCAAAAAAAACACAAAATCACTTCGTATTAAAAAACTACAGCGATTTAAAAAAAATGCTTCTATACGATCCTCAATATTATTGGTGTCCACTAATTAAACCAATTTCCATTAGTGTAAGTAACCCCATTTAAGAATAATCTTCACTTTTCGTAATTTTTAGAGGTCTTTTCGAAAATAAAAAGTGTCGAGGCAAAATCATAAAATCGTGATTCTGAAACTATACGATTCTAGATAAAGGTATGAAGAAATATATATCTTATTACCAGATTTTTAACAACTGTAACCGTCCTATAGTTTTAAATCAAAAAGTCCATATTTTTCCGAGTAGCGCCTTAACAGGATAAAAGGCATCCTATACACTATTCTAGACTAAATCTTATCTAATACTACTTACTATGATTATTATTATTATTATTATTTATAGGGGGGACGCCAGCGAAGCCGGACGGGTGATCAGTCACCTAGGTCGGGACCATTTCACCCAGTTCCCCAAGTCCCCTAAAAGCTGAAAAATCAGGGGGGGAGGCGGGTTATCATTTACCCCACCGGCGTCGGACCCTCGAACCTACCTGTGCGCTTACAGTATACTTACTATGATAAAACATCCGCTAGTTTCTGATATTTTGAGATTCGCCATCGTGGGTATCCGCGGGTTACCCACTTGTTTATAGTATTACTAGCTATCCGCCCGCGGCTTCGCCCGCGTGGACTACACGACGTTATCCCGCGGGAATATGATATTTTCCGGGATACAAAGTATCTATGTCCCAAATTTCAGACAAATCCGTTTAGCCGTTTTGGCGTGATTGAGTAACAAACATACAAACATCCAAACATCTAAACATCTAAACATCTAAACATCTAAACATCTAAACATCTAAACATCTAAACATCTAAACATCTAAACATCTAAACATCTAAACATCTAAACATCTAAACATCTAAACATCTAAACATCTAAACATCTAAACATCTAAACATCTAAACATCTAAACATCTAAACATCTAAACATCTAAACATCTAAACTTATAAACATCTAAACATCTAAACACCTAAACATCTAAACATCTAAACATCTAAACATCTAAACATCTAAACATCCAAACATCTAAACGTCCAAACATCTAAACTTTCACATTTATAATATTAAGTAGGATGTGGTATTATGTATTAGAATAACACAAAAGGTAGATCTAATGTCATTCAGTAATAAAAACATCGTGTTGCCATTATAATCCGTAATGTCGCGCGCGATGCTATAGAACTTAACTATAGCTTAAGTGCTGACTGTCAGTGGAATTAAATCTTTATGTATCGTGATCGGAAGCAATATGTCGAAATCCAATAAAAATTAAGAAACGCACCGAAATATCACCGAGCCACGATAATATACCACCGTGCCATTTGTCTTTCCATTTTTGGGTGCGTTATTCTTCGTTTCTTTACCTTATGATAAAAATATGTTTTTCACATTCATGCCACAGGGTAAAAAAAACTACTACGTATCCTGTGCTGTGCTCATGCTCTGAAGATAAGATAAGATAAAATAAGATATATTTGCAAAAACATGAGTAAATAGTTGATGTTTAACAAGGAGAGATCTGACATGTTTTGCTGAACAGCATGCAAAAATTCATTAGCTAAAAATACAATAATTATATAGGTAAGTAAGTACATCCATTTCAATAAATCTAAAATTAAATAAAAAATATAACAATAACAATAAAACAATAACATTTAAATATGTAAAAAAAATAGCATTCCATTTGAAAAAAGAATGCGGGACGTGTCACTTTTCCGAAGTGAAAATTCTAAATTAGAAAATCAGTGCGGAAATGAATGACATTGAAATTCGATAAAACCGAATAATACGTTGAGATTTTTTGTTCATGCAAAAATTACTAAAGAAATTTTTATATTTCTTAACCAATTTACCAAAACGACAAGAGACGAAATTTATTCAGCAATGGAACATCCCAAAGCCATCTTCTATCTCACTCGTTGCAGGAGCGCAAGCAGCCGAGAAATAATAGCGGGCCATGAACACAGCCACACGAAAAAAAGTAGGAATTGGTAAGCATGGGAGGTCCTGACTGTAGATAAAAAAATAATTAAGATCGTGACTTTTCGGTATAAACAAAAACGATAATAAATTGCACTTTAGTGATATTAAAATTTAAATGAAAAAATATTAAAACTTAGACCCAGCGGTGACACTCCGTGTCCGTGAGAGTTTGAGCGCCGGTGACGTTTAGCCGACGCTAGGGTTGATACCGAAATTGAATATAGGCTTATGCCAAAGAAGGTTACGTGTAGGATCTTATATAATTTATATAAGAATATTTAGGTAATGAAAGACACGTTCAATTTTCAATCAACTTTTATAGATATTTTTATTAAATATCTTTACAAATGGGAAATAATAAAATTTCCGACAAAATAAAATATGAACGACATTGAATAAAATACTCAAATAAGAAACCGAGCAGCGTTATATTTTGGTTGCGAAAAATTAACTAAGCTAGCGACAATTTACGAATGACTAATTTCGAGTCGAAAATACTTTATTAGAATATGTTCAGGAACACGTAGGTAGGTATATCTCGGTAAACAAGTATCATTTTGGTGAAACCGCAGGTTTTGTCTGTGCAGTTATGGATAAGGTTGTGATGAGATTACGAATAACTACCGAAAGTATATCCTAAGGGATGGCACAGTGGATATATTTTGCCTAGCGTGCCATCGTCCGGGTGAATCCCTTAGACATATAATCTCCGGTTGTTCTCGTCTCGCAAACGGCGAGTATTTGCATAGACATAACCAAGGATAATACACCAACAACTTGCTCTGAAACATAATCTTGCGGCATCCGAGGTGCCGTACTACAAGTATGCACCAGAACAGGTTCTTGAAAATAGCCATGATACATTGTATTGGGATCGATCTATCATAACAGACAGGCAGGACTATTGTAGCATTAGCTACAATACAACAATATCAGGCTTATTAAAAGCCTGATATTGTATTGATAGATCGACATGAACGCCACGCAATAATTGTTTATGTCGCTGTTCCCCATGACATGACAAGTTGACGACAACCTTGGGAAAGCTGAAAAAGATAAAGAAAATAAAATATCTTGATTTAGCTCACGAGATTGTTGACATGTGGGACATTGATTCAGCAATTGTTGTTCCGATAGTCATATCTGCCCATGGTCTGATAGCCAAGAGCCTCGATAAACACCTTAAGAGGCTTGCGTTAGGTGGATGGATCGGGAGTAAGATGCAGAAGGCAGTACCTACTTCTGTACACGGCCCGTGTCTGTCTCTGGATCCTTAACCATCGGTAGACGGGACCCTGATCTTGCTACCGTTGGGGAACTGCATTATTGTATTTTTAAATGTTATATTTTTTAATGTTTTATAATGTAAAAAAAATATGTTTAGAAATATAATTTTGTAAGTATTTTAAATGTAATAAAGGGAATAATAATAATAATAATATATGTACGTAAAATAAGCTACTAACAGTGGGACACAGTTAATGTGTCCGAATAAAATACTAAATCGTCCAAAGAAAATACTAAGTTAGCGACAAAAATACTGAGTGAGTGAATCAATAATCGCCCAAATAAAAATTAGTATTCTCAATAATTATTCATTATCGACTGAATTTTAACAACTTTCGCATTTTTTGGCGTCCTAGTAGTTTCCATTTGAATGTATGAAGATTGCGCCAGCCCTAGGCCAAGGCATTCACCGACTGCCCGTACCCCGTCCCGCGCATCTCTCACGACCCCCGCTCACATCCAGACACCCACACATAGCCGCAAGCGATTTTACGTGCACACATGCTTAAGTGTCGTTTCTTTTCGCGTAAGTGTATATATTCTTTGCCCTGGTGTCAGAATAAATTGTATTGCATAATAGCCGCTACACACGCTCCTATCCGACCGCCGATTTGGTGCGGGCGAACTTCACTACAGATCTGATCCGCGCCTACACACGTTCAAACCAAATCTGCCAGACCAAATCGGTCGGCGCTACACACGTTCCGATTTGGTCTGGCCGACCTCTAGCCGTTGTTGCAGTGTTGCCAGCCACTGCTAATCTCCCAATATTATTATTATTTATAAATACTGAAAACATCAATTTGCTTGCAATAAATAAATTAAAAAGAAAAATATTTTCGGTTTTTAATGTTTTATTACTATAAAAAAACAATTTCATTATTTTTAAATTTTCTGTTATTTTCAAAAAAATACTAAAACATGCTAAATATTTACTAAAAGCAGCACTTATTGATGAGGTGTTATGCCCTTTTTTATATATATTTAGTTTTACGACAAATTGCGAGTTTTAAATAAAATATTCAAAAAAAAAACTAATAGATAAAAATAATCTTTTCATAAATGGCCATATTTAAACCTTTCGTTCGTGCAGTCCTACGTAAAACGCATGAACGAGCATTAAATTGAATCCTCTGAAAATCCCTTAAAGTAATTCTATCTGCTTTAAATATTTCCGCTTTTACATATTTTCTCCCTAAATCTAGGGGAAAACCTCCAAAATTGTCAACACTGCCAAGTTGGTCCGGTCGGAAGCCTACACACGTTCCGATTTGGTAGGAAGTGAAGTTCGTGCGAACCAAATCCGGCCGACCGCGTCAAACACGAATATGGTCGGACGACTACGCTACACACGTCCAGATTTGGTCTGGAGCAGACCAAATCGGCGGTCGGATTGGAACGTGTGTAGCGGCTATAATCTTTTGTTTGTTGTTGTAGGGCACGCGTACCGGTTTTGGCCACTGTACCGGTTTTGGCCACTGTACCGGTTTTGGCCACTTTTTGCTCTAAAAGTTTTCTAAACAACTTTTAGCCATTTTTGATAAAGGCAATTAAAATAAGGTATTTTAAGGTAATAATAACAACCGTTAGAATTCCTTGTCATAAGATTTTGTTCAATAAATTCCATTTTCTGTTTGAAAAAATGTTTTGTATGAAAATTTTAAGAAATTTGTTTTGGATGAAATACTTTATAAACCTTTGTTTTTTACAATTAAATTGTTGTTTTGCAATTGACTTGGAAAAAAACTATTTGACTTTTATAAATTTGAAAAATGTACCTTTAAAGGTAGATAAATTATTTATAATTTAAGATATAATTTGTGTCTAAAGTACCTAAGACCATTTAGTACTTTGTGCTTAAAAGTCAAAAAATCCTTAAAGTGGCCACAAAGGGTACCTCTGCCCTACTTACATATCATTTTGTAAACTACTTTCATTATGGTAACTACATCACAATGTTTTTACGAAAGCTCCGAAATCATTTATTTAGCTTTTAATAAAAGAAGTATGTAAATTATTTATATACTAGCTTTCCGCCCGCGGCTTCGCCCGCGTGGACTACACGACGTTATCCCGCGGGAATGTGATAATTTTCCGGGATAAAAAGTAGCCTATGTTCCTCTCCAGGCTACAAAGTATCTGTGTTCCAAATTTCAGCCAAATCCGTTCAGCTGTTTTGGCGTGATTGAGTAACAAACATCCAAACATCTAAACTTTCACATTTATAATATTAGTAGGATACTAGCTTTCCGCCCGCGGCTTCGCCCGCGTGGACTACACGACGTTATCCCGCGGGAATGTGATAATTTTCCGGGATAAAAAGTAGCCTATGTTCCTCTCCAGGCTACAAAGTATCTGTGTTCCAAATTTCAGCCAAATCCGTTCAGCCGTTTTGGCGTGATTGAGTAACAAACATCCAAACATCCAAACATCCAAACATCTAAACTTTCACATTTATAATATTAGTAGGATAATTAAATACAGAAACAGGCAAATACAGAAACTGGAAAATTACACAATATAATTATATAGCCTTCATCACACCTGATGTTAAGTGGTGATAAAGGCCGAAGGTGGAAGCGCACTACTCCCGGAATCCTCAATCAATGAGGAACTGGCTATCTTATCTCTCACTGCTAGAACACAATAATGCCGAAAACATCATAGATAAGATGGTGGTAGCTAGCCAGGCGGACTAAGAACAAGTCCTACCACCAACCAAACCGAATACAATTTGTACCTACCCCCACTGGGTATCGAACCCGGGACCTCTGGGTCTAAAATCGGTGGTGTTAACCACTAGACCACAGAGCCTGTTAAAACCGTCTCTACCTACGTTTTACATTCGTTATGATATGAATGAGTATATTTTTTTATATCAATGAAGATACTGAAACTAGGGTTTGCAAACCCGCATCCCGCGTTCCCGCATTCCAGCGGTTTCCCGCATGTTAATAAGGACTGCGGAATTCCCGCATTTGAGCGGTAAATCCCGCGCGGGAATTTTATAAGATGTCAGACAAAACAATTGATACAATTTGTTTTTTATGCTCTTATTTTCAGAACAAATAGTAACTTTTATTTTTATGATTTCTCTTCTCGTTTTTTAACACGAAGTTTTTAAAAATAAAAAAACTTTTCCACGGATATTTTCACGCTTTATTAAACACATTTGGTGATTGGTTGTGTTATTTTAAGGGATTTTTACTTCTTTCCCGACGTTTCGGCACCTTTCCAGGGTGAACGTGCACGAAGTTATTTCTGATTTATTATATGTTTATTTTTACATGCTTAAAGTATTACAAATTACTTACCAATGATTAATTATTATATTGGCGGTGAAATTGATCTCTAAATTTCTAGTCTAGTAGACTTTTATGTTATTGATGTAATAATAATATAAATATAACAGCAAGCAAGAAGTACAAATGCGTAGGTATGCGTAAAGTAAATAGATACAATAATCTATGTATAAGCATGTATAAGTTACGATTTCATGTTAATTGTTAGTAAAACTAACTTATAGACAGTTATATCTTATAGATGTCCTGACTGATTTCTGTTACTTAATCAATCCTATCCTACTAATATTAAAAATGTTAAAGTTTAGATGTTTGGATGTTTAGATGTTTGTTACCCAATCACGCCAAAACGGCTGAACGGATTTGACTAAAATTTGGGACACAGATACTTTGTAGCCTGGAGAAGAACATAGGCTACTTTTTATCCCGGAAAATTATCATGTTCCCGCGGGATAACGTAGTGAAGTCCACGCGGGCGAAGCCGCGGGCGGAAAGCTAGTAGTTAATAAACACAGTTTTTACGTTTATGATGCCTATCTGTATCATTTTTAAATACCGTGAACTGTTTATAAAAAGCTTAAGTGGAAAAAAACTACATTCCGTAGTAATAGCATTATTATGTTCATGTATAAGAATTTTCAAATCTCATGCGGGAATTCCAGCGGGATCCCGCTGGAAATACAAACTTCCCGCAAATTTCCAGCTGGAAAAAAAAACTGCGGGATTGCAAACCCTAACTGAAACCTATCATTATAGTAAATACATATAATACACATACACCCAATTGCAGGAAGCTCCATTAAAGTTAAAGCTTCATTAAATCTATTGCTGTCACTTTTTATTTCTTGACAACGAAAATAGATTTAATGAAACTTTAACTTTAATGGAGCTTCCTGCAAGTGGATGTTTGTCTAGCACCCACTTGCAGGAAGCTCCATTAAAGTTAATGCTTCATTAAGTCTATTGCTGTCACTTTTCGTTGTCAAGAAATAAAAAGTGACAGCAATAGATTTAATGAAGCTTTAACTTTAATGGAGCTTCCTGCAATTGGGTGAAAGTAGGGCAGATGTACCCTTTGTGGCCACTTTAAGGACTTTTTGACTTTTAAGCACTAAGTACTAAATGGTCTTGGGTATTTAAGACACAAATTATATCTTAAATTATAGATAATTTATCTACCTTTAAAGGTACATTTTTTAAATTTAAAAAAGTGAAATAGTTTTTTGTATATTACACAAAATGTGTGAGGTGCCAAATGTACCGGTTTTGGCCACTTATTGATAGTTAAACTTTTGTAAGTATAGCGAAAAATCAAAACCAACCCCAGGTTAAATCAATATATTCTAATGCGCTAGAAACCAATCAATTTCAGAAGGGAAATCTATTATTGGCCCTACTATTTTTTATAAACTTAGCATTAAGTACTCTCATGTAATGCGCTGTTGATTTTCTCAATAAATAAATATAAACATAAACAATTTCAAAACAACAATTTAATTGTAAAAAACAAAGGCTTATTAATTATTTCATCCAAAACAAATTTCTTAAAATTTTCATACAAAACATTTTTTAAAACTGAAAGTAGAATTTATTGAAAAAGAATCGTATGCCATAAAGAATTCTAGCGGTTGTTATTACTACCTTAAAATACCTTATTTTAATTGCCTTTAACAAAAGCGGCGAAATGTTGTTTAGAAAACATTTAGAGCAAAAAGTGGCCAAAACCGGTACAGTGGCCCAAATTGGGGCTTCTGCCCTATTTTCAGTTTCATAACATCATTTCAGCCGTCGACGAAGCTCAAAGAACCTAGCGATTAAATTCAAATTGCTATATTTAACTCGAAACTTTTTTGACGTCAAAGCTAACGAATACAGAAATACGCGCGCATTCATATAGATATTCGTAATAATTCCGGGTTTAAATCTGTCCTATTTTATAATTTTAAATTAACTTCTTTATATAAAAACTGTTTTTTTTTATAAAATATTAATATAGAAATATGACAAATGATTGAAAATGAAGTACCTATTTAGAAAAAATCGACCCGTCTCACAACCAGCTCCAATGGGACTCGAACCCACGACCTTTCGCTATCCGGGCGACTGCTCTAACCACTGAGCTACGGAGTCGTTTCGAGAAGCGTCGAGTTTATCCAATATTTCTTACGAGCTGTATAGCAAGCGCTAATTTCATCAATGTGACAATCGCTAAAGATGAAATTATTGCTATATTGCAAATTATTAAAATTTTTCCTTTTTTGCATTCACAATGCAATTTTTATTATTGAAAAATTAAAATTGACGTAGGTCTGTATTTAGTAAAAATCGACCCGTCTCACAACTCCGATGGTCGTGGGTTCGTGTTCCATCGGAGCTGGTTGTGAGACGGGTCGAAAAATCTTTCCGTGTTCTGTGGGTCGAGTTTTTCTAAATACTTCATTTTCATTTTTTTTATAATAAAAATTGCATTTTGAATGTGGTGGTGGAACAAAACGAGTTGGTAGGAACGTTAAAACTCCTGTATTCAATGACAAATCTTGTCATCAAATGTTTACGTCAAACAGATGTCCAATAATATAGGTACCTACTGACCGAACAGAAATGCATTTAATTTTAAACGTTAAATAAATAAAGACTGAATTTTTCCGCTATTTACGAGAATGAACGATTCGAATCAATTTTATTAGCGTTTCGATCATAAACTTAGGTATGTTCCTAGTTTGATGGGTGTTTCAGGTAGGTATTCTATTTAGTGTGACTATAGGCTGACGTAACTATTCGACAATGATAGATTAGTTAAGAAATCGCACTCCTGCAGTCTGTAAACG
The DNA here is from genome assembly GCA_949710035.1 of Crambus lathoniellus. NCBI lineage: Eukaryota > Metazoa > Arthropoda > Insecta > Lepidoptera > Crambidae > Crambus > Crambus lathoniellus. The sequence continues at coordinate 29,148,632 of OX453306.1, read as the reverse complement.
CGTATGTTCAAATTTTAGAGTGACCATTATACAGGGTGTTAGGGGCACCGTTGCAAAAACTTTAACCATGGTTTCAGACCATCATGCTGAACAACGTACAGCAAGAATTTTTGTCGGAAATGAAAAAAAAACGACTTTTCATACAAATTTAGCAACTAATCGGGACATTTTGTATGGAGAGTAGAAATATATTTTTCATTTCCGACAAAAAATCTTGCTGTGCGTTGTTCAGCATGATGGCCTGAAGCCATGGTTAAAGTTTTTGCAACGGTGCCCCTAACACCCTGTATAATATTCTATCGTTCAGCTGTTTTTCATAGCACTATTCTTCCTTATCACTCAAAACAGAGACGAACAGTAGATCTAGCACTGTCGTTATGATAACCGTTTTCGTGATAGTATTATTTTGTAAGAAAACTAGAGCAGCGCCTCTTTCGTTCGTATAAGGAACTGAAATTCAATAAGCTTTGACAGTTTTGAAGAACGGTTCGATTACTATTAGGATCGTTTTTCATGCTAGGAGTGGAGAACGAATGTTTAGTGGATATTCCTACTATACTTACGGCCAGAATTATTAACCTATCCACAGTTAGGGATAGGTGCGATCCAGATTAGTTGCTATGCAACGCTTGATATTAACATAGAATTAACGACAGTTGCTAGGGTGTTGCTAGGTGTTGCCTAGCAACTAATCTGGATCGCACCTATCCCTATCTGTGGATGTGGATAGGTTATTAATTCTGGCCGTTAGGCGAGTTCCACATAACCAGCGTCCGCACATCGAAAGCAGACGGAGTAAAAACATTCCCCTTACTACAAAAGAGGGGTACAGAACGCATAAGTGTACGCATCGACTCTATACGCAATTTGCAAAAGATAAATAATTATAAAGAGTAGGTACGAATAGAGAAGTAGTGAATCCCAAACTTCGATTTATCCCTTCTTCGCATATTTCTTTTTCATAGGTTTACAATGATCATGATCAAGCCTCTTACAAAAGAGCAAAATTAACTTAATACTTAGCTATATAAAATAGAAGAGACTGAAACATAAAGACTTTCAGCCTCCAAATCTCTAAGCGTGAAAAAGTGATGGTAGCACCATCATCTTACCTTGTAGTAGCTGAATTGTAGCTTGGTACTCTGCAAGTTTCTCGTCGACGTAGCCTTCCTGCGACTGGTTGGCGATGATCTCGGCGGTGGAAGGCCCGCGCTCCTCCTCATCATCGTACATGACAGGTCGCGGCGGCGGAGGCGGCTCCAGCGGCACGCCCGCGTAATCATACTCGCGAACCGGCTCGTACGGAGACGAGTAGTAGTACTCCGGACTCTGCCCGAGGGTAGGAGACATCGCGTAAGGAGATATCGAGAAGTGGGAGCTGGGAGATGGCGAGTGCGGACGGAAAGAATGAGGGGATTGTAAAGGCCTGAACGGTTTCGGTGAAGGTTGCACTGTTGGGGGAGACAGGATTGCTACCGGGTGCCGGGGCCCGGAGATGAGGGGCGGCGGGCTCGGGGCCCATGGGGAGGGGGGGCGGTAGTGGAGCGGCGAGGGGGGGCCGGGGGGGCGCGCGCGCCCGCGCCCGGGGGGCGGCTGCGACATGGCGCGGATTGAGACGAGTCAACCCGGTGTCACGCCACCTTTAGCATCGCTGCAACAAACAGAATTATACGTTTAATTCAAAGCCTAAAGAAAGGTGGAAACTTACACACTACTAGTTTCTTAACTTATGAGTATAGGTACCTAATATGTTTAGTACCTATCTGAATTGATTTTAAGTAACTTCACAGGGTTCTTTTAATGTTTGACAAGTGAGCGTGTTTAATCTTAAGATTAAGCCCAGCCTTCCTGATAAGCTGTAAACCAGACATGAAGTTAAATAAACCTTTGAGGCATAGTTTTAGAAAATTAGGAGAATTAGGTTGAGGTTACCGGACCCAGTCCCAGACTAAAGCCCAGATTGAGGTTCCGGGTTTGATTACCAGTTCCCACTGGTACATACATATTGTTTTCGGGTTGGTTGGTGGTAGAACTTGTTCTAAGTCCAACTTGTTGTATCCAGGAGTGGTGCGTTACCTTCAGCCATATCATCACTTAACATCAGGTGTGATAGAGGCTAAGTGCTACCCCGTTGTGGATGTCAAAAAGGTACTACTTGTAAAATACGTACGACCGTTATTGATAATATCCCCTATCGAGATATTAGGTAAATTTTATATCCTACTCGTCATGGTAAATTTTTAACTTCTGCAACAATACCTACTTTAAGGGCATTAAGAATAGAAGACCGACAACCCGAAACAGTAACTTAAGAAATTCTGCTACTCTTCATCTATGAAACGTTCTCGTCGATGATATTGCAATCATCGGAACGACGCCCACTGCTGGGCATAGGCCTCCCCGAGGGTCGTGGATATGACATTTAGGTCTAACTAAATAATGAATCAGTGCTCCTGTGACACTGGAGATAATAATCAGTGGCGTGCATTGCATATAGGCATTTAAGCAGTGCCTACCTCGCAAAATCGAAAAAATTACCATTAAATTTTAGTATCCGTGCTCCCCAATTATTATTGGTTGAGCTTACTAAATTATGATACTTACCTAATTTTTATTACTTATAACCACTGACCTCTATTTATTCGTGCATAAAACAAAAACTTCCTTCATAAAAAACGCGCAGTGCGCGACAGTAGGCAGTTGCCCGGCTGCCTACTTGAATCCTATACAATTTACTATCACTGGCATTAATATTTTTTATTTAAATGAATACGACGAAATAAAAATGTCGTACTTCCCACGCGTAATACACTGACGTTCGACCTTCGCAATTTATCACCCTTAAGTAGGTATGCCTACAAAAGCACCGGCGGTGTTTATATTTAGTTTTGTTTTTTGTCCAAAGATGGCTCTGTACGTTTCTACATGGCGGTGATACTTTGTTTACTCTATTTACATATTTTGCTACCTACCTCCTGGGCCCCAAGTCTGCAAATTTACAAATGGTTCAATTGAATCTTAATTGGATCTCAATAGCGGTTTTTGACATTTTTGGTATTCTGCTACTAACTTAAGACCAATGGTATACGACTGAACTGCCATTGAACTGCCATCGGAATATTTGCTAGTCTGCTCTTCAATCGTATTACAATCGTATTCTACTCTCATTTGACATTTGTTTGACAGGACTCTCAATGGGGTATGTATCATAATAACTAAGGTCATTACGACTAAGACCCAGGTAATTACAGACCAATATCTATTTTACCCGCCTTGAGCAAGATCTTTGAAAAAATAGTACTGGAGCAATTATTAACTCATTATTTTTACTTTAAATAACCTCTTGCATAACAAACAGTTCGGTTTTACGAAGGGTAGGTCTACTACTGATGCCGGGGTTGCACTTCTTAAGCATGTCTTTGGGGCCTGGGAGGGGTCGCAGAATGCTCTTGGCATATTCTGCGACTTGTCCAAAGCTTTTGACTGTGTAGATCATCGGACGCTGCTGTTGAAGCTAAATCATTACGGTGTAAAAAATAATGCCCAAAAACTATTACACTCGTATCTTAGTTCCAGAACTCAGACAGTTGATATAAATGGGGTGAAATCAATGGGTTCTGATGTAAAGCCAGGTGTACCTCAAGGGTTTATCTTGGGCCCTTTCTTGTTTTTGGTTTATATTAACGATTTACCTTTCTTTGCAAATAGCTTATGTGAGATTGTCTTGTTTGCTGAAAATACTTCCTTAATATTTAACATTGACAGAAATCAATCTAATTTTGACGATGTAAACAAAGCACTCTCGGAAATACTCACTTGGTTTAGTTTTAATAATCTACAGCTTAATGCAAAGAAAACGAAATGCATTCTATTCTCTTTACCAAATGTACAATCTCCACCCGTAGAAATTGTAATAAATAATGAAAAATTAGATTTAGTTGAATCAACAGTCTTTCTGGGTGTAACTATAGACAGAAAACTTCAGTGGCATTCGCATATTGCTGCATTAGCTGGTAAGCTCAGCTCTGCAGCTTACGCTATTAGAAAAGTTAGACAGTTAACTGACATAGAAACTGCTAGGACTGTATACTTTAGTTATTTTCATAGCATCATGTCATATGGCATTCTTTTGTGGGGATTAGCAGCTGACATTAATGCTATATTTATTCTGCAAAAACGAGCAATAAGGGCCATTTATCAACTAAGCTCTAAAACTTCTCTTAGGGAGAAGTTCAAAGAAATTGGTATACTGACAACTGCATCTCAATTTATATTAAATTGTATTATTTTTGTGCGTCGTAATATTAACTTGTATACTAAACATGGCGTTTTGCATGGTTACAATACAAGAAATAGGGATAAACTTTCAATGCCTCGGTACCGATTAGAGAAGGTACATGGGTCTTTCATGGGTCAAGGTATACACATCTTTTACAAGATTCCAAGTGATATCTTGGAGTTACCCTTTGAAGAGTTTAAGAATCATATAAAAAATTGCCTCCTCAGAAGGGCTACTATACTGTAAGTGATTACTTAAATGACAAAGCAACTTGGTCATAAGCTGAGAAGGATTTTTTCTCTAGTTAATTGTGAGTCGTGTTTTACAAAATTATTAATACTGGATACATTCTTATATTGGTTTCTGCGTCTTGAGATGAGAAGTTTGAGTATGTCATGCTCTCTGTAAACATTTCTGCGGTGGTGTCGTGTGAGGCGGGTCGTTACGTTCCCTAAAATATGGTTGAGCGAAGCGATGGCTGGTTCATGCGTCATGCTCGTGAACGAGTGCCACCAGTGGGATGGGTCTGCTCCTGGCTTCTTGTCTCAAAATATGCAGATTTTTAATGTTTTATTGTTATTAGTTTTATTTTATCGTGGCTTGTATGGCACTGTTTATTATTGACTCTTATGTTCTTAAACTATTCAAAGTTTTATTACCCTTGTTTGGCATTTATATTTATTATTTTATTTGCTACGTTTTTGGTTGGTGTGTATTTTAAAGAAACTACCTTTTGGATGTCTATTTCTTAGTTATTGAAAATTATTTACTGCTATGATTACCGGGTTTTTTTATTTTGTTTTTAAACTTAAGATTAATTTGTGATGGAAAGTGACTTTACATATTATATTATGTTAAAGTCACTTTTCAATTTGACGACTCTGTATGAAATATGACAGGGAGAAAAAAATAGCCCTTGGCGAGTTTCTTGCCGGTTCTTCTCGTTACAAGGCCTCCCGCCGTAGGATTTGCGAACCGATAGCGTAGCTTCATTGACGTTCACAAGTGCTGTATAAGCCTAAAATGAATAAATGATTTTTGATTTAGATTTTTGATTTTGATATGGTCGAAATAACTACGATCGATTCACATATTTTCGTAATGACTATTGAACGACTCAACTACTGTTAATTTCACCTACGGTTGATTGAACTACAGTTGATTCAACTAACGGACGATTGGCCTAATGTTCATTTCATCTACTGGTTGTTTCGACTATGAACGACTCGCCTACAACAAGCTTATGAATTGGAAAGTTTATTAAATGGATTTGGGCGCGTTGGATTGTTTTTTTGGTTAGGGTGTCGCAAACATAAAATTTTTGACTGTTTTAGTATGAAGCGGGGACTTGCAAAATTTTCAAGAATGAATTTTATAAAAATGCAAATATCTCGAAAACGGTGCGTCATAGCTGAAATCTAACAAAATTTTCGATCCCCTACGGTACCCCGGAGATACCTAGGAGGCATCCGATGGACATATAGAAATATTTTTTTTAATTTTTTTGCTCAAAAATTTTTTGTTATTTCAAAATTTTTATATCTTTTGGGAAAAACAAAAGGGGGGACAGGGGGCGAAGCCCCCCGCCAAGGGGGCTCGGGGGTCGAAGCCCCCTGCCACCCAACAAAATGTAACAGACGTTTTAGGTTAGGTTAGGTTAGAACAGTGACCAAAACGCTGCGCGAGCCGAGCGAGCGAAGCGAGCGTGCCGCGGGAGCGGCCGGCGAAGCAGCAGAATCGACTTTATACACCCCTCCTACCCCCTACTTCAGTTTAATAGGAAATGGGAATATATATAGTCGTTTCTGGCGCTTTGCCGGCCGCTGCCGCGGCACGCTCGCTTCGCTCGCTCGGCTCGCGCGGTATGTTCATGTAAACCGAACATGCTCGTCGCTTCGCTCCTCGCACCTAACAGCAATACAGTCACGACCAATAATATGTATACAACATAGGACTATATCATATTACAATATTGAATGACTTCTGTGACTCTGATCGTTTTTTTTTGGAACGCTACAGTGTGACAAAGTTCTATGTTGTATTGTATACATAATATTATTGCTCGTGTCTGTACATGAGTCACTATTTTTAAACTTAATAAACCGTTATTTTAAAAATTAGTTATTTTAAAAATAGGTGTAACGACCAATAGTTATTTTGAACAGTAGGTCTTTTGACCGTAGTTATTTCGACCATAGTCGAAACGACCGTAGTTATTATGATACATACCCGAAGGTAACTATCCAACTGAGACTCCATTACGATTCAATTACGATGACGTACAAGTTTTTATAGAATACCCAATTTGTTTTAATCGTAATGGAATCGTAATTGAGTCTCAATTGAATATCAATAGAATCTTATTTAAATTAAAATTAGCAGACTTGGGGCCCTGTTGTCCTTAATTTAATTGTTGTACAGTATACATTGCCGTTATACTTCGTTGGAATCGTTGGTGGTTTTATACACTGACTAAGGCACACGCCACATCACATAGATACCTAGTTCGTGAGAAAATTCTTTGAAAGTTTGAAATTTTGAATATTCAAAAAATTTTTTTTTACATTTCTGCCTTGCCTATAGGTTAGACACCACGCGGCGTATAGTGCCTACCTATTCTAAAAAGCAATGCACGCCACTGATAATAATATGACAACTGCATGCACACTATGTCATTTGTAAGAATGCGTGTAGCAACAAAATACTTTGAACGCAGTCCAACATTCTAAAGTATTTAAATAGTTACATGTAGGAATTTTCATTTCGATTAATGCTTCCGAAGATGTTATTGCGATAAATACAGTACCTAACCACATAGTTTAAAGAAATATATTAATTTTGAGCCTTCAAACGTAGAGGATTAGATTAGATGGGAAGGTTGTTGATTTAATGGCTGCGCTGGTGAAGACGGTGCTGTTGCTGGTGAAGGAAGATGGTGCTGGCGCTGGTGAAGAAGGTGCTTGATATGATCCGTCGCGGGAGTGGTCGGGATCACCACTGTAGAGATGATGTGCAGAGCGGTTTGTCTGATCCGGTATCCGAAAGGACTGCAGGGATTTGGCTCCCGCATGAATAGCGTGTCAAAAGGCCAAGGTCAATCGCCACATCACTGTGCCTTTAGGTTCTTTCATCTTACCACGCGTGCGATTTAAGGAGATCCATATTGACCTCATTGGCCCATTACCTATTCTCGAAGGCTATCGGTATTGTCTGACCGCTGTAGACTTATTCACTCGGTGGTCGGAAGCAATATCGATTGCAGACATCACAGCTGAAACTGTGGCTAAAGCACTTTTATCAACGTGGATCGCTCGATTCGGTTGTCCAACTCTGATATCAACCGACCGTTGTAGTTTATGTAGTTTCTTTGGAGATTTTTTTCTTTTACAGTGTTTTTCTACAAGTTTTGGAACCCATTGAACCCTTACACTTGATACAAATTCCAATAACTAATTATTACAGGCGCTACTCGGAAAAATACGGACTTTTTGATTTAAAAGTATAGGACGGTTACAGTTGTTATAAATCTAGTAATAAGATAAGTATATTTTCTTTATACCTTTATCTAGATTCGTATAGTTTCAAAAACACGATTTTATGATTTTGCCTCGACACTTTTTATTTTCGAACAGACCTCTAAAAAATACGAAATTTCAAGATTATTCTTAAGTGGGGTTACATATACTATTGAAAATTGGTTTAATTAGTGGACACCAATAATATTGAGGATCGTATAGAGGCATTTTTTTAAAAATCGCTGTAGTTTTTTAATACGAAGTGATTTTGTGTTTTTTTTGCCTAATCTGCAAAATCGGTCTCGCTCCCGCGCGCGTCGTTTCCTCATTGCTATCTCGCTTCAGCACATTTTTTCCGAGTATCGCCTTAACCTTGTCGCAATAAAGTCCTTGACATTTTGACATGAACTCCATACAATTGCGATGCAATTTAATTCAAGAGTAAGAGGGCTGAATGGGCATTGGTTAGGTGGTCACAAAGTCCCACATAACCACTAATAATCTCTCAGTCTATTTCTTTTGCATTTGAATAAAAAGTTATTAGCCTATTTTACTTCAAAACTTCCAGCAACCAAAGCTAATCCGGTCTAAGCATTTCAGCCATTCCTCTACAATGACTATATTCTGTATTAAGATTACGTTTCTATTCCGAGCGAAAAGTCATATCTAATAATAGCCCTGAACCCTAATCGCGGTCTGGCTCTACACGCACGGTTATCACATCGCGTGCAATTTCGGCTATTTTCAGAGCTTCTATTGAATTAGGGCTACGGACTTTTGCCAGGTTTTGCCTCGACGGGTAAGGAAGAGAGTGAGGCGGAGCTTCTGAATTTGTTACGCCCGAATTCTCGAACGCAAATCATCTTTGGGAGCGTCTCAAACATCATGGCATCTCATTCATACGTTTGACATTTAAAGTGACAGGGCGATGTTTGAGACGCTCCCAAAGATAAGTATTCGGGCATTAAACATCTATTAACAGAGTTACCCCGAACTACGTTAGTAATATTATAGTATTCTTTGCCCGAACCGTGGGTTTCTTCCCAAGTTAGTTCCATTTTTCGCTTTCTGTAATTGTAATTTTGTATCGACAGCATTTTCAGTATGGCAATATTATTCAATGATTCATATTGAAGAATTGTTTTCATATTTTTTCCACACTTCTAAAAATACAGTTCGCCAGATTCGATAAACTTGTACGAGCGTAAGGTGAAATAACATCATTTATACTTACGAGGCATGAACTGTACCTAGTACCTACATACATACCTACGTGCGTGTAATCACTTGATACACTGACCAGATACTGCTTTTATTAGGTACGAATCGTTTCATAAGTGCTCCCGAGTCCCGAACACCGCGTATTTTATCAACAGCATTACTGGTCATGGCTGCTGAACCCAGCGTTTGGATTTCAGGTCAACGGGTTCATTTGAGAGCGATTATGGTGTTAGCTGTTTATTAGGGGAGCTTTGATTTTCATGCCATGCCATGCCAAAGTTTAATAAATTATTTTAGGTCTATCTGATAGTAAGAAACGATTTAAAGTTTCTTTTACCTACTTGAGATTTAACTCATCTTCTAGCACGGGTAGCAGGATGAACTCGAGAAAGGTTTTGTCTATATCGAAACGTCAAAAATGACATTTCATCGTAGACAAACCTAAACAGGCTTCGGCTGTCAATTACAGACTTTCGAGGTAGACAAAACTCGGGTTTGTCATGCTACGCTGGCCTTATCCCAATTCTATTGGGGACGGCGCAGTACCTACGTCCTTCTCCTACACTCCATTCACTCCATTCTCATTCATATTATTACGCACACCTATTATCCATCTTTTTTGCGGTCTCCCTCTTCCTGTCCCTCCATAAACATTCATGTCCATAACCTTTCCAGGCTTATTATCTCTTACCAAAAATGTCCATACCAAGCCAAACGAGATTTACTTGAGTTGAACACTCGTATATACAGGTACCTATCAATTTTGCAATACCTACTGTCAAAATATTTATTGTCGGAAATTGGCTGAAAGGCTGAAACAAGGAATTAACATTTTTGTATGTTCACGCGGAAAATTCGCTACCGATTTTATAACACAAAGACTTCAAGACACATTTGCAAAACTAATTAGGTTTAAAACAAAAAAATCAAGTGTTACAACGTTCACCTACTAACTCATTTACACTAATAATATCTGCAGACGACTTGTCTTCACTAAAACCCCAATTTATTCATACAAAATATAAAATTAACCTTGACGTTTGGATGGCTGCACCGCGATATTTTGAAAGACATAACCGACGGTTAAATGTGTTGGAGGCCTGCCAGCCTCAACCAGGAACACAGGGACTACTGGGAAAAAAGAATCGCGACTATCAGACAAGTTTCGTACTTTGATTTACCTACCTAGTTTTATTTAACCCATGCGTCATGCTTGCGGAAATAATTTTATGAAAAAAATTGAAGGTTGTCCGATTTTCATGGTTCGGTTTTCTTAGTAACCGTCACACTGTTGTGAATACAGATGTCAACAATCATTACTTATGTCATTTATTTATTCTAGCTAAGTAGGCTGTTAAATGCTCCTGTGAATGTCAAAGAAGCCCCCGCGGGAGACCTTGTAACGAGAAGAACCGGGCGGCGGCGCGGCGGCGACGAGTCTTGTGTGATTAGCAAATTTTTGCTTTATGCTTGTATGCTTTAATTACTGTGTTTTAAAAGTTGTAATAAAATTTTAGGCAAGTTAAAAAGTCTTAAAGAATCGTCCCCCTGTTCGTCTTTTCCTAAATACCTACCTACATAGTGAGTATACTACTTGTTTAGTGATAGTGAGTACTTATTGGTTATAGTGTATCGACTTGGCCTTTGGCGAGATCCAGCTGCAACCTTTAGCGAACAGACTGCATGAGACGGACTTGGCCTTTGGCGAGATCCAGCTGCAACCTTTAGCGAACAGACTGCATTAGACGGACTTGGCCTTTGGCGAGATCCAGCTGCAACCTTTAGCGAACAGACTGCATTAGACCAAGCGAATAATCCCTTACACACTATAAGCGTGCATTTCGAACACGTGCGCGTAGAGCAGTGACAGCCTGCGGGCCATCTCCAGCCCGCTGACGGTCCTTTGAAATTGACCGATTTAACCGATTTGGCGCAGGGGTAAGCTACTTGCCTTCTGCGCCAGAGGTCTCGGGTTCGATTCCCGAACAAGACAAATATTTGAGTGCATGAACATGTCTATTTGTCTTGGTATGTATATTAAGTATGTATTTACAAACAAAAAGTATATATTTATCCGTTATCAAGTTCACATAGACACAGTTTCTTAAGAAATTTACTATGGGCTTAGATAACTGGTGTGATTGTAAGAAAATATTTATTTATTTATTTAAATGAATAGTAACTATAATGGCCCGCGATAATTGAGGCGTGGAATTTACATTTGGGCTAAGTGCCAAAAACCAAAATCATATTTTCGCTTTTGAAATGGAATTGCAATCCAACATAGCACCTTAGAAAAGCAAAAAAACTAGATGTTGCTTTTTATGGCACTTGTAAATTCCACGCCTCAATTATATGTTGACCAGCCGCTTAGGTTCATGTGTTGCTCTTCTGAAATTTATTAAACTTTCTGGCCTCCACCCACTACCTACTGACCTAGCTAGAGCATGTCGCGTTCAACTTCATAGTCATTCAAGAAGCATAGCGTGCTCGGTTCTTAGGTTCTCTTAGATGTCATCATAACAAAATTATTTATTTCCTTCAATTTATATAAATCATAAGTGGAGATTAATTCACAAGTGTCAACGAACACGAAGATCCCAAATGGCTTGTCGCCAGGTGGTAATAAGCTTAAAAAAATTACGCTTTGGGTAATACAGGAGGCTGGCCATCCTCCAACGGGAACTAGTTACGTAATCAAATATTGTCAGTGGATTTGAAGATGCCAAGTTGAGGAAAATGTAAAGAAGACAGCCGACCAACAATCAGATATTTAGAAACTGAAAAAACAAAACAGATTCACCAACGTTAAATTGACGGAGTTGTGTACCTACAGAACATTCAAAGCAAGCCAAATCTGTTACTGGATGAGATGATACAAGCTTGGATGACAGTAATAAGAAAGAGGAGATATTCGAACTGTCATCCAAGCTTGTATCATCTCATCCAGTAACAGATTTCAAACGTATAGATATCAGTTAATGCGTCTTGCCACAATAATCACTTTTGGTATGGCGACATCGACAGCAGGAATGGGAATTTCACACAAATCGGGGTTGGTACTGTATAACCATTGTCGTTCCTATTACGATTATTATTTTACGATATATTACGATTCGAAACCAGGGCCTATTTTGAAACCACAGATGGCATTATTGCCTGTAGGAAACATTAAGATCCAACCTTAAGTTAAACTACTAAAAATTCCAATATTCAAGGCCTTTGACTTAAAACCAAGTGTCAAGAGTACACTGCAATTTGAAATTTATAAATTGTTCCACTTAAAAACGAAACACTATAAAACATTTACGCTAAACACTACCACTAATCCAAAGAAATTTATTAACACGTCCCATTCACTGAGTGCCAAATGCATTTGCTGCAATTGCACACAATGTAGAATGCTTTACAACAGCTGATGTCGACGACGTCCACCACACAGAATAATTAAAGTATAAACATTGCTAGAATATGCTAATATTAACATCCATTGTGTAGTTTTATGAGTTTAAAGCTTTTTCAAGAAGACATACCTACTGCTATTCGTTAACCGCAATGTGAATGTTTTATTGCTTTCCTAGTCCAGTTTATATGATAACAGCTTTTGTTTTCGCGTCGTCGTTGTGCAAATTATCACATTCTTATAGGTAACATAACCGTTCATAAGAGTTAAATTGTGCAATAAATGTAACGCTACAAACAGTTGTTAATCTATCACTGTTATTTACTTTTAACGAGCCAAACGAAAAATATCCAGATTAGTATGTTTCGTTTCAAATAATGTGAACACATTACTTTACCAATGCGGCCTTTGTAATAATACTAGCCTTCCGTCCGCAGCTTCGCCCGCGTAAACTATACGACGACGTTATCATACGGGATGTGATATTTTTCGGGATAAAAAGTAGCCTATGCTATGACACTCTCTAGCAGCACCCAAACTATCCCCATATTAAAATCATGTCGATGCGTTGCTCCGTTTTGACGTGAAAGACGGACAAACAAACACCCTTTCACATTTATAAAATTAGCATGGATGACTGAAGTAAGTAAGTACTGGTTTTACTCGTTCATTGCTTGTTACCCATATACTTAGTTTAATGTAAGTGTTCTCAAAGCTTTTTGATCTTGCCAGATTAATAAAAAAGTACTTACCTACATTTATCATCCATACACGAGTATCCATACTTACTAGTGAAAGTGTGTTTATTTGTTTGTCCTTCTTTCACGTCAAAACGGAGCAAAAGATCGACGTGATATTTGGTATGGGGACAGTTTGGGAACAGAAGAGTGATATAGGCTACTTATTATTCCGGAAAAACATCACATTCGCGCGGGATAACGTCGTGTAGTCCACGCGGGCGAAGCCGCGAGCAGAAAGCTATATACCTAGTTGTTGCATAATCCAACCAACACGTAACGTACATATTATCGTCTAAGGAATGAAACCATTGCCCCCGATGCTTAAACTAAACATTGAAAATATCTCATGAATCAAGATGAACGTGCATTATGGAGTTTTTTGTGGATCTAAATCCGTCGATGGCTTCAGTATCCGACAGAGAATATCTATTTTGAACCGCCATCGTTGCAGTCTAATCTGTATTTGACAGTCTAGAAAAATCTGTTAGGTACAGTCGCCAGCACGTCAGGTTACTACAAACTGTCAAATTTCTTTAAATAAAATTCAACCTTATGTCCAACAGATAGAGTTCAGTTCCAATTAATAAATTTTGACATTTTGTAGTAACCCAACGTGCTGGCGACCGTACATCACAATCTAAGTGAAGAATTTAAGCTAATAAAATAATTATTATTATAGTACATTAGTATCTACATACTAAAGGACCTACTCTTAATTGAAATTGAAATGAAATTCTCTGAATTTTTACGTAGATAATATTGTCTCTTAATTTTATAAGACTAGTTTTCTTAGTGCAACTATTAAATTGTATAAATAAACTGACGACTGTACACTTATATTTTTCCATTCCGATTTACGAATTATCATAATTATGGAGGTACCGAATCGAACTTTTCTGATGTTGATGACGAATTTGATGCTGATGATGATGATGAAGTTAGCTTTTATTTTCTTTGACCCGTAACTGTAGGATGCCGGAACGTAGAAACATTCAATTGTTTCAACATCGCAATTCGGTGGGACCCCCTGCGCGTCTCAGTCATCATCATCATCATCATCAGCCATTTAATGTCCCCACTGGGCACTGGCCTTCCTTATGGATGAATAAGGAGAATGAGCCATGACCCACCACGCGGGCTCAATGCGGATTGGTGGGTATTAACGACTGCAAGTGCAGCCGGGACCAGCGGCTTAACGTGCCTTCCGAAGCACGGGCTCGAGATGAAAAGTTTTTGGTCACCCATCCCGTGACCGACCATTGCGAACGTTGCTTAACCTCAACGATCGCAGGCCAAGTGCGCTATCCACTGCGCCACGGGATCCTCGCGTCTAAGTATACTTAGCAAAATCCCTCTGGCCACGTGGTCCTACTGCCTTTGTCCTACCGATCGGACCACATGAACTTTTTTTTCCGGTTGGTTCGATTAACTAATCGGACTATAGAAACTGACGTTTTCTTAGACCACGTAGCGCGTAGTCCCGCAAATCGGATCACGCGTTCTAGATACGAGAATTTTGAGATATTACATTTTTGGGCGTTTTTCAAAAAAGTTGACCGTTACGGAACCGGAATATTACTTTTCTTCAAATAAATGCTATACAAAAACGTTACTCACCTGAACGTTACGAAAGTATATTTTATGACTTCACATCACAATATTTTATATAAATACACTAAAACTTATGATTCTAATAAACTTCAGTTATTTTTAGATACTTGGTGCAAAACTTTAAACAACTTTCATGTGAAAACAATAATATGTATCTTTAAAAATCAATGTACTAATCGGAACATGTTTTTGACGACACACTGCTCTGAACTGTAAGTAACGGTAAATAACCAATCCTAAAAGCCGGAAAAGAAACAGATAATAGATGCTAAACCGCCCAAAAATGGTTGCCACAGAAAAAAATATCTGAATACTTGGTATTATTTTAAAGTCGACAAAATCGTCGTTACTAACTGGGAATTCCGGTATCATCAAATTTCCAGGACAAAATAAAATTTGATTTATTTACTGATTTTGATATGACAACCAATTAAAAGACATTAAAAAACGTAATTTCATATTGTTTTACCACAAATCAAGTGATTTTAGTGTGAATATGATGAGAATATTTGGGGATTATAACACTTCAAAGTTGGAAGGTATGCATGGGACATCGCGAAATTGGAGTACATGTAGTTACATTTTTATTTTTATTTTTTATTAGGATTTTATTTTAATTATTTTTTCTATTTTAATTTAATTGTGTTTAAATTTGCTATCGATTGCCATTTTAAACACGATGTTTACACTAATAATTATTAAATAGGAGAATTTATAAGTCAGTGGACATTGTGTTTTGGCAATGGTCAAAAGATTTGAAAAATGCCCTTTTATAAAATTAATGTTTTTGAAAATCAATAATCCTTTATAAAGCATTTTGCTTTACAAAATTATGACAAACGAAAATATGAATTTTGAAGATTATGTTTTTTTAATCATGCTTTTGTTTTCTTACGAAATATTTTTTTTTGTGAAATGGAACGTTATTGACGTTAGTACAAATATGTCACCTGCCATAGATAACTAAACACTAGGTTAGGCTTTAGTAGGTTTAGGTTAGGTTAGATTGGTGAACAAAAACGGCGCGAGCCGAGCAAGCGAAGTGAGCGTGCCGCGGCAGCGGCCGGCGAAGCGCCAGAAAAGAGATTTGCATCAATTTTCTTTTGAATTCAGGTGCAAAACTGAGTATAAATAATTAGCTTTTATGAAACAAAAATTTTTTCTCAAAAACTATGCTTCTCCGCGCTCCCCTCCCCTCCCCACCACGCCTCTAAAATTTCAGAAAGATTCGAGGTGTTGCTACTTTTAAAGTGCTTCCGAATGACGACACCAATTAATTTTATAATAATAATTTTCGTTAATAAAGTAAAAAACTATACATTTATTCCTTTTCATTTGCTTCTACATATTTAGCCGAGGGGCTGCGGCTATAATTACGATTAGCCGGCTAAAGATAGGTGTAACTAACATTAGCCGCTCGTCAAACATAAACTAAGTTTAGCCGGCCAATCTTAAGTTTATGTTTACACCCATCTTTAGCCGTAACAGATATACAAATTGAGCACCAACAAAAATTAGTTCATGTGGTCCGATCGGTAGGACGAAGCGGAATTACAATTCCTTGTAATCCGATTAATCGAACCAACCGGAAAAAAAAGTTCATGTGGTCCGATCGGTAGGACGAAGCGGAATTACAATTCCTTGTAATCCGATTAATCGAACCAACTGGAAAAAAAAGTTCATGTGGTCCGATCGGTAGGACAAAGGCAGTAGGACTACGTGGCCAGAGGGAGCAAAATAGGTAATTTTGAAAATGAAGAATGAATTTTAAAATTTATAATCTCAAAATTTATAGGCCGGATCCTCGCCTCATCATGTCAGCCGAACGACGCCCACTGCTGGGCATAGGCCTCCCCTAAGGACCTCCTCAACGATCGGTCCTGCGCTGCCCGCATCCAGCGGTTTCCCGCGATCTTGACCAGATCATCGGACCACCTTGTAGGGGGCCTGCCCACGGAACGTCGTCCGGTACGCGGTCGCCATTCGAGAACCTTTCCGCCCCAACGGCCATCGGTTCTCCGCACTATGTGTCCCGCCCACTGCCACTTCAATGATGCAATCCTTCGAGCGATGTCGGTTGTTTTAGTTCTCCTGCGGATCTCATCATTTCTGATTCGATCGAGCAGGGAAATATCAAGCATCGCTCTCTCCATTGCTCGCTGGGTGACTTTGAGCCTTCTTATGAGACCCATAGTAAAAGACCACGTCTCACTTCCATGGGTCATTACTGGCAACACACACTGGTCAAAGACTTTCGTCTTGAGACATTGAGGTATTTCGGACGCAAATATATGTCGGAGCTTCCCAAACGCTGCCTCGCCTATTCAAAGACAATTATTTTCTTACTAGCTTTCCGCCCACGGCTTCGCACGCGTGGAATACACGACGTTATCCCACGGAAAAGTGATATTTTTCCGGGAGAAAAAGTAGCCTATGTTCCTCTCCAGGCTACAAAGTATCTGAGTATCAAATTTCAGCCAAATCCGTTCAGCCGTTTTAGCGTGATTGAGTAACAAACATACCAACATCCAAACATCTAAACTTTTACATTTATAATATTAGTAGGATTAGTAGGATATTTTTCATTAACTAAATCTAAATAGGTATCTATAATGCAAAAAGTAATAGGATAGGATATTTGAATAATTACGATTAGACGGATGTTGGAAATTTTATTTGATGCAGTAAAGTATCACCACAGAATAATAGTATCACACTAATAGAGTATGTATTGAATGGCCGGAATCACTGGATAAAAGACTGTAAAATAACATATATTTTTCCCAAATTTGATTGATTTGATGATATTGTGATTTGCGAGTAATCCATAATTTAAAATACCCTATTTTCGGAAATCCTCGCCTTAAGCCAACTCTTTCAAGGGATACAATTAATCATGCATGACAGATCTTTCAACTCTATACGGTCAAAACCTGTATTCCGCATGACCCAGTAGTACAGTATCTTGAAGTTTGGCAGGTTATGATGTCTCACAGTCACAGCACAAAAGGAAAAATAAATTAATACAAATAAGGAAATAAATATTAATATAAATTGCGGGAGGATTCCGGGGTAGGTACCTAGTGCGCTTCTACCACAGAACACGGAAAGATTGTTTTGCTTCTTACTACCTAAGCCTTATCTTCAGTTGTGCGATTCTCTAAGATTCAATCAACAAACTCGTCGTTCTTTTCCGCTTTCACTTGTTTAATATGAATTTTGACATAAAGAATCGAAGTGAACGACGATGTGACGGTGAAACTTCGTTAGAGAATCGCACCGCTGTTTTGCGATCCTCTAAGATTCAATCAACAAACTCGACGTTCTTTTTCGCTTGACTTTCACTTGTTTATTATGAATTTTGACATGAAGAATCGAAGTGAACGACACGATGTGACAGTGAAACTTCGTTAGAGAATCGCACCCCTGTTTTGCGATCCTCTAAGATTCAATCAACAAACTCGACGTTCTTTTTCGCTTGACTTTCACTTGTTTATTATGAATTTTGACATAAAGAATCGAAGTGAACGACACGATGTGACAGTGAAACTTCGTTAGAGAATCGCACCCTTGTTTTGCGATCCTCTAAGATTCAATCAACAAACTCGTCGTTCTTTTTCGCTTGACTTTCACTTGTTTATTATGAGTTTTGACATAAAGAATCGAAGTGAACGACACGATGTGACAGTGAAACTTCGTTAGAGAATCGCACCCTTGTTTTGCGATCCTCTAAGATTCAATCAACAAACTCGTCGTTCTTTTTCGCTTGACTTTCACTTGTTTATTATGAGTTTTGACATAAAGAATCGAAGTGAACGACACGATGTGACAGTGAAACTTCGTTAGAGAATCGCACCCTTGTTTTGCGATCCTCTAAGATTCAATCAACAAACTCGACATTCTTTTTCGCATGACTTTCACTTGTTTATTATGAATTTTGACATAAAGAATCGAAGTGAACTACACGATGTGACAGTGAAACTTCGTTAGAGAATCGCACCCTTGTTTTGCGATCCTCTAAGATTCAATCAACAAACTCGACGTTTATTTCGCTTGACTTTCACTTGTTTATTATGAATTTTGACATAAAGAATCGAAGTGAACGACACGATGAGCCTTATCTTGAGTATCAGGTGTGAATTGTGATGGAGGCTAAGTGCTACACCGTTGTGTATAAAAAAAGACGTGTAAAGAGTTTATAGTACACTCAACACTAGATGGAACTAGGCTGGAACTAGGTCTCTTAGAAACAGCGCCAGCGCTTGCAAGCAGCAACAGCAACAGTTTTTATTTGGCCGACGGCCAGCGCTAGGACCGCGGACCTTGCGAATTAGCGCCACAGTACATACACAAGCTAGCGCAGTACCGCAAATACAAACAAACACATTGACAAACCTACAAGACTTAACCTAATCCCTAATGCGACCACCATAACTAAACACAAGATTAGCGATTTATCGATTACCAACTTAATGTCGAAATCTATTGTTTGCTTTTTCAATACTTTTTTTATATGAAAAACTTACAACGGACAAAAATTTGGTAACCACGTTTAGATGTTGTGCGTTATTTAGCTTTCATTTAAAAAAACATTGTATTTTTATTGAAATAAATGGAACGTGTTAAAAACGCACTATTTTGTGACAGTAAAATTGTACTCATGGTCATAGAAGACTTTTGTTTTGTAACAAGAGGAGAATGCGATCTTTAGGCATAGGTACCAAACGGCATGTTGGACTCGGTCACATCCAGGGCATGTCCCTCGCCACACCCAGCCCTTGTGTCAACTTGTACACCAGAATAATATTTGCTCCCCAAGGTGACGCAATAAAAAGAGAGAAAAAGTGTACCTAAGTTTGTCAATGTGCAAACGTTACTACCGCATTTCCGTCAAGAGTTTCAATTCTATATTTTATCTTTTTACAAAAAGATACAATCTTTATGTCAAAATTTTACTCAACCGCGATAGTATGCGTATTGACTAACTTACATTATAGCCCTTTGACCATTGTGTCAGCCTATCTGACTCACGCTATTTTGAATGACTACTCTGCCTATCTGACTGACGCTACTTGGAATGACTAGTTCCTACTCTGACGACCACAACGCCTTAGGAGGAGTTTTAGAGACGCAATTTTCTTTGCTAGAGACGAGTTGAGATGCTGGAGTATCTGTTTTACTGTGCCAACGTAAACAAGCAAACCTTCAATTTCTGCCGAAAATAACGCACGTCATTCTGTGTGAGGAATTAATTTCACACCTGACAACTTTTTTGAAAGTCTATGAGAGAAATTAATAAGAAAAGTTAATAAAGATCAGTACCAAGGCCCGCCTTCAACCAGTCAATACCTACATCTAGGTAGGTACCGAAAGTAGGTTTAATTTTGTTAATCCGATTCAATCCAATCACTTTATTTCTTAGGAAAACTAAAGATACTATAAGGGCACACCGAAATGATCGGGAATGGAAAATATTGCTATGGAGATATCTAAATTTATTTTTATTGTTTTTCGAAGTAGGTATTTTCCGTTTATCAATGCACTTTTGCATTCGGTCAAACCAATTATTATAGCAGTAATTCCAGTCTGAAGTTGACATAGTCGAAATTATGGCGCAGAAATGTTCGCGCGTAATCCACAGAGAACGGCAATTTTTTTAGAATCAATATACCTATAACTGTAAGTTTATCAAAAACACTCGATCCACGATCATTTCGGTGTACCCCTAGTACTAAATGAAACTTCATCTATCTATATATATAAAAATGAATCCCTATTTCCCTTGGTCACGACATCACGCGTCAACGGCTGGACCGATTTGGCTAATTTTGGTCTTGAAATGTTCGTGGAAGTCCAAGGAAGGTTCTTACGGTGAGAAAATAGGGGAAGAGGGGGTAAGTGGGGGTAGAGTTGAAGTAGGGTAGGGTAAAGGTAGGGTAGGGTATAGGTAGGGTAGGGTAGGGGTAGGGTAGGGGTAGGGTAGGGTAGGGTAGGGGTAGGGGTAGGGTAGGGGTAGGGGTAGAGTAGAGGTAGGGGTAGGGTAGGGGTAGAGTAGGGTAGGGGTAGAGTACGGGTAGGGTAGGGTGGAGTAGGGGGTAGGGCCACGGGAACGAAGTCGCGCTGGGTCAGCTAGTATATATATAAAAATGAATCCCTATTTCCCTTGGTCACGGCATCACGCGTGAACGGCTGGACCGATTTGGCTAATTTTGGTCTTGAATTGTTCGTGGAAGTCCAGGGAAGGTTTTAGCGGTGAGAAAATAGGGGAAAGAGGGGTAAGTAGGGGTAGAGTAGAAGTAGGGTAGGAGTAGAGTAGGGGTAGGGTAAGGTAGGGGTAGGGGTAGGGTAGGGGTAGGATAGGGGTAGGGTAGGGGTAGGGGTAGGGTAGGGTAGGGTAGGGTAGGGTAGGGTAGGTAGGGGTAGGGTAGGGGTGGGGTAGGGTAGGGTGGAGTAGGGGGTAGGGCCACGGGAACGAAGTCGCGCTGGGTCAGCTAGTTTCTTCATATCTCTTGATGTACTTTACTGTGTTTTATACATTTTCTAAAGTTTTTCAAGTATGTGCATCTGGTAATCTCATCTCATGGTAATGAGCTGGTGATGGAAGGTACAACTCCTCAATGGTTAGGAGCTGGGAGGATAGGTAAAGATTTTCAGTTGTATTCTTTCAGGTTATGTAGCTGATGATGGAAGGTAGTACTCCTTAACGCTTAGGAGTTAAAGCATGTTTTTTAAGTACCATATGCACGAATAGACCTTTAGTTGTATTCTTTTAAGTAATTTAGGTTAGCTGATGGCGGAACGATAAAAAACTGCATAACCGTTACGTTTTCCAAGGTTCAAATTGCAGCAGATAAACAGACTTCCCTGTCAATTAATTCAGAAAATATTAAACTGGCAATAAGTATTAAAATATAGGAAAAATGTGATAGTAAAAAACCACGAGCCCTATAAGTAGCTTTCAGGCGGGATACTTATAGGGCTCGTGGTTTTTTACTATCACATTTTTCCTATACTTACAAAATTGCATTGTGAATGCATAAAAATAATATAAAATCTCAAGTATTAAAATGTTCCCTGCGTTATATTAACAAATTAATCAAAACGCAACCCGCACGTTTAGCAATATAAAACGCCATCATTGTTTCGTTCGTAATACCAGCCCAATTTCTTTAAGCCCATCATTACCGTACATTGCGTGATCTGCCCGTATACCAGAACTTCTTTACTGCTTGAAAAATTGCCTCAGCACCGTTCATGCCGATCGGAACTCCCGGAAGTAGGTATGCACAACGCAAATAACTGAAGTTTCACGGAAACGCGGGATCCACATGCCATGCGACCTACTTACTGAACGATACTTTGTGTACTCTTCGATTAACGGTAATTGCCCTGCCAACAATATAGTTTACAGAATAAAGACATTATGATGGGAAACAATATTTGTAAAATCTTCCCAAATAGTTGAAAGTTAGGTACCTACCTATCTCGTTAGAGCGCAGGAATGAGCATTCAGAGATAGGTAATTATAATTACTGATTTATTATTGTTTAATGGAGCATTTTTTTTAGTAAAGCAATATTTTTATTAGAAACTAACACGCTGAAAATAATGTTGTTATTTTAACAGGAACACTAGGTAGGTACTTATTGATTTTGTCCTAACTTTAAGTTTCAATTTCTGTAAAGTCGATCGTTTCCTGCATACCTACCTACTAAAAGAAAAATGCATTTGCACAAGTTTTTCGTTCAAGAAAAGTTTTGTCAGTTGAAGAACAAATTCAGTGTAGATATGTGTAAGTAGCTGGGTGCCTACCATCAACTCTTATTGCGGTTTTGTTTAGGACCTAAACTGATCTGCTTTGCTTATTCGTACCACGACAGCTTAATATCAATGACAGCGATTCAGTTATCATTCAATTACATTTCACAGCCGCTGAGCTGTCATCAACTCTTATTTGACTTATAACTCGGCCAAGCTAACATGACACCTGCAGTTTATACCCGTCCCTTTCACTCTCCGGGCACGACAAAATCGAGTGAAAGAGACGGGTAGAAGAAATTAGGACACAAATCGTTCGGTCATTCACATTTAGCAATTCATTTGCGATCCAGTTTTTAGAAGGTCATAGTACGAAAGAAAGCAATTCATTTTAGGAACCTATTCTGCATCGCGCTATTTTTGAATCGCTGTCTTAAAGTTGATGGTAGGCACCCTGGTCTAATTGAATTCAACCTTCTTTTCCAACCAGATCCATCAAACGTTGCATCAAAGTTTACCAAATCAGTAAGTGCATATAAGGTAAGCTTATTCACTGACTTGAGTCATCTACAATCGAGATTCAGTTAGTATTGTTTGTTTTTAACTGTATGCTGTATGACTACATAGATACGGTCGAACCAATTAAATCGTGACCCATTCTGCTAATAATTTGTTTGCAAGCGTCAAAACTTAAGCTCAGTGTCAATGTCAACAAGTTTGACCTTATTGAATACCTTAATACCGATTTGGTTTTCGCGTAATTTTTGTAATAAGTATTTATTTACTACTCTTACATTATTATGTGGTGTAGTTATGTTTTTGAATAATTATAATGGATTGTAAAACTTCACTTTTGCAAATAATTTACGAACAAGTGTAATCATAGTAGCTGTAATTGGCATTGGCTTTAAATTCCGTTCCAACGTCTAAGTTATTTTTGAAAGTGTATCAACAAATAAGTTTTACTAAAGGTGACTCTATGCGGGCAGCGCAGGAGTCGCAGGACCGATCGTTGCGGAGATCCTTGGGGAAGGCCTATGCCCAGCAGTGGGCGTCGTATGGCTGATGATGATGATGAATGAGGTGACTGACTGATGAAACTTGTCACGCAGATAGGTAGGTAGGTACTAGGACGTTAGTAGGCGTCCGTTATGAAAGGGTTTTGTAAAATTTGACCTCTAAGGGTCGAAGCCGCAGGCAAAAGTTAGTATTGCAAATGATATAAATTCTTTAAAAACTGAATATCAAAGTAAATTTTACTTTGCTGCATCTTGTTTTAAGTAGGTAGGTACTTAGTTCATTTCTCTTTGAAGTCTCTGATGACTCTTACTGATTGTGTTGTGTCGTTTTGCTGGTTAGGTAGGTAGGTATATTTTATCAAAGTTACTGAAATAATATTTCAGTGACACACAATTAAACTCAACTCACTTATTAGAGCACAGACAGATAAAATTAAATTTTGACCCAATTTAAACTAAATAAGATATTATTTTAAAGCAGGAAGGAAAACGTCGTATAACAAGCGTCTGGTAGGTAGGTACCTACGTTTGCTTTTTGATTCGTCAGACCATTGAAATGTTCAGTTATAATTTGTAATTAAATTTTAAGGTAAAAAGCATCTGCCCATTGACGCCTGACCGGCCGAATAGGGCCGGAGAACAATGGAAACTCTATTGTGTCTCATTTCTGGGGCGTTAAGCCAAACACAATATAAACAATAACAAAAACAAAAATAATTTTAACCTTTATTTAAGTAGTAAATCTTCAGATTACAGAATAGTATTATTATTATCTGTGTTACAGTAAAGTTTTTCAACTTGAGATTCTAAAGGGAGAAGTGAACATGGTGTAGGTATAAAATCAATAGGTTCAGTCCAGCTTCCGCACTGTCTAGCCTAAAATCGTCTGCTACATAAGCAATTCTGTCTGACGCAATGCGGAAAAAATCTACTGACCAAATGTAAAAAACCACCCGAGCAACTTCCAAAGAAATTAGCAAAAAGTTTCCACCCAAAAGAGTTGTTAGAACTGTTCTGTGAAGACCAAACATAACATTGAGGTTAAGAAAACACCGGCACCATAACGATTATGAAGGAAATTAAAAAAAAATGCGCCGCCGAGCACAGCGGGGTGACGGGGAAATAATTCTGGAACGGCAGGCGGACATATTGAAACTCAACACCCGCCTCCAGCACGTGCGTACATCCAAATCCAACTACTTTAAAGCACAACTCAAAAGCGATACACACAAATTAAAAAAGAAGCCAAAAAAAGCATAAAAGAAAAATAGGTAACTTTACCGGTAACGGACAGCAGCGCGTACACACCACACACTGTCACTAATGCACGTATTCGAAATTTGAATAAAATTCCAAATTCACTTTCACGGCGCGTTCCGTTTTTCCAAATAGGGCGTTTGGTTTTTGGTGGTCCTACCAATGAACGTTCCGATACCGCGAGTTTTCCGATGGTTTTTGAAATGACGAAGCGGCAGTTGGCGGCAGACTGAGGCGGGCGGCGTTTTCGTCGGCGTTCGGCTCTTTTCGGCCACCTTTATATTTAGAATTTGGCTCTCTCTCCGGTTTTATATAGCAGTGAGTACATCGTATAAAGCGTATGCGAGATGCGGTCGCCGTCTGTATATATATAGGAATTACGGCTTTTATTGAGTAGACTGTACATTTTTGCATTCTGTCGGATGGCTGAAATTTTTGGACGTAAGTACAGCTCTATGATACTATTTTCGACAGTAAAAAAACCGCGTTTTGCATTTTTCATTTCCCATTGCCATTTTCTTGTATTACTTTTACGCATCTCAGCCATAAGAGATGCGTAAGAGATGGGTAGAGTAAACGGTAGAGTAGAGCGGTAGTCTTCGATCATATTATTATAAAGGGTAGAGTACCTACTAAATTGTTTTTATTGTTTAAGTGTTAAAACTTTATTTCACAAAAACAATACTTTTTTCAATTACATTGCCTCGCAAAACCTAATTATAGATAGGTTTGTCTGCGAGTTAGTAGGTAAGTTATTTACTTACGTCTATTATATTATATTATTTATTTTTCGCCGGTGCTAACATAAAATTTTACCTACTACTTACTTAAAATACTAAAAACTGTTTCATAAATATTTTATAAAACCACATTTATCTAATTAAAACAATGAATAAAATAAACTTTTTAACACTTTAAAGTTAGTACGCGCCTCTCTCGTAGGTAGGTACCTATTGCGATCCATTTAGGCTTCCAAGCATGTGTGCTCAATTTCATAAGAGTAGTTAGATACCTAGTTGTTGCATCAAGATTCCGGTAAGAACTGTTACCTACATCAAAACCACTTCCGGTTTTGTATATTTCCGTGCCCAGGATAGATCCTATTTTAGAAGTCGATAACGGTGTCGGTAAACCACCTGCGGGGAATCACCACAGCGGGCCAACTATATTAGGAAAACATGCAGTGATATAATATACTATGACTATTTACCATAATTATACATTGGTGGACCATTGGTGGACACATACATACCTAATTAAAGACACTAGGAAGATATTAATTTTTCAAAATTTACCGACCTACTCTACTTACTTACGCTATTTTTTTTATTATAATGGAATAGGAGCTATAGATTGTAACGGTTATCGTAAAATGTTTGAAATTAAATGAAGAGAACAAATATGTCGATTTTAAATTTTTATTAAGTAATGAGTTTAACTTTATTGCAAGCAGTATGAACTAATAGGTATAAAAACTTGGCCAACTAATCAAAGACACAAATACTTACACAAAGTAACTATAAAAAAAATCGGCCAAGTGTGAGTCGGACTCGCTCATGAAGGGTTCCGTACCCACTTAACGTACCGATTATGTACACCTATCAAAAATACCACTGTCATTTTTTGCCAGAAAAAAATTACTTTGTTTTTCATAGTATTCGTATGAATGACAAAGTTATATTTGCGGTTTTCGAAAATGTGTTATATCTCAAAAACTTGTAAAGCCTACTTGGCTGTGATAGTTTTCCTTTTAACTTCGTCGTATGTACTACTATCGTGAATTTTTTCACGTATCCAGAAACAACCATTTGACTGGTTGGGGGGGGGGACACTTGAGTCTAACAAAATTTTGCACTTTAAAGCTTAATAATTCACAAACAGATGCCTCAACCAAAAAACTGGCTTCACGAACACACAACGTTTTTTAAATTGCTATCCAACGACATCCAACACTATGGGGTAGACCAGGAAAAAAAATTACATACCCACTTCACGTGTAGGGGAGGTAACCTAAAAAAAATATTTTTCAAAATTTTACTTTACCACTTTGTTGGCGTGGTAAATATGAATATTCATGCCAAATTACAGCTTTCTAGTACTAAGAGTCTATGAGCTAGACTGGGGTCAGACGGACGGACGGACAGACGGACATTGCGAAACTATAAGGGTTCCTTATTGACTACGGAACCCTAAAAAATTTACTTAAATATTGAAACGAACTTTACTATAATTAGTTTTAGATGTAATTTTGAAATTTTAGAATGAGAATAATAGTAATAATAAATTTCTAACAATCACACCAAAGATAACGGATAAATATACACCTTATAAAATATACCTACCTAAGTAAATACTTTGTTTTTTAAATACATGTTACTTGTATGTTTTTGCTACTATTTTCTTCACACGGGACCACAGAGATAATTGGTAGAGTCGAGTAGCTACTGAAATTTGGTAGAGTAGAGTAGCTAGCAGCTAGCACCGCGGGCAAGCTACTCTACCATTTACTCTATCCGTGTATGAGCAGCCTTTACTAATTGGCTCCTAAGAAATTCTTTGACCACTGCTGAAGTGTGTTTGCCTGCCTAGCATGAGCGGCTTATAACGCGCGATATGATATGGTACGGAATGCCGTCTTGCTTACACCTTATTGGGATAAGCAAGACAACTTGGCGTACCATATCATATCGCGCGTTATAAGCCGCTCATGCTAGGCCGGTTGGGATCGTTATCATGTTGAAAAGTTCATATCACCGGCAAATGATGCTCGGCATAAGGTAATAAATGGTTTCTTCTAAAATATTCTTAAGTAAGTATAATGAAATTTATCCATATGATACCTACCTTCTGTTTTTTTAATACTTAGGTAGGTCCCACACCGTGGCCAGAAAACCATCTCCATACTTTAATATTATACCTCCTCCATGTTTGACTGTTTTCTTTGTGACGCCTCACGTAATCTTTTCCATTCCAACACATCAGAGCTAGGTAACATATTAAGGGCTCTTAGTAAGTAAAAACCCCAAAATTGCCTATTTTCTATTAGCTGTCATTTGAAACATTGAAGATTTTTCTCATTGAAATTTCCAATATGTATTATAGAACGTATAAGTAATAGGAGGACTGTTTCTAAAACACGATAGGAAAAATTTCGCTCGATAAAAAAACATCCTGTAGTTACCTCTTAAATTTCATATAAACGCACATTACGACCGTTTTACAATAATAATTCCTATAAAATCAAAAACACAAACCTTTTCTATTTCGTGACTGTGACCAGATTTAAAAAAAAAACAAAACAGTTTTATTTATTAACTTTTTGATAAAAGTGTGAATTTGGCTTACGATTTTTAGTTTCGAGCTCGTTGATTCCATGGTGATTTTTCGCTGACCGCCTAAACCCCCTTTAATTTTAGTTTCGTTGGAAAAAAGCACATTTTACCACTGTCATGTCGTGTCGTTCTGTCCAGTGCAGTGTGTATATTTTTTTACGAATTGTAATGTTGCTCTGATATTTTCTTTCTTCAAAAGTGGGACCGCACCAGAAATTCTTCCAAACAAGTCTGCCTCACTGCCTTCTAACTGCTCTAACAGACACTCTGCACCAAATACTTTCTTATAAGCGAATAGATTATTTCCGCCATTTTCTTTTAAGTCCAAGCACCACCTCTTGTAACGTCAATCTTTACGTACTTACGTTTTCTTACTGTCCTATTATGGAAACTTAGTATTTTTCCAGCGATCCTACATATTGCTGCGAAACTTTTATCTTTTTTTCACTTACAATACATTTTAATTTACTATTTTATTTGTGTGACACTGTCAAATGTCACTTTGTTATTTTTCTTTTGATACGTCAGCTGTCAAACATACACTTCGAATATTTAGTTTTTCTAATAAAAACTCTGTAAACTAACTTCTATATTCAAATTCTAATACAAATTTTAAATTGCTCTGGAACAAATCGAGCTCGGGTATAAATACGGCCACAGCCTAGACGACTGATCATTCCATACTTAGCCTTCATACAGTCTACAATACTCAACAACTACTACTAAATCTACAAATGGTCTACAAGTGACCTACTACTAGTGAACTGCCTACAACTGATCTCCACTCAGTCTACCATTCTCGAGGAAGTTATCGACGTCATACCCATTGAGACGGGAGGTTTCTCATGTCTGTGAACTTAGCATATCATTTCCCAGCATATCATAAAAAAAATCTCCTACCACGCGCCTCCGGAATCACCCTCTATTGATGTGCCTCCTGTCGCGCGTTGCCTCCAACGATGAGCATCGTGACGTGACCTGCGGGGCGGTTCCCTACTATGCCGCCTCCACGCCCATCCCTGGACCTTTCCCAAAACGCGCCATATTCTTCCCCTCCGCGAGTCCCTCCGTTAACCGCGATACCCTCCGTTAACCGCGGTATTACTAACTCTATCCTCGCTTTTACATGTAATATTAATTTAGTCTATGAACCTTCACGTGTCATTTTTATAATTTTCTCAATAAATTTGGCTGTTAACTCAATTCTTTTCCTTTACTAACTCTCCTCTTTACCTTAACTTTTACTTGTCCGTGACCTCCGTAACGTAACGTGATACTCTTTATCTTTTACAGTTTCGGCAGGCAGTTGACCATCTCCATAAATGACCGGATGGATTTTCTTCAAACGTAGCTAAGAACCATCTCGATTAATTAAGCTCTCAATTAAAAAAAAAACCGCATTGAAATGGCTTGATCCGTTTAAGCACCACGAATACGTACACAGACACAGACATAGGCTTCAAACTTATAACACCCCTCTGCGCTGCGTCGGGGGTTCATAAATATACTAAAATGTTGTTTAATAATAAGTAAAAAATACATATTATTTA
The DNA here is from genome assembly GCA_949710035.1 of Crambus lathoniellus. Taxonomy (NCBI): domain Eukaryota; kingdom Metazoa; phylum Arthropoda; class Insecta; order Lepidoptera; family Crambidae; genus Crambus; species Crambus lathoniellus. Next base: position 29,118,947 of record OX453306.1, on the reverse strand, counting down.
TAACTTAGGGCTTAATTTAACGACCAAATCAACATTTTAGAAAGTTTCGGAGGTTCGGCCGAACCGCGGGTCAAGGTTCGGTACTCGGCCGAACCTCGTAAAAAGTGCCGAGCCAGCCGGATACCGAATCTTTGCCGGGGCCGGGCCTCAACTTTAGAAATAAGTAAGATGTGGTTCACCCAATTTGTCCTTGGCTGTACCTGTTAGGCCTAGCATGCGGACCACGAGATAATTATGTCGTCTCCAGTGCGTATTGCTGTCTTGCTTATATTAACGATAAGTGAGTGAACAGGACAAAATCACTTTGACGGCCAGATAAAAGTCGACAAATTTTCTCGTGGCGCGCATGCTAGGCATTCTGATGTACGATGTACCTACCTACCTACCTACCTACCTCTATAAACACGCGAGTTCAAGGAGTATCGTAGCGACTGTCAATAATAATTGTTCCTTAACCCGCATATAATTTTATTATGCTGTTTTGTTATTAGGCTCCAAGGACGGTTTTAATAAATAAGAGTTGGATTTTGAACTAATAAGCAGTGTGGGGTTAAAGGTCCCTTTATATGCTGAAGCGAGATAGCAATGAGAAAACGACGCGCGCGGGTGTGAGACCGATTTTGCAGACTAAGCAAAATAAACACGAAATCACTTCGTATCGATCACACGATCACACACGATCCTAAATATTATTGGTGTCCACTAATCAATAGTATATGTAACCACATTTAAGAGTAATCTTTAATTTTCGTATTTTTAGAGGTCTTTTCGAAAAGAAAAAGGGTCTAGGCAAAATCATAAAATCGTGTTTCTGAAACTATACGAATCTAGATAAAGGTAAGAAGAAATACATATCTTATTACCAGATTTGTAAACACAACAACAAAAAAGTTCATACTTTTTCCGAGTAGCGTCTTACATTACTACGGAAAAATATATAACCGATAGGTACCAAGTCGGTGGGTCGGTACAAAGCCTTTGGTGGTGTGAGGGCTATCAGCAGGACAAGCAGGTCAACGTCTTCCTCTATGATAACAACAGATGAATGAGAAGCCATCTCGTCCAGGCCACAACTTATAGTACCTACCTACACTCGACAGCACATCAGGGCCTCAATTCTTCAATTCAAACGTCAAATAAGAGCAGAATACTTACCTATTTATGTTGCCGTGCTACCGCTATTGTGACGCCATTGGTTAGTAGAATTCCGAAATGTATCAATAGCGGCTGGGTAGCCGCTATTCAACTTTGACAGGAGCAGAATACCAAAAGCACAGTATGAAGTAGCATATATATTTACTGTGCCAACGCCATGCTAACGACGTGCAATTGAACTGCATTGCATTTAGCAGAATTGAGACCCAGGTTAAACAGTCGCAGTTTACTGCGATAACAGCTTTTATTATGTAGGGCATAAAGGCGGTCTCAAGGTCTAAATGTATAGTCTGATGTGCCGCCGTGTGTACAACAATCTGCATCTCCTGGAGCGGTAGTCGCCTGCATCCGTGCGGTCAAAGTCTTCACCAGCAGCTCAATCAACTTGATCTTGTTTTTCTCATTACCTAGCGAGATAGTTTTCCTGCTTAAGACGATACTCGGAAAAAATGTGCTGAAGCGAGATGGCAATGAGAAAACGACGCGCGCGGGAGCGAGACCGATTTTGCAGATTAGGCAAAAAAAACACAAAATCACTTCGTATTAAAAAACTACAGCGATTTAAAAAAAATGCTTCTATACGATCCTCAATATTATTGGTGTCCACTAATTAAACCAATTTCCAATAGTGTAAGTAACCCCATTTAAGAATAATCTTCACTTGTCGTATTTTTTAGAGGTCTTTTCGAAAAGAAAAAGTGTCGAGGCAAAATCATAAAATCGTGTTTTTGAAACTATACGATTCTAGATAAAGGTATGAAGAAATATATATCTTATTACCAGATTTGTAACAACTGTAACCGTCCTATAGTTTTAAATCAAAAAGTCCATATTTTTCCGAGTAGCGCCTGTGAAACTTTGACCTCCACCGAACGTTTAGTTGATCTTCTACGATTTAGCATAATATAAGTAGGTAGGTACTAGGTACCTACCTACATTACATAGGTACCTATACTTACCACGTACCTTGTTTGGTCCACGTCCATAACTATTTTTAGGGTTTTACTTAGCCTGCGATGCAAGAAGAATTTTTATTCACTTTTTCCTAACTGGTTCATAAAAAAAGGATAGTTTGTCCATTTTCATAATTGGTTAAGAAAACTAGGTAAGAAAATGGATGGAATATTCTTATTTATTATACAGTTAAAAAAACTATGTTTGTAACTCAAAACTAATATTTTTGTTCAATTTGTCTTTGTCAGCTTGACAAAGCTAGAAAGACGATATTTTTTTACACGGTAAGTAGAAAAACTTTCATTTTAATAAAATCTTCAATGTGTAAATGGCAGATTCTGTGAATGGCAGAAGTACCACTTTTTTTACTCTGTGGTAGTACTTAAACCTCGAAATTAAATACAAGTAGCGGCACGTGTACCTACGTTTAGCCACGTTTAGCGCTGACCGTGGCGTTGTGCATGTTTATGGTATGGCTCAAGGCCCAAAATACCTTTTTTTTTTTTATTTCTGCGCATCCCCTCCACGTTTCGGTCAGCGCTCAACTTACGTGCGGCTACTTATACCCAAGGGCGTTTGTGCACTACACTGAATTTTACCGATCCGGCGATCCGGTTTTTTCCGGACCGATATGGCAGCAATGAAAAACATATGGCGCTTGTGCACCACACTGAATTTTACCGTCCGTCATTTTACTTTTCCCCATACCGGACCGGTTTTTTCCGTTCCGAGATGACGGCAATGAAAAACATATGTACGCTTGTGCACTACACTGAATTTTACCGTCCGGAAAAAAACGGATGGTTGTATTTTAATCATAAATCACTACATAGTATAAGACAAAGTCGCTTCCCGTCTATCTGTCCCTATATTATATGCTTAAATCTTTAAAACTACGAAACAGATTTTCATGCGGTTTTCACTAATAGGTAGCGTGGTTCTTCAGCAAGGTTTTAATATATAGTTTATGAAAGTTTTGTGTAAATTGGTTGAAATATAACGATAATTGTCGAAAGTGCCGGCAAACGGCAAGCCGCCCGGGAGCTTTCAGCAAAAACGCTGCCTAATCCTTTCGAGGTTTAAAAAAATAATGCATGTTGGGACATTCCTCTTCTATAGATCTACAAAAAAGTCCGCGATAGCATATGTCTATCTTTTAAGGATAGCATATTATAGCCATATTATCTCTTAAAAAATGGTTACGAACAATGCGGTAATTTGGAAAGCTATTTAAACGGATACAGTATTAACCCTTATCAATCTAAATACGTTAGTTGCTTTAAGCATTTCATGCACATTATTTTACTCTTTTACACCATATAATTTAAATGAATATCTTAAGAGTTATCGCAAATAAATTAACGCACGCCAAAATAAATTCAAGCGCCTTTCTCGATTGACGACCGATTTGGCGCAGGAGTAGGCTTCCCACCTTCTGCGCCAGTGGTCTCGGGTTCGATTCCCGAACAAGACAAATATTTGTGTGCATGAACATGTCTATTTGTCTTGGTCTGGGTGTTAACTATGTATAATATGTATGTATTTACAAACAAAAAGTATTTAAGTATATATTTATCCGTTATCAAGTTTTCCATGATACAGTTTCTTAATGAAATTAAAATGGGCTTAGATAATTGGTGTGAATGTAAGAATTTATTTATTTATTATTATTATTATTATTTTTCACCAATAACACGTAATATATCTAGCACCAAAAATATGGATTTTGAAATTTTTGTTTGTCTGTCTGTCTGTCTGTTGTCCGTGTTTCACGCAAAAACTACTAAGCGGATTTTGATGAAACTGTTTTTGTTATATAGCTAGCTGTAGACATTCGATAGTAGTTAAAAAATAATTTTTCATCAAGCCTCAATTAATTGTGATTTCGGTAAAATGACCCTGTCAGGTACCTTTCACTGATAAGAGGATGAACCCAAAATTCTTTCTGTCTTCTACGTCTTCGTACATAAAGCAATAAAGCAAGTAATTGCCGACGTTCCAAGGAACTCATTATTCCTCTCGTTTAAAACGCGTCCGTAGAGTGTAGTTTCAAAGAGATCACTGCGCTGCCCCGGCCAGTAAAAAACCGGACAAGTGCACAAGCCAATCATCCGTGTTTTTCATGCCACGCCGGTCCGTAAAAACACGGACCGCCGGATCGGTAAAATTCAGTTGTAGTGCACAAACGCCCTGAGTATTCAAAACGGGAGTTGACATATACACGCACCCCCTTTCACCAAAGTACATGTCCAATTAGTTCGTGTCACTTTATAAAAACTAGTTGGTCACGATCACGACCATCCGTCATTTTGTAAGCATTACATGCTCTTTGTTTGTAAGAACACATATCGCCGAACGCAGCTCCGCTAAAATGGTGTATTGTGCAGTGTATTTCTGCAAAAGACGATCAGAAAGTTCAAATTTTACAAAGGACGGAATTTCCTATCACACTTAAGTATAATTTTATTATCAAACTATAATATAATCACAAAGAAAACGTAGTTTGTTTGTGTAAGCTAACGACAGACATTGCGATAGCAAAATGATACCAAACACCGTGGTACAAGTCATAGTGCTGTTACAAAGAGAACGAATGTATGCTCTATGAACTATTATTTTGATGCGTTCTGATAAAGCACATAAATTAGTTTTTTAATTTAATAAAATATATCATAATGATAATGCTGTCATCAACATTATTTACTTCACAGGTTTCCAAAAAATGACATTTTAAAGAACCAACGGATAGAATTTTGCAGAATTAAAAATTGTTGGGTACCGAAAAGAACAAGCGTCACTTGTTCAGGGGGCCAAGTCTGCTAACGTTAAGTCACAATTGTGTCTCAATCGTGTTTCAATTGTAGTTCAGTTGTAGTGTTTTTTTAAACACTAGTTACAAGAATTTATGACAGCAGGTATTATGTGATGTGAATGTACTGTGTGGTGTTTCCATCAATAGTATTGTGAAAAAAGTACATAGGCATTTCTTGTAACTAGTGTGGAAAAAAGCACTACAACTGAACTACAATTGAAACACGATTGAGACACGATTGTGAACTTAACGTTAGCAAACTTGGCCCCCAGAGCATTTTGATTCTTCCTGTTTTGAATCAGTATCTAGTAGAAGAAAGTTGATTGAGGGCGCGAAACCATCGAAGTTTAATTGTTTTTATAGGAAATCCATATCAAATTCCAGCCCAAGTAAGTGACACGCTGTCAAATCCTATGCAGTCAGAGACTCAGAGTCATCATCTCAAACTCAATTCTGGAATCCATATCAAATTCTAGCCCAAGTGACACGCTGTTAAATCCTATGCAGTCATCATCTCAAACTCAACTGAGTGATACGTCTAGGAAGAGAAAATTGAAAAGAGAAATAATATTCCAAAATAGGAAGATTAAGAGATTACAAGACCAAAACAGATATTTAAAGAAGAAAGTCAATATGAAATTGGGAAGATTAGTGATGCAAAAGTACACAGATACCCGACTGTCTTATCTGATGAGAAAACAGATCCGCAGAAATGTATACGTAACATATCTATCTGACAAATTAATTCATTTTAAAAATCAATAGATATATAAAACATTATGTAACTGTAACTATGTAAACTCAAAATCTATGTAACTACAGCTTTTGGGTACTTTTCCTATTAACAGTCTTTTTGTCATTTCGGTCGAAGCAATCCACACACAAATTATCCGTAAAGATATGCCCTGTTTCAGCTTTTTAAACTTTTGGACTGGAAATTAAGATAAGATAATAAAGTGTAGATTATTCAAACTTGTTACTGGTAGATAAGTTACTATTCATAAAAAGTTTAAAAAATAAAATAATATCTTTTCTAATAAAAAGGTTACTTGCGCCAACTATCACGAGCGGAATTTCATTTCTGTAAATTATTTGAAGATATGGCAGAACTATGTTTTATGTATGTTGAGGGCCCTACAGACGATCAGTCCGCCAGCAGGCAACGGCCTGTCAGTTGGCCGCAATCGACCACACACTTCCAGTTTTTCATACAAAAACCGAATATCATGGCTTAATATCATGGATTTCGGGTTTCATGGATCGTCTGTGGGACCCTTTAAACATTTATTTATAACCTGCTTTTAGTAATTTTGTTGGTGCAAATAATAAAATCAAATGAAGACCGTATTAAAAAAATCTTTGTTCGTAATCATAAATCTTCCAATCATTCAATTTCATCGGTCTCTTTACGCCCCATCACTAACCTTGACGCAATATTAAGTCGATAAGTTTGGCGCTGCCGTCTGAGTAAGCTGTCAGAATGTGTACTATGATGTTTAGTTCCAAATTTTAGCCCACTTTAGCCACTCGCAAATATAACTTTGTGGTCTTTTTGTTTTTGTGTGCGTGTGTAACAATATGACTTTTTCTACAAGAGTGTGCGTGAATTTGAAGTTGTGTGCTGTGCGTGTGTACCTCGTCTCCCCCCAAAATTTTCGGAAAAAATCTAATGTAGGAGAGTGCTCTTGGCAACTCCCGTTTTGAATACTCAAAGCTTATACCGCTAGGACTAAAAGCAGGGTAAAAAAAATACTACTATACGGCTAAAAGCCCGTACCTATTGCATTTTTGCTTGAATAAGCTTTTATAATAAATATTTAATGGCACACAGATATAAATTTCTTTGCCTATTATCAATAAAAAAAAATATTGACATCTACACTGACATGACAGTGACATTTTTATTGACACCGATGTGTCAATTGTCAAATGAAATGTCATGTAAATAAAACCGAAAACGTAAATACAACACCCAATAAATATTGTTTTTTGTTATTTTCTTGATATTTATCTAGTATTGCTTCATTAAAAGTATATTTTTAGAATCCACAATACACTGCCATTATGCCCAAGCAATAGTAAAGTACCTACTAAGATTTGAACAGATTAACTATTTGGTGCTATTTGAAATATATCTGCAAGCGATGTTGAATCCAGATATTAACGATTACCAATTGACTTCGATTATAACCGAGTGCTGTGGTGGCATAGCTGTAGTTTATTCGGCATTGTACAAACCGAGCAATCAAAATGTTGCTCTCAAGAGGTATTTTGTGGATAAAACTAAGGAGAAAGCTGCCCTAATTCAGGTAAGACCTAATTTTGTATTTTGTTTAATCCTTTATTCTGATACAGTTAAGTCTAAGGCCTCATTTCCACCTAGTTTATCACCGGACATTTATCGCAGAAGACTTACTTGCAGGTGGAAATGAGGCCTTAGTCTAAAGTTTTCACAACTAGCTATAGAAAAAGAGTAGTGTGAGATAATTTAGTATGTGTGCGCCGCCAGGGAGGCAGCTAGTTTGTTTATAACCCATGTAGAGATTATAATTAGGTATTACTAGAATAACACTACTCCAGCTCCGACAAAACTGGGCGAAGTGAAGAATTTAAATGACTGTATGCCTAATATGCAAATCATTAACTTTATATGATTGCAGTAAATTAAAATGGTAAATCTCTTCTTTCAGCAAGATATAATGACGAGAAAAGAACTGCAGCATCAAAATATATTGCCCTACTTGACTTCATTTGTGCACGGTCGTGAGCTGTATGTGGTCTCACCGTTGATGACGTTCGGTTCGTGCCGAGATATACTTGACCGCTATTTCCATGAAGGACTGCCGGAGCTGGCATGTGCCATAATATTGAGAGATGTGTTGTTAGCACTACAGTATTTACATAAGCAGCTGTTTATTCACAGGTTCGTTGTTTATTTATATTTTAATCTATCAATGAGAATGTAACTGTGGTTTAGAATGTAAATGTAATTGTAACTTAGGCTATTGCAGATTGGTGACAAAACTGAAACTTAGGTGACAGAAAATATAGTTGCCATCAAAAAATAGTGACATGACCACAGTCTAGCAAAAAAAACTTATAATACAACCAGCAAATTATTGCCTATTTTCTTGCTAATACAATAACAGCCCAAAAGATGATAATTCCTTTCTACTTAATTGTTTAGAAGTGTCCGAGCTAGCCATGTGCTAGTAGGCGCGGATGGGTTGTCCCGTTTGTCAGGGCTGCGTAGCGCGGCTCGCCTGGCCGTGCGAGGACGCCGCGCGAAGCTGCATCGTTTGCCGCCGCCTGATCACGACAACGCTAACCTTATGTGGCTCAGCCCTGAATTGCTTGAACAGGTCAGTTGTAAAGGATTTTAAAGAAATGAAAACTTTACTCCACCAATAGTTTAGAAGTGTCTGAGCCAGCTATATGCTAGTAGGCGCGGATGGTTTGTCCTGTCTGTCAGGGCTGTGTAGTACTCACCTTGCGCTGCGAGGACGCCGCGCGAGGCTGCATCGCCTGACCATGACAACGCTAACCTTATGTGTTTCAGCCCTGAGTTGCTTGGCCCGGTAGATAGTGAAATGTGTTTTTTTTTAATCATAGTACCAGACTCCTAAAAAGATTTCCTTCATTATATTTTAGTATTCGTAACTTCAGTCCTTTAACTAAATATTATATACAGAACAGAAACACGATTGGTTTTTTGCTATTTTTATACCAAATAATATTTGCAAAACTATGCCGAAACTAAGCAATTAAAATTCTGTATTTGATGCTTCTCCGTTAAACTGATTTTGTATGACCTTTTTTTTAATCACTATAGTTTTTTAATACAAAGTGAATTCATGTTTTTTGCCTAATCTGCTAAATCAGTCTCGCTCCCGCGCGCAGCGTTTTCCTATTGCTATCTCGCTTCATTCCTGCAGCGCTCTAAACAGCCCACTGATTCACGAACCGTCAGAAACGCTCCCGACAGCGGAATGTATGCCCTGTCTCTGTCACTCACTATTGCATAGACAAAGACAAAGCATAGAATTCGAATCCGATTCCGTTTCCAACGGTTCGTGAATCAGAGGGCAGGTCAGTTGTAAGTATAGTCAGTTCGGTTAGATAGTGTCTAACACCCGCACGGCATTGTGGCAGCGGCATTGTGGCAGAGCGACACTATCTAAGCGAATGGACTATATATGATTTTATAGAATTTCATATCTTATACCACCAATTGTTAAGAAGTGTCCGTGCTGGTACGGACACTTCTTATCAATTGGTGATGACACATGCTAGTAGGAGCTGGCTGGTTATCCCGTTCAACTCAACACAGCTCTTTACAGTTAAAGTAGGTAACTCATATTAATTATCGTGCTCCAAAGCTGTTCTTATTTGTTCTCCAGAACCTGAAAGGCTACGACGAGCGTTCAGACATCTACTCGCTAGGCGTGCTATGCTGCGAGCTGGCCAACGGGGCCGTACCCTTTGCAGAGGTCCCTACCACCCTCATGTTCACTGAGAAGGTCCGCGGCAGTCGCCCGCAGTTGCTCGACTGCTCTACCTTTCCAGAACCCTGCTTGGATGACGGTGAAATGAAGAGTGAGTCTTATGTACTTACACTTAAGAATAATACACACACTCACATACATACACACATATACCCACACTCACACAATTACTCACGTACAAATCCAATCAAACATTAGTGCAATAAGATTAGTAATAGCACAGAAAATATTCTGTTAATAACTAGTAATTGTACCTACTTATACGTATAATTAAAACTGCATATTAGATAAAGTAAATTCTAAATAATATTTGTTAACATATTTAAAATGCTTTCGTTATCTATTTAACATTTTAAGGTTTTTGTAGCGAAGGGGCCGAATCCCTAAGCACAGGTTATTTTCATAACCTATTTAGGGTCAGTGGTGAGGTGACACTTCTCCTTGACAGTGAAATATGCCTTACCTCAATATTATTGTGAACTTAGAAGACTAGTCCTCTATAAAAGCCTGCTTAGTCTATAGTTAACATTGTAGCACTTTATTATCAAATAAAAAAAAATACAATTGCCATGACAACTTTTGTGGTGTACGCGAAAGTTTTCAAGTTGCCGCTGCTATGATGATGAGTGAATCTTATTTACCTGGCCTTAAAAACTATTTTGGTTACCATTATTTACCGGCGTCGCTGCTATGGCATCATGGGCGTAGCGAGGTTCGGGCAGTGAGGGGCAGCTGCCCCCCTTAGAAGAGCGGTCGTTTGCTGGTAAACTGTAATTCTAACGAGCTTCATAGCTTTCGACGCTTGTCGTTCCCAAGTTTAGGCTAGAAAAATCCAGAGCCTCATTTCTGGGGAAAAGCATAGCCTTTTTTAATAAAGTTCCACAGCATATAATTGAACTACCATTGCATAAATTTAAATGTTACATTAAAGAGTCGCTGATGAGCAAAGGATACTATAAAGTAGACGATTATTTGAATGACCGCAATGCATGGTCATGATGTAACACATAACATAATCACTGTTTAATATGATGTATTTTTATACTAAGCAATTGTTGTATTAGTAACGATATGTTTTTTTTTGTAAATGTCGTTACCTAACTAAGAAACGCTGGCAAGTTTCTTGCGCCCATTCTTCTTGTCAGTTAAAAAAGTCTTGAATGGGTGGTAGGAAAATATTGACGATTCATAAGTACATATTTATTATGTCTAAGTGAATAAAGAATATTTTTATCTTTTATCTTTATCTTTATCTTCTTATAAGACCTAAGAAACTAACAGCTTGAAGCTTGAAGGCTGGCTTGTGAAATCCAACAATACACGAACAAAACAATATACTCTAGGATTTTCTTTGTCTGCCCCCGAATTTACAATCTGGGCTACGCTCTTGTATGGCATCCTATTGAGATATAGCCCTAACTAAGTCATAAGAAGATCACAGGTACAAAAGATGTCAGGTACATTGTCATCAATGATAAAAGTAATAGATCGCCATGTTCCGCCGATAAAACGGCATACAGAGTATAATTAGTATTTAGATTTTATGGATTAAAGATTAAGGTATTCATGTAAGTTATTCAACAATAAAAATAATTAACAATCAAAATAACTTTGTACAAGAAATTAATCAAACAAAGAATTAAATAAGTATATAAAAAACACGTTAATTGGACATTAAATTCAAAGAAATTAAATAAATACTCAAGTCAGATAAATTATTATGTCAATAGTTCTAAATATATATTATTTATACAATGTTAAAAATCTCAAATAATTTTATTGAATCGACTTTCTAGTGGTACCGCTGGCTCCATGTTGTCCTCTTCTTCCTTCGCCTCAGGTTGGATAACATACCGGTGTGTTCTACAGGCATGTACAACACAGACGTCGGCGTGGGCGACGTGTCGGACGTGTCGCGGCTGCGCGCCGTGTACGCGGCCCGCAAGCTGACGGACTCTTTCCACCACCTCAGCGAGATGGCGCTACAGAGGTAGCTATACTGTATGTATGTGTCCCCCAGGCAGTACAACACGGACCTGACGCGCCGTGTACGCGACTCGTTCCACCACCTCAGCGAGATGGCGCTGCAGAGGTAGCTATACTGTATCTATGTGTCCCCCAGGCAGTACAACACGGACCTGACGCGCCGTGTACGCGACTCGTTCCACCACCTCAGCGAGATGGCGCTGCAGAGGTAGCTATACTGTATCTATGTGTCCCCCAGGCAGTACAACACGGACCTGACGCGCCGTGTACGCGACTCGTTCCACCACCTCAGCGAGATGGCGCTACAGAGGTAGCTATACTGTATGTATGTGTCCCCCAGGCAGTACAACACGGACCTGACGCGCCGTGTACGCGACTCGTTCCACCACCTCAGCGAGATGGCGCTGCAGAGGTAGCTATACTGTATGTATGTGTCCCCCAGGCAGTACAACACGGACCTGACGCGCCGTGTACGCGACTCGTTCCACCACCTCAGCGAGATGGCGCTACAGAGGTAGCTATACTGTATGTATGTGTCCCCCAGGCAGTACAACACGGACCTGACGCGCCGTGTACGCGACTCGTTCCACCACCTCAGCGAGATGGCGCTGCAGAGGTAGCTATACTGTATCTATGTGTCCCCCAGGCAGTACAACACGGACCTGACGCGCCGTGTACGCGACTCGTTCCACCACCTCAGCGAGATGGCGCTGCAGAGGTAGCTATACTGTATGTATGTGTCCCCCAGGCAGTACAACACGGACCTGACGCGCCGTGTACGCGACTCGTTCCACCACCTCAGCGAGATGGCGCTACAGAGGTAGCTATACTGTATCTATGTGTCCCCCAGGCAGTACAACACGGACCTGACGCGCCGTGTACGCGACTCGTTCCACCACCTCAGCGAGATGGCGCTACAGAGGTAGCTATACTGTATCTATGTGTCCCCCAGGCAGTACAACAAGAGACGTATTTCCGTAGCGCTCGAAATGAAAATCGAATACGAATTGAAAACGTATCCGTCAACCAGTTGTCTACGAAATTGAATTCTATTACACCCGTTTTCATGCATTTTTGTAGGATTAGAAACCTGTATTGCCAATAAATTAATATTCTTTAATTGTTTTAAAATCACGGAGAAAATTTTAAAATATAGCAAAATGAAAACACAAACACTTGTCATATGTCAGTGACGACATTTTGCGGCCACAGACTAATAAATATGATGAATTCATAGGTGTGATTATTCAAAAATACCGATGTTAGGAATTCGCATACGAATTTTTCAATTTCGAATGCGAATATTCAAACTCGTGCGCTACGGAAATACGTCTCCAGGACGTGTCGCGCCGTGTATGGCCCGCAAGCTCACGGACTCGTTCCACCACCTCAGCGAAATGGCGCTACAGAGGTAGCTATACTGTATCTATGTGTCCCCCAGGCAGTACAACACGTGTCGCGCCGTGTATTTTATTTTATTTTATTTATTTATTTTAATTTATTTGGCACAGAAACAACATACAAACTAAATTTCAACAATAAATGAACTTATTTCTAATTTACATTCAAATTTGTATATCTATTACATCTATGCACAACATTTGATTACACTCTTTTAACAATATAAAAAAGACTATTATATTTAGGTACTAAAGTTATAAATTTGCTAGCAATGACGTAATCTCGCTCTTAAATTTAGGTAAACTATAATGAAAAATGTCTAAATCTTTATGTAAAACATTATACTGGGTGCACATTCGGGGTATAGGGCTAAACTGAGTAACATTATTATTGGAAGCAGTTATCGAAAACAAACATTGTCTTCGAGTGGATTTATTAGGTGTCTTGAGTGAAAGCTGGCTTAAGATGGTTAAATCTAATTTGGAATTTATAATTTTAAATAATGTAAGCAAGTCTGTAATTTTACGCCTGTTTTGTAATGTATTTAATTTAAATTTATTTAGTCTATTATCGTACGTTGGTAGTGCCTTTCTCATTCCAAATTTACCACATAACCGATTAATAAATTTCTTCTGTATTGATTCTAGTCTATTTACATGTACAGCATAATAGGGACACCATATTACGCTACAGTACTCCAATATACTTCTTACTAGAGAAGTATACAGAATTAATAAGCTGGATGGCTGTTTGAATGGTCTCGTTATCCTAAACAAAAATCCCAAAGTTTTCTTAGCCTTCAAAACTATTGAGTCATAATGTAATCTAAAAGAAAGCTTATTGTCAAGTATCACACCTAAATCTCTTATTGCTGTCACACGAGCCAATTCTAAGTTGTTAATTTTATATGAAAAGAGTATTGGTTTGGTCTTTTTGGTAAATGAGATACATTGACATTTTTTGATGTTCAAGGACATATTGTTCTCAATACACCATCTGTAAAGTTTATCAATATCAGACTGCAGGGCTACACAATCCTGTTGTGTGTGTATTTCACGATATATTTTAAGATCATCTGCGTACGCCAGACAGTTGCTATTAAATATGTCAAGTAGATCGTTAATAAAGATATTAAATAATAAAGGCCCCAGGTTAGATCCTTGAGGTATTCCTGATTCCATCCCAAAGGGCAAAGATTCGTAACCCTGGACTGCGACTAGTTGACTTCGGTTCATCAAATATGATTCTAGCCATCGAAGTAGAGTTCCATGTATACCTAGATATTCTGCCTTAGCACACAACACACGATGATCCACCCTATCGAATGCTTTGGCAAAGTCAGTATAGATCGAGTCTATTTGTCCTTTTTTATCAAAAATACGGCTAATGTTGTGTGTATACAAAAGTAAATTTGTTACCCTAGATCTAGAAGAAACAAATCCGTGTTGATCAGGACTTAAGATTGGCTTGAAATGATGGTACAAATATTGATATACTAAAGCTTCAAATATCTTAGCAAAACAACTCAGAATGCTGATAGGTCGATAGTTAGAGACATCATTTTTACTGCCTGCTTTATGTATAGGAACTATCTTAGAGATTTTCCATAGCTCGGGAAAGTGTCCAGTTTTAAGTGACTTATTAAATATCATACTAAGGGGTTTGATTAATCCTTCGGCACATTTACACAGAAACAAAGGTGGGATACCATCAGGGCCAGCCCCCTTGGTGCAATCAAGTTCTTTTAGCGACTTTTCTATTTCCTCAGGTGTAATATGAAAACTCGCAAGCGACGTATTTATGGTCCGGCCCTGTGGCACATAGTTATTAATTTTGTTAGGATTGTACACAGATGTAAAGTACCTGGCAAATAAATTTGCCATACCATGTCCATCATCAGAATGGTCACTGTTGTAATGCATCATTTTGGGGTATGTATTACTTTCATTTTTCGATTTTGTATACCTCCAGAAAGATTTCACATCAGTATGTAAACTATCCTCGAGTGTGTTAATGAATGCTTTAAAGCACTTATCATAACCGAACTTTGCCCTGTTTCTCAATAATGAATAAGTATCGAAATCGCGAGGATTATTATATCGTAGGTATTTAGTGTGATATTTGTCTTTTTCTTTGAAAAGTTTTATTAACGATTTAGAAAACCAGTACGGGTACTGTTGTGGCTTTCTTAATAACTTGGGAGTACTTTTGTCTATAATGAGCCATAATAAATCATAGAATTTATGCAGGAAGTCATCGCATTCAAGGTAAGCATATTTTGCCCAATCAATTTCAATCAGTTCACGAATACATGCTTCATAATTGCTTTTATTAAATAAATATCTTTCCGTTTGATTGGTACTTATTAGTTTAGGTCTCTCACATTGTAATAATATAGATAACGGAGGATGATGGGCATCAATTTTGCTGATTTGTTGAGATTTATTGATTTGAACATTAAGTGCGGTTTTAGAGATAATAAGATCAAGTATTTTATTGTTGTGATTTCGAGTTATGTTATGCTGTAATAGATTCATGGTAGTTAGGAATTCCACAAAATACACTGACTTCTTAGAAGTGTATGCAGAAGGATGACTAGGACAACTATCTGCCCATACAATGTCATCCAGATTGAAATCTCCAACCATCAGAGCTTCACTATCAGAGTCAAATAGAACCTTCTCACTAGAATCCAAAAATTCAGCAAAATGATCATAATCTAGATATGATGGGAGGTAAACCGAACAAATATTTAGCCATTTATTTTTAATCCTTATACGAACCCAGACATCTTCTACAGTTGATTGCCATTCTAGCTTTTGTTCTGAGTAAAGTGTATTTTTTATTGCAATCAAGACACCACCACCATGGTGTTTTTTATATCTATTTTTAAATTCAGTAGGCCTATCACGCCTATAAGTAATATATCTATCATCAATAAAATTTGAAGATTGAACATCATCATGTAGCCAGGTTTCACACAGACAGATTACATCGTAATCATTACACAATATATTTTTATAAATTTCAGAAAGTTTTGTATTAATACCTCTTATATTTTGATAGTAAATGGACAGGGACGTCATTATTAACCTGCAGTTACAAATAAAATCATTGAATTAAAGAAAAAAAAATAACATTCAATAACAAGAAATTAAGTTAAATTACACAAAGTTTGCTCATTTTTGACATGTATAAAACGCGATGTTTCATCTTTGCGTAGAAATATTTGCCCATTCCTAACCCACACAAATTTATAGCCCAAATTCTTAGCCCTTAAACGCGCTGATGCATGGAGTGCCTTATTTGCAGGTGAAAGGTGTTCTGATACGTATATGGGCACTCTTTCCCCCGCGATTCCCACAAGGCTAGAGTTAAGCTTGGAATTAGGGTTCGCTTTGTTGTATCTGGATACCGACGAATATAGTTCATCACGACAGCGAGGGCTTTTCAGTTTAACAACAATGCCTCGCGGCCGATTGGTCTTATTTAGGCTGGCTACTCTGGAACAGCTTAGGATGTCATCGTCGTTCAGCTTATAGGAGACCACCTGCGCTATCTGTTTAACCAAGGTAACTACATTCTCATTACGATGTTCTGGTATCCCTTGTATTTCGATATTAGAATTCCTCATGTGTTGTTCCATAGCATTGAGCCGCATCTGTAAGTCAGTCACCGTGCTACGCAGACCGTTGCATTCAGTTTGAAGTTTTTTGTTTTCCTGAGACACAGTAGTTAATTTTTGCGCCATATCGTCAAACTGGGCACTGGTAAATGATGCTGACGCCTCAATTGCATTTAACTGTGCTCTGATTGGTGCAAGTTCTGATTCAAATAAAGTCTTCAATAATCTGGGGACCTCTGTTTTAAACGCAAGCCTGATTTCATTCTTGATTACCTTTGTTATGTCGTTAATTTCATCAGAACCAAGTGCATTTTCTGAGGCTTGGAGGATCTGACTACTACGTGTATCCGAGTGTATACGGGTGTCCGAGCTTCCAACCTCACTTTGATCCTGCTCTCGTCGCTGACGCCCGCGCTGTGTAATATTTGATGTTTCTTCATCTGGTAACGATATTTTTTTTTGAACTTTTGACATAGCTCCTGAGTCGTAGGTCATCAGATTACGGTGTGTTACAGTCATTATTCTTAGGTTTTTTACTTTGACACTCGGGACAACACCAATTTTGCTTAAGGTCCGTTGTCATGGAACGAAATTTGTTCAGTACACCCCTGCCTAGACCCGCGGAACCGGCATAGCGCAGTGGAAGCGTATCACTAGGAGAGACTCCGGACAAAACTTGGCTTCAGCCGGGATGTAACTGAACAATATGAACTGCGATACGCAGCGACTTAATGTGAATTAAGGTGATTTTACATACGGGTCTGTGGTGTCGAAAGTCTCCTGGGCAGCGGAAGGAGGGGGCGCCCCCCCTGGTAGTTCCTTCTTCTTCTGCAGACCTTACCAATTCGTCACCTTACTCACAAAACAAATACCACACAGGGTCCCAAGACACTGGGCACCCCAACAATACACAACGACACACGCGGGGCTTGTTTATTATTATTTATCGTCCCGACAACAACGCGTGTGGTGGTACTCTTTATTTCAAAACGCCGCGACCGGGCCACTCGTCAAGATGGCGTCTAAATCTTGGTCGTACAAAACGGGATCAAAAGGATAATTCAGGATTCAATTCAAACTCGATATGCCAGGCACATTCAACGCGAGCGTTTTTTTTAACAATTCCGCAAATTTTATCCGACATTTTTGTACAAGGAATTCAATCCAGATAAGAACTGTCAACTTCAAGTGACAGCTAATGTCAATTTGACGTGACATTAGAGATGCGTTCAGAAATGTCGATCTTTTCCGAACAAAATTTATTTTCGTTTATGTTAGCACATGGTAAATCAAATGTTTTATTGCATTGAGGACAGTTTAAGCATTCTTTGGTCTTAATTTCGCTGCGGCAACCCGCACACACTAGCTTTAATGCCTTTGGTGGCATAGTAAATATTTAATTTATAAAGTCGATGTTAAAATTCTTTAAAGCAAACAAGCAAAGCAAACAATGGCAATGTGTCAGCGAAGCCGCCGTGGTGGTAAGAAACGCCTTTAAAAAAGTTAATAGCAATGTGTTCTTCCTGCAAGTGAGCGTAGAGCGTAGATGTGAGGCGTAGATAATGGTATGTAATTTCGGCCGCAACGCACCCGGCGCCGGTGGCGGATCGGTACGGCTGCTTGCAATACGTACGGGCGAGCACTGGATCGATCCTCAGTTGGCAACTTCGGTTATTTCGGATTTTATCCACCTTGACACGGCCGGGGGCTTCGAAGACTGGATGACAAGCACTTCACGTGAAGGGGCAAAGCCCTGAGGCACCACCAAATATTTATTAAATGAAGTTAAATATTTCGAAACACAAAACACACGACTGCTCACAGCGAGTATGGCCCGCAAGCTCACGGACTCGTTCCACCACCTCAGCGAAATGACGCTAAAGAGGTAGCTATACTGTATCTGTGTGTCCCCCAGGCAGTACAACACGTGTCGCGCCGTGTATGGCCCGCAAGCTCACAGACTCATTCCACCACCTCAGCGAGATGGCGCTACAGAGGTAGCTATACTGTATCTATGTGTCCCCCAGGCAGTACAACACGTGTCGCGCCGTGTATGGCCCGCAAGCTCACAGACTCGTTCCACCACCTCAGTGAGATGGCGCTACAGAGGTAGCTATACTGTATCTATGTGTCCCCCAGGCAGTACAACACGTGTCGCGCCGTGTATGGCTCGCAAGCTCACAGACTCGTTCCACCACCTCAGCGAAATGGCGCTACAGAGGTAGCTATACTGTATCTATGTGTCCCCCAGGCAGTACAACACGTGTCGCGCCGTGTATGGCCCGCAAGCTCACAGACTCATTCCACCACCTCAGCGAGATGGCGCTACAGAGGTAGCTATACTGTATCTGTGTGTCCCCCAGGCAGTACAACACGTGTCGCGCCGTGTATGGCCCGCAAGCTCACAGACTCGTTCCACCACCACAGCAAGATGGCGCTACAGAGGTAGCTATACTGTATCTATGTGTCCCCCAGGCAGTACAACACGTGTCGCGCCGTGTATGGCTCGCAAGCTCACAGACTCGTTCCACCACCTCAGCGAGATGGCGCTACAGAGGTAGCTATACTGTATGTATGTGTCCCCCAGGCAGTACAACACGGACCTGACGCGCCGTGTACGCGACTCGTTCCACCACCTCAGCGAGATGGCGCTACAGAGGTAGCTATACTGTATCTATGTGTCCCCCAGGCAGTACAACACGGACCTGACGCGCCGTGTACGCGACTCGTTCCACCACCTCAGCGAGATAGCGCTGCAGAGGTAGCTATACTGTATCTATGTGTCCCCCAGGCAGTACAACACGGACCTGACGCGCCGTGTACGCGACTCGTTCCACCACCTCAGCGAGATGGCGCTACAGAGGTAGCTATACTGTATATATGTGTCCCCCAGGCAGTACAACAAGAGACGTATTTCCGTAGCGCTCGAAATGAAAATCGAATACGAATTGAAATCGTATCCGTCAACCAGTTGTCTACGAAATTGAATTCTATTACACCCGTTTTCATGCATTTTTGTAGGATTAGAAACCTGTATTGCCAATAAATTAATATTCTTTAATTGTTTTAAAATCACGGAGAAAATTTTAAAATATAGCAAAATGAAAACACAAACACTTGTCATATGTCAGTGACGACATTTTGCGGCCACAGACTAATAAATATGATGAATTCATAGGTGTGATTATTCAAAAATACCGATGTTAGGAATTCGCATACGAATTTTTCAATTTCGAATGCGAATATTCAAACTCGTGCGCTACGGAAATACGTCTCCAGGACGTGTCGCGCCGTGTATGGCCCGCAAGCTCACGGACTCGTTCCACCACCTCAGCGAAATGGCGCTACAGAGGTAGCTATACTGTATCTATGTGTCCCCCAGGCAGTACAACACGTGTCGCGCCGTGTATGGCCCGCAAGCTCACGGACTCGTTCCACCACCTCAGCGAAATGGCGCTAAAGAGGTAGCTATACTGTATCTGTGTGTCCCCCAGGCAGTACAACACGTGTCGCGCCGTGTATGGCCCGCAAGCTCACAGACTCATTCCACCACCTCAGCGAGATGGCGCTACAGAGGTAGCTATACTGTATGTATGTGTCCCCCAGGCAGTACAACACGGACCTGACGCGCCGTGTACGCGACTCGTTCCACCACCTCAGCGAGATGGCGCTACAGTGGTAGCTATACTGTATCTATGTGTCCCCCAGGCAGTACAACACGTCTCGCGCCGTGTATGGCCCGCAAGCTCACAGACTCGTTCCACCACCTCAGTGAGATGGCGCTACAGAGGTAGCTATACTGTATCTATGTGTCCCCCAGGCAGTACAACACGTGTCGCGCCGTGTATGGCTCGCAAGCTCACAGACTCGTTCCACCACCTCAGCGAAATGGCGCTACAGAGGTAGCTATACTGTATCTGTGTGTCCCCCAGGCAGTACAACACGTGTCGCGCCGTGTATGGCCCGCAAGCTCACAGACTCATTCCACCACCTCAGCGAGATGGCGCTACAGAGGTAGCTATACTGTATCTATGTGTCCCCCAGGCAGTACACCACGTGTCGCGCCGTGTATGGCCCGCAAGCTCACAGACTCGTTCCACCACCTCAGTGAGATGGCGCTACAGAGGTAGCTATACTGTATCTATGTGTCCCCCAGGCAGTACAACACGTGTCGCGCCGTGTATGGCCCGCAAGCTCACAGACTCGTTCCACCACCTCAGCGAGATGGCGCTACAGAGGTAGCTATACTGTATCTATGTGTCCCCCAGGCAGTACAACACGTGTCGCGCCGTGTATGGTCCGCAAGCTCACAGACTCGTTCCACCACCTCAGCGAGATGGCGCTACAGAAATAGCTATACTGTATCTTATATGTGTCCCCCAGTTTAGTACTCTCCTCTCAAGCCGGCGCGGCGGCTGTCCGGATATACGCGTCTAGAGATAACTGGGCAAACCATCCCTCAAACTGTTTCTGTGCGATCCAGTAGTACCCCAAGAACTATCCGATATTTTTGTAAAAAATTCAATAACAGGCCAATTTTTTGTAAACGGGCCTTAAATATAATTTTAAGAGACTATATTTTGGAATCCAACATAATATCGCATTGGAAGGTATAAAAAAAAAGTTATACCCCGAAAATGGTGCAATTCCTTCAGCAAATATGCTATCACCAATTTTATCGTTAACATGTGTTTATGTTCACCATATCTAAGCACCAAAGTCGAAATCCATAAAGATATAAAACGGGAAACTAATACTTTAGGAAGAAGTCGGTTGTTTCTGATAGCATTTTTAACATAGGTATAATGCCAATTTGAGTTTACGTAGAGTTTTTTTTTAAAGTTTATTTGTTTTTCATTTACAAATATAGGGGGATTATCTACTTTTACGAAAGATAATAATAAATGTATTCAAATGTAAAGTGAATAACACTTATACCATTTTTGCCTATTTTTTTATAGATTTTTTAAAGCTTTGTATTTGTTTTTTTTAATGTCGCGGTCATAAATATTGGTGGATTACTATTGAATTATTTATTAAACTAGATAATCTAATTTTCAATGTTAAGAAATTACTGATATAGAATTATTGTTGAGTCTCCATAGAACGAATTAGTTTGGCTCTCGGGCTATAGGGCTAGCACAACTTGAGCGCGACTCGAGTGAGAAAGAGTCGCGGGCACTTTCAACCAATCAGATCGCTCGTAGATAGCGGGCGTGACTTAAGGCGACGTGCTGATAGGTTGAAAGAAGCGCGACAAAGAGTTGCGCTAAGTTGTGCTAGACCTACTTGACGTAGTAGACAGCTAGCCGTCTTCCGCATCTTCTTCTCCCGTTCTTCTTCTTGTCAGTTAAATAAGTCTTGAACGGGCGGTAGCAAAATGATGACGATTCAAAAGTACATGTGTATCATGTTAATTTGAATAAATAATTGTTTTATCTTTTATCTTTATCTTATCATACCGCAACGCCCATCTAAGAGCAGTTTCGCACTACGTCTGATCCGAATCCGATCGCAGTCCGTGAAAATATGGATCTAGAAAACTCGGACCGAATTCGGTTATTGCTTACGCACTAGTCCGATTTCTGATTCACACTAAACTGGGGTGCCTGTCGCGCTCGTCGCTCCCCGGCTACATACCCCGCCCGCCCCGCTGCCTCTCCGTTCTGGAATGGAGATTCACGGATGACGGACAGAAATCGGATGACGGAAATCGGATCTAGTGCGTAAAATACCGTACAAATAGTTCTACGACTACTCCGGACCGTATTTTCATAGATTGGGATCGGACATAGTGTGAAACCGCTCCTCTAAGGGCGCTTGTGCACTACACTGAATTTTACCGTCCCGGAAAAAAACGGATGCTTGTATTTTAATAATTAATTATAGAATTTGTTTATTTCGTGTAGTTTAGGGTTTGAAACATTGAAACTACACGAAATAAATAAATTATAAATGATTTATTATTGAAATACAATCATCCGTTTTTTTCCGGGACGGTGAATTTCAGTGTAGTACACAAGCGCCCTAAGGCTAGTATCACAGCTGTCCGTACGGGCCTCAAATAGATTCAAAAACAACCTTATTTGTAGATTTTATATTATTTTTATGCACTCACAATGCAATTTTGTAAGTATAGTATAGTATAGTTTTGTAAGTATAGTAGTATAGTAAAATGGCTGTTTCATCTTGATCGATTGTTAAACATTTGTAAAAATGTTTCTTTCGGATGCGAGGGTTTCCTCACATTGATGAAGCAACGCTGGCCTACAGCGTAACAAGTGATAGCAAAATTCGACGAGTCGTGTAAGCCTTTCGGTAGCTTAGTTGGTCAGAGCATCGGGCCGGATTCCCGGAGGCGCGGGTTCGAATCCCGCCTGAAAGCTACTTATATGGCTCGTGGTTTTTTACTATCACACATTTTTCCTATAACCTTATTTGTAAGTAGAATCACCATCAAATATTTTCCATAGACTTTTATAAAGTTCAAACGTAAAAAACGCGTTTTTATATTCCAGAGACCCAGAAAAGCGACCAGCAGCGACCCAACTCCTGAACCACGCATTCTTCAAGCAGATCCGGAAAACCGACTACCTGCCTGGACTCATCGGCCGAGTCAAGCCGATCAAACCTGACCCTAGTGAGTAAACCTCATTACTGAGTGTTAAGACATAACCTAAAAGTCTTTTTTTTATCCACAATGGTGTACCACTTAGCCTTCATCACACCTGATGTTAAGTGTGGTGATAAGGCTGAAGGTGAAAGCGCACTACTCCCGGAATCCTTAATCACTGAGGAACTGGCTATCTTATCTCTAACTGCCGGAACACAATAATGCTGAAAACATCATTGTTATGGCGTCAGACTTAGATAAGACGTGGTAGTTGGCCAGGCGGACTAAGGCCTCATTTCCACCTGCAAGTAAGTCTTCTGCGATAAATGTCCGACAGAATACTTACTTATAGGTGGAAATGAGGCCTAAGAACAAGTCCTACCACCAACCAAACCGAATACAATATGTACCCCCACTGGGAATTGAACCTGGAATCTCTTGGTCTGAAATTGGTAGTGAGCACCACTAGACCACAGAGGCGGTTTCGCTGCGAATTCAACGAAAACTAAGGTTATTCTGCCCATGAAGGTATCTAGCGACACTTGATTCCTCGCTAGACTTTCACGAATGGAATAACCGTCGATATCGTTGAATTCGCGGCGAAAGTTACCACATTTAGGTTATGTCGGCGGACAAAAGTCCTTGGCTAGCCCGAGAGCCAAACTAATTCGCTCTATGGAGACTCAACAATAATTCTATATCAGTAATTTCTTAACATTGAAAATTAGATTATCTAGTTTAATAAATAATTCATTAGTAATCCACCAATATTTATGACAGCGACATTTAAAAAAAACAAATACAAAGCTTTAAAAAATCTATAAAAAATAGGCAAAAATGGTATAAGTGTTATTCACTTTAAATTTGAATACATTTATTATTATCTTTCGTAAAAGTATATAATCCCCCTATATTTGTAAATGAAAAACAAATAAACTTTAAAAAAAACTCTCTACGTAAACTCAAATTGGCATTACACCTATTTTAAAAATGCTATCAGAAACAACCGACTTCTTCATAAAGTATTAGTTTCCCGTGTTATATCTTTATGGATTTCGACTTTGGTGCTTAGATATGGTGAACATAAACACATGTTAACCATAAAATTGGTGATAGCATATTTGCTGAAAGAATTGCACCATTTTCGGGGTATAACTTTTTTTTTATACCTTGCAATGCGATATTATGTTGGATTCCTAAATATAGTCTCTTAAAATTATAGTTAAGGGCCGTTTACAAAAATTTGGCCTGTTATTGAATTTTTTACAAAAATATCGGATAGTTCTTGGGGTATGCCTGCGCAGGCCTAAACCCCTTTATTCCAAAACGTGGACTAAAGTTAGACCTGATTTAAAACTGATGCTAATAGGGTATTTTACTGTTGTTGAAATGTAGATATTTAATGATGACGTTAAAAAATATTGCAATTAAGAATACCAAATGTGAAAAAATAATTTGAATCTGTTTTATAATAAAAGAATTATAGTCTGTTTGATTTTGACTATAGCTGTCTCTTTCTAAAACGAAATTTTCTATGGCGTGACTATGACGCTACTAACCCACTGACGTCACTAAGATAGCGTCCTGTCCTTGTCTAATTATAAAGTTTGAAGTCCTATATCTTTGAAAATATTCAAGATAATTCAAAATGAAAACTTGTTTTGTGTAGCTAATATTTCGAAAAACATTTTAAAGAAATAAAAAAAAATCAGTAAAATACCGTATTCTGTCTTTCATTTGGGGAATGAAAGTGACTATTGGTATTTGGTTTGGTATTTGGTATTGACACTTTTCCGCATTTAGACTCATATTCGGCCCGTTATGCGTAAACATGGCTAGTCGAGCCATCCTAGCTCCTTCCAGAAGCGCAGAAGCCTCCTAGTGTGTAACTAGTGTTTAAAAAATCACTACCACTGAACTACAATTGAAACACGATTGAGACACGATTGTGACTTAACGTTAGCAGACTTGGCCCCCAGGACTATTTTACTCCACGTTTTGGAATAAGGGGGGTAGAGTTTAAAACAACTTTGACTTTCTTTTGATGGAAATTAGATATTATCGTTCTTCAATGAACCGCTAATGAAAGGTTAATCTTCAATTCTTCGATATTGTCATGGATATTTCAAAACGAAACGTTTTGGTAAGAAAACAACGGGTTGCACTCCGGGAGTGCCGGCAGAAGTGAAAAGGGCTCCCTAGACTTTTTCACAAAAAAAAGGAATTTGACAAAAAAAATCGAACTGGATTTGAACTGAGGTCTTCTGGCTTCAATGCCGCCCGTTTTCTAACTTAGGCTATTACTACTTTGGAAACGGTGGCGAAATTTGCCTTCGTATTCTAATGACATTGTTACAGATTTTCGATCAGGGGGCCGATTCTCAGGCAATCGAGAAAAGTTCACTTTTATAAGCTCGAAATTCAAATTTAACACAGTTTTTGTATTGTCAGAATTTCACAATCGAAAAAGTTCGATCGAAAACCAGTCGAACGCTACGAGTGGTAGAAACCAATAGATGTTCGTATACGAACTTAGCTGTCAAAATGAATTTGTTGACATGTGGGATAGAGTAGTTTGTTTGAAACGTTCTAACTTTTCAAAAGAAACCACAAACAAAATGTTCGACATACGAATTACTACACTGAAAAAGTTCGAATGCCTAAGAATCGGGCCCCAGGGGGCGGATTCTCAGGCAATCGAGAAAAGTTCACATTTATAGCTCGAAATTCAAATATAACACAGTTTTTGTATTGTCAGAATTTCACAATCGAAAAAGTTCGATCGAAAACCAGTCGAACGCTACGAGTGGTAAAAACCAATAGATGTTCGTATACGAACTTAGCTGTCAAAATGAATTTGTTGACATGTGAGACAGCTTAGTTTGTTTGAAACGTTCTAACTTTTCAATAGAAACCACAAACAAAATGTTCGACATACGAATTACCACACTGAAAAAGTTCGAATGCCTGGGAATCGGGCCCCAGGTCACGTGTCCGTCTTACGAATTTTCGATCTGACAGTCACGTGATGTCGTGACGCGAGTTTAACATTTTTTACCCTTCACAAAAAGTGCACAACGCCGCTTAAGAAGTTTTCACTAAAAAAAACTATTCTTAATTGATTGAGTTCAACTATTTAAGAGTCACGGCATACCTCAAGGACGCATTTTGGGACCTGATTTGTTTATTTACTATGGCAATAATGCTTTGATTCCAGATGACATGTCGGCGCTGCTTCTCCAACAGAAAATGTCAGAAATGGATATAGAAAAGACTACAGAATGGGACTTTTAACGGTGCGACGTGAAGGTAGCAATATGCCTTGATGTTTGATGTCACTGTAGAAAGGTAGCTATTGCATTCCCTTTTGACAACCTATGTAATATAGGTTATATAGGACACATTTAATATGGAATATAATAGACCGACCGACTAAAAATTACTAAATTTACTGACTAAAATACTAGGTTTGGTTGCGGAAAAATAGGTCTAGGTTAGGTTAGATTGGCAGCTATTATAAGTCGCTCACCTAGTATTTTTGTCGGTAAAAAAGTATCAATTGGGTATTTTTGACTGTTGTTGAAATGTAGATTCATTTAAATTATGACATTCAGAAATATAACATTATTGAATAACAAATGTGAAAAAAGAAATTTATTCTGTATTATATCAAGCTAATTATGAGCTACTTAATTTGTGACTCTAGCTATCTCTTTCTAAAACGAAATTTTCTATGGCGAGAGTATGGCGCTATAGAAATGTGACGTCACGTTTCTATAGCGCACTCCTTGTCTAATTAGAAAGTTTGATGCTCTGTATCGCTAAAAATATGCAAGATATTTGAAAATAGATACCTATGTTGTGTTGCTACTAATTAAATGAACAGTTTAAGTCAATAAAAAAAATCAGTCAAATACCCAATTCCATTTAATATCACTTCACGTACCTTACAATAAAATGCATTGACAATTTCAATTAATGCGAAACCGAAGCGAATTTTATTTAGCTTCATAAGTTTCACGCTGCAGAAATAGAGAAAAGCGACGCTTCGATTTCGCGTCAATTGAAACTTAACCTTATGCTAGTGACTTGTGGATTTATATTTCGTTAGACCAAATAAAAGTATCCACCAAACATATTTTTATAACGAGGTTACTTTTTTCTTGTACAGTTGCTGTGAAATGCTTTTTGTAATAGAAACAATAGCTGCACAAAACTCAAAATACACCAATGTGCCTCACATGTCGAATACAATAGAAATTTTAATGGTTTATGATAATAATAACAGTATGGAAAGCAGATACTAAATAAATAGACGTGTAGTCTAATAATAGAGCCAGCGCGCACTTGTGATTTTTAATCGGGCGATAGTTTGATCGTTTTCGGATTCAGATGCCGTACTCTGAAACGCAAATCCGAAACTTCGGTTAGCCCCGTCCCTTTCACTCGATTCTGTCACAACTGGGGAGTGAGAGGGACGGGTATAACGAAGTTTCGAGTTTTGCGTTTCAGAGTAGGCCTTCAGTATAGAGTTTAATGGCAGTGCGCGCACTGACGATTAAAAATCGACCGATCAAACTATCGCACAGCACAACTATCGGCCGATTAAACTATCGCACAGCACAACTATCGGCCGATTAAACTATCGCACAGCACAACTATCGGCCGGTCCGTAATGTGCATGAAGGATGAAGGATGCTATGGAGACTCAACAATAATTCTATATCAGTAATTTCTTAACATTGAAAATTAGATTATCTAGTTTAATAAATAATTCATTAGTAATACACCAATATTCATGACAGCGACATAAAAAAAAACAAATACAAAGCTTTAAAAAATCTATAAAAAAATAGGCAAAAATGGTATAAGTTTTATTCACTTTACTTTTGAATACATTTATTATTATCTTTCGTAAAAGTATATAATCCCCCTATATTTGTAAATGAAAAACAAATAAACTTTAAAAAAAAACTCTGTACGTAAACTCAAATTGGCATTACACCTATGTTAAAAATGCTATCAGAAACAACCGACTTCTTCCTAAAGTATTAGTTTCCCGTTTTATATCTTTATGGATTTCGACTTTGGTGCTTAGATATGGTGAACATAAACACATGTTAACGATAAAATTGGTAATAGCATATTTGCTGAAAGAATCGCACCATTTTTGGGGTATAACTTTTTTTTTATACCTTCCAATGCGATATTATGCTGGATTCCAAAATATAGTCTCTTAAAATTATATTTAAGGGCCGTTTACAAAAATTTGGCCTGTTATTGAATTTTTTACAAAAATATCGGATAGTTCTTGGGGTACTATGTGAGCGGCGCACTGCATTCAACTAAACTATCGCCCAGCTATCGGCCGGCAGTTTGATCACGATCGTCTTACGATTCCGACTAAACTATCGGTCGACTAAAAATCACAAGTGCGCGCTGGCTCTAAAGATCTCATTTAAAAAAGACGTCTTCCAATGTAAATAAAAAAAATAGCCAGTTTTCTTTAGTTTGTATTCATTGACTTTTTAGTAAATTATTTTTAAAATAGTGACTATGTTGTTGCAAATGCAATGACTATGAATGAAATAATCATTAATATTGTTTAAATAAATACCTATTAATTGAAATCTGACAGTAATTCATAATGAAATAACATGAATCTTTGAATTGAACTTGGCTGGACAATGCCCCAAGTCTATATATTATAAATTGCTGTATTATTTTCTTTAAATCAAGTTTGAAATATGTAATATATTTGTTGATTTACTTTTGCTGAGCTAAACGTCACCGAATAGCAGTCGTCTCAATCAAAAGGCGTTGCCTAGAATTGGCGTCTTTATTTTTGATAGTATAACAAACAATATTTGCCAAGACAGTATAGCTGTATACTCAGGCAGACCCACAGAATATATATTAGTACCTTACGGTACAGAAATTTCACTCCCGAGTTTAGGTATGATAAACGCAAGCGTCCGGACACCGGACTAGTCTCAATAGGCTGGCACTCGCTCGACTTGTCGCACACGCAGCGCACGCATTCGCATGTGTCGCCATCTGTCTCGCTTCGCGTGTATTACTTTCACAGATAAAGTAGTACCTCTGACAGCCCTAGCAGATTGAAGCGAGACGGCAGACAGTTATTATACTATGAACGCTATACGCAATGCAAAAGGTTGAAATTAGGTTGTTTTCCAGAATATTAGGTAAATATCTCGGGGATTTTGCGCCGCTTGTATGGAAGTGAGACAGGCCTGGCGGAACCAAGTTAGAACTATCCGTCCGTATATAGAACATTTTTAAAAACAGCAAATGAAACTTTGTCATTCATACAAACACTATGAAAACAAAGTTAAGTTCTAGCTAGTCTCAATCGGTTCGGACTGAGTTTACAGGTATACTTTCTTTGCAAATCTTGTCTGTAGTGCTGCCAACAAAATTATATTTCAATGTTCGGTTGATGGCCGCAAGAAAAAAAAAGACGCCAGCTGCCATACAAAAATGTTCATTGTCCTTTGGTCTTTATTCAATAGATCTTAAAGATGAAAGATTAGTGATGTATTTTGTTTCGTTAAAGGAG
Organism: Crambus lathoniellus; assembly: GCA_949710035.1. NCBI lineage: Eukaryota > Metazoa > Arthropoda > Insecta > Lepidoptera > Crambidae > Crambus > Crambus lathoniellus. The sequence goes on along the minus strand of OX453306.1, from coordinate 29,089,316 downwards.
ATGGACAAAAAAACCCAAGAGTCGACAGAAACGAAAGTATGCCGAAAGATTTACTATAGTAATTAATGGTTAATTTCACCAAAAGGGAAACCCCGAAATCGGTTTAGTAAAAGAGCTATCAGCCGACAGCACGGATCTTGTTATTATCGTAATAAAAGTATGTAAACAATATCAATATTCTGTCAATGTGAGACTAAGAGCATGTTTCACAATGTCTAAGTAAGTTCTGATTAGCTGTTGCTTGACAGATGGGCCATACAAAACTGTCAAATAAACTGGAAAGTATCTCATGTGTAACAGGCCCTTAGTATATCGCAAACAAACAATATGATTATATCAACTACCTACCATAGATACTGGTAACTAAGTGTAATATTTTTAGTGATCCCGTTTTATGCATTAACACAAAAAGCAAGTCTTTATGTTAGTATAAAATACTATTATATCTATTTAAAATTTTTACTTCTTTGCATTCACACACAATGCAATTTTTGTTATTGAAAAATTGAAAATGAAGTATTTAGAAAAAATCTACGTGTCTCACAACCTGGAAAATATCTGGAAAGGTATTTCTTTCGTGTGTGAGGGTAGTAATATCTTCACATTGATGAAATTGACGCTGGCTATACAGCGCGTAAGAAGTATTGGATAAATTCGACGCTTCTCGTAACGATTCCGTAGCTCAGCGGTTAGAGCAGCCGCCCGGATAGCGAAAGGTCGTGGGTTCGAGTCCATCGGAGCTGGTTGTGATTCGTTTTTTTATAAATATTGTATCTATTGTTCGAAACTCCTTATAAGATAGCAACCACTCGAGTACCTACATACTTAAGGCGAGGATTCCCGACCGAAATAGGCACGCTAACGTTTGCTCGGCCGCGCGCGATACACTTCACGCGGACGCAGCGGCAGCCGGCAATGAACCTGTGAACTCGCGAGCGCCCCGCGAATCGAATATCACTTAAAATTCAATAAATAAAAATAAATTTAAACTTATGACGGTCGGAATCCCTCGGCTATTGAAAGACAATTATTTTCGTATATTTTTCATTAACTAAAACCAAGTATACTGCAAGTAATAGGATATTTGGATTACGATTAGACGGATGTTTGGGATTTTATTTGACACAGTTAAATATCATCAATCGAAAAAAATGGCCGGTTGCACTAGATAAATATCTGTAAAATAACATATATTTTTTCCATATTTTGAGTACTTGTGGTTTGCGAGTAATCCATAATTTAAAATACCCTATTTTGGGGAATCGTCGCCTTAATAATAGAGTTCGGTAGCAACCGTATGTCACCCATATGAGGTTCCTTTTAGCTGGGCTTCGGATTTTTGTACTTATTTTTGTAGGCCCATAGCTCTTATACTACACCGATTTCGGGGTAACGATAAAAATGTATCATTATTAGTCTATGGACATACATTTCATTCCTGTCTATTCTGGGTTTTTGATTCATACATTTTTAACCATCTCCTTTGATTGTAACTATTTTTCAGTTGTAAACATCGATGTATTTTGTGTGTAGCTGGGAACATATTATTATATATATTTTAACATAGAGCATTTAGATGTTGACACTGTGATGAATAAACGTTTGTTTGTTAATATTTGTATTATTTTCTATAATGTTATCGTTTATTATAATCATAAAATTATCAGCCATTGCCACATAACCTAAATGTGGTAACTTTCGCCGCGAGTTCAACGTATATCGACGGTTATTCCATTCGTGGAGGTCTAGCGATTCGTGTAGGTATCAGGAGTCGCTAGATACCTTCATGGGCAGAATAACCTTAGTTTTCGTTGAATTCGCAGCAACTTTTAATGTCGCTCGTCTGCGTAAGCCTTAAAAGCAGCAAATTATATTCTTCATTCAGATAACAAAATAATTTTCAAATATATTTTAAAATTGGTAGGTACATAATAAATAACCGGCCATGTTAAAAGAAAACTTTAATTAAACTTGTTAAAAGTTAAGTTTACAATATATTTGAGTTATTTTACAGTTTTGTAAAGTTTGGCGTTTTGTTGACTAACATTTATGAGCATGCAGTCTGCACACTATCGCTGCCATTGAAAAAAAAAAACATAGTGCTTAAATAAAGACGAAATTGTAAATTATCTCTGTGTAGTGCACTCCGAATAAGCTTTGTGGTAAGTACTTTTTACCTGTCGTTTGGTTTAAATCAGTTTTTTTGCGAAAAGTGGCCACTTTTAGCAATAAAACTCCATTAAATTAAACGATAAGCTAGAAAATATAGATAAAGCAATAGAAAGTACCACAAAGCTTCTTCGAAGTGCACTACAGAGAGATAATTCGCAATATAACCTTTATATAAGCACTATGATTTTTTCCAATGGCGGCGTTAGTGTGCATACTGCACGCTTTTAAAAGAGTATTTATTGTAAACTCTACTATGCGTCTTTGGCAATAGTGTCGATAACAGCTTGCAACCAAATGGCAGCAGCGCGGGCGCCCGCGTCTTCGTCCGTTGTGTACGCGCTTGATACGTACGATGCTCTGCCGGCCCTGAGTGTTATAACAACAAAAGTAAAGGACATTTTTCATTTTCGGCTAGGACATTGTACACTATTCGTACTAATAGTAAAAATATAGTAAAGTCAAATAAAATATTAAAATTGTCATTGTCTTTCTGGATAAATGGTACAAAAATAAACTTTGAAATAAAAATTCTTTGCCATCCATGGTCACACTGGCAACCATATTTAAATCACGTTCGGAAACTTTGATGTTTCTGTACGAAAAAACGATGACATTCACGACTGATGATAAACTGTCAATGTAAACCTTTTTTTAAATGTTAGTGTGACATTTTACCGCCATATTGAATCGGAAGACTAGATAATGCTTTTGTACCATCAAACGCGTTAGCTTATTGCGATATAATTAGTTTTCAGTTATTATAATTATCTTTTGCTTGCCTATGGTATAGTGTACAAAGTCCTAGCCGAGGCTCCATACAAAACTGAAAAATCTCCTTTTAGGGCCTAATTACATTTATTCAGCTCTATTCAGCTTCTGTCCATAGAAAACAACGATTTTGTATGGTGATACGTACGCATCCGTTCAGCTTTCCGCGTCTATTCAGCTTTCGCGGTAAATGGTCATAAAATGAGAACAAATGTGATTTATCATTCGAATGCAATACATAGCGTTCAGCGCTGTTCCGCCGCGTTTTCACGCAAACTATTTCGATTCCGTATTTATGACAATTTGTATGAAAACTGTATAAGCGCGCTACTCGCCGCTGGAGGCGCTGATACAGTTTTCATCATGAAGTTTGACTTAATAATCTCAGTATTAAGTCGAACTTCATGGTTTTCATCTGAATCGAAATAGTCTGCGTTTGCTTGACATAAAAACTTACACTAGGGGTACAGCTGTATAAGTGTGACCTAAATCGTTCATAGCGAAACGGGAATAGAGCTGAGTAAATGTAATTAGGTCTTTAAACTACAAAAACATAATCTCTATCAACTTGATGGGCTGACATGAGCCAACTAGCGCCGCCAATCGATTTTATTTTATTTCTTCTAAGCCAAATTTCTAAAAAGTAATCGGTCAAGGTCTTGTGAATGACGACTAATATATTTATTGAATAAACGTTACAACATTACAAAATGTGTTCAATAATACCGTTTAAACCAAAAGTAGCCACTTTTAACAAAATCCAGTTTTTAAACTGTTTGAATGCTTTTCAAATAGTGTAAAACTATTTAATAAATGCTAGATGTTATTCAAAGGACCTTGACTGATTTCTTTTTCTAGAAGTTGGGCTTAAATAAGATGACATAAAATAAAATCAATTGGCGGCGCTAGTTGGCTTATGAATGCCTCATAAATACTATACTCTTTATTTAAATTTTAACTTTTTTGCATTCACAATGCAACTTTTATTATTGAAAAATTGAAAATGAAGTATTTTAGTAAAAATCGACCCGTCTCACAACCAGCTCCGATGGGACTCGAACCCATGACCTTTCGCTATCCGGGCGACTGCTCTAACTTCTGAGCTACGGAGTCGAGTACGGAGACGAATGACTCCGTAGCTCAGAGGTTAGAGCATTCGCCTGGACAGTGAAAGGTCGTGGGTCTGAGTCCCATCGGAGCTAGTTGTGAGACGGGTCGTTTTTTTTCAATAGGTACTCTTTGTTACCTAGCGGTCATAGTAGTAGTAGACGCTGCGCCTTTCTGTGCGGCTTCTCCCACTCGCTGGAGTAAACTCTTCAGATCTAATGACAGGTTCTGTTTGAAGGCAACCGCTGCTACGTGTAATGTGTCCAGCTGGAAAGAAAGAAATAAAGTCCATTCGCTTAGATAGTGTCGCTCTTTGATCGCGCCGCCTTGGCACGTGCCGCTTCTTGTCAAAGGATGCCGCCGCATAAACAAAAGAGCCGCGTGCGGCGTACACCCGAAAATGGAATCGGATTTTGGGATTCGGCATTTATTAAATTATATTTTTTTTTAAATAATCTATGTTTCTTATAAATACAGGTGATAACGACGGTTGTGACTTGTGAGAATTCGAGCGATGATAAGTAGGTAATCATAATAATCATATAAAAAAAATATAATTATTATTATTATTTGTAAATCACTTATTTAACTTCCTTTTATATAAAAATATCCAAATTTGCATTAAAATTGACTTTTGTACCCAACTTAAGTGTATTATTTTATATCTGCATTTTATAGCAAGAGCCACAATGCCGTGCGTCGGTGTACCGACACTATCTAACCGAACGGACTTTACATGGGTGCTCAATGGAATAGGTGATAGGACATTTGTAAAATTTTTTCGATAAGAGAACTGACTTAATTTTTTACAAGCTTTTTATTAACTTGCCATGTTAGTTAGTTAGTATGTCAGTTAGTTAGTGGGGGAAAATCATGCAAGCTTAATTTGACCCACTTCCCAGTGTCCGATGGAGCTGAATTTCTGTATACAGGTTTGTTTCAGATGACAATACAATATTAAAGTACAGTCAACAAAAAAGCTTGTCATAAAAATGATTTTTTTACTAAAAACTTATTTTTTTTACTATCACATTTTTCCTGTAAAAACATATTATATTGAACTGGGCAGGCATTTGACCATCATCTTGTTTAATAACAGAACTAGCTTTCCGCCCGCAGCTTCGCCCGCGTGTACTACACGACGTTATCTGTCGTTAACGACGTTACTGTGATGTTTTTCCGGAATAAAAAGTAAGAAGCCTATGTTATTCTCCAGGCTACAATACAAAGTATCTGTGTACCAAATTTTAAGCCAAATCCCTTTTGGTGTGATTGAGCAACAAACAAACTTTCACATCCTACTTCCTACTATATATATATATATATATATATATATATATATATATTATATTATTTTTCTTTATATTTTTCTTTTATATTAGTAGGATATATATATATATATATAGATATCCCCTTGGGCACTTTGTGGCTCAAGCGTGCCATATAGGTAGTATTTTGTTGATCCATTTACACTTGTTGATCCGGGCAGTATTTCTTGATCCAATGCCACATCGCCGTTAATGTGTGGATCCGATCGGAGCCACAAGTGTCGCCACCAAAAATAATAATAATTACCTGTTTTTTATACAAATCCACCTTTTTCGCGTTAGAGCACTTGTTAATCCGATTCAAATGGGCCAATCACAGCACATTATGCGTTGTGATTGGCGCTCAGGCCCGAGAAACAGAGAAAGCAGACTTTGGGAAGAGTGAATGCGTAGTAAGTTAATATTTTGGAAGATAACTACAATGATTGAATCGTTTTATCCTATTCAATTTTTTTACGTTTTTATTAGGTTGCTTTCTTGCTTGTACACAAATTTTGATGCTAGAGACTTGAAACTTTGAACATATGTCAAAAGTGAATGATAATGCAATATTACGATGTCATTGAGCTGATCTGATGATGGAGCCGGAAGAACGCCACAGGAACTCCATGATGAAATCGTGCTACCCAATCGTATTTGGGCTCGTTAGAATTGTCTTGACACGTACTCTGACGGGAGACGAGTTTCAGGGTCTGATGATGAAGCCGGAAGGCCATGCCTTAGGAACTCAATATTGAAACCATGCAACCCCATCGAGTTTGGACTCGTTTGAATCGTCTTGACGAGTGCTCCATTGGAAATCATTTCTAGTCAGTTTTAAAAACGTGGTTTAAAAAAATAAAATTATAAAAGGAGAGATTATTATTCTAATCTATATTTATACAACTAGGTACTTATTACTAAATCTATACCAATATTATTATTTTATTAGTTTATTGGGTTTTTTATGCCTTTGAATAAATCATTATTATTATTATTATAAAGAGGAAAGATTTGTTTGTTTGTTTGTTTGCATCGAATAGGCTGGAAACTTGGAGATGGACATGAATTTACTTTTCGTCCCGCTAATCCCATAAGAACGGAACTTATGCAGGAAAAAACCCGGTGTAGGAACTAGTGCACCGATTTTGATGAAAGGCATCGAAATAGATGGGAACTTGACAATATATGTTTTTATCCCGGTAATCCCATGGGATTAGGAATTATTCGCGAAAAAACTTAAGAGGAGCTACTGCACCGATTTCGATTAAATTTTGTATAGAGATAGGTAGGGCCTTGAAGAAAGACATAGGTACGCTACTTATAGTATGATAAACGTTTGAAAAAAATTAAACCGCCTTGAAAATCTGAAACAAAAACTAACAAACACTAAAAACTAGAAAATAAATATAATTTTAATTCAAAGGACGAAAATGCGTGAGTTTTTCTAACTTATCTTGGTACCTACTTACTGAACTGTCTGAGGTCGGTACCAAGCCGAATAAGTAGGTATTTAAGGTAAATAGATATGTTCTACGAAAGTTACGTAAGTCCGCCCACACCACATCACAAGCACACCACACTTCACGCCTGGGACTGAGTTCTTTTTAAATATGTTTATTATTTATTTTGGTTTGGCACCGAGCTTCTTTTTGACTTGGAGACTGTGGTATAGCCTTTCATCTTTAGCTACCTAAATAACTTGAGAGAATACAACTAAGGTCCATTCGTGCATAATGGTATTTTTAAAAACATCATAATATAACTCCTAACCGTCATCAACTCACCCTAATAACCTGAAATAATAAAACTAGCGGTCATACGTACGTACGAACAATACTTAAACAAATATTCTCCAGCTTAGGAGCTGGAGAACTGGAGAACAGTTAGGACCATTAAATAATTAAATAAATTATAATAATAATAAATAAATAACTTCTTACATTCACACGAAATGTTAAGCCCATGTAAATTTCATTAAGAAACTGTGTCATGGAAACTTGATAACGGATAAATAAAATAAGTTTTTGTTTTTTGTTAAGGAGTTGTACCTTTCATCATCAACATTTTTTATGATTATGTATCCCGTTATTACTAAATTAATGTTGCTATGCCTCAATTGATCTCAATATTTCTGATTCGATTGAGCAGGGAAATACTAAACCTCGCTCTCTCCATTGCTCGTTGGGTGACTTTTGAACCTTTTTAAGAGACCCATAGTAAAAGACCACGTCTCACTTCCATAGGTCAGTACTGGCAACACACACTGGTCAAAGATCTTCGTCTTGATACATTGAGGTGTTTCGGACGCAAATATATGCCGCCGGAGCTTCCCGAACGCCGCTCATGCAAGATGGATTCGACAAGAGATCTCTTTCTCGAAGTTGGACTTACGTAACTGGAACTTCTGTCCCAGGTATACATATTGGTAACAACAACTTCAAGTGTAATGTTCCCAACATTAACTGGAGCAGGTGTAACATGGGCGTTGGACATGATTTTCGTCTTCTCCGTGTTTATCTTAAGACCCACTCTATGAGAAGCTTTACTGAGATCTTCGAGCATTGTGTTCAGGTCTTCCAAGGTCTCAGCCATGAGAACTACATCATCCACAAACCGCAGGTGTGTTAGTTACTCGCCATTGGTGTTGATACCGCATTCTTTTTAGTCCAGGATCTTAAAAATATCCTCCAACGCGGCTGTGAACAGTTTCGGAGAGATAACGTATCCCTGTCTCACACCTGAACACCTCGCTGTAGTTGGATAGGATTAGATCTCTGGTTCTGTATTCGGATGAGGCGTTTGGTAAAAGTACCTCAGTAACTCGATGTATTTGTAGTCTATTTAGCACCGGAGAGACGACAGCACCGCCCGCCGTCTCAATCGAATCAAAGGTTTTCATAGTCCACGAACGCCAAGCAAAGTGGCAAGTAATCTTTGGTCTTCTGTATAACTTGCTACAGCGTATTAATGTGGTCTATGGTACTATAGCTTTTTCGGAACACGGCTTGTTCGGGAGGTTGGAAGTCAAACCTGCGAGCGAGACGATTCGTAATGAATCTCGAAAATAACTTATAGATATGGCTCAGAAGCTAGATAGTTCTTCAAGGGAATCTTATAACCTTTCTTGAAAAACAGCATCACATCGCTTCTGCCCCATGTCTTTGGCATTTTGCCCTCAAGGATGACTGAATTGAAAAGCTTCTGAATGGCTTCTTTAATATGCTTGGTATTAAATTGGCGAAGGTCGCTCGTCAAAAACTTAGATATCTGTCTATTGAGCTGCCGATAACGACGGGCATCCGCTGAGTTCCTCTGATTTATGAGTAGAAGAGTCTGGGATAACCCAGACTCTTCTACTCATATTAAAAATAATTTTATTATTTAGAAGCGGGACGCCAGCGAAGCCGGACGGGTGATCAGTCACCTTGATAGGAACCATTTCACCCAGTTCCCCAAGTCCCCTGCTGATGACTGCGCAAAGCTGAGTGCTGGGGGAGGCGGGTTATCGTTTACCCCACCGGCGTAGTACCCTCGAAACTACCTGTACGCTTACAGTACCTGCTGAGTTGACTTATCGTTACTGCTTTATATCTTCTTCCTTAAGCTTGTCCGCTCCAAAGAGCTCCCAGTGCAGTGATGCGTACATCGGGTATTCTGCCATGAAGTGGTAGCTTGTTTCTTCGCTTTCTTTACATTGCGGACAGATTGGGTTCTCTGGTTTCTCCTGCTTCGTTTCAACAACTCTCTAGTTTTCTTCTTGTCAACTGATTTGATGAAGTACTTAGACTGTCTATTAGTCCTTTCTTTTCTTCCATCTTTGGTTGGTTTCTTTGATTGTTCTGATCTCGATAATGTTCTTAGTAATTCAATGTGTGATTGGCAGTCTTGGTTCAGGGCCATGGTTCATCAGCTCCTCCCCTGGCTAATTCATCGGATTCCTAATTGCCTTTGTTACCTTCGTGTCCAAGTACCCAGGCAATTTCAACCTCGACCAAGTGTGCAAGTTCCTGAATGCTTTGTTTGCATTCCTTCACCAAGGCTAGGCTAGTCTCCCGTTTTGTCAAGGGCTTTGATGGCAGCATGAATGTCGCTATATATTATTATGTTCCCTACGTTATAGTTGCTTATCTCACTTTTAATCATGTTCGTACACTCTACTATCACGAATGCTTGCCCCTGGAATACGCTGGTGCATTTGCCCAGATTGAAAGTAGTTCTTTAAGTGTTGGGCTTGGCTATGTATACCCCAGCTCCCGATAGCTTGGTTGATTCTTTTCTTGACCCATCTGTGTAGCATACTGCGGTGCTATCCAGATCGTCTTGTTGTAGCTTCCAGTCTTCTCTAGATCTGGTGCTTATTCTGTACTTTTTGTCGAAGATTTTTCCTTTTTCATTAGGTCATTATTAACTAGTAAGTATCATATTATAGATAGTATTTCTTTGTACTTTTTCCTTATTTCAGCGTGACCTTTATTATTGTGCCTTCCTATCCATAGGTAAGTGCTTTTCAGCTTAAACCATTGTTCTGTAGCTTTCTTTTCAAGTTCAAGATCTATTGGACTAAGGCCTAGTATCATTTCTAAGGCGCCCGTGGGAGCTGTTCTCATGGCTCCTGATACCATGATGCTAGCTAGTAGCTAGTTTTTGTACCTTAGTAGGGTTCTTTTCTGTTATTTTATTTTTATTTTTTATTTTATTTTATTAGGACAGCTAACAAAACATACACTAGATACAATTCAATGCATTAAAATAACATAAATAGTACAAGTAGCAGTGTTGCCTTAAGTTATATTCTAGTTGTGCCTTATGCCACCATACTAGTGCTCCGTGGAGGATCCTCGGTAGTTCACCATTTCAGGTTTCATGCCCCAATTCCTGCCAACGGCTCTTCTGCACTGCATGAGAGCTGTCATTGCCTTTTTGCTAGTTTATTTTACAAGAGTCTGGGTGGAGAGTTTCTTCAATTTGGCACGGTGGGTTTTACATAAGTACCTACTGTACTGCAACTTTGCATTGAAATCCCCCCATCACAAACGTGTAATGGGTTCTATAGCTATGAATGAATTTAGAAATCTCATACATAGCCTATCTATTTCGAGGTCAGAGCGTAGACCTGGATGAGATTCAGCGAATATCGTTTCGATATTCTGAGTATCAGGTATGCTATCCTGCTCAAGACACTTCCGATGTTGATCACGTTGTTGACAAGGGACTTGTGGACGATGAACAGAACACCACCTATGGACAGTTGTTCGCCTTCCCGGTGGTATAGCAAGTGACTGGATTGCAGGATAATCGAGCCCTCCGCTATCGTAGCTAGGAATAGCGGGGACGCCGAGTCTTCGGATCGGACTTCTGATAACCCAATGATACCCCAATGTAACTTACTAATTGCCTCTTCCAACTCCATGAGCTTCGCGTCCATCTTCAATGTGCGCGTGTTGTAGGTTACCAGGTCGACTCGTCGGTGTTGGTAGCCGGATCTTACCCGGAAGTTCTTAGCAGCCCATGCCCCGCCGTTACTATAGCCGCTATCGTAGCTAGGAATAGCGGGGCCGCCGGGGACTGGCGGCCGGATGTATTTGTGGTGTATTCATTTTGGGGGGGTTTGCCATTGCCGTGCTTGGCAGGCGGGTTGGCGATCGCAGTATGGCCTGCTGTTAAAGGGAGTCACTGCTGTTTATCTCTTGATGACAGTTTTTCCTCTGTCGCCTCTTACGACACCTACGGAAAGAGAGGGGGGTGGTGCTATTCTTTTTATGTGCTGGCAGTACACGGGAAAAAGGCTTGCCTATATTTGAGAATTTCACTCGATTTTCCTGGGATTTCATCTTCTGATCCTGACTTGTTGCATATAAGATCAAGTTAGAGGTATAAACTTTTTAAGAAATAATTTTGAAAATGATATCCTTTTTAATAATGAATATTGTTCCCCAAATGACTAAGAAATCGACTAATACGCAAAACTAAAGCCTAAATACGCATTATTCAGGATAACTGCAAAGATTCTCGCCAGTTCTTGATCAAATTTGAATGGGACCACGCGACGTGGTGACGTTAGATAAAAAAGAGTTAATTACCTTTCCAAATTGGTTCATTAACTAAAAATTTCTGAGGTGACACACATAAAAAAAAACATACAGACGAATTGAGAACCTCCTCCCTTTTTTGAAATCGGTTGTTAATAAATAAACAAATCGCTGCAGCGCGGGCACCAGGCGTTCGGTTCACATGTTTGTTTACTCAACGAGGGTTTAGCAATGCAATGTATGGAGAATTGCAAATATTATATATTCGGAGTCAACAAATACTGAAAGGCATACGAATATAAGTATTATGGAACGAAGCAAACAATATTGTTTAAGCATTTCATAATTTTGGCCTCTACGGTGTCGATTAAGTTCGAAATTGCAATGAAAAAAATATCTAGTATATCACTTTCTCGTGGATTTAGCAATGTATCGAGAACTGCAAGTATTATTATATTCGGAGCCAACAATACTGAAGTGTATACAAAAATATGTATATATAACGGAGTCAACAAGTGTGTCAGCATTTCAGAATTTTGACCGTTACGGAGTCGATTGAGTTCGGAATTGCAATGAAAAAAATGCCCAGTATATCACATTCTCAATGAATACGTTTGGCAACGTCGCCTAGTTGAGGGTGGCGTTGCCACTCCGCGCGAAATATGTGCCATAGGAGTCGAGTAATAAGGCGAAAAAGGTGGAGTCAACAATACACGGCAGTCGGGCTGGATCAACCAAGTGCCCAGGTTGGTGTTTATATATATATATATATATATATATATCCTACTAATATTATAAATGTGAAAGTTTAGATGTTTGGATGTTTGGATGTTTGTTACTCAATCACGCCAAAACGGCTGAACGGATTTGGCTGAAATTTAGGACACAGATACTTTGAAGCCTGGAGAGGAACATAGGCTACTTTTTATCCCGGAAAAATATCACACTCCCGCGGGATAACATCGTGTAGTCCACGCGGGCGAAGCCGCGGGCGGATAGCTAGTTTATAATATTAGTAGGACAGTAGGATGTGGTCTAAGATGTTGCATGCTTGCCCAGAAAATGTCTGTTCACTCTGGCCTTGAAGAGACTAAGGTTGTAGTTATAAAGCGGAACTTAGAAGCAGGCAGCGAATTCTATTCCCTAGCGATTCGCATTAAAAACGAATCTGCGGAGCGCTTAGTGCGGACAGGTGGAGTGTCAACAACGTAGGGGTGACAACATGAAGTTTGACTTAATACTCTGAGGTAACTGGAGCTCTCACCCTGAATAAAAAAGTGTCGCCAGCAAATTTGACATTTATGTATGTAGTGGCAGGTAGTGGCTGTCAGCTGTCTCATATGACCATACGTATTTTTTTAAAGTGTAGGTGAGACGGAAGACAGCCACTGTGTAATTTGTGGTGACAAAAAATTGATCGTACTGCACTCTCCAGTTACCTCAGTATTAAGTCGAGCTTCATGGGTAACAATCTCGCCAGGGTGTCGTTCCCCGGTGGTGGAAAGAGGCTGGAGGAACAAGGTCGTGTCTTTCTAGTTATATATGTATACTAGCCTTCCGCCCGCGGACTCTCTGTGCAGTCTGCACGACATCCCGCGGAAAAAATTATACCAAGAGAAAGAGCCTTATTCCTGCTATAAAAAGTAGCCCGTGTCCGACCTAGGGTATCAAACTATCTCTATTCCTAATTTCATCAAAATCGGTTCAGCCGTTTTGACGTGAAAATGGAACACAGACGGACAGACAGACAAACAAACAAACAAACATACACATTTTCTCATTTATAATATTGTATATTTTCTATATTTCACGACTAAACCTATTTTCATTGAAATTCTGATATATTGGTCTAAAAATGACAAAGGCTAGGCGCCTAGATCGCACTTTTCCTTATTGTTCTCACCATGGTCCTGTCCCCTGGCTCGGCCCCGCCGTACTTGGCGATGGCCCGAATGGCGCTGTCCCACGCCAGCAGCCATGTTGCTACGTCATTCGTTTTAGCACTGAAAAGTTTGAAAGCATATTCAGGAAACCTTTACCCCCTTATTACAAAACGTGGACTAAAATAGTCCTGGTTTAAAACTGGTACTAAACTGGTGCTGTCACTTTCATTTTCCAAATGAAAGACAGAATTAGCATGTATTTTAAACCAGGTCTAACTTTAGTCCACGTTTTGTAATAAGGGGTAAATGATTGTGTTAACATTTAACAACCTCTGTTGTATTATGAAAAGTCTCCCAAACAAAATTAAATTATTCCTCAATTTATAATTTGTTCCACTCATACATTATGGCAAAGTATAAAAGAGATAAATATAAAAGAGGGAATAGATAGTCATCATCATCATCATCATCAGCCCGTATCCGTCCACTGCTGGACATAGGCCTCTCCTAGTTCACGCCACTGAGCACGGTTTTCAGCTCCTCGCATCCAGCCCCCACCTGCCATCTTTCGCAGGTCGTCACTCCACCTGGCACCAGGGCGCCCTACCACAGAATATATATTAGTACCTTACGGTACAGAAATTTCACTCCCGAGTTTAGGTATGATAATCGCAAGCGCCCGGTCACCGGACTAGTCTCAATAGGCTGGCACTCGCTTGGCTTGTCGCTCACGCAGCGCACGCATCCGCATGTGTCGCCATCTGTCTCGCTTCGCGTGTATTACTTTCACAGATAAAGAAGTACCTCTGGCAGCCCTAGCAGATTGAAGCGAGGCGGCAGACAGTTATTGTACTATGAACGCTATATGCAATGCAAAAGGTTGAAATTAGGTTGTTTTCCAGAATAGTAGGTAAATATCTCGGGGATTTTGCGCCGCTTGTATGGAAGTGAGACAGGCCTGGCCCTACGCTACGCTTGCCTAAGCGCGGTCACTACTCCAGAACTCGTTTGCCCCAACGGCCGTCGGTTCTTCGCGCGATGTGACCTGCCCATTGCCACTTCAGCTTGCTTATTCTTTGGGCTATGTCGGTGACCTTGGTTCTCTGTCGAATAACTTCATTTCTTATCTTATCCTTTAGAGAAACGCCGAGCATAGCCCTCTCCATAGCTCGCTGGGCGACTTTGAACTTGTGGACTAGTCACACCGTTAGTGTCCATGTTTCGGCTCCGTAAGTCATTACGGGTCGACGCACTGGTTAAAAACTTTCGTCTTCAGGCTTTGTGGTATCGACGACGTAAAGATTTCGCGAAGTTTGCCGAATGCTGCCCATCCCAACTGAATTCTTCGATTGGTCTCCCTCTCAAAGTTGTTTTTACCCATTTGCAAAATTTGCCCGAGGTAGGTGTATTCTTGAACAACTTTGATGGGTAGTCCATTAACAGTAATCGGTTGCGGGTCTACAAGTGTGTTGTACATAACTTTTGTTTTCTCAATGTTCATGCCGAGACCGATTAGCTTAGAAGCATCAGCTAAGCTGGACAGCATCCGTGTCAGATCTTGCAGCGACTCCGCCATTAGGACTATGTCATCAGCAAATCGCAGGTGTGATATACACTCGCCGTTGATATTTATGCCCATACCTTTCCAGTCCAGCGTCTTAAACATATCTTCCAGCGTGTTCGTGAACAGTTTTGGGGATATTACATCACCCTGTCTCACTCCCCTACGTAATAGGATAGGTTTGGTTTGCTGGCTCTGTACTTGGACACTCATAGAGGCGGCGTTATATAGACCTTTCAGCACCTCGATATATCGCCAGTCAACTTGGCATCGCTGCAGAGACTCCAAAACAGCCCAGGTTTCTACAGAGTCAAAAGCCTTTTCATAATCCACAAAAGCGATACACAGCGGTTGGTTATATTCTTCGGACTTCTGTATAACCTGCCGCACTGTGTGGATATGGTCGACAGTGCTAAATCCTCCTCGAAACCCGGCCTGCTCCGGAGGTTGAAACGCATCGAGTCTTCTTGCGAGACGATTCAAGATGACCCTCGAAAACAGCTTATACACGTGGCTCAGAAGTGAGATAGGGCGATAATTCTTTAATAGAGTCTTGTCACCCTTCTTAAAAAACAATACTACCACACTTCTGCTCCACGCCTCCGGAGTTCTCCCACTGAATAAAATGGTGTTAAACAACTTTTGGAGCTCATAAAGTATAGGTTTACCACCTGCTTTAAGTAGCTCCGAAGTTATACCATCTTCACCTGGGGCTTTTCCATTTTTAAGTTTTTTGAGAGCCATCTCGATCTCGTCTAGGCATATTTCAGGCAGATCTTCGGTCAGGTAGCGAGTAAGCGTTGCACGGGCATCGGCTGAGTTTGGGACAGGTCTTGTAGCGTGCGAGTCATACAACTGGCCATAGAAATCTTCTATCTCGGTTAAGATCTCCGACTTGGATACAACGGTAGTGCCAGAAGATGATTGGAGCTTTGTCAGGTGGGATCGGCTCAATTTCTGGGCAAAAACTTTAGATCCCCGATTCTGCTCAATAGCTTGTTCAACTTGACGTGTGTTGAAGCGTCGGAGGTCTCGTCGCACCAGCTTTGTTATTCTATGATTGAGGTCCCTTTGTTCTGACGCTGTGGCCTGTATTTGCTCTCGTCTCGCGTCCATAAGCCGAAGAGTTTCTTCCGAGAGTTTGGACTTTGCACCTGTACGCTGAATCCGACAGAATTTTGTGCCCTCCTCCCTTAAGATCCGTACGACGCTATCGAGTTCCTCGTTTACACTGTCGGGGGTTTTTAAGGCAGTAAATCTGTTTTCCAGTTGTGTTTCAAATGTCTGTGATCCAACAGCAGTTAGGAGCGCGTTTGGCCGGAGCGTGGACTTCATCAGACTATATCTATCTAGTTTTACGTTGATACTCAGAGAGCCTCGGACAAGTCGGTGATCACTGCCAGTGTTAAACTTATTGATCACTGAGACATCTCTGAATATATGCTTTTTGTTAGTTATAATATAATGAAGTCAATCTCATTTTTGGTTTTACCGTCGGGGCTTCGCCATGTCCACTTTCTCTGGGGCTGCTTTTTGTAGAACGAATTCATCAAAAACAGGCCCTCTTTCTCTAAAAAGTTAACCAGCATTTGGCCCCTATGATTCCTACTACCGTAACCGTGAGGACCAATTCGCGATTCACTGCCATTTTGAGTTCCTACTTTGGCGTTAAAGTCGCCCATGACAATGTTGTAGTGTGCCCTTGAGGTATTGTGAAGAGCCGTACATATGTCTTCAAACAAATCTTCTACCGCATCATCCGAGTGAGTCGAAGTCGGTGCGTATACCTGCACTACCTTGAGGCTATACCTCTCGGTTAGTTTAAGGACTAGGTACGCTACCCTAGTCGACACACTGGCGATTTCTACAACATTGTTTGCTAGGGACTTATTTACAAGGAAACCTACGCCACCCTGGGATTGCTGGTCGCCCTCTCGGAAGTAGAAGAGATGGCCAGATTCAAGGGTAATGGTGTCCTCCCCCTCTCTTCGGACTTCACATAAGCCTAGAATGTGCCATTTGATTTTACTCAGTTCCGTTTCCAGCTGTGCCATGTGGTCGTCGAGCCTGATCGTTCGTCCGTTGTAAGTAGCCAGGGTCAAAGGTTGTGTGTGGTGGCCTGCGGTAACCCGGTGATTCTTCGCACCCCCTGCTCCACCGTTACCATGACCGCCACCATAGTCAGGAATAGCAGAGCGGCCGGGAACTGGGGGCCATTTATTTGTTGTGCCGTTCATAGGAGGTTCTTAGCCTACTTCAACCACGCTGGCCAGACGGGTTGGTAGAGGGTTTGTTTCAAGTTTTCCTTCTCTTGCATAGGTGATCTATGCATTGCGCCTATTAGTCGACTTTTACGACATCCCACGCATGTAAGGGAGTGATGACACTTGTATTCTTAGGCCGTCACCACGCGGCCAAATAGATAGTTTTATAAGCAAAATTCAATTTCCGGGAAAAATCACCAAGTATCACAATTACATGGTAAAAAACTTCAAAATGTATCACCAGGGGGGATCGGGTCTAAAAAGTGGCTAAAAAACATCACGTGATTAATGGACAGCCCCCTACAGAAACTCTAGAATGATCTCCGATGTGTACCTGGCTATGGCCTGCGAGGCGGCGGACAGCCCCAAGCTGTAAATGCCACCCGAAGTCCCGCCCATGTCCGTCTCAGCTATCTCTGACAGCTCCCACAGGACGTTCGATGGGTACTCCATTGAGGCTGTTTTCAAGTACTCCAGGATCGCTGAAAAACCAGAAGATGCAATAAAAACGAATAAATTTTCTACCAAAGAAAACCTAAATTAAATTCCTCTGTTATTCAGATGTCCCTAATGAAGAGTGGTACCTATGAAGGGCTTTATACTAAGGTAATCTCAGTAACCTGATTTTACAAAAAAATATGAATAAAAAGCGAGACTGCACCAACTCTTTCACTCCAATATTCTAATAATGTGAATATGATGCCCTGCGAATCCTACTAATATTATAAATGTGAAAGTTTAGATGTTTGGATGTTTAGATGATGTTTGGATGTTTGTTACTCAATCACGCGAAAACGGCTGAACGGATTTGGCTGAAATTTGGGACATAGATACTTTGTAGCCTGGAGAGGAACATAGGCTACCTTTTATCCTGGAAAATATCACATTCACGCGGGATAACGTCGTGTAGTCCACGCGAGCAAAGCCGCGGGCGGAAAGCTAGTAGGCTATATGGAATCCTACTAATATTATAAATGTGAAAGTTTAGATGTTTGGATGTTTAGATGATGTTTGGATGTTTGTTACTCAATCACGCGAAAACGGCTGAACGGATTTGGCTGAAATTTGGGACATAGATACTTTGTAGCCTGGAGAGGAACATAGGCTACCTTTTATCCTGGAAAATATCACATTCACGCGGGATAACGTCGTGTAGTCCACGCGAGCAAAGCCGCGGGCGGAAAGCTAGTAGGCTATATGGAATCCTACTAATATTATAAATGTGAAAGTTTAGATGTTTGGATGTTTAGATGTTTGGATGTTTGTTACTCAATCACGCGAAAACGGCTGAACGGATTTGGCTGAAATTTGGGACATAGATACTTTGTAGCCTGGAGAGGAACATAGGCTACCTTTTATCCTGGAAAATATCACATTCACGCGGGATAACGTCGTGTAGTCCACGCGAGCAAAGCCGCGGGCGGAAAGCTAGTAGGCTATATGGAATCATAATCATAGCATATCGGCAATAGAAGTGATGAACAATGTGGTCTATCATACCCTGAGCGAATTTCTTCAGAGTGTTTCCACAGTCTCCGTCACCGCAGCCGGAATCCAGCTTGTTGAGCAGCGTCTCATTCTGCGCCAGTGCTTCTGCGGCGGCTTTCAAGCTGTTCCGCATCAGGATTTGTTCGGCAATGGACAAAGAGGGACCTGTGGCATCCTGTCGAACAGAATATTGTTTTTACTATAGACTAGCGGATCCTCGCGGTTTTACCCGCGTGGTACCCGTTCCCGTGGGAATATCGGGATAAAATATAGCCTATGTCACTCGGGAAGGCTGTAGCTTACTAACGGTGAAAGAATTTTCGAAATCGGTCCAGTACTTTTTGAGTTTATTCGTTACATACAAAAATACAAATCTTTTCTCTTTATAATATATTATTAGTACTAGCTGACCCGGCGCGACTTCGTTCGCGTGGCCCTACCCCCTACTGCACGCTACCCCTACTCTACCCCTACCCTACCTCTACCCTACCACTAGGCACTACTCTACCCCTACCCCTACCCCTACCCCTACCCCTACCCCTACCCCTACCCCTACCCCTACCCCTACCCCTACCCCTACCCCTACCCCTACCCCTACCCCTATCCCTACCCCTATCCCTACCTCTGGCGGGGATAACTAATTAAATGACGATTGATCAGTTTTCGACCGGAGAGAAAAATTGATTAAATTACTAAAATGGCTATTAAAAAATAAGGGTTGATCGTAGAAGGGTGAAAATTGAGGATTGTACCTATGTATTTTTGTATGTTGTATCATAAAAAAATAGAAATTAAAAAATTTGTCTAAAAAATAAAAAAATATATTTAGGGGTGGACTACCCCTAACATTTAGGGGATGAAAAATAGATGTTGGCCGATTCTCATAGATACCGGATAAGCACAAAAAATTTCATCACAATCGGTCAAGCCGTTTCGGAGGAGTACGGCAACGAAAACTGTGACACGAGAATTTTATATATTAGATAGATATAGATGTCTCTTTGGAAATGATAATTGTTGTATCGTAAAATATATTTACACTCGTCAGTCTAGATACTTTAGTTTTACAAACTTTAAAGGGGTGTCGCTGGAGCTATTCTTCCCATAAAGCGGTGGCGAGTGTTATATAACCAGTTGATGTCTATAACCAGCACCATTATTAACCAAAAAGACACCAGTAAGACCATATTCTTCGAAGATACATAACTAAGCAGTTATGTAGAAAGAAGCACCTCGGCTGCAGAGCGTCAAGACAGACCATCTCCCTGATTCATGAACTGTCGGAATCGCTTCAGACAGCGGAGTGCCCTGTCTCTGTCACTCACTATAGAATAGACAATCCGTTTCCGACGGTTCGTGAATGAAGCACCTACTTCAGTGTCCATTGCCACCTGCACCATGGGCGACCAAATGAAGCAGCAAGCGGTCGCCGACTACTGGTCTAGCAAGATTTAGCTGAACTACTGACACACTAAGAAGAAGTGTTGGATTGGATACCATATTAAGTAGTGCTACTGACCTTCCTGACGCTAGCAAGCAACGACACGTCATCATCCCCGACGCCCCCCTCCATTCGCACGGATGCCCTCCCCCCCGGCCAGCCGGGAGCGACGGTGGGCGCGTCCAGAAGCCGCAGCCAGCCGGTACGAGTTAAGTGTAAGAGGCAGATCTGGAACCCGTGCATCTCCAGCGAAGACTTCATGTGCCCGGAGAAAATGCGCTCGACGGTGATCGCTCTACTTTCTGGAAATAAGTATTAGTGGTATTTTTGTCTTATGCCCGGTTTCTATTTGATCAGTTTTGCTTACGAACCTGATCCTCCGTTCCTTTTTTATAGATTACTCGTCATAGGTAGGTACTTAGCAAGAAAACTGACGACGAGTGATGCCTGATGAGACGACGTTGAAAATAGGCACCGCACATTAATCAAGTACCGGTCAAATAAGCTAAATTTTGCAGTTTGCAGGGTGCAATAACTTTCATAAGTAGCCCGTTATTTTTTAATTTCGAAATGGTAGGTATATTTTTCTCACTCGTTGAGAGGTACCTAACCTATTTCATTGTGTCAGATGTATAACTAACCCAAATATTCCTTGATCTCTTTGCTGATAATGTTCATTTCTAGTATTGAAGTCCCTCCTAAATTGTTAACCATCGCCGTTACTTTATGACCAGCATGTAGATTCAGGTGTTCTACTATCTGAAAAATATAAATGCGTTATTAACTTATGGCAGTTAAGTAGTAAGAGTTAGCTAAGCCTTCCGCCTGCGCCTGGACACGAGTTGCCGTGGCCGGTAGGCCTATATGTCTATTTAAAGACTTCCAGGTATGGAAGTCTTTAAATAGACTTCGTACTATGGTCGACCGTAGCAAAGACAACCTGTCCAGTTGGGGATTTTTGGATGATTCCAACTTCGAATGTAGGTGCGGTGCTTCTCACTAAACGATGGGACGTTTGATATCATGCCCTGCGTGTCCTTGCAGCTGCACGCAGGAGGACTTAATGAAGGCTACTAGTCTACTAGTTCTGCGATTCGCGTAGCTGAATTTTGGTCGGACACAATTTGGTTTAGGATCGCATCGTTGAAGTGGCAGTGGGCGGGACACATAGCGCGGAGAATCGATGGCCGTTGGGGCGGAAAGGTTCTCGAATGGCGACCGCGAACCGGACGACGTTCCGTGGGCAGGCCCCTATCCACGGAAGGCCGTCCCTTCAAGGTGGACCGACTATCTGGTCAAGGTCGTGGGAAGCCGCTGGATGAGGGCAGCGCAGGACCGATCGTTGTGGAGAACCTTGGGGGAGGCCTATGTCCAGCAGCGGGTGTCGTTCGGCTCATGATGATGATGATGAAAATAGGTAAGTATACTGTAGTGTGCCACTACGCCACTACTTATTTTCTAGGGGGCTGAATAAAAGAATGCTTGCACTTTAACGACTAAACGACTCTACTTTGTAGTAATCTTAATTCACTAGGGATCGTGCCCTCTCGACGGGCTATCATCGAATGTGTCAAACCACTTTTTCTTCTTCAAACTGTGGTTTAAAAGTGGGTTTGAAATGAACATCCTCCAAAGAGGCTTAAATATAGATACATCGCCACAGCCTACATATCTTTTATCAGCTGCCTACAGAGTATAAACTCACTCTACAGTACCTGATGGTGGTGCTCGTGTGAGGTGCTGGTGATGATGTGAACTCACCTTCCCAAGTATAAGTGAGACGACCTCGTGCGCTGTTCCCAGCTTGACCTTCG
Organism: Crambus lathoniellus; assembly: GCA_949710035.1. NCBI lineage: Eukaryota > Metazoa > Arthropoda > Insecta > Lepidoptera > Crambidae > Crambus > Crambus lathoniellus. Next base: position 29,067,479 of record OX453306.1, on the reverse strand, counting down.
CGATGCCTGCCTCCCCGTGCACGCCCGCGCCCAGCTCCATCATGCCGTGGGCGATCTCGAACAGGGGCGGTTGCCCTGGAACAAGTAGGTAATCCACTTAGGCTGGATTTCAACAAACTTTTATTCCAAGAATAACGCTTATTCTCGTATAGTAATGTCAAAACCCCATACTAGACACTAGTTTGACATTAGTATCCGAGAGTAAGCGTTATTCTTCGAATAAAAGTTTGGTGAAATCCAGCCTTAGTATAGTCTAGCAATTATAAGCACTTTGACCAATCCGTATTTCAACTGAGTATTGCAGATTGTACAAGACAAGAAGAAAAGTGAGAGAGACTGTGACGGACGTGACGGTACTTTAAAGCATCGATTAATGAAATGCTCGCTGTATCGAACACTACCAGACCTTTAAAGATTAAGACAACTATCGAGATAGGACTTGGAGATAAAAAAAACGACACGAAACTAGTGAGCGGTATAAGAGATCGATTGGTGTGTTTTGATCACCGCCAGAATTGTTTTCGGCTTAGATAGTTCTCGTTGCTTTGCAGATGCCATCGCTTGATTGATGACGAGCGGAGCAGCCCGTCGGTCGTCAGATGTTGTTCATTGGATTGACAAATCAGTGTCACCAAGATGATGTGACAGGGCTGCGTGTAGTTTTTAGCTGGTTTAACTTTCGGTGAGTCCCTCATACTTATCATCATCATCATCATCGGCCTATTAACGTCCACTGCTGGACATAGGCCTCTCCAATAGTACGCCATCGAGCACGATCAGTGGCTGCTCTCATCCAGCTCTTGCCAGGCCACCCTGCAAAGATCGTCGCTCCACCTAGTCTGAGGGCGTCCTACACTACGTTTTCGGATACGCGGTCTCCACTCTAGAACTCGCTTACCCCAGCGGTTACCGGTTCTGCGGCTTATATGGCCGGCCCACTGCCACTTCACACACACACCACTTATACTTATAATACATCGTAATTTTACCAATAAAAGCAATAAACAATACCCTACCTGGTAAAGAACAGGGGCTGAGGCAAACGCCCAGGGTAGCCATGTACTTGCTGGACTCCACCGCGAGGTTCCGCACCTCTTCCAAACTCGCTCCCTGAGCCGCCAACTCCCCACACATCTAGAAATACATAAATATGTCCATGTCGCAGCCAAATGGTTGAATTTGCCATTTAATTAAACGCCTAAGCCGTCCATTTTTTCCGTAAGCTATTTTATCTTCCCATAAGTTGACGGAGTCACAAAAAAAGTAACCACGAAATTTATTAAATTTCTAACCTATCACGTGTTCTACAGGACTTCCGAGGGGTACATGTCATACTTAACTGTCCGGCGGATTCAACCATCCACCTGCGACATTCATACGCAAACGAGTGTAGGTACTTTCTTTTGAATATAGGACCGTTTTGTTCCCATCACGCATATAATGAGGTTGTCCAAATCAAAAGGGACCTTGTGGCGCTCGGCACTTACGCCTTTATTGCTGTTGTTCGAATACAAAACAACGACAATAAAGTCGTATGTGCCGGCCGCAATAAGGTCCCTTTTGATTTGGACGACCACATATTTATAACTTTACTAGTTTTCCGCCCGCGGCTTCGCCCGCGTGGACTACACGATATTATCCCGCGGGAATGTGATATTTTTCCGGGATAAAAAGTAGCCTATGTTCCTCTCCAGACCACAAAGTATCTTTGACCCAAATTTCAGCCAAATCCGTTCAGCCGTTTTGACGTGATTGAGTAACAAACATACAAGCATCCGAACATCTAAACATCCTAACATCCAAACATCCAAACATCTAAACATCCAAACATCTAAACTTTCACATTTATAATATTGACGACCGATTTGGCGCAGGGGTAGGCTACCTGCCAGAGGTCTCGGGTTCGATTCCCGAACAAGACAAATATTTGTGTGCATGAACATGTCTATTTGTTTTGGTCTGAGTGTTTCTATGTATATGAAGTATTATCCCGCAGGAATGTAATATTTTTCCGGAATAAAAAGTAGCCTATGTTCCTCTCCAGGCTACAAAGATCTGTGTCCCAAATTTCAGCCAAATCCGTTCAGCCATTTTGAAGTGATTGAGTAACAAACATCCAAAGATCTAAACTTTCACATTTATAATATTAGTAGGATGTATTTACAAACAAAAAGTATTTAAGTAGTTATATATTATTTATCCGTTGTCAAGTTTTTCATGACACAGTTTCTTAATAAAATTTACATGGGCTTAGATAATTGGTGTGATTGTAAAAGTTATTTATTTATTAGTAGGATTTATTTATTACATGAGGCGTTTTGATGGTTTACCTTGTACAGATAGACTTCTGCGCACATGCCTCTTCCACCCGTTTTGTTGTGGCTTGAAGCCACATCTTCGCCAACTATGACGCCTTCAACCTGTTAGATATCAAAATTTATTGTTCTGTTCAAAATTATTATCCAGGGGTCTAATTGTCTAACTCAACATCAATCGCAATCGCTTTCAGGTTTCACATCCATCACTTGTTGTTGAAGGAAGTTGTCAAAATTATTTCTATTACTGCAGCAATGGTCGTACAACATCTTTCAAACTGAAAGCGATTGCGAGTGATGTTGAATTACACCATTACCCCCCTGGTAGCCATATCGTTCAGTAACGTAAGTGTAAGTTTGCCATTGTACAAACATCACTATCGCGTTTGCGATACGAATTCTATTCTAGATCTTATTTCTTTACAATAAAGTAGGTACAATCTGTCTCTCAAACGCGATAGCACAGTCTATACTTAACTATTTCCCGCGATAGTAGGTATGCGAATTTACTCAGCCTTCTGAAGAAAAGCAAGCACTTAATTATGTACCTATAGTGTTAAAAAGCATACCTTAACTCCAGCAATTTTTGCCTTCTCTATAGCTTTCCCGAAGTTCAGTCTATCTCCTGTGTAATTTCCAATCAGAACTAAAACACCACCTGTAATGTATAAAAAAGTTAAGCTTGACCTGTATTTAACAATGAGTGAGATCGGGTTTTACCTAAGGCCAATTTCTCTAATGCCAATTCTTGCTCCTCCGTGCATAGAACTGATTTAAGAGGACTAACAATACCGTAGGGTTGTCTATGAGTACCACATTACATACGTTCAGATTTAATTCTTTACTCACCTGAGTTATACTTGAATAAATGCGTGATGGCGTACAAGACATTCCCAGTCGGTGGCGACGCGAATATGCCCCCAGCAACCGCGCCGTCCAACATTCCTTCTCCCACAAAACCTGAAAACAAAACAAGCATCACGAAATACCATAAAGAAGGGTAAACTTACCGCTCACACTTTTAGTTTTTATTCGAAACTTCTGCGCGAATTTTAAATATTTTTTACGGTAGTAAATAGTATCTTTAACAGAAGACCCACACCTGCTGCAAACGGTTCATGTCCGGAGCCCCCTCCTCCAATGACCGCGACTTTTCCTGTGTCTTTCTGGAATTGTACATTATACACAATTAACTTACATAGTGTCCATGAAAATGTCTCAAACAAACTGTTTTATTTTATTTAGGTACAATATTATGTTGTACAGAACCCTGCTATACTATTGCGAATACCAATGCTTCTATTCAAAATGTTATTAGCAATTTTGGTATCGACCGATACCGATACCAATTTTGATACCGACCCATACCGATTTTGGTCCCAAACCGATACCGATACTATCCGATTTTCTTTCGTATAATTTTATACCTTTGGCCGTACTGTGACAACCCTATGGTTGGGGTGCAAGTGCAGCAGAGGGTTGGCAGCCACCAAACCACGCAGGTTGTCGTCCACGCAGGTTTCCGGCGAGTTTATCAACTTGTTAGTCACTGGCTTCTCCGTCGCCATCTGTAAGAAACCGTAAACTGAAAAATTATATTTAAAAAAACCTTTTATTTAAAATCAAGCATTTATATGTTAAATGTCCTAAAAAGAAAAAAATAAGCTTTGTGCCAAGTCAAATCCAACAAATTTATTACATTAGACAATTTTGGCTGAAATTTGGGGCATAGATACTTTGATACTGACTTGTCAAAATTCTATGCTTTGTTTTTATGAAGGCAAGCAAAAGTCAAATTTGGGGCATAGATACCTTGATACTGACTTGTCAAAATTCTATGCTTTGTTTTTATGAAGGCAGGCAAAAGTCAAATCCAACAAATTTATTACATTAAACAATTTATATGTTTTAAAAGCTTGTTGCTTTAATTTCATATCCTACTAATATTATAAATGTGAAAGTTAAGATGTTTGGATGTTAAGATGTTTGTATCGGAATGAGAGCGAATTAGTCGTTGACTATGATACAGCTAGAGAAGCTTTTATGGCTAGAGAGTTTCATCTCCGTACGACTAACACACGCTTAGAGGCATTTAGAGAGCGTGACAGACAATTAGAGAATGCTTTCAATCAAATTCATGCCTTTGAAGTTTTAAATCAAGAAACTCATCAGGAAAATTTTGACGAAGAGTTAGATATGCCTGAACAAAACATGACCGATGATGAGTTTCTTGTTGCTAGAACAGCAATGAATGTTGGACAAAAGGATGCATTTTTAAACATAACTAGAATTATTTCAGAACAGCTTAATAATGGTAGCGATGAGCGTCTTAGATTGTTCATAACGGGTAACGCTGGAACTGGAAAAACATTCTTATTCAACTTGTTAAAAAATCAAGTAAACCGGTGCTACGGCAAGCAAGTTGTTAAAGTTTGTGCACTTACTGGGGTAGCAGCGCGCTTAGTGGGAGGATCCACTTTACATTCTACACTAAAGTTACCAGTACAAAGAGATGGTAGAATAGTGCAAATGCCAATTCTCACTGGTAATTACTTGCGTGTGATGCGGCAACAGTGGCAATATATCGAATTTTTGTTCATAGATGAAATCTCTATGGTCCCGTATCCCGGTCTCTAAATGCCTCCAAGCGTGTGTTAGTCGTACGGAGATGAAACTCTCTAGCCATAAAAGCTTCTCTAGCTGTATCATAGTCAACGACTAATTCGCTCTCATTCCGATACAAACATCTAAACATCCAAACATCTTAACTTTCACATTTATAATATTAGTAGGATATGAAATTAAAGCAACAAGCTTTTAAAACATATAAATTGTTTAATGTAATAAATTTGTTGGATTTGACTTTTGCCTGCCTTCATAAAAACAAAGCATAGAATTTTGACAAGTCAGTATCAAAGTATCTATGCCCCAGATTTGACTTTTGCCTGCCTTCATAAAAACAAAGCTTAGAATTTTGACAAGTCAGTATCAAAGTATCTATGCCCCAAATTTCAGCCAAAATTGTTTAATGTAATAAATTTGTTGGATTTGACTTGGCACAAAGCTTATTTTTTTCTTTTTAGGACATTTAAATAAAAGCTTGATTTTAAATAAAAGGTTTTTTTAAATATAATTTATTTTTGTATTTTTAGTTATTATTGGACGTTAAAGGTATTAAAGGTTCTTGAATGGCGACCGCGTGCCGGATGACGTTCCGTGGGCAGGCCCCCTACAAGGTGGACCGACGATCTGGTCAAGGTCGCGTGAAGCCGCTGGATACGGGCAGCGCAGGACCGATTGTTGTGGAGATCCTTGGGGGAGGCCTATGCCCAGCAGTAGGCGTCGTTCGGCTGACATGATGATGACGATGATGATTGGACGTGTTTCTAAGTCGTTTCATTTCATTTAATGCATCATTATTGCATGGTCGTTTGCCAGTTAATTTATTACCTACAGTCTAGCTCTTCAATAAGGAGACCTTCGAGCGACTTTACTCTACTCAAGGCTAAGTATGCTTGGCCAGCAGCGAAGAGCTTTGACCCTAAATAAACAACAGCATGGTCGACAGTACTGCCCTGCATTTTATGTACAGTGCAAGCCCAACACAATATAATTGGCAACATCCTTCTTTCAGCAGTACCATGACTATATTTTGCCGGAAATTGTACAGATTTTGGTTGGATGAGGTGAATACCATCTTTACCAAAGTCTATACGGACGGATGGTATGTCTGTTGCATACATTTGTGCTCTCCGGAAGCAGGGCCATACAATTTCCGTAATATGTCCAATGGCACCATTCACCAAACCTTTAGACACGTCTACATTATAACGTAACATGACTTTGGCTCCAACGAACATTTCTAGCTCCTTAGGCAACCCTCCTGTCTTGTTTATATCAGAGGGTATAATGTTGTTCATATCTATGTTGTCGTTTTTCCGCGTGCAATCCATCAGACTATCTTGTGCTATAATTTTGGTTATAGTGACCCCACGAGCACGGAAATGTTCCAGGACAGTTTTATTATGATTGTGTACTTGTTGGTTTGTGGGATAAATTCGTGGGGCTTTGTCGATTGAAAATTCACCAGTTAGTTCATGGTTTAACCTGTTCATTAAAATGGTAAAATGTTCTGCCTGAAGGTCTCCAATTCGTAATGCATTCAGGAGGTCTTTGTAGATGGTGCTTCCCTGTTGTCTCATATTTTCGGTTTATTCGATTAATGAGAAAGATCGCCATAAATGTGTTGCGGGGATAAATCTAAACGGTTGATCAAAGACTTGATTTCCTCGCACAGGAGGTAACTGCATCAAGTCTCCAAACACACAAATATTTATTCCACCATATTTGGTGGAATAAATAGAGACTCATTGTTTTTTAGTTGTTTAAGTCGGGAATCCACCATGCAAAGCATCTCATACGGGACCATAGAGATTTCATCTATGAACAAAAATTCGATATATTGCCACTGTTGCCGCATCACACGCAAGTAATTACCAGTGAGAATTGGCATTTGCACTATTCTACCATCTCTTTGTACTGGTAACTTAGTGTAGAATGTAAAGTGGATCCTCCCACTAAGCGCGCTGCTACCCCAGTAAGTGCACAAACTTTAACAACTTGCTTGCCGTAGCACCGGTTTACTTGATTTTTTAACAAGTTGAATAAGAATGTTTTTCCAGTTCCAGCGTTACCCGTTATGAACAATCTAAGACGCTCATCGCTACCATTATTAAGCTGTTCTGAAATTATTCTAGTTATGTATAAAAATGCATCCTTTTGTCCAACATTCATTGCTGTTCTAGCAACAAGAAACTCATCATCGGTCATGTTTTGTTCAGGCATATCTAACTCTTCGTCAAAATTTTCCTGATGAGTTTCTTGATTTAAAACTTCAAAGGCATGAATTTGATTGAAAGCATTCTCTAATTGTCTGTCACGCTCTCTAAATGCCTCTAAGCGTGTGTTAGTCGTACGGAGATGAAACTCTCTAGCCATAAAAGCTTCTCTAGCTGTATCATAGTCAACGACTAATTCGCTCTCATTCCGATACGGAACATATTGAACAAGTAAACTATAGTAATAGTTTTCCGGATCACTCGCAGCCACAAAATATGGCACGCGTACGACGGCAGGATCATTCCTGATAACCATTTTACTATTATCGTTTAATGTAATTAGTCGCTGTCTGGTTTGCCTTTCTGGTTCATATACATCGACACATGCTTCAGGGTCTTGGTTTGATTTTACATAATAAGGTTCAAATAACATTGCAAATTCTAGAAGGCACATATTA